>OY728152.1:1015895527-1017145527 GCA_963277665.1 Viscum album
ATGTATGAAATTAATAGGTTTTATAACTACATCATTCATTTCATTATTATGAGTTTTTTTAGTGAAAATAACAGATCATACAAACAATGCTCAATAGAACAACCCATATCACTAAATCAAAATGTTATTGTGGAAGAATAAATATGAACAGAAAATGTGGTAAAATTGATGAAACAATAAAAAATTACCCATATATATTCATAATCAAGAATATGATTTTAAATTTTGAGGATGAAATATATAATGGGGGAAGAGTGTAACGACCCACGCATTATATGTAATAGTTCATTGTGCACTAGATGTGTAATATACTATATTTTAAATTATTAAACTCAAATAAACAAACAATAACCCTTTATTTTATAAATATATAATGTCACATTACTCAGTAACTAATTCCTTTAAAATTGAAATATGATATAATTGGATGAAAATATTAAATTAAAAATATAAAATATGTATAAATGGAACATTCCAATCCTAAAAAATTATTTAACCCCAAAACAAAATGGCATATGGTAAAAATAATAATAATAAACATTTTTTGAAATTAATGAAATTGAAAATATTGAACCATTATAGATATTATAGTGATAAATTAACAATGTAATGAATTATTATTTATATGATTTAACATATTCATTGAATTATTAATGTTTCCCATGTATTTGTAACATGACCATGAGGAACATTAAATTAACCATTTGGAATTGTAACCTAACTGTTATAATTGAAATTGGATGAAAAAAAATGGTCAAATAAATAATATTTTTTATGTTTAATTTAAGGAAATAAAATTATTATAACTTCATATAATAAATACCATCATTAAAATTTCAATGAAATTTTAATCACATTTTCATAAAATATATTTTGATGTATATTATAATCTAAAAAATTATTAATAAATCAAATCACATATGATTGATAATTATTTTTCTAAAATATTTTTTTTAGAATAATAATTTGGACTAAAAGAATTTCTTTTTATTTTGGGTAATTATTATAAATAAATCCAATTTGAGGTTAATAGTATAAATGTAAATCTATTATAACTGGTGATATTTAAATTACATCAATAATGCTTAAATAATGACCAAATCTATACGACAAATTTACAATTGGTCAAAAATATATATAACATGATAAGAGATTCATTTAAATTAAATATTCATATTTCTGATCTAAATATTTTTTCAATGATTAAACTGTTATTTATTTTGTTATATTAATATGTCATAATTTTTCAATAATAATTTTGATCAAAAAAATAAATACGCATTATGAAGTGTCAATAAGTATTAAAATCACGCTATTTAATATATATATATATATATCATAATTTAAATATATTAATTTTTAAAATTTTACATTTGATTTAATTTTTTTTCAAAATTTATTATACAAATATCCATTTTCAATAATTTAAATATCCAGTCACCCATTCCTTGAAAAACTGCATACCATCCACTTTCCAAAATTGAAACATTTTCCCAAATACATTCAATTATCCCACGTAGAAATTTTATAGACATTAATTTCCCAATAAACTCTAAAAACAAAAGATGTTTGAAATAGTTGAAAAGAAGAATGACTTAGAAAAAAATACCATTTCATTCACTCCTCTCTTAATATTCCACTTATCTTCCGTTTTTATCCATTCCATTCAAAACCAAATCATTAATGAATAATAATACTATAATATAAAATTTTCATAATGATGATGACATATATAAAAGATCATATTTATGACATACTTGTATTTTATAAATATTTTCCCCCCTTATTTTGAAAATGTTTTATTAACAGTCGGTTAACTACCAATGTTTATGGTTCCACATTATTTCTGATAAAAAACATGATTGATGGTTAGAATTAATTCTATAAAATACATATATGTATATATTTATATATTTATATGCCTATTTTTTAACATAAAAATGTATATATGCCAGTTTGTATTGGTCTTCAATTTAATGAAACATGGAATTGTTTGAAGAATATATTATTTTAAATTGTTTCGCCTTCAAAAAATAGAATCATGGAACAGAATATAGTGATTATAATCCATCAATAATGATAAAAATGAAAATTATTTATTTATACATTAATTATTTAATAATACAATGAGTGATCATTGGGAAGCAGAAAATAAATCTAATAACGAAATATTATGGGTTAGGGGATACTAAAACACATGTATTTTTTGGGTAATCTTATCATTACACTATTATATGTATGAGTATTACTATTATATTCCTAAAAAAGATTTAAATGCTCTTCCTAAATGTATTTTTTTGGTATACATTTTTTATGTCACGACCGTCCTTGGGCCCGTGTCGTGACTACCCCAATCCCGCCTTCCATAGGCCAGGGGCTGGTGACTAGCACCAAGGCGTAATTCCCAGTAAAAAGGGAAGGTATTTCCTTTGTAAAGTAAACAAACACCACAGAGAAAAAAGTAGTAGAAGTAAACACTAAGTAAAAACTGGGTACAACAGTAAGTGCAGAAAAGTAAGTGGGCCAGAATAAAAACTCAAATAGAAAGTAAAGTACAACTCGAAAGGGAAAACAACAAATTAATGTAAAGCCACAACATCGAGCCGCCCACTGGAAGTCCCACCTGAAGGGTGAGTAAAAATAGCCTCCATAGCTCATCGGGTTCAGCCGTCCACTCCGAGTACATCTCGCCCAGTGTTCCACCTCTAGGTACCGTCCTGCTCCGCAAGCCTCAACCACCATCAGCGATGTCCATCGTCTGCAACCAACACAACGTAGTGCGGGCATAGTCCGTGCATGGGTGAGTATAAGATACTCAATAGGGACCCCGAGACCCCTGAAGGTATCCTAGAATCCACAAAGGATAATCCAAAAAGTAAAGATACAATCACGAAGTAACATCTGACAATGCTTAGGTATATGCCCATACATATACCTATGTCACCAATTCCAATCCGCTCCAACCTCCGAGCCCAAGTACAACCCAGTACACACAGGAAATCACAACCCAGTCCACACAGGAAAGTACATCCCAATCCACAAAGGATAAAAAACAGGATTCATCTCACACAGGTATACTACTTCGTAAGACGATAGAGATGATCAAATGTAGCCACTGATTCATCTAAGCCATACGACCCACAGACTATCGTTAGGTACTAACCCCCACAATGACCCATAGAGGATCGATCATGAAGTTGAAACCATAGCTATTGGGAAACTCATTCTCTATCAAGTATAGGGGATATTCCGCTACAACCAACCCCTTCCCTCTAACCTTGGACTGCTGTAGTACTCCACCTATCGAGAACTGTGGGCCTGCTACTCCAACCAAGTGCTTCCCACCATGGGTCTGCCGCTACAACCAAGCGCTCCCCCTCATAGCCTCTAGAGGTACTCCTTCTGTTGAGTACCATGGGTCTGCCGCTACAACCAAGCGCTCCTCTACCGTGGGTCTGCTGCTACAACCAAGTGCTCCCTCGTGCTGCTACAACCATGTGCTCCTCCGCTGTAGGTCTGCCGCTACAACCAAGCGCTCCTCCATCGTGGGTCTACCGCTACAACCAAGTGCTCCCCCTCATAGCCTCTAGAGGTACTCCTTATGTTGAGTGTCGTGGGTCTGCCTCTACAACCAAGCGCTCCTCCGCCGTGGGTCTACTGCTACAACCAAGCGCTTCCCACTGGGCTATCTGTAACACATCGAGTCGTTCGATCAGTAGTCGTCAAGTCTCAACCGACTCTAGGGTTTCCGCACACAGCATGCTCATTCCGAGAGGGTCCACTCCACGATCCAAGAGGTCGATGCATCAACTGACATGTAGTCTGGAGTTGATGTATACCAAAAAGTACCGTAGTGGTCACTACCGAACCCACGGAAGATTCTCGTACTGTCTTCATTGTCGTCACAGACGCAGCTAGCTCTAGGGTTCCCACACACAGAAAACTCGTTCGGGAGGGTCCGCTCCACGAGCTGAGGGGCTGATACAACAACTGACACATATTCAAGAGTTGATGTATACAAAAGTTATGTATTGTCAGCAGGAACTCAACGTCACAGACGTCGCGTCAATCGGACGCCCTGTCTGAGAGTTATTGGCTTCTTCGTCCCAGGGGCCAGGTTGGTTTTTAAGTCAAAACCAACCTGACCGTACTCAACCTACATCCAAACCTCGGGCGTAGTAAGCCAAAATATTCATCTCAGTATGAGGAATCCAGCAAAGTTGACGGTATGTCAATCGGATGTCCAGAGCTCAAATTATGAGCATTTCCGCTCCGAGGGCCTGGTTGGTTTCGTGTACGAACCAACCCGACCGAACCCAAAGTACTCTGAAACCATCAGTGTAATATATCGAAACGACTGTCTCGATCCAAGGATCACATATCCGCTGAAGGTGCATCGATCCAAGATCTGTAGCCCATGATATGGGAAAAAGACCGAAAGGGTCCGAAAACGAGGGGTCTGGGACCGGACCGACCCGGCCCCACCGCCCCTAGGACGGCCCGAACCGGGTCCATCCGACCTGGGTACGGGTCTGACCCGGCTGGGCACGACCCGGCCCAGCCAGCCCGGGTTGGGCGCGACCCGGCTGGCACTGGCCGGGTGGCCAGCGGTTCGGCTTGGCCGTTACGACCAAGCGAAGCGGGGGGCGTGCTGCCCCCACGTGGAGAGACCGCGGCCCCGTGTGGGGCCTCCCTTGTCAGCGGACACGGCCGGCTGCTGCGTCTGATCGCCTCTGGTCCCACATGGTCACGACACCACGCCCTGCCACCGTGGATTAAGCCACGGCGGCTCCTCCCGGCGGGCTACTCCGCGGACCACCGGACGGGTTCCGGTGGTCGGAATTGCTTGTCATCTTTGCCAATGGACCTCCCGGGGCCCGTCCTTCACTGCATGGACCACACATCGCCCGTGCGGGCTGCTTCGTTGTCGTCTGCCATTCTGCACACCAAGAACGGAAGGGCGGTGGGTTCAGACTTGTTCGTTGGTCCGCACCCACCGCGTTAGAGGTTTTAAAAGTCTTCCAACAAATATTTAATCATACGTCATGGGTATAAATCACTAAGATTTAAATTTATCAAACCCCTACCTCAATGTTTCCGTCGAACGTGAGTTCGTCGCGGAATTAACCGTCGCGGAAGAACAGGATTGTCGCGTCGCAGAAGGGGTGTTGCTGTCGTCGTGGTACACGGCGTTGCGTAGTCAATCTCAATCGGTTGTTGATCGAAGATTGTCATGGGGGAAGGATCGTCGTGGAATAAGCATCGCGGAAGGAGGATCGTCGGCATCGCGGTACATGACACCGCGTCATCGATCTCCGAGGGTTCGACGTTTTTCATCGCCCTTCTTCGGAGGCCGGCGTTCTTCATCGGCAACGATGCGTTCTTCATGTTCTTCGCGTTCATCAATGAAAGAGGATGAAGATCTTCAAGCCTTAGAGCTTTCCCCCAATCCTCTCAATAAGAAACCCTTCAATAAAAAAAAGTGTTGGTCTTATTTTATTCCCCATGCCAACGTTTTGGAAATATAAAAAGAATCTCACAATTAATTGAATTAATTGGAACGCTTAAACCATTCAATTAATAGGGGCGTTTAATATTTAATTAAACGCACGAGTTGAGATTATTTAAAAAGGGGTTTTCGCAGGTTCGTTACTTAGAGGGAATGAAATGGTTGGGCTCGTACGGGACCCACCTCACAAATATTCTACCAATGGGTAGGATATTATGGGTTCCACCTTATCCTCTTAACTTAGCTTAAGTGGCTTTAATTGAAATAAAATAAAGTGTCGCACCACTTTTATTTTATTTCATAACTTACCCCCAAAAAATTAAAAACCACACCCGAGCAAACGCAACTCCGGAAAAGGAGTTTCTAAGAAAATACAGGTGCTGCGATTCCACTGGTGCCCTCTGAATTATATTCCGAGCACCTGTTCAAAAGATAGAAAACCCCGATCATTCGTTCACTGAACGTACCTGAGCCAAACTTCGGAAAATGATTCTGGGCACACCAGGCCTCAGAATCAGGTGCCGTCAGAAATTGCGTTCTTGTGAAATTCCAAAGAAAATTAAGAAAAAAAATCCTTGAATTTTATGGGTCTTTACATCACTCCCACCTCAAGGATTTACATCCCCGTAAAGATAAATCATAAACTAGGCAAACAAAAGTGGGTACTGAGCACGCATCTGAGACTCCCGCTTCCAAGTGCTCTCCTGAAGGTTCTCGTGCTGCCATCTGATGCACACTAGAGGGATCGATCGTCCACGTAGTACCCGCTCCTGTCGATCCTCAATCTCCACCGGGACCTCCGCAAACGTCTCCCCATAATCAATGTCTAGCTCCCCATGGTCAATGATATGCGTCGGGTCGAGCTCGTATCTCCCCAGTTGAGATACATGGAAGTCATTGTGCACCTGGTGCAACTGAGGTGGCTGGGTCAAGCTATAAACCACCTTGCCCACCATGCCGAGGAACTAGAATGGTCTGTTGAACCTCGATGATAACTTGTCATCTCGGCCACATCCATGTAACTCACATCGAGGTGTGACCCGTAAGGAAACGTGGTCTCCATCCTCAAACTCTAGTGGTCTCTGCCTCCGGTCAGCACAAGACTTTTTCCCGCTCTGAGCTGTCCTCATCCTCTCTTGGATGAATTGGACCTTTCTGGTTCCACAAGAGGTGCTGAGATTCCTTCTTTACCGAGAAGAGAAATCTGGTCTCATCCCCTGGATGAACCACGTTCTTCACCTAATATAGTCAATCCCATCATGGATGATACTAACCCATACCAAGGATGACGTCGTAATGCCTCGACGCTACTACCAAGAGATCCAATCGTTACTCTCACCTCTAAGGGTTGAGTCACACTGTCGGCATCAGTGTGTGGTCACTAGGTCTCCTCTAGTAGGTATCTCAAAGTGAGGGTCAAGTCAACTATTTTTAAACCGGAACCTCTTAGTAACAAAATAAAGAGAGGACCGGAAGGTAAACTCCAAATGAAAGGTGTCTTTTATTAATGCATCTCAAAGTACAAAGACACAGATCATCTACAAACAAACATCAATAATGCTAGAAGCATCATAAACAAAAGTCTCCAGGTCTGGAGCTAGTCCCGCTCCTGTCCATCTGCTCCCGGAGCTCCATGATCATAGGCCTCAGCTACCTGAAGTTGAGCTCTCCCATTTCCACTATCTCCCTACGGTCGGGGTGGACCTCTTGGTGGTGGTGGTGGGAACACCTCGAAGTGTCGTCCACCTCCAACTGCATGACCAGCTTCCCTACCACAGTCTCCTGCTCCATGCGGTCTGCCTCGATCAAACCTCTGCCTCAGCCTGGGAGATTCTTCGTTCATCTGCTGGTCATCTGTATTGCGAGCCGGACAACCACGAGCCATGTGACCAACCCCTCCACATGAGTAATATTGTCCGCTAATGGTATGTTGTTTTCCACCACGAGTGCCTCGCACAAACGATCATGTGTCACGCGGTCGACCACTAAGAGGGCTCGATCCAACACCTCTGTCTATGTCGGAATGCTGTGAGAAACAAATGAATCGCTGATCTCTCTCATGAGCCCCTGCTCGAAGGTTCGGGCCCTGAAGAATGGGTCTCGTACCATGTCTGTGGAATAGCGCGAGAGATCGGTAAACCTAGCCATGTACTGGGCTACTGTCATGCTGCCTTGCTGCAGTTGTAGAAGCTCCTGGATGCGCACCGAACAGAGGGTGGCTGGGGCGAATTCCGAGCAGAAGAGGCTCTCAAAGTCCGTCCAGAGAAGAGATTCCTCATCGTGCCCCTGGTGCATAAAACTCCACCATCTACCTGCTTCCGCGTGCAGTAGGCTCACTGTGAGGATCACCATGAGGTGTGTTGGTGTCCTCAATAACCTGAAAATCCGTATAACTGCCTCCAGCCAGTCCCCGGATTCCTGGGGGTCCGTCTCCCTGCGGAACCTCGGTAGTCTCTAGCACTGAAACTCGTGCAGTGCACTAAGGCGGCGTGCATCGTCAGAGTCTGGGGCTCGTAGCATCGGTGGCTTGGCGGGTAGAGGTACTGTCGGTGCATCTGCTGTCAAAGGGCCATGTATCGTGGCCTTGTCGCCCGTCGGGCTGTCATCACGTACAAATCTTGGAACCCTACCTAGCTGCCATCGTGGGTCCATCCTGAAAAGAGACAGGTGTGCCACGGTCAGAACAATATACCTGGTGAGCTGACACAAAGTAATCACAAAGAAAACTTGAAACACACATGCAATCAATGTTTTCGTGTATTAAGTCAGGAATCAGAAGTCAGGGTCCTGGTGTATGGATACGTCGGCCTCCGCACCAACATTGGACTCCCTGGACTGATAACCACACCCAATACGCTTAACACTATTTTTTCACATAGAAAAAAGATCAGAGTCCAAAGTTCTATGGTAGAACCAAACTCCTCTGATACCAATTTGTCATGACCGTCCTCGAGCCCATTTCGTGACTACCCCAAGCCTGCCTTCCATAGGCAAGGGGCTGTAGACTAGAACCACGGCGTAATTCCCGGTAAAAATGGAAGGAAATGCCTTTGTAAAGTAAACAAACACCACAGAGCAATCAAGAAGTAGAAGTAAAAACTAAGTAAAAACTGGGTACAATAGTAAGTGGAGAACAGTAAGTGGGCCAGAAAACAAACCCAAACTAAAAGTAAATTACAACTCGAAAGGGAAAACAGCAACAGAAAGTAAAGCCGCAACGTCGAGCCGCCCACTAAAAGTCCCACCTGATGGGTGAGTACAGATAGCCTCCACAGCTCCTCGGGTCCAGCTGTCCGCTCCGAGTACGTCTCGCCCTGTCGTCCACCTCTAGGTGTCATCCTGCTCCACAATCCTCAACCATGATCAGCGTTGTCCGTCATCTGCAACCAACACAACGTAGTGCGGGCATATCCCGTGAAGGGGTGAGTATAAGCTGCTCATTAGGGACCCTGACACCATCGAAGGTCTCCCAGAATCCAAAAAGGATAATCCATAAATGAAAGATACAATCACAAAGTAACATCCGACACTGCTTAGGTATATTCCCATACATATACCTATGTCACCAATTCCAGTACGCTCCAACCTCTGAGCCCAAGTACAACCCAGTCCACACAGGAAATCACAACCCAGTCCACACATGAAAGCACAACACAATCCCCAAAGTAAAACAAAACATGATTCAGCTCACAAAGGTATACTACTTCGTAAGATGATAGAGATGATCAGATGTAGCAACTCGTTCATCTAAGCCGTCGGACCCACAAAGGATCGGTAGGTACTAACCCCCAAAATGACCGACACAAGATCGATCAAGAAGTTGAAACCATAGCTATTGGGAAACTCCTTCTTTATCAAGTACAGTGGGTATGCCTCTACAACCAAGAGCTTCCCTCTATCTTTGGACTGCTGTAGTACTCCACCTATCGAGTATTGTGGGCCTTCAGCTACAACCATGTGCTTCCCACCATTGGTCTTCCGCTACAACCAAGCGCTCCCCCTTATAGCCTCTAGAGGTACTCCTTCTGCTGAGTACCACGGTTCTTCCACTACAACTAAGCACTCCTCTGCCGTGGGGCTGCTGCTACAACCAAGCGCTCCCCCGTGCTGCTACAACCAAGCACTCCTCTGTCGTAGGTCTGCTGCTACAACCAAGCGCTCCTCCGTCGTGGGTCTGCCGCTACAACCAAGTGCTCCCCGTCATATCCTCCAGAGGTACCTCTTCTGTTGAGTACTGCGGGTCTACCACTACAACCAAGAGCTCCACCACCGTGGGTCTACTGCTACAACTAAGGGCTTCCCACTGAGCTATCCATAACACGCCGAGTTGTTCGATCAGCAGTCGTCAAGTCTCAACAGGCTCTAGGGTTTCCGCACACCGCATGCTCATTCTGGGAGGGTCCACTCTAAGAGCCAAGAGGTTGGTGCATCAACTAACATGTATTCTGGAGTTGATGTATCCAAAAAAGTACTGTAGTGGTCACTACCGAACCCACGGAGGATTCCTGTACTGTCTTCATTCTTGTCGCAGACGCAGCCGGCTCTAGGGTTCCAGCACACAGCAAGCTCATTTGGGAGGGTCCCCACCACGAGCTAAGGGGATGATACATCAACTAACACATAGTCCGGAGTTGATGAATCCAAAAGTTCCGTATCGTCAACAGGAACTCAACGTCAAACACGGCGTCTCAATCAGACGCCCAGTATGAGAGTTATTGGCTTTTTCGTCCCAAGGGCCCAGTTGTTTCATAAGTCAAAACCAACCCGACCATACTCCACCTTTGCCCAACCCTCGGGTGGAATAAGCCAAAATATTGATCTCACTAAGAGTAATCTAGAAAAGTCGATGGTACGTCAATCGGACGTCCGGAGTTCATGTTAAGACTGTTTCCGCACTGAGGGCCCGGTTTGTTTCGTCTATGAACCAACCTGGCCGAACCCACAATACTCTGAAACCTTGAGTGTAAGATACTGAAACGATCGACTTGATCCAAGGATCGCATCGCCATTGGCGATGCATCGATCGGAGGTCTGTAACCCAAGATATGGTAAAAGGACCGAAAGGTGTCCGAAAATGGGGGGTCTGGGCCCATACCGACCTGGACCAACCCCCCTAGGCCAGCCCGAACCTGGTCCGACCCGGCTGTGCGCAACCCAGCCCGGCCTAGGCGTGACTTGGCTGGCGCAGGCCGACTATCGCATCTCGTTGCCTCCGGTCTCGCGCAGTCGCGAGACTGCAGCGGCTCCTCCCGGCGGCGCACCGGGCGCCGCCGCCACCTGCCGCCGGCGCTGCCGTGTCGGCAAGGCGCGCTAGCGGGCTTCTCCGCGGACCACCAGATGAGATACGGTGGTCGGAATTGCGTGTTGTCTTCACCAATGGCCCTCCTAGGGCCCGTCCTTCATTGCAAGGACCTCACATCGCCTGTGCGGCCTGCTTCATCATCGTCCGCCGTTCCGCACACCAAGAACGAAAGGGTGGTGGGTTCAGACTTGTTCGTTTGTCCGCACCCACCGAGTTAGCGGTTTTAAACGTCTTCTAACAAGTATTTAATCATACTCCGTGGGTATAAATTACAATGACTTAAATGAATCAAACCCCTACCTCAACGTTGTCGTCGAATGTGAGTTCGTCGCGGAATTAACCATCGCGGATAAAGAGTATTGTCGCGTCGTGGAAGGGGCGTCGCTGTCGTCACAGTACACGACATTTCATAGTCAATCTCAATCGATTTTTGATAGAAGATTGTCGCGGGGGATGGAACGTCATGGAAGAAGCATCGCGAATGGAGGATCGTCGGTGTTGCGGTAAACGACGTCACGTCGTCGATCTCCGAGGGTTCGGCGTTCTTCTTCTACCTTTGTCAGAGTCCGGCGTTCTTCGTCGGCGACGATGCATTCTTCGCGTTCTTCTCATTCTTCAACGAAGGAGGATGAAGATCTTCAATCCTTAGAGCATTCCCCCA
This sequence comes from Viscum album, assembly GCA_963277665.1. Lineage (NCBI taxonomy): Eukaryota > Viridiplantae > Streptophyta > Magnoliopsida > Santalales > Viscaceae > Viscum > Viscum album. Next base: position 1,015,907,000 of record OY728152.1, read on the forward strand.
ATCCTCTCAACAAGAAACCCTTCAATAAAAAAAAATTTTGGTCTTATTTTATTCCCCATGCAAACATTTTGGAAATATAAAAACAATCCAACAATTAATTGAATTAATTGCAACGCTTAAACCGTTCAATTAATAGGGGCGTTTAATATTTAATTAAACGCACGTGTTGACTTTATTTAAAAAGGGGTTTTCGCGGGTGCGTTACTTAGAGGGAAAGAAACGATGGGGCTCGTGTGGGCCCCACCTCACAAATATCCTACCAATGGGTAGGATATTATAGGTTCCACCTTATCCGCTTAACTTAGCTTAAGTGGCTTTAAGTGAAATAAAATAAATTTTCGCACCACTTTTATTTTATTTCTTAACATAACCCCAAAAAAATTAAAAACCACACCCGATAAAACGCAACTCAGGAAAAGGCGTTTCTAAGAAAATACTGGTTTTGTGATTCCTCCGGTGCGCTCGGAATTCGATTCCGAGCACCGGTTCAAAAGTTAGAAAATCCAGCTCGTTCGTTCACTGAACGTACCCAAGCCAAAATTCGGAAAATGATTCCGAACACACAGTGTCTCAGAATCTGGTGTCTTCAGAAATTGTGATCTTGTAAAATTCTTAATAAAATTAAAAAAAAAATCCGTGAATTTTACAGTTCTTTACATTTTACCTTGTCAAACAGATTATTAATCAAATAGCAATGAATATTAAAAAGGCTTAATATCTCCAAATCATATCTTTGATTTAATAAGAGTTTTTTCTGTTACAGTATATAATTATTAAGTTTCATTGTAAAATATCATTTAACTAATTCATTTTGAAACATTAATGGGTATTCAAAGAATTATAATTTAATAAAGATTTACTAAACATGTTCCATTACATGGGTTTGTTTCCATATTTAAATTATTTTACATTCACTATATAAGGAGAAAATATAACCCTTTTAAGATTTTATTGATAGTCAAAGAGATATATAGATCTCTAGTGATTTCAAAAATGTGACATATCTACAAATATTATGTTTATTATGCATGAAAATAAGTCTTTTAATTTTCACAATTAAGATGTTATGATTTTGTTACATAGGATATATATGAATGTGATGCTAAATTTTTAAAATTATTGTGTTTTTTTCCATAAAAATCTATATTAGGATTTTTCATTATTATACATCTGACATATTCCGCGGGTTAAACATATTGTTTCGTCATTAATTTGATTTTTATCACTATCTTATGACGTGATTACATTGATTCTTCTCACCCATATACTATAGATTCATTTCTCTTTTTTCATTCAATGTTATCACTCCCATTACTAGGATAAAATCTCACCAAATAAATTTTCTTATGTGATCATGTAATTACAAGTAATTAGAATAAATAGAATTGTTTTCGGAATAAAATGAATAATGAGTTGATTAATGGAAATGTTTTGTTATTTATATGTGATATACGAGCTTAAATTACATTAAATATTTAAATTCATTATATATAAATATATCTTTATTATGTTGTAAATAATTTTATGATTTAATTATAACATAAGAGGATATTTAATTTATTTACGATAATTTAATAATTCTTCTGTATTGGTAATTGTTATGGAATTATAAAGACATATAAAAGCTAGAATAAATAAATATGTAATTTCATATAAATTTAATTAAATACATGATAAACATACAATAAATCATTTACTAACAAAATTAGATTGTACAAAATATTGTTTCCATTATATTCCACCAAATCGAAATGGTTTTAATCTCAACTGATTCTAAGTATTATGTGAATAATGGATTGAATTACCAAATAAATTAAATGCTTGTGTTATGATATATGGGATAAGGGTACTCTAAAACCTAAATTAAAGGACATAAATAGAAAAATGGAACACTAGTTTTTATATTTACATGATTATATGATTGAAAATATATAATAAATGATATCATTATTTTCATCGATTATCATATTAAAAACCCAATTATATATTAACGAAATGAAATTCAAATAACTAATAGGATTTATTTGGATAAATATTATTGAAAATTGGGATAAAACTGTAATCCATAACAAATCAATATGAAGTGTTATATTACAGGATTTACATACCACTAGCTATATTACAGCATGATTTTATGATCCATCAGAGCTAATTTCACAAAAAAAATTTGGTCTCCATCAAAACAAGCACCAAACCCATACCACAACAAGGACTAAAGTGTGTTCCCTATCCCAACAGGTTGGCACATGTTCTAGAGTATCATGCCAAAGAAGCATTAAACAAAATCCAGAACTGAATATATAAGTTTAAAAATAGAAAAAGAGGTCTAATGTCATTGAAATGAATCTGAAAAAAATCCCCATGGACTCTACATGATAAGGGGGAATCACCCACAATCCATCTCCACAACACCGCACCATGGAATATAATTAACAACCCGAACAACCATCACCTAAGGCCATTCCATTACCTATGTCAATCATGATTAAGTATACTTACAACAAGTGGGTGTAATTAGGGTGTGATCCTAGGATAAATAATATATCCCCAAGGGCCTTCATAGAGTAAGAAATTCTAGATATAAAGAATTCTAGTTTTGTTATACAAAATCTGGTGGAATTAATTATTAATGAATGAAACTTTTAAATGTAAACATTTTTGAATGGAAATATTCCATGAGTGAGTAAATTTAAATAAACTACATAAGATATTGTATTTTCCCAAAAAATCCACAATATTCAATTGATTAATACAAATTATTCAATGAGAACAAATCTCATGAACACCGCTATGCACTAGTTAGTCTTGGGCCCCATGTACCTCGTACCTCAGTGTAATGTAACCATAGAAATAAATCAGTTTTCAGGAATAAGCCACTATTAGGGAAAAACCCCTAACCTAGTGGTCACCAACCATCATAAATATGGTTTTGTTAGTGTCTTTGTCATCTATTTTTCTCAGTTAAATAAGGATAAAACCTTTCATGATCACTAGCACCCATGTACATATCCACCATCCTGGGTACTCGGGTTTCCCCCATTGTTCTCAAACCATTTTAACTTATTTCCAAAATCCATTCGCATGTGAACACATCATGTATATTCATAAACAACTCATAAAAGAAGCTACAGATGCTTTTAAAAACATATATCCCTCCATAAAACATTTAGAATTTCTATAAAAACACTTCAAAAAATATAACATTGTTTGTCCACAAAATCCCTTAAAACCCCCACATTGTACACAATGTGTTTACCCATATTCACCATAAAGAATTTTGAAGCACCAATACAGTTTCTTAAATCCATTACATGAGTTATAAAACAACACCAATTGGCATAACATAGAATAGACGTGTAAAACATCCAATTTGACACAAAATTTTACATACAAATAATTTACCTAAAAAATGTCAGAAAAACCAAATTTTGTTGCATCGATAATGATGGAATGGTTTTCTAAAAAAGAAATTTAACAAGGATAACACATATAGAATTTCATACACATGGAATCACATGCCACAAGTTTCAAAAACCATGAATGTTTGTGTGAATGTTCAACCGCACCACCGCTGCACAACAAAGGATGTCGATGAAGCCTAAAAACCAAATAATATACCAATATACAACGATAAATCACTAGGTTTGAACCCCTAATTTATGAAAATAATAAACAACTAGAATAACGGATGAAACCCCATGAAAAAATAACGAACTAAGGAGGAAATTCACTTACTTGATGAGTTTTGATGTTTCTCCACCCAACCCCCCCCCCCAAAATGAATTTCCAAAGAGGTTTTGTGGTGCTTTGTAGGATTTCATGTATACTAGGGTATAATTTTGGAAGAAAGGGGAGATTTTGAATAAATATCGGGAGGGAAAATGTGGAAATTAACAACAATTTTAATGAGATGGACAAGGCTGCATGGGTTGGTTCTATGGTTTAGAAAATTGTGCAACGAAACCATGTGTCCACTATCCCCCCCCCAAAAGTGCCCAATCATAATAAAATTCACGAATTTCCAAGGGGAATCTTAGGTGGGAATGATAGGATAATAATTTAAGAGAAAAAAACACCTTAATTGAATGGCATGGGTAGGACAATTCTCACCAGCATGAAAACAATCCATTCCAGAAATTCAATCTCATGCTTGATCTGAAAACCTGAATGGGTACTCTTTATCTACACATGAAATTCAAACCCATGTCTCATGTTAGTTATTCCCAAGATTCCAAAGAACTCTTACAAGTAAAATAGATGTTCCCTAATGCTCCTTTTCTGGGCAGTCCAGTATTCGCACAATCCACTACAAAACAGATAAATCCGTCTATATATCCAACTCCTCCCAATTCAATACATGGGATTGATCTCAGTTTTATTTATTCAACGGGGATACATTGAATATGTCTTTTATGGGTGTAAATAGAGAAGTTAAGGTCAACCAGTATGACACATTGTGGATGTGCTGAGAGATCTCAAAAGGCCTTACATACCGCGGTGTCAGCTCTACTTGCATTCTTAATCAACAATGGCCCAGATGAGGGGACACAATAAATAATACCCTGTATCCAATAGAATACACTAGGACTCAACATCTCTGGTAAACATATGATTTACGATGACTATGATTTGTCAATATGTGAATCTTGAACAACTTGACTTTCTCAAACATATCATTCACCAGACGTAGCTACAACTGTGAGGTCTCACCAACTACAGCCCAACACATGGGGGACCGACAAGGACAACAATATAGAATCTTAAAAGTAGATATTAAAATTGATTTCTTGTAACTGTTTTTAAAATAAAACTAAAAAAATCCCAAAATTCTATTTGAGGAACCTTCATCGTCCATAAAACATGGACGGAGCGTGTCCTCCAAAATCTGATTCGTCTTGTCTTTCTGAGGGTCTGTTGGAGGATGGTATTCCATTCTCATATTAATATGAGACCCCATGGCCTTATCAGGGCTTTCCCAAAATAGAGAAGTGAAATGAGGTGTTTCTATATAAAACAATAGCATATAGAACACCATGGTGCCTTACCACTTCCTAAAGATACAAATGTCCAAAATCATCCACATTTGTTGTATCTATGATCTGAATGAAGTGGGATGATTTGGGAAGATCATCAATTACCACCAAAATGGAATTCATACCCCAAGGGGTATGATGCAAGCCAATATTGAATTCTATGGTGACCTTATCCCACGTTCAGGTCAGAATGGGTAAGGGTAGGAGAATACTAGATGGTCATTGATGCTCTACTTTCTTTTCTAGTAAGTGTAGCATCTTAACACATAGTCTATGATGTCTCATCTCATACCAGGCCACCATACCTTCTGATGGAAAAAATAATACATGTTGGTGGATCCTAGATAGACCACTAACTGAGATTGGTGGCTATCCTATATCACCGCCTTCCCTAGATAAAACAGCACTACTCAATGTTCTTGAATCATACGATTCCCTCGCGAGACAATGGCCAATCAAAGGACATCTCCCCAACATGAAAAAAATGCTCTGACTACTTAGAAAGCTCATCACAAGGCTGTTACCACTGAATTAGCACCACTAGATAAGGAGTAAACTAAATGCTCACAAAGAATGACGCCCCTTTTTCTTCTTGGTCTCTACATGCATCTGAGAAAATAGTTCCATCAGAGTCCACTCATCGCTATACATCATCAATGCCGACACTAGGACACTTATTCTCAAGGAATATACCACCACAATACCCTTTCATGTGGTATAGACAGGGTCAATGATTAACCCCAACTATTACGAGATCAAACGATGCTGCCTCAAGTTGAGGAGCTTCTGTCTGAAGATATTGGCCAAGAAATATTGATCAGATTAGACCACAAACTTATCTCCACATATGTAGTGACTCAAAGTATTAAATTCATGCATCACAGTTTCTAACTCCAAATCATGGGCCAGTTAACTCTTTTCGTGTGGTCAGAGATGGGGAGAGCCATATGCCACCCCAAGATCATCTTGAATAACCACAAACCTGATACCCATAACTGAAGTGTCGCAATACACCACATACCGCTTTCCAGCCTCTTGAATCATCAGAACCGGGTTGGTAGTCAACAGCCTCTTTATCACCATAGTAAATGCCTGAAATTCTTGGCACCATAAAAACACCAACCCTTTATGGGTGAGATTGGTTGTCGATGAGGAAACTAGATAGAAATCTCGACCACATAATTCAGCTAATCCAAGGACATAACCACGCTGATCATATCAGGATCCACCGAAATCCCATGATCTAAAATAAATTTAATATGAAATATCACATCACTAATCTAGAATGTGCATTTGTGAAAATTTTCATAAAGGTGATTCTCTCGAAGGTTACCATAACAATCTATAAGTGATGTTCCTAGTATACCATGGATCCAAAATAAACTAGTATTCCATCCACAAAAACAATGAAAAAATAATCGAGATAGTTATTGAACACCATGTTCATGAGTGCCATAAAGACTGCTGGAGCATTGGTTATTCTGAAGGGCTTGACCAAGTACTCCATGTGGTCATTCCTGCTTTGGAATGATTTCTTTGGGATATATGACTCTTTCACCCATATTTGCTTATTTCCCCAACACAATTACATTTTAGAATATCTTCTTTCCCACATTAACTGATTGAACAATTCATCTATTTGGGGAAAAATCTTGATGGTCTTTATTGAGAGCTTTTTCAACTTATGGTAGTCAATGCACAACTAGAGGGATCTGTTTTCCTTTTTCACGAACAACACAAGAGATACCTCCGAAGAGATTCTAAGATAAATGAATCCATTGGATTTTAAGTTGTCCATTTTTATCTTTAAATCCCTTATGTGGGGACATCTGATATGGGGGATGGGATATCAGTTGTGTTCTTTGTGCCAGTTCAATTGAAAACTCCACAACCTATTTCAAGGGATAACCAATAAAATCATCTAAAAATACTTATAGAAAATACATAACAACATGAGGTAGTCCCCATAAATATAATGACCATATTCTTCTATCATGAGTGATTATAAATGAATAAAACATCTCCCAACTCTAGTAGTGGAGGTCCCACAAGACTAGACTGAGGATCTCATTCCCCACGAAACACCTGACGACTCCCATCAGGTGCTATAAAACTGACCCACCTCGAATAGACATCAATGAGTACCACAATTTGTATTATCCAACACATGTCATTTTTTTTCAAACAGATCCATATATAAAACCAAGAGTTCCCACTTCATCTGAACCCTTAACACGGAAAGTACACACGACGGGAAACTGAGATCATCCTCCTTCTTCTTTGCCAAAAGATTCTCCAATTCCATTGAAAAACAAAATTACACTGCTTGAAAATTTAGAATGATCCCAAATTTCAAGAAATGAATGAAACAAAGGTACCAGTATAAAAAATGGAACCATATATTGAACATGAAAATTCAAAAGGTAACTCGAACAGTCGATGGCCCTAGCTCGTATCCAACTGGTGCCTAATGCACTACATGGACATGTCTGATATCTCTTTGAGGAAGATCTATATTATATGGTTATTCCATAAATTGGATATGCCCAAATGATTAACCGTCCCTACCACCACTACCACAAAATCTAGACCGCTACATCCTCAATTGCTCTAACTGATTTGGCACCACTGTTGATGAAACGCGTCATGCCCCACTATGAAGTGGATGTGCCACCCCGCAAAATCTTTGCATGTGATATATTCATCTATATTGATAAAATGGATTTGGAGGAAATGTTCATGTTTTTCTGATGTTCCATGACCATCCACACTAGTTGAACATGACATATCTCACCTCAGAAGCCACAGTTCAAAACATCCAAAAATATTAGCCTGAACTACCATGCCCCTTCTTCACCTAATCTAGTCACATCCTTTTTCCCCAAAGATCATCCAATTCCACTATTGATATAGTCCCATAGAAATGAACTGTGAAATTTTAGTCAATTTCCACCATACATGCTTGGTCAACCACCTCATCAATGGTCCTCATCTAAAACAAGAAAACTGGGAGTATATCATTGGTTGTAAGCCTTTCTCAAACCTCTGGGCCATTTAATTCTCATTAATGATGATTTAGGGAGAATAAAAAACCGATTTAGTGAAAGATTTAGCATAGTACATCAAATAAAGAAACACATAAATTAGAATAATGAACTCTCAAGATATAGCATATTCCTATACTTCTGGTCAATACTATTCATTGAAGGCTACTTTGAAATCTTGCAAGCACATCAACTCATTCTTACTGGTTTGATGTACAGATTTTCACCACCTGTGGCAAGGACCCTCCAACAGAAAAGACACAATCTTCACCAATACCTCCTCAGGTGTGTCCTCAAACTTGAACATTCTCTTGATGTTTTTTATCCATCCCTCTACTTCCTAGGGTTTTATGCGACCTCGTAAATTATTAGGATTAATTTTTAAGAACTCCTAGGCCTTTTCCTTCCTATGAACTATCACATATTCTCTAAAAGGTGATGGAACAAGATAATTCCATGTTCTAGATCTTTTCCTTCATGAACCATAGCATCTACTAGCCTCTGTTCAAGTAGTGAGAGATAAGCCTCTTAGGATTCCTCCCATGGGTTCATTCAAGATTTCAAGGGAAGCATGTTGGTACAAAAAGGAAACACTCATTAGAGAAAAAAGAAATATAAATATTTTGAAAATTTAATTCAATATCATCAAATATAATGAATCCAAAAAATTACAACAATAAAATAAACAACTACTTCACCCCTACATAATTCCCATGTAGAGTCTGTACCCCAGAAGTCTCTCTAGGATGTGATGTCAAACTAACTATTCCAATTATCCCTGGTGACTCATTTTCTACCAATAGAGGTGTAGGCCAAGCACCCAACTCAAGAAAAAAAACTATGAGCCCTAATATTCCTAGCTCCTGTCCAGCTATAAACATCCCATAATAACAATATAACCCAAAAATTTTATCCTCCTTTAATAACATTTTTTCACAAAATGAACCGGGTCACCATCAAATCCATAACCAGACCAAGCCTAAAACAATGGTCAAAGGGTGTTCCATATCCCCATGGACTGGTACAAAGGCATGAGGGTCATTGATTTTTTTTGGGAATGATTAACCCAGGTATGGATACATGAAACATAAAAAACAAACGATAAACCGAATATAAAAATTAATGGCAAAAAATATTTGACCAAAATCCAAAACCGAATACATATGTTTAAACCAAGAACATGTGGTCCAAATTCGTATAAATATAGTAGAAAAATACCCCAAGGATTCCACATCACTATGGGTCAGCACCCACAAGTCGTTACAACAACACCACACTATGTAAACGAACTAACAACCCAAACATCCATCAACCAAGGAATAGACTTTACCTATGTCAAACATGATCCACTATACATACACCCAACATGTGTTTTTATGGTTTGATCCAATCCCCAAATGTATACCACCATGATATTGCATATATTAGGAAATACATGATAAGAAGCATGCCAATTTTGATAAACAACAAGTGGTTGAAATATTTTCTAAATAATGAATCATTTAAAAGAAAACAATTTTCCAATGTTATTTTCCATGATTGATCAGATTTAAATAAAACACGTAAGCTATTGTGGTTTTCATCCAAAACCACAATATTTTAATGATACATTAAAAAGATTCAATGAGAACCAATCTCGTAAACACCCTTTGGCACTAGTTAGTTTCGGACCCCATATACCTCATACCTCAGTGTAAAGTAACCATAGAAGAAAATATGTTCTCATGCACGAGCCACTAGTTGGGACCATAAACATAACCTAGTGGTCCCATTCATATTCAATATATTTGTATAGTATTTTTTATCAATTTTTCTCAATGAAACATGGATAAAACTGGTCTGGATCACAAGTGTACTAATACATATCTTCCCTCCTAGGTACCTTGATTTTCAGAATTATGATCAAACCATTTTCACATAATAAAAAATCCATAAGAACAAGAACATATCATTTATATCAATAAAAAACTCAAAACAGGATCTACTCATTCGTTTTACAACATACATCACTCAATAAAACCTTTAGAATTTCTATTAATTAACTTCACAAAATTTAACAATTTTCCCCCAAAATCCCTTAAAACCCCATATTGAACACTATGTGAAATCCCATAATAACCAAAAATGAATTTTTCATCACCAAAAATTTTTTATAAATCCATTTAATTAGTTATAAAACAACCTCAATTGGGATAACATTGAATAGACATGTAAAACACTTAATTAGACACAAAATTTTCCCATACATATCATTTTCTTAAAAAATATCACCAAAAAAAAATTTAAAACAATTTTAATGATGGAGATATATGATAAAAATATAAATTAATCAATGATTACTCATCTATCATTTCATACACATTTAATTACAAAACGAATGTGTTAAAAACCATGAATCTTTGTACAAAAGTTCAACAACACCACCGTTGAACCACTAGGGACATTGATCAAGCATAAAAAAAAATAGACCAAAAAACGAAATAAAAAACCTATGTTCCTAAAATTACATTCTAGATATTATAAACATCATGAATAAGGGAATAAATCCCCTTAAAATAGATGGATATTAAAAGGAAATTCACTTACAAGATGTGTTTTGATGTTTCCCCCTAAATCCCCTTCAAAATGGAGTTCCAAGGTGGGTTAGAGGATCTTTGGAGGAATCCATGGCTGCTAGGGTCGTATGGGAGAATAAAGGGGAGAGTTTGGATAAATCATGGGAGGAAAAAAATGAAATTTAACAACATTTTTAATTAGCTGGTCAAGGTCTCGCGGTTTTCATGCGTGGTTTAGTAAACCGTGCTCCCAAATAGTGTACTGCTTTTTGTCCCATAAAAAGTTTTCCTTACGTCATCAAATTAAAGGGGTAATAGGGGAAACATATGGGGGAATGTTAGGCCAAGAATACAAGAGAAATATTACATTAAAAAATGACATGGGTGTGACAGTTAATAATGACCATGGATGAAGGATAATTAAAATGGGAGTGATGAAAATCGTTGAAAAGTTCTCAATAAATCACATGAAAAAAATAATTGGGAATCTTGAGATAAGGTGATATAGTTGAAATAACATTTTTATATAAAAAATTCATCCATATTATAAAAAAACACCTTATTTTCTAGGAAACACCTATTCTAGGTCCATTATTTTTTATTTTAACTGAATGTATTCTTGTAACCATTAGGATACAATTGCGGACCTACTTCTAACTAATACAATACATTACGTTATCTTAATACTTGGTTACTCCCCTTATACATTCATTTATTCCAAAAAATCTCTAAACATCACTATATAAAGTATAATTGAGCAAAAATATGTTTAAATGGTATTATTTATGTACAAAATGATTGTAAATTATTTATTTCCTTTACAACCAACCCACCCCAAGGATTCAAAAACCTGAAATTATATAAACGAATTTATAATAGAATATACCTATAAACATACCCTTAATATCTAGTTTTTTCTCCCCTGATTGATCATTGGGAATCTTTTGCATTCACCTATAAAAAATAGATAATTTAACTCACTTAAACTTCTTGTCAATCTACTAGATGAAACATATTTGATTTCCACATAGGTCACATTTTCATCAAGGTAGTTATCATAATAACGAATCACATAAAATGGATTTAGTTTTTTAAATAAATAATTTAAAAATATATATGGATTTCTGTATGCAATTAAATGTTTATGGTATATTCAGTTTCTATGAAATATCATCAAATCATATCATTATTTTGAACGTATTTTAAATTATAATAGTTTTATTTTTTCCTTCTGTTTATTAAGTGGCCTAATTTCGATGTACCCTAAGGAAATTAATTATATCATACATTAAATTACAAAGGACATCATTAATGGTTAGAATAGTAACTCTAACAAAATTTTGTGATCAGAAAATGATTCTAAATATACTTCACACATTGCATCATATATTTTACAACCATAATATCAGTTTAAAATGATTCATATATCATAGTACAATAGATATTAGAATGACAAGGTGACATAAAAATATATTTTAAGGATTCCAGTTTTATTAATTTTTTATATTTATTAATTCAACATAATTATTACAAGGAAAGATTATGCTCTCGTGATCCACTAAAATCTAGAAAGGATTCCTGTGTAATATACTATAGAATCCATATGGTTCTCTCAGTGTGGTTATTAGTATGTAGGTAGAAATAAAAACTCAATTTAAACAAATACTACATGAACCCACTTCCATGACAAAGATATGTACATTATTACCATGTACATGATTATCATGGGATGTACATCATGCATATTAACAATACCGTTGACATATATATTTTTAATATCATAAATTTAATTGGATTCTTTCATAGAAAAAAATTGATTCAAAGTGGTCAAAAATGAAAAATCCTCCACACTACGTCCCAAAGTCTGGGATACCTATCACAAATTTTCAAAATATTTTTATTTGTCTCAATAAATTTGAAAACTATTATCTTAATTGGATAAAAATCACATATATGTATTTGATGAAATTATTTACCAAATTTACATGTGAAATTCCTAGAAATGAGACATTTTATATATTCCCTTATACATAACCACCAAAGATTGAAATGAATAGAATAATAGATAGTTTGGTTTTTGAGATATAAAACCAATTTTGAATCCTAATTCACATACATTATATCTTATCCAATTTGATTTAAAATGATTAATCTCCCTTGGGAATAAAAAGGTGGAATCAAAAAAAAATTCTATCATGGATATACACACCACATTTTTTCTCTTAAATACTCAAATACTCATGGTTTCAGATTGTTTAATCCACGAATAAGTCTATAAAAACATTAATATGGTTAATATGTTATAAATTAATATGACTATTAGGTTATCATTGATAAATATTATGTTTTTCAATATAGAAACAAATCACTATTTATTGTTTTCCCGAAATAACATTTCAAAATGATTTATCTTGATATAAGAATAAGTAACCATATTTTTTATATCATATAGAATATTTAATATCAATGAAAATTTATTTCTAATAATCACCATAATTTCATTACATTAGATTCATATATCATTGTGAGACTATATATTTATGTATATTTTCTCTATAATAAAAAAAACCATCCATTACAATAGATAACATTTCTAGTCATTCAAAACTTTCACATAGTAATCTAATAAACAGTATTTGTAATTAATGTTCTAATAAAGAGTATTTATGTGTCTTGAATAATAAATTACTTCAATATGATCTATTATGGGTAATCTAAAAAAGATAAACTGAATATGAATCATAATACCACTTAAAATATTCACCAAGTTGATGTTTAATGATTGTATGATTTATATCCAACAAAATATTCCAATAATGAAAAATTTGTCAATAATTTTTTAATAAATAAATATTTATACATTTTTAAGGTAGTAAAATGTTAAAATATCATAATGATACACAGAATTACGAATATATAATATTACTTCAGTCTATGCAAGAACATTATTTCATTGATAAATGAATTATAATTCATGGGCATAAATAATATCACCATGTTAGGATTCAAAAAAGATAACAACACTGATAAAGAACATTAATCACACACATTACATCATCAATAAAAAATTTCAATACTATTAATCATGGAAAGTAACCAGTTTTCATATAATTTCCCCATGTTATTATGAATATACCGACCATGATTATCCCATTTACTATAATATATTGGAATTTAATCAAAAACTTACATGATGAATAGTGCCGAAATATAAGGAAAATGCTATTCATTAATTAAATTATTTCAATTTGGGTATTGGTTAAACCAAAATATAATATAAAAAATAGACAATGTTAATAATAAATATTTAAATCTATCATTTGAATTCATAAAACACTTAATACAATCTATTGGTGATGTCTGTTTGGGTTTCTTTTGTAGAACTCCAATTCACACCATCACTATTAAAAAATTATTTTAATTCAAAAAAATGATTAATTACTCTATATTTCGACTCATTTCGACATCATATATTCTACACAGTGTAGTACACATCATTCAATAATAATTTTGATGATAATGAGTATAATGAATGTAGAATGCTTTGAACAAATTAATCATTTAGCATTAATATATTTATTATTAATTATTAAATTTACCAATAATAGTTTGTCTAATTATATATAGATAATTTTGATAATAGTTTTTTCTACTAAATAGACAAATTGTATATTATACCTCTATTTTTGTGGTAGTCTGGAAAAATATTTAGGAAAAAAATTAGGATATAGAACCACCATACGATGTATAACATTATAAATCATAATAGAAACCACTATAATAATATTACATTCCATTTTATTAGGGTATTTTATATATTCTCACATATAATGTGCCTCTTAACAAGACTGAAACAATCATTGCCACAATTATGTATCCAGAAAACCTGAAGGAAATATGATGGAAAAAAGTACAACCATTACAATCGATATAAACTAGGAACAAGGATAACCATTTTATTCCTAGAATGTAATTAATGGTTTTAATATTAAGAATCATTGGATCCTTATGATACCAACTATATTTATCTTCTTTTAAGATAAAATAAACATTCCAACTTTCATTATTCTTATCAAAAAAAATTCTAAATACTCAAACAACAAGAGGTACATCCAAATTGATTTACTAGAAAGAATATAAATTCAAAGATATATAATAATTAGAATCCCCTATATAAATCATAATATATTATAGAGTACAAAATATCATATTAATTTTTATAATATTATATGTACACTCAGGAAAAGATTTTATATTTTTCCCTTGGATTTCTGTTTTCATGTACACTAATACCTATATTGATATTGAAGTTTTCCCATCAATGATTTCAGAGTAGTTAAAAAAATTACTATTATATTAGAATCAAAATCATAATATTATTTATTATGTTCAGCTACTTCTAGAAAAATAATGAACAATTATTTATAATGACACATTGGTCATCTATGGATGGATGAATATGATTTTTGATATGGCATATCCAAAGAAACTCTTAAGGGGGTATATTGACCATATGACCAACAATATTTCTCATAAAATATATAACCATTATTTCTATGATATATATGTAATTTTTATTTAAGATAATAATAAAATACTATTTAAATATTATATGGATGTAAACATATCCACTAGTTTACCATTTTAGACATATGATGTCTTATTTTTTGCAAACTAGATATTAATCAAAATACTGACAACACATGAAGCCAGACATGAATTATGTAATGGCCCGGACCTCTCCGGTCCATTACTTTGTGAAATGTTGGTGTTGGAGGTGTTCTGGGAGGTCAAGAGGACTTATCCCCAACACTTTGCTAATTTTCCAGTTCTGTGAACAGTGTTTCCAGTTTTATGAACAGTAACAGATCGGTCTCACCGATCGGTCTGACAGATCAGTTTCAGAGATCGGTGTGACAGATCGGTTTCACAGATCGGTGTGACAGATCAGTTTCACAGATCGGTGTGCCAGATCGGTTTCACAGATCGGCCTGACTGATCGGTTTCACAGATCGGTGTGACAGATCGGTTTCACAGATCGGTGTGACAGATCGGTTTCACAGATCGGTCTGACAGATCGGTTTCACAGATCGGTGTGACAGATCAGTTTCAGAGATCGGTGTGACAGATCGGTTTCACAGATCGGTCTGACAGATCGGTTTCACAGATCGGTGTGACAGATCGGTTTCACAGATCGGTCTGACAGATCGGTGTCACAGATCAGTCTGACAGATCGGTTTCACAGATCGGTGTGACAGATGGGTTTCACAGATCAGTGTGATAGATCAGTTTCACAGATCCGTTTCACAGATCGGTTTCACAGATCGGTGTGACAGATCAGTTTCACAGATCAGTTTCAGAGATCGGTTTCACAGATCAGTTTCACAGATCGGAGTGACAGATCAGTTTCACAGATCGGTTTCACAGATCGGTTTCACAGATCGGTTTCAGAGATCGGTGTGACAGATCAGTTTCACAAATCGGTTTCATAGATCGGTTTCACGGATCGGTGTGATAGATCAGTTTCACAGATCGGTTTCACAGATCAGTTTCACAGATCGGTTTCATGTACAGTAACGGTGGGTGAACAGTGTTTCCCGACTCCTACAGTTTTTCCCCTTTTGACGTTTCTTTTGACGTAAAATACTTTTAAATCCTTATTTTTTAAGGGCTCTTAAGGCCTATTCAAATTCCATAAATCCTATATTAATTATTCCTAAGGCTTGGAATGTTTTACTTGGTCAAACCGCGTGGGTTAATGCGATCCGTTTTTAATGGAGAATTAACCGGATCTTAAACCGCCACCTCGTTAAATCTTAAAAAAGGGATGAGATATCATTCTCCCTTGTTCTTTCCATTTGTTATCAACTAATAGGTTCTAGAACCTTTCAATCCTTTCCATAGGAGTTGTACAATCAACCTTTACTCCTAGGATCAGTTCCTCTCTGTTGGATGCAACCGAGCCGTGTCGATCAATCTTCGATATAAGCATCCTCCGGTGGATGCAGTTGTCACGAGGGGAGGATCGTGACCTGTTGTGTGGATAAAGGACGTCAAGAACTCTTCGAGGTAGGGGATTCATGGCTTCTCTAATTGTATATGTGCAATCGTAGAATTAGCATGATTTATCTCTTTGGATCACAATGAAATTGACCTAATTAAATACTTGTACCGGATTAAAAGAATTGGTTGATCGCATGCTGTTGCTTTATACCGTGAAAACGGTTTGCCTCATGTTTTCCAAGATATAGTGATATTTATGTTTTCTTTGATTTGTTGTTCGTTCATGATAGAAATTGATAATGAACGTAAAGTCGGAATTAATTGTTAATTAATTGGCTAATGATAAAGAGGCATGTAAATTAATCTGGTTGTTGTCGTTGTTGTAGTTCTAATTTGAGGATAATCAAATTAGGGAAGTAAGCATGGTTATTTAATTCTGACAGCTCGCTGATTAGGTATCCATGATTGGAACCTACGAATAACAAATCTGCCAATTTCATATGGATTAGAAAACAGATTATTTGGGAATTTCAAAAGGGTTCTGAGTTACCCGCTTGCTTGTAAGGATGAATGCCTTGTGGTTTGGAGCTCTGAGTGCTCATTATGTTTGAAGGCTGAATGCCTTGTTAAAGGGCCGAGAGCCCATTTTGTGATGCTTGTTTTCCTGCTGCTTGTGTTGTGATGTGAGCCTGGATGGCTGTTGTGATATGTGGAGGCATGTAGACTTGTGGTTGTGGCAGCGGATGTCGCCTAGTGTGGCGAGATGCATCTGTTTATGCATATGGGTGTCGGGGAGGACACCAAGGGTGATGGTATGAGATGAATGTGATGGTTTGATGTTGGTGGTTTGGTTTGGTTGTTTATCTGCTTTACTTTTCCCCACTGCTCAAGGCAGCTGGTCTTGCGTACCCTCTTTCCAAAGGAGGCGAAGACACGCGGGGTATGCCACGTGCTTTCCGTGTTTAGCCTCTCGATGGAGGATGTGTCTATGCTCTTTCTATATACGGCAAAGACTCAACGGGTAGTATATCTACTCACCGTGTTGAGCCTCCTTTGTGTTTAGAAGCATAGGATTCTTTTCTAGAATGCCTGAGAATGTGGAAAAGTAATTCGGTAAGGAATGTTTGATTAAATGGTAAAAATCTGTGAGGATGGAGATGCTAGAATTTAAAGGTGATGTGAATCTTAAAAACGAGCAGTTGTTTTTGAAAGTGTTGCCAATTAAGTTTAATGTGGAATTGTTAATTCTTAATTAATGTTTAAAGAATTAATTAACGTATAATGGAACTGATAAAATTAGAATGGAGTAATCTAATAAAGCTCTTCAAATGGTTGTGTGCTTGTAGGATACCTAGTCTTTGAAGTAGCAGCCTGGAGTCTGAGAGACGTTAGCTGCAGTTGTATCTAAGACAAGGTAATGCCCATAGTGTGGATGTGAGTTACTTATATATTCTATACTTTTTGTGTTTCTATACACTACTCCACCCTGTCGGTAAGGGAAACTGACACCCCGGGGATTCTGAGCCCTAGGGGGGTGTTTTCCCCAACATTCTGATGGTAGGTTGAATGGATGACTACCCCCTTTGGCCCCGCTCTCTTCTCTTGGTAGATACTTGTTCCATGAGGCACAGCAGTTAGTTACCCCATATATGTGTGTAGAGGGCTGTAATTGATTGTGGTTATTTCCCACACATATATTCTGGATATAGTAACCTATGGACTACTATAGGTGTAACGTGTATAAGCTGTGATGGCTTGAGGATCCTTACTCGGCGTATGGGCTGTGATGGCTTGAGGTATAATACTCGACACCTATGATACACGTTATACGAGCTATGGTGGCTCCCGGAAACTACCTGGTTACTTTGGTTGTGAGGACGGTGTGGTGCTTCGCCCAGGTGTCTGCGGGCAAGCCTTTGTGGTGCACGAGGTGCAGATTGTGGAGCTTAGCCCAGGTGTCTGCGGGCAAGCCTTTGGAGAGAGATGCCCAGGACGTATGTCGTTGGGTCAAAGCGGCAAACTAGTGGGGAAGTAGTAGTGGGGTACCCTTGATATTCTTTATTATATGCTATATTCTTGTATGCGTTACTTGGTGAGAGTGGCCATGGTGAGGTTGGGAATATAGTATACCTGTTTAGGTGACGAGTTAGTTTCAGTTGTTGTTCACTGGGTTTTAGCATGATTTCTTTACTTTTGCACGAGAGTCTTGGGGAGGATCCTACTGAGTATACTGTTATACTCACCCTATGAATATATAAACTATTTTTTTCAGGTCACTTGGAGCAGGTTGGAGATCAAGCTGGTTACTACTAGCTTGCGGTTGGAGGAGGAGCTGTTCGGGATTTTGGTCGCTGTCGTTTTACTTTCTTTTGGGTACTTTTAGTTTCCCCTTTCAGTTGTAGTACTTTTTCATGACATTTCATATATGTACTTGGGTTTCTCTTTCAGTTATGAGTTGGAGTTGGTTGGAGTCTATTCTATCTCTCTCTTCTGCATGTGTTCTCTTAGAGGGCAATGCCTCCCATTTGTATGTTATTATACCCTCGGTGCTAGTCGCCAACCCGGGGCCTACTGGAGGCGGGACTCGGGGGTCATTATCTCCCTTTTCACATTTCCGGCCCAGGAGGGGTACACTTTGTGGGGAGGGGGTCGTGACAGAGTGGTATCAGAGGTCTGGTTGAGGGATAGGATGGAGTTTGGAGTTAGGCATAGGTGAGGATGCATGGGATGGTAGGGCAACGGTGTCATTCATGTTTAGCAAGTGGGGTAAACACTGGAGACCGGCAGAGACATAGGCATTCAGGGCCCCCTATGATCTGTTGCACGGACCTTTAAGTTTACAATGTCTACTAAACAAGTGATATCGATTGCAGGGTAGAGACCTAGGAAAGGATCATGCATCATTATTCTTTGTGTCTGTGTTTGAATGGGTAGACCTTGGGATAGGTAACCTAAAATTAATAAAACAAAACAATTAATTAATTAATGTTGAGACTTCCATATTCCAGGCTTAGGAGCTCTAACGGTTGTTATTTTACAGGTATGGCTCCAGGTCGACGTCCTCGTCAGGTTTGCGCAGAAGATGCCCAGCATGCTGTTCCAGCAGATCGCCGCCGGGTCGAGGTTGACGATGATGACACTTGAAGGAAGACACTCCGAGAGTTCCAGCGCCAGAGTCTACAGAAGTACGAGGGCTCCGTTTCAGATGCAGTCACATAAGACTAGTTGGAGGAGGTCGAGATAGGATTCAGTTCGATTCGTGCTCGGAAGGAACACTGGGTGTCCTTGGTTGTGACGATGCTGCGTGGAGCAGCGAGACAGTGGTGGTTCTTGTTCCTCGGTGATCTTGAGGAGTCTGCGATCTCATGGGAGGAGTTTCGAGACAGGTTTAGAGTCGAGTTTCTTTCATCGACTGCGAAGGAGTCCAGTCGCCAGGAGCTACTCACCCTTCGACAGGGGAGCTCCAGTGTTCGAGAGTTTGGAATCCGTTTCAGGAACCTTCTACGATATGCTTCATACCTGTTACCAGATGATGAGGCCAGGCCGAGGCATTTCGAGGAGGCTTTGCATCCAGATATCCAGCGCCAGGTCACCCCATTTATGCTGAAGACATATCTTGAGGTGCTGTCAAGGGCAGAGGTTGTTGAGAGGACTTTGACCAGGACCGGATCGTCACGAGAGGGGAATCGTCATGATTCCTCACGAAGCAGAGCTGTGGTCCGGGGTTCCCGGTTTTCAGGACAGAAGAGTTTCCGTTCACCTGGGGGTAGGTCCCAGCCCTTCCCATCTCGTTTCTCCGGAGGCAGCAACTCTCAGGCCTATGCCAAGGGATCAGGCACTTGTTTTTCTTGTGGTGGTCGTGGTCATCAGCAGCGGGAGTGCCCAACTTTTCAGAGCAGTCATCGTGCCCCAGGCGCTCCACTCCAGGTTCCTCTGTTGAGGCAGTTCCAGCCGAGGCAGCAGCAGCAGGTTGCACTAGCTTTAGATCACCATAGTGTAGATGGAGCAGGCAGAGGACAACCCCATGATGCTCCCCGTCCTCAGAGAGCAGAGCGCGGCCGTGGTGGTGGTCATCATCAGGGTCAGAGAGCCCATGGAGTTGGTCGTGGTCAGCTTCATGCTCTAGCGTTGCCAGCTCCAGGCGAGCCAGACGTCGTCCGAGGTACCCGTTGCTTGTTTTCTACCTTGGTGAATGCCTTGTTTGATTCATAAGCGACACACTCCTTTATATCCCCTACCCTTGTCCACGCTTTGGGACTTGAGATAGAGAGGCTTCCAGTTCCCTTGGCATTGACTACGCCAGTTGGAGGTTGAGCTAGCTTGTTTGAAGTATGTAGAGACTGTGAGCTAGTGTTGGGGCAACAACGCTCTTGGGGAGATTTCCTATGTTTACGAATACAACCATATGATGTCATCCTCAGCATGGATTGGTTGTATTCGGTGCAGGCTATTGTGGATTGATACAAGAAGAAGGTTGTTTTCTTTGATGATGATGGAGAGGAAGTGGTGTTTGTTGGTGAGAGAGATCCTCGAATGAGTCATAGACGGGTATCATCCTTATCATCCATGATGATTGGGATGATGCTGAGTTCTTCAGAGGTTCAACAGTTGGCGTTTCCTAGGGTCGTAGAGGAGTACCCTGACGTCTTTTTAGAAGAGGTTGTATCCTTACCCCCTCGACGAGAGATCGAGTTTGGGATCGAGCTACAGCCGGGAGCGTCTCCTATCTCTATGTCTCCGTATAGGATGTCCCCTTCTGAGTTACGAGAGCTACGTATACAGCTCGATGGTCTATTGCAGTGTGGTTTTGTTCGGCCAAGCGTGGCACCGTGGGGTGCACCAGTTTTGTTTGTGAAAAAGGCTGATGGTAGTTTGCGGTTGTGCGTCGATTATCGTCGGTTAAACAAAGTGACAATAAAGAACTGATATCCTCTCCCACGTATTGATGACATATTTGATCAACTGAAGGGTGAAAGTTGGTTCTCAAAGATAGACTTGCGGTCAGGATATCATCAGATGCGTGTAAAGGATGAGGATATCCCGAAGACTGCTTTCCGTTGTCGTCATGGGAATTATGAGTTTGTTGTAATGCCATTCGGCGTGACGAATGCCCCAGCTTTTTTCATGGGGTTGATGAATGCTGTGTTCCGTGAATTCCTGGACAAGTTTGTTGTGGTCTTCATCGATGACATCCTTGTGTACTCCACATCTGAAGAAGAGCATGCAGAGCATCTACCATCTGTTTTGGGAGTTCTTCACCAACATAAGTTGTTTGGAATGTTTTCCAAGTGTGAGTTCTGTGCTCTAGAAGTTCGTTTCTTAGGGCATGTTGTGTCCCAACATGGATTAGATGTGGATCCTTCAAAGATAGAAGCAGTAGTGTCTTGGGCAGCCCCCAAGACCGTGTCAGAGGTGCGAAGTTTCCTTGGTCTTGCAGGCTATTATAGGAGGATTGTAGCCAATTTCTCCCGAGTTGCGACTCCTCTGACAGCTTTGACCAAGAAGGATCAAGCGTTCATATGGACTGATCAGTGTCGGGCAGCTTTCGAATATCTAAAGGAGAAGTTTGTAAGTGCTCCAGTCCTTTGTCTTCCAGCGGAGGGAGTCCAGTTTGATGTTTTCTGTGATGCTTCACATCTGGGGCTAGGCTATGTTCTCATGCAGCAGAGGTCCATTGTTTCTTATGGGTCTCGGCAGTTGCGTCCCCATGAACGCAACTATGCCACCCATGATCTTGAGTTGGAAGCCGTGGTGTTTGCTCTGAAGTTGTGGAGACATTACCTCATTGGTGAGCACTTTGTGGTTTTCACCGTTCATAAGAGTTTGAGGTATGTTTTCTCCCAACGTTACTTGAACTTGAGGCAGCATTGGTGGATGGAGTTCTTGCCGGAATACGACTTTGAAATATCGTATACACCTGGAAAAGGGAATGTTGTTGCTAATGCACTGAGCCGAAAGTCACGTAATGATGTTGTGCGTGAATCTGGTGATTCCTGGAGAGTGATGGAAGAGTTATCAGCTTTGTATCTTGATATGGGAGAAGTTGGGGGAAGAGGTTGTCTTTTCCAGATGACGGTGCAGTCATCCCTGATGCAGAAGGTGAAAGAGTCTCAATTGGGTGATCTAGATGTGGATGTTTGGAGAGACAGAGTTGTATGTGGTGAGGCCCCTGATCGTTGGTCGGAGGATGAACAACACCGAGTGTTGTATCATGGAAGGATTTTTGTTCCCTTGGCGATGCGCGAGACGGTTCTCCGAGAGTTCCATAGTTCAACCTTGGCGGTACATCCTGGTGTGACGAAGATGTACCGATCCTTGAGGAGTCAGTTTTGGTGGCATGGGCTAAAGCATACAGTTGTAGAATGTGTGTCTCGATGTTTAGTCTGCCAGAAGGTGAAGGCCGAACATCGTGTTCCTGGTGGTCTTCTCCAACACTTAGAGATTCCTTAGTGGAAGTGGGAGGATATCTCAATGGACTTTGTTACAGGTTTACCTCGAGCTCCGGGAGGACATGATTCTATATGGGTGGTAGTGGATCGTTTAACTAAATCGTCCCACTTCATAGCGATCAAGGAGTCGAGCTCAGTGGAGGTTTTGTCGAGGCAGTATCTGGAGGAGGTGGTGTGGCTTCACGGAGTACCTAGGACGATCATTTCTGATAGAGATCCTCGTTTTACCTATAGGGTGTGGAGAGGTCTCCAGCATGCTTTTGGCTCTCAACTGTGCCTTAGCACTTCTTTTCATCCTCAAACGGATGGTCAGACAGAGCGAACCATCCAGACTCTTGAAGACATGTTGCTCTCTTGTGTTCATGATTTTGGAGGTTCATGGACGAAGAACTTACCCTTGGTAGAGTTCGCTTACAATAATAGTTTTCACTCTACCATCGGCATGGCGCCGTTTGAAGCCTTGTATGGCCGGCCATGCCGTTCTCCGTTGTGCTGGACTGGGGTCGGAGAGTCCGCAATTCTCGGACCAGAAGTAGTGCAGAATACAACAGATATGGTTCAGGTGATTCGTGAGAGGATGAAGACAGCACAAGATCGTCTGAAATCTTATGTTGATCAAAGAAAGAGACCCTTAGAGTTTAATGTTGGGGATCATGTGTTTCTAAAGGTGACTCCCCGACGTGGGCAGCGAAGGTTTGGTCGTGGAAGTAAGCTTTCTCCCCATTTTGTTGGGCCTTTCGAGGTGTTAGCTCGTGTTGGAGGTGAGGCGTATCGAGTAGCACTTCCCCCTATGATGAGTCGGATACATGATGTTTTCCATGTATCACAACTCCGTCGTTACCTTCATGATGAATCTCATGTTATCGATTGGGGAGAGATCGATATTGACGATGATGCAACCTTCGAGGAGCGACCTGTGGAGATCCAAGACCTCAAGGAGAAAGTGTTGCGTGGGCGTTCTATCCCCATAGTTCGTGTCTTGTGGCGACACGGTGGCATGGAGGAGAGTACCTGGGAGCGTGAGTCACAGATACGTGCTCATTACCAAGAGTTTTTTAATGTTTAACTCCTTTCATGTAATGATGTTTCCTCTCTAGTTAGACCTTTCATGTTTTATTTATGTACCTTTGATGTGATGTTGTGAATGAATTGTTTGGGTATGGATTTTTTGTTCCCAGATGTCAGAGTTTTGTTCCAGCTTTCGGAAAACTCGTGGTGGTTTTTCCCTGAGAGGTATCTTATGGGGTGGTTGTTCGGACCCCTATTCTCTTCTGGGTTGGTTTTTAATTCTCGAGGACGAGAATGTTTTGAGAGGTATCTAATGTAATGGTCCGGACCTCTCCGGTCCATTACTTTGTGAAATGATGGTGTTGGAGGTGTTCTGGGAGGTCAAGAGGACTTATCCCCAACACTTTGCCAATTTTCCAGTTCTGTGAACAGTGTTTCCAGTTTTATGAACAGTAACAGATCGGTCTCACTGATCGGTCTGACAGATCGGTTTCAGAGATCGGTGTGACAGATCGGTTTCACAGATCGGTGTGACAGATCTGTTTCACAGATCGGTGTGACAGATCGGTTTCACAGATCGGTCTGACAGATCGGTTTCACAGATCGGTGTGAGAGATCGGTTTCACAGATCGGTGTGAGAGATCGGTTTCACAGATCGGTATGACAGATCGGTTTCACAGATCGGTGTGACAGATCGGTTTCACAGATCGGTCTGACAGATCGGTTTCACAGATCGGTCTGACAGATCGGTTTCACAGATCGGTGTGACAGATCGGTTTCACAGATCGGTGTGACAGATCTGTTTGACAGGTCAGTTTCACAGATCGGTTTCACAGATCGGTGTGACAGATCAGTTTCACAGATCAGTTTCATAGATCAGTTTCACTGATCGGTGTGACAGATCAGTTTCACATATCGGTTTCACAGATCGGTTTCACAGATTGGTGTGACAGATCAGTTTCACAGATCGGTTTTACAGATCGGTTTCACGGATCGGTGTGACAGATCAGTTTCACAGATCGGTTTCACAGATCAGTTTCACAAATCAGTTTCATGTACAGTAACGGTGGCTGAACAGTGTTTCCAGACTCCTACAGTTTTTCCCCTTTTGACGTTTCTTTTGACGTAAAATACTTTTAAAGCCTTATTTTTTTAAGGGCTCTTAAGGCCGATTCAAATTCCATAAATCCTATATTAATTATTCCTAAGGCTTGGAATGTTTTACTTGGTCAAACCGCATGGGTTAATGCGATCCGTTTTTAATGTAGAATTAACCGGGTCTTAAACCGCCACCTTGTTAAATCTTAAAAAAGGGATGAGATATCATTCTCCCTTGTTCTTTCCCTTTGTTCTCAACTAAGAGGTGCTATAACCTTTCAATCCTTTCCATAGGAGTTGCACAATCAACCTTTACTCCTAGGATCAGTTCCGCTCTGTTGGATGCAACCGAGACGTGTCGATCAATCTTCGATATAAGCATCCTCCGGTGGATGCAGTTGTCACGAGGGGAGGATCGTGACCTGTTGTGTGGATAAAGGACGTCAAGAACTCTTTGAGGTAGGGGATTCATGGCTTCTCTAATTGTATATGTGCAATCGTAGAATTAGCATGATTTATCTCTTTGGATCACAATGAAATTGACTTAATTAAATACTTGAACCGGATTAAAAGAATTGGTTGATCGCATGTTGTTGCTTTATATTGTGATAACGGTTTGCCTCATGTTTTCCTAGATATAGTGATATTTATGTTTTCTTTGATTTGTTGTTCGTTCATGATAGAAATTGATAATGAACGTAAAGCCGGAATTAATTGTTAATTAATTGGCTAAAGATAAAGAGGCATGTAAATTAATCTGGTTGTTGCCGTTGTTGTAGTTCTAATTTGAGGATAATCAAATTAGGGAAGTAAGAATGGTTATTTAATTGTGACAGCTTGCTGATTAGGTATCCATGATTGGAACCTACGAATAACAAATCTTCCAATTTCATATGGATTAGAAAACAGATTATGTGGGAATTTCAAAAGGGTTCTGAGTTACCCGCTTGCTTGTAAGGCTGAATGCCTTGTGGTTTGGAGCTCTGAGTGCTCATTGTGTTTGAAGGCTGAATGCCTTGTTAAAGTGCCGAGAGCCCATTTTTTGGTGCTTGTTTTCCTGCTGCTTGTGCTGTGATGTGAGCCTGGATGGCTGTTGTGATATGTGGAGGCATGGAGACTTTTGGTTGTGGCAGCGAATGACGCCTAGTGTGGCGAGATGCATCGGTTTATGAATATGGGTGTCGGGGAGGACACCAAGGGTGATCGTATGAGATGAATGTGATGGTTTGATGTTGGTGGTTTGTTTTGGTTGTTTATCTGCTTTACATTTCCCCACTGCTCAAGGATGCTGGTCTTGCTTACCCTCTTTCCGAAGGAGGCGAAGACACGCGGGGTATGCCACGTGCTTTCCGTGTTTATCCTCTCGATGGAGGATGTGTCTATGCTCTTTCTATAGGCGGCAAAGACTCGACGGGTAGTATATCTACTCACCGTGTTGAGCCTCCTTTGTGTTTAGAAGCATAGGATGCATTTCTAGAATGCCTAAGAATGTGGAAAAGTAATTCGGTAAGGAATGTTTGATTAAATGGTGAAAATCTGCGGGGTTGGAGATGCTGGAATTTAAAGGTGATGTGAATCTTAAAATGGAGCAGTTGTTTTTGAAAGTGTTGACAATTCAGTTTAATGTGGAATTGTTAATTCTTAATTAATGTTTAAAGAATTAATTAACGTACAGTGGAACTGATAAAATGAGAATGGAGTAATATAATAAAGCTCTTCAAATGGTTGTGTGCTTGTAGGATACCTAGCCTTTGAAGTAGAAGCCTAGCGTCTGAGAGACGTTAGCTGCAGTTGTATCTAAGACTAGGTAATGCCCATAGTGTGGATGTGAGATACTTATATATTCTGTACTTTTTGTGTTTCTATACGCTACTCCACCCTGTCGGTAAGGGCAACTGACACCCCGGGGATTCTGAGCCCTAGGGGTGTGTTTTCCCCAACATTCTGATGGGAGGTTGAATGGCTGACTACCCCCTTTGGCCCCGCTCTCTTCTCTAGGTAGATACATGTGCCATGAGGCACAGCGGTTAGTTACCCCATATATGTGTGTAGAGGGCTGTAATGGCTTGTGGTTATTTCCCACACATATATTCTGGATATAGTATCCTATGGACTACTATAGGTGTAACGTGTATAGGCTATGATGGCTTGAGGATCCTTACTCGGCGTATGGGCTGTGATGGCTTGAGGTATAATACTCGACATATGATACACGTTATACGAGATATGGTGGCTCCCGGAAACTACCTGGTTACTTTGGTTGTGAGGACGGTGTGGTGCTTCGCCCAGGTGTCTGCGGGCAAGCCTTTGTGGTGCACGAGGTGCAGATTGTGGAGCTTAGCCCAGGTGTCTGCGGGCAAGACTTTGGAGAGAGATGCATAGGACGTTTGTCGTTGGGGAAAAGCGGCAAACCAGTGGGGATGTAGTAGCGGGGTACCCTTGATATTCTTTATTATATGCTATATTCTTGTATGCGTTACTTGGTGAGAGTAGCCATGGTGAGGTTGGGAACATAGTATACCTGTTTAGGTGACGAGTTAGTTTCCGTTGTTGTTCACTGGGCTTTAGCATGCTTTCTTTACTTTTGCACGAGAGTCTTGGGGAGGACCCTACTGAGTATACTGTTATACTCACCCTATGAATATATAAACTGTTTTTTTCAGGTCACTTGGAGCAGGTTGGAGATCAAGCTGGATACTACTAGCTTGCGGTTGGAGGAGGAGCTGTTCGGGCTTGTGGTCGCTGTCGTTTTACTTTCTTTTGGGTACTTTTAGTTTCCCCTTTCAGTTGTAGAACTTTTGCATGACATTTCATATATGTACTTGGGTTTCTCTTTCAGTTATGAGTTGGAGTTGGTTGGATTCTATTCTATCTCTCTCTTCTGCATGTGTTCTCTTAGAGGGTAATGCCTCCCATTTGTATGTTATTATACCCTCGGTGCTAGTCGCCAACCCGGGGCCTACTGGAGGCGGGAATCGGGGGCCATTATCTCCCTTTTCACATTGCCGGCCTAGGAGGGGTACACTTTGTGGGGAGGGGGTCGTGACAAATTACCATACCCCAAAAATTACATAATAGTAGTGAGGGTATAATGAATCTTATTAATTGATTATGATCTCTTATATCATGATAATTTCGAGCAATAATTATATAAATATTTTAGGAAGATTTCAAATATTTATGTAGAATAATACATTATAACAGAAAAACTATAAATCAGATTTATATCCATGATATATCTAGATAAAACCAATGTAGTTAATACAATAACTAGATTATAATAAGATATCACAATAAATATTCATAAACAAAATATTATTATCAAAAAATTAAATTCATTGATAGCCACACAAATTCATTATCAACTCCTCAAACATATCTTTATAACCAAATTGATCTCTCAATTCTCAAAAATGACTACCAAACCATCCCCCAACATATATTATTTATGTTATATCTTCACATGAACCATTATTCCTATAATTAATGTGAGAATAAACATATTTGGCCACAAAATGTTTTATCACTAATAAATAGTACTACATATGTTTATGAATTTATTGAATGAAATGAATGAATTAAACATGCCATTAATGCACTTCTATTAGATCATTGGGTAAAAATGAATCATCCCAAACAATTGACCTATAAAGGCCTCAAAATGTTCCAATATTTTATGAGATACCCTTATTCTAAAAAAAACCTGATTATGAACGATTTATCACTACTAATATCAAGAGTTAAAGGGAAGGATATATCATCATACCATAATATTATGGTAATTGGTTAATCAACCATTCATTAGGCTTTTGATAATGATGCCTCACTAATATATATCTAAGGTTAATTATATATATCATTCATTATCATCTAGTGTCGTTGATGCACATGTAATAATCAATATGTAAAATGAGTTCTAAAATTTTGAATGATTTATAATTATGCAACAAAAATGGAAAATGATTTATTTATATAGAAACTATATAACCTCATACAAAAATTGGGATTAAAAATGATGTATCAATCCATGAATCATTCATCTCTAATTAGACAATCTGAAATGGGTGAACGAAATATCACCACATGATCAATATATAACCATTTTCATCTTACTATAGTGAATGATATGTCATTAGTTTAATTAAATATCAGTTGGAGAATAATGAATAATCAAATAAAAATAATATTGAATTACATATCATAAGGTGAATGGTGTTTCACCCTTAAAAATGATGCAAAATTAGAAATTATAGGGTGATAGAAGAATCACACATCATTAAAAGTGGTAAATAAGGAATCATATGGTGAACATTGAATCACCTAACAAAAATCTGTAATATGATTGATTTTTCATCATGAATATCAATGGTAAATGATCTATCAGCAACCCACAATCCTACCACATATTCTATATCATAGATTCAACCAAAAAGATAAATATTCTATGTCTATAAGGAAAAAATATGTCATAAATAAAAATAATTTAAATACCCGTCAATTTTAATGAATTTTTTTTCAAATACTTTGGAATTTTATGAGTCTGTGGCTTCAGACGACACTTGATTCCGAGGCCCAGTGTGCCCAGAATAAATTTCCGAAGATTATCTCAGGTACGTTCAGTGAACGAAGGAGTGAGTTTTTCTTTCATTTGAACCAGTGCTCGAAATTAAAATCTAAGGGCATTGATTAATTTGCAAATCCGGTAATTGATTAACATAATTCTTACCATAGTTTCATTCGCAATGGAGGAGAAGATAATTTTGGGAGTTTATTTAAGAAGTAAATAAAAATTATCGGAACAATTTTTATTTTATCAGGAGGTTATTCCCTCCCATGGGTAGTTAAGGGTGGGGCCCATAACTACCTAACTACCCAAGTGTGGATGTTAGGTAGGTGGGTCCCACAAAATCCCCACTATTTAATTTCCGCTAAACACATTAACAACACCTCATTAAATTGGAAACCCCCCCATTTAATTTCCAACACGTTTAATTAATGGAGACCATCCCACTCCCTTCCTTAATTGTTTGTCAACATGTTATTAAATGTGGTGATTTATTTCTGGGAGTTTCTTTGAGTGTGTAATTAAATAATAAGAGTAGCATATTATTTAATTTTGGTGAGAGCTTCATTGTGAAAAATGAAGATCGAGGGAGAGCTCTTGAGTTTTTGGAAGAACACCGACCTCTAACGAAGAACGTCGGTTCCTCGAAGAACAACGACGCGCCACCAATTCGATTCTCTGTTACAAGAGAAGGACACACCTCTTCCTCCTTGGTGCACTCCGGCTTCACCTACTAACCCTTTCCCCATTAAGTCGTCCACCACGATGCCAACGTTCGTCATCGTTTGTTGAGGTAGGTGTTTATTTCATTTTTGAGTGTGTTATATTCCCATGATTCATCTCTTCTAAAACCAAGAACATGGGTCAACTCTTTATCATGTTGATCCATGAATGAATTCTTTAGTGGGATGGGAATAGTTTTTTGTGGGAAAAATGATGGATGGATAATTTCATTGTTATTCGGGTTAATTTGTTTTTCGTACAATGTGAAACCTTGTTTATCCTTGGCAAATTGTTATCGGATTATGCGTAGGGCACGAGCCGAACAAACATGGCCAGACGACCCTCCTCATATTGTTTTTTTGACCACATATGGATGGGAGGAAATGAAACGGGACCGCAATGGCATTTGGAAGCTGTCGTAGTGAAGAGCGGTTCCCGGGAGAGCCACAGGCGCAGACGGCGGACAAATCGGACCACCGAAGCGCGTCTGGTGGTCCGTGAAAGACACTACCGGCGTGCCATGCCGGCGCGGCAGCGCCGGCGACCGAAGGAGGCGGCTGGCACCGGCCGACCTCTTGGAGGTGGTGGGGGAAGGATCCCTCGGCCGCGTGGGATCGAGGTAAGACCGCGGCACCATCCTGGCGCCGCGTCCGCAGAACATAGCCCCCCCCCCACCGCTCGGCTCGCTAGACGAGCCAGCACACCCCACCGGCCGGGCCAGGGTGGGTCACGCGGACCGGGTCGCGCCGACGGGGCTGGGCCATGCCCAGCCAGGTCGGGCCATGCCCTACTGGGCCAGAACTGGACCCTGGGCGGGTCGCCCCGGTTCGGGCCGACCCAGGGGGGTTGGACCGGGTCGGGTCGGGCCCAGACCCCCCACTTGGGACCGTTTTCGGTCTTTTTCCCATAACATGAGCTATGGACCTATGATCAACTAACTTTCTATTGAATAGGAATCCTTGGAACGAGAGGGTAGTTTCGGTATATTACACTCGAGGTTTGGAAATGTTTTTGTATGGCTGGGTTGGTTCGAACACGTAACCAACCGGGCCCTTGGAATGAAAACGCTTATATCTTAATGGACGGATGTCCGTTTGACGTGCCGTCAATTGCGTTGAAATCCTTTTGTTGGGACAGTTCATTTGCCTTTCTCCACCTGAGGTTTGGAAACCGTTGAAGTACAGTCGGGTTGGTTTTAGCGTAAAAACCAACTGGGCCCCTAGAAAGGAAAAGCCAATAACTCTCAGATCGTGTGTCCGATTGATGCACCATCTATCGTGTTGGGTTTCTTTTGATGAGACGGAACATTGGGATACATCAACTCTGGACTTCGGGACAGTTGATGTATCGAATCTCTTAATCAAGGAGTGGACCCTCCCGGAATCGAGCGTGCTGTGTGCGCAAACCCTAGAGCTGGTTGCGACTGCGACAGTGAGGACTGTACATGGATCCTCCGTGGGTTCGGAAGCAAAGACGACTATACTTGGATCCTCCATGGGTTCGACATTGAAGATGATTGTATATGGATCCTCCGTGGGTTCGACAGCGAAGAGGACTATACTTGGATCCTCCTTGGGTTCGACAGCGAGGACGAATGTACTTGGATCCTCTGTGGGTTCGTCAGTGAGGATGACTGTACATGGATCCTACGTGGGTTCGGAAGCGAGGACGACTATAATTGGATCCTCCATGGGTTTGACAGTGTGGACAACTGTATTGGGATCCTCTGTGGGTCTGACAGCGATGACTACTGTTCTTGTATCCTACATGGGTCCGGCAGTATGACCTTTATACTTGTATCCTATGTGGGTATGGCAGAGTATCTAGTCTTGTATCAATTGTGGGATCGACATCTTAGTTGAATCAATGGATACATCTGATCATATCTATCGATATACGAAGTTGTATACCTGTGTGAGCTGAGTCTTGATTCTCAATCATTATCATCGATGTGATTGACTTGTTTTCCTGTGTGGACTGGATTGTGCATTCCTGTGTGGACCAGGATGTTTTTTCCTCTGTGGACTGGGTTTTACATGGGCTCGAGAGTTGGAGACGTTTTTTAATTGATTTCTTAGGTATATGTATGGGAAGATACTTAAGTAATGTCGGCTGATACTTCTTGATTGTATCTTTCCTTTGTGGTTTATCCTTCTTGGATTCTGAGAGACCTTCGGGGGTCTCATGGTCCCTACTGAGAATCGTATACTCATCCATTCACGGGCTATGCCCGCACTACATTGTGTTGGATGTAGACGGCGGACAACACTGATCGAGGTGGAGGCTTGTGGAGATGGACGGTACCCAGAGGTGGACCACATGGCAGGACGTGCACTGAGCGTACAGTCGGACCCGAGGAGCTGAGGAGACTATATGTACCCACCCTTCAGGTGGGATTTCCAGAGGATGACTCGGTGTTGCTGTTTTACTTAATGTTGTTGTAATTTCTTTTCAGATGCACTGTACTTTCAGTTGGGTTTGTATACTGGCCCATTTACTTTCAGCACTTACCTTGTTCTCAGTTTTACTTAGTGCGTACTTCACTTGCGTACTCTGTTGTGTTTTTTTACATTATAGAAGGCAATGTCTTTACTTTTATCAGGATTTACTCCTTTGGTGCTAGTCTCCAGCCCCTGGCCTATGGAAGGCGGGCTTGGGGTAGTCACCGCACGAGCCCTGAGGACGGGTCGTGAGAAATTGGTATCAGAGGGAGGTTATACCACAGAACTCAGGACTCTGATCTTTCCTTTCTGTGAAGAAGTAGTGTTAAGAGTATTGAGGGTGGTTTTCAGTCCAGGGAGTCCTGTGTTGGTGCGGCGGCCAACGTATCCGTACACCAGGACCCTGAACTCTGATTTCTGACTCAGTGCATGAAAACACTAATTGCATGTTTATTTAAAAAGTTTTCATTGTGAATACTTTGAGTCATCTCATCTTGTATACTGTTTGACCGTGGCGCACCTGTTTCTTTTCAGGATCGCCCGATGAAGGCAGCCAGTTGGTGTTCCTAGTTACATGCGGGATGGCATCCCACTGAGCTATGATGCCTTGCTGTAGGGCCCCATTACAGCGGAGGCACCAGCGGTACCTCTACCCGTTGAGCCACCGATGCTACCTGCCCCAGCAGCGGGGAGTGCATGCCGCCTGGGCACGTTGCACGATTTTCAGAGACAGAGGCCACCCAGGATCCATGGAGAGACGAGTCCTCAGAAAGCTGAGGATTGGATGGAGGATATCGTCTGAGCCTTCAGACTGGTAGGGACACAAGAAGATCTTATGGTGATCCTTTCCGTGAGTCTCTTTCATGCAGAAGCAGGTAGATGGTGGAGCCTGATGCTCCAGGTGCACGATGAGGCATCTCTACTTTGGACGAACATCGAGAGCCTCTTCTGCTCAGAGTTTCTTCTAGCCAACCTACGTGCGGTGCGCATCCATGAGTTACTACAGCTGCGGTAGGGCATCATGTCAGTACCCCAGTACTCGACGAGATTTACTGACCTCTCGCACTACTCCACTGACAAGGGTCAGGACCCATTCTTCAGGGCCCGGACCTTTGAGCAGGGACTAAGACATGAGATCAGAGCTTCAAATATTCCCCTCAGCATCCTGACACAAGCGGGGGTGTTAGAGCGAGATCAGTTAGTCGAGAGATTTATCATCGAGAAACGATCAGTAGCGATACCCACCGTAGGATGGCACAGAGCAGATTCTTCGGCAGTCGACAGTCAATAGATGACACAATGGTATATGAGGGCCATGCCATTAGGTGGGCATCCTCAGGATACAGGTTCGGCTGTGTGGGGAACACAACGCAGATCCAGCCTTATGAAGAGCAGACAGTGCTATGCATGCGGCGGGTAGGGCAACAAGGCTCATGACTGCCCAACCCGCCATGCAGACGAGCATCAAACAGTGGAGGGAACTCCCAGGAAGAGGCAGAGGTTCTACCGTGGTGGTCTGCAGGGAGTAGGTGGATGAGGAAGAGGAGTTGGACGAGCAGTGGGTGGTGGACGATGCATCAAGGCTCTACCACCACCACCCCCAACAGGACCACCTCGACCGCAGGGAACGACTGTACATGGGAGATCTCAGCTTCTGGAAGCTGAGGCCTACGACCATAGAGCTCCAGGAGCAGACAGCAGGAGCGGGACTAGCTTCAGGGATGGAGACATTTGTTCATGTTCCTTCATGCTTTGGTAATGATGTTTTTTGTGGATGAATTTTGTCTTTGTACTTTGAGATGCAGTAATAAAAGACACTTGTTCTTGTGACTTTTTCTTCCCTATCCTTTTTATGTGGTTGAAACTTAGAGGTTTCGGTTAAAATCGTTGACTTGAACTTCACTTTCGAGATTCCTACTAAAGGATGCCTAGTGACCACACATTTCTTCCAATAGTGTGAAGCGACCCTTGGAGGAGAGAGTAATGGTTGGATCTCTTGGTAGTAGTGTCCAGGCCTTACGACTTTGTCCATGGCATGCAATAGTACTGTTCATGTCAGGATTGATTGTATTAGGCAAAGAACATGTTTCATCCTGGGGATGAGATCATATTAATCTTTTCGGCAGAGGAGAAATCTTTGCATCTCTTATATGATGTAAGCGAACATCGGTGTATTGGAGTTCTTTACAATGTCCAGTCACACCCATGGTTCGTTGGGAAAACGGTTTACGGTCTACTCTAATCTCAAAAGTCTTAGGATTGTTTTCTCACATAAGGAACTGAACCCGGGACAACGATGATGGCTCGAGTTCCCCCTGAATTATGACATTGAGATTGTCTATACTCCTAGGAAGGGGAACATTGTGTCTGATTCTCTCAGAAAGAGATCGGGAATTCGGCTACTTGGAGAGGCCACGAAGCCGTTAGCCGCTCTACAGATATCCTTTGTGGATTGAGATGGTGCAGCCTATCTTCAGTTCCTCATAGTCACTCCTCCACTACTTCAGCGGGTCAAAGAGGCATAGAGTGTGGACGTTGACTGTGAGGCGCGATGTGCTCAGATATCCTTAGGGCTAGCACCCGATGGATTTTATGAAGGTGGGGAGCACATCAGTTTCTTCTGGGGACGTACCATGGAACCTGTTGCACTGCAGGAGGAGGTGTTGATGGAATTTCACACTTCCCCTCTAGCGGTACATCCAAGAGTAGCGAATATGTCTCAGGACCTCCGACGACAACCCTGGTGGCTGGGTATGAAGAAGGTTGTGACAGAGTTCGTTTCTCGGTGCATCACTTTTCAGTAAGTGAAGGCAGAGCACCAGGTACCTACATGCTTGGTACAACCCTTAGAAGTTCCATAGTGAAAGTGGAATGTGATATCCATGGATTTCATGACGGGACTCTCACGTACTTCTAGAGGACACTACACCATCTGGGTGATCGTAGACCGACTCACCAAGTCGGCCCCCTTCCTACCGATTAGAGAGCATGGCATAGTAGAGATCTTGGGACGCCACTACGTTTAGGTAATCGTATGGCTTCAGGGAGTGCCATCATCTATCATCTCCGATCAAGACGCTCACTTACTTCTCGTCTTTGGAAGGGGTTGCAAGAGGCTTTTGGGACGCAGCTACGCCTGAGCACTGCCTGTCACCCTCATACGGATGGCCAGATGGACATGACCATTCAAAAACTCGAGGACATGATCCATTCATGTGTCCTTGAAGATTCTTGTAGCTCGGAATATCACCTACACTTGGTGGAGTTTTTGTAAAAAAACATATACAAATACACCATCGGGATGGCACCATACGAGGCACTGTACGACCGACCATGCAGATCACCTCTGTGATGGACTGAAACAGGGAAGACATCACTCGTAGGACCATAGATGGTTTAGACTGCGACGGAGAAGTTGCATATCATCCAAGAGTGAATGAGGACTGCACATAGTAGACAAAAGTCTTATGATGATTGGAGGCGGAGACCACTGAAGTTCGAGGATGACACCCGATTTTTCTTACGAGACTCACCTCAGCGTGGGTTGCAGAGATTTGTCCAGGGTAGAAAGTTATCTCTATGATTCATCGGGCCTTTTCAGTTCATCAGTAGAGTAGGTGAGGTGGCTTACCGCCTGGCCCTTCCACCTCAGCTGCACCGGGTGCATGACGTCTTCCACGTATCTCAGCTGAGGTGATATGTGCACAACCCAACGCATATCATAGAGCACAGTGAGCTGGACATCGATGATGGGGCGACTTTTGCAGAGGTCCCAGTGGAGACCAAGGATCGATAGGAGCGGGTCCTACATGGGTGGTTGATTCCTCTTGTACGCATTCATTGGCGGCATGGTTACCTCTAGGAGAGCACATGTGAGCGGGAGACTCAGATGCATGCTCAGTAACCTCATTTGTTCCCCTAGTTTATGTTGTAGTTTTACGGGGACGCAAAGCCCTTAAGTGGGAGTAATGTAAAGACCCGTAAATATCAAATAAATTTTTTTTAATTAATTTGTATTTTTCCGAGTCTATGGATTCTGAAGGCCCTTGATTCTGATGCCCGGTGTGCCCAGAATCAATTTCCAAAGATTACCTCAGGTACGTCCAGTGAACGAATGAGCAAGTTTTTATATCTTTTGAACCGGTGCTCAGAATTAAAATCAGAGGGTAACGATGAATTCGCAACGCCGATAATTTCTTAATGAGATTATTAACATAGTTTCATTCTCAATGGCGGAGAAGATAATTTTGGGGGTTTATTTAAGAATTAAAAAAAATTGTCAAAACCGTTTTTATTTTATCAGGAAGTTATTCCATCCCATTGGTAGATAAGGTTGGGGCCCACAGCCACCTAACTACCCATGTGTAGATGTTAGAGAGGTAGGGCCCACATGAGCCCCACCATTTAATTTCCTCTAAACTCATTAACAGCCCCTCATTAAATTAGAAAACCCCCATTTAATTTCCAACACCTTTAATTGATGGAGACATTCCCTCTCCCTTCCTTAATTGTTTGTCAACACGTTATTAAATGTGGTGATTTATTTCTGGGAGTTTCATTGCATGTGTAATTAAATAATAATAGGTACCTATTATTTAATTTTAGGGGGATCTTCGTTGTGCAAAAGGAATATCAGGGGAGTGCTCTTGTGTTTTTGGATGAACGCCGACCTCTGATGATGAATGACGATGAATTCCGGTTCCTCGAAGAACATCAAAGCGCCACCAATTCTCTTCTCTGTGACAATAGAAGAAGACACTGCTTCCTCCTCGGTGCACTCCATCATCGCCTACAAACCCTTTCCATGTGACTCCATCCACCGCGACGCCGACGTTTGTCATCATTTGTTGAGGTAGGGGTTTATTTCGTTTTTTGAGTATGTTATATTCCCATGATTCATCCCTTCTAAAACAAAGAACGCGGGTCAACTCACTATCATGTTGATCCGCGAATGAATTCTTTTGCGGGATGGGAATAGTTTTTTTTGGGAAAAATTATGGATGGACTTTTTCATTGTTATTCGAGTGAATTTGTTTTTAATACAACGTGAAACCTTTTTTATCCTTGGAAAATTGTTATCGGCTAACGCGGAGGGTGAGAGCCGAAGAAACATGGCCCGACGACCCTCTGCAGATTGTTTTTTTGTTCGCATATTGATGGGAGATGATGAAACAGGACCGCAACATCATTTGAAAGTCGTCGCAGTGAGGAGCAGGTCCCGGGAGAGCCACAGGTGCAGACGGCGGGCAAATCGGACCACCGGAGCACGTCTGATGGTCCGCGGAAGACATTACCGGCGTGCTGCGCCGGCGATCGGAGGTGGCACCTAGCACCGGATGGCCGCCTGGAGGTGGTGTCGTCCCGGTGCACCACTGGAAGCAGCACGCTAGGGCTTCAGCCACGGCGGCGGGGGAAGGATCCCACAACCACGCAGGATCCATGCGAGACCGCGGTGCCAGCCTGGCACCGCGTCCACGGAACAGAGAGGGACCCCCCCTGCTCGGCTCGCTGGTCGAGCCAGCGCACCCCCCCGTGCCGGGCCAGGGTGGGTCATGAGGACCGGGCCGGTCCGACCTAGGGGGGTTGTGCCGGGTCAGGCCTGGCCCAGGCCCCCCCACATCGAACAGTTTTTGGTCTTTTGCCCATAAATGAGCTACGGACCTCTGATAGATGCACCGTCAGTTGCGTAGGAATCACTGGATCGAGACGGTCATTTCAGTATATTACACTAAATCTTTCGGAAATGTTTGTGTACTTCCGGGTTGGTTCGGACCTGAAACCAACCGGGCCTGTGGAGCGGAAACGCTTATATCTTATGTACCAGACATCCGTTTGACGTGATGTCAATTGCGTTGAAATCATTTTGATGAGACAGTTATTTTGGCATTATACACTTGAGGTTTGGACATAGTTGGAGTACAGTTGGGTTGGTTTTAGCTTAAAAACCAATCAGGCCCCTAGAACGGAAAAGCCAATAACTCTCAGACTGGGCGTTCGATTGACGCACCGTCTGTCGCATTGGGTTTCTTTTGAAGCGAAATAACATTGGGATACATCAACTCTGGGCTTTATGACAGTTGATGTATCAACTCTCTTGCTTGAGGAGAGGAACCTACTGGAATTGAGCAGTCTTTGTGTGGGAACCCAAGAGCTGGTTGTGACTGCGATGGTGACGACTGTACATGGATCCTCCGTGGGTTCGACAGCGAAGACGACTGTACATGGATCCTTCATGCATTTGGCAGCGAAGAAGGCTATACTTGGATCCTATGTGGGTTTAGCAGCGAAGAAGACTGTACATGGATCCTCCCTGGGTTCAGCAGCGAGGATGACTTTACTTGGATCCTCCATGGGTTCAGCAGCGAGAATGACTATACATGGATCCTCCATGGGTTCTGCAGCGAGGAAGACTATACTTGGATCATCCATGGGTTCAGTAGTGAGAATGACTATACATGGATCCTACATGGGTTCAGCAGTGAGGACGACTGTAATTGGATACTATGTGGGTTCAGAAGCAAGGACGATTGTACTGGGATCCTTTGTGGGTCTGACAGTGATGACTACTATTCTTATATCCTACTCGGGTCCGGCAGTATGACCTCTGTACTTGTATCCTATGTGGGTCTGGCAGAGTAGATGGTCTTGTGTCCTATGTGGGTCCGACAGCTTAGATGAATCAGTGGCTACATCCAATCATCTCTATCTCTATACAAAGTTGTATACCTATGTGAGCTGAGTCTTGATTCTCAATCATTATCATCGATGTGATTGACTTGTTTTCTTGTGTGGACTGGGTTGTGCTTTCTTGTGTGGACCGGGTTGTGTTTTTCTATGTGGACCGGGTTGTTCATGGGCTCAAGAGTTGGAGTCGTTTTGTAATTGATGTCTTAGGTATATGTATGGGCATATACCTATGTAATGTCAGTTGATACTTCATGATTTTATCTTTCCTTTTTTATTTATCCTTCATTCATTCTGAGAGACCTTCGGGGGTCTCGGGGTCCCTACTAAGTATCGTGTACTCACCCCTGCATCGGCTATGCCCACACTACATTTTGTTGGATGTAGATGACAGATATCACTGATCGAGGTGGAGGCTTGTGGAGGTGGATAGTACCCGAAGGTGGACCACTTGGAAAGACGTACATGGAGTGGACGGCTGGACCCGAGGAGCTGAGAAGACTATCTATACCCACCCTTTATGTGGGATTTCCAGAGGACGACTCGGTGTTGTTGTTTTAATTATTGCTGTAGTACTTTCCTTTTAGTTTCGTTGTACTTTCAGTTGTGTTTGTATACTGGATCATTTACTTTCAACACTTACCTTTTACTCAGTTTTACTTATTTATTACATCACTTGCATACTTTATTGTGTTTTTGCTTGCTTTATAAAAGGAATTGTCTTCCCTTTTATCGGAATTTACGCCTTTGGTGCGAGTTGCCAGCACCTGTCCTATGGAAGGCGGGCTTGGGGTAGTTTTGGCATGGGCCTCGAGGATGGCTCATGACAAATAATTATGAGAATAGGAGTTTCACCACATGCCCCTTCAATGCTGA
Source organism: Viscum album (assembly GCA_963277665.1). Lineage (NCBI taxonomy): Eukaryota > Viridiplantae > Streptophyta > Magnoliopsida > Santalales > Viscaceae > Viscum > Viscum album. The sequence goes on from OY728152.1 coordinate 1,015,947,478, forward strand.
ATTAGATATAATGTAATTAATATTTATCACCAAACCATTCGATTGATTTCATATTCACTCATCCTATGATGTAATCATTTAAAACATTCACCCGGTCAGGCCTCCCATTAAATCATATAAAATATCATCAAAATAACGACAACATAATGGTTATTTAATAATGAAACTAATAAAAATAGAATAATTTATAAATGGATGGATCACAACATAAAAAACCAAAACATGGGTTTGAATCAACATGGAACAGTCATTAATTAAAAATAAGATTCAAAACATTTTCAAGGGTAAAAAATCCCTCAAAATTCTCTTATCTATGTATCTCACCACTTTTATATAATTACTTCCATTGGTGGTCATGTGTTGAACAATCATCTTTCAATGAATTTTTCACAATCTATGTATTCCAGATCATCACACAATATATAAGGGAATAAAATTTCCATCTATATCAAATTAATCTCAGAAACCCCTCAAGAAATTATCTAAAATATTCAATTAGTTATCAAATGAATATTCTCCCCCATTTCTAACCCTATAGGTGATAACCATGCGCCCTGAACTGATTTTTCATGTTTCTAAGAGACATAAACATGAATATTTAACAAGAAATAATTCAATATTATTTGATACATGACACTAATATAGGTTAATTGGTTGTTGGTGGAAGAATTAAAATTCCAAAACATTTATGTATTTCTTGGAGTTTCACCGAACCCTTTTACCAATCATCGAAAAATAGAAACTGACCATGGTTTCCATTTTGGTTATATAGAAAAAAATTCCAATTTTTAATATCCTATATATATATATACTCATAAAATTTTAATGTATTTCAACACATACTAATGGGAGAGAGGAATCCCCTCAGGAAACACTTGAACATCACAACACGAGTTCAACCATATTCATATCTTCTATTTTCAGTCAACAAGTGGCCCTAAATTCATGAAACATCCCATTAAATATTCATAAATATTTTTAATTAGTTAGAAAAATAAAATTTATAACTATTTTAAACCCAATTAATAGAGGAATTCATCATAAATTAAGAATCCACTATGATTTATTAAAAAAATGATGCAGTTCACTTTCATCCCATCCCAAAAAACACTTATTACTATATAAATTATATTAATCATAAAATCATCAAAATATTACATTAAAATAGGATGGAATTGAAAAAATTAGTTCATCTAAATAATAAAAATTAAAATATTTGAAAAAATATTATTTTTTCTTCAGAAAGTAACAGCAATACATTCCCAAACCGTTTTCTAATCCTTGAAACATGATCGAACTATGATAATATACAATTAACATCATAAAACTTATTTCCCATCATCTAAAAGTTTCATATATGAAGGAATAATACAATCATAGGAAGATAGATGTGGAACTTATCTCATGTATTGAATGGGATGTTTCTAAATTTAGCAATAATCACGTTAGAGAATTATTCAAGATGTGTTGGATAGTGGAGAGTGACCAATTATATTGGTATAGAAAAATGATTACTCATAAAGGGAGATTTATTTTTAAATATAAATGATCAAATTTCCCAATTTAATAATGTCTTATCATTCTACTTGTTTCCTAGATATACTATGCTATCCAGTTGGTGTATCACCTGGAACAAAATGAAGTGAACCACCCACATGGTGAGCCTAACAAGTTTTCTAATACTATTGATACTACAATGGGATCCTAGGGTCATCTAACTGGGCACTGAATGGTACTCTATAGCTACTACCATTCCATTTTAATTCACTTTCATCCTAAAAACTCACTATGGATAATTTCATCAAATTTTAAAATTTAAAAACATCCATCATATCATTTTAGATATCAATATTAAAATATATTCTTCAACCCTATCAAAAATATCACACCAACCTCTATTATATATTCATAAAAACGGATATGTTATCTAACAAAACTGAAAAATATACATTACATAATTGCTACCTCACCACCGTTAAACATGACATCTATGATAGGCCTTTATATATGTCTTTAATGAACGAATTAATCATTGAAACATAATTTATATTCTATATTTATATAAAATATTGGATATATTTATATAGATAATAAAATTTAATAGATAATTATTTAAACACTTGAATTCTTTATACAATAACCCATCAAATGTGATGATACCTCCCTAATTGATTAATGAAAATTATAATATATTATTTTTAACATTATCACAAGATTAATGTGATTTCCCAAAACCACAAATCACTATCAAAATACAAGAGGATGAGAAACGAATGCATTATGCAAGTGAATAATTCTAACATCATCAAATTGATGGCCCAATCCTCATGATATTTGTAATTTTATAATTCAATGATACCACACAACATTATGTGATGATATTTATTTATAATATTTCATTACATGTTCGACACCATAATCAATAAATTTCAAATCATTATCATCAACTCCAATTTTCTCATCCAAGATTCATTACATTTCACCAGAAACTATTTACCTTCATGCTGATCTATTAGCTCTATCACGGGTAATGATGAATTTTAAATCTACAAATCATTGTAGTGATTTTTGCTATTTTCATACTCCTCACGAAACTAGATGATAACTCGAAATTTTCAATAGCTAGTATCTAAATTTACTTAAATATTTTTATCATCAATAATTGATATTGATATACCTACATTACTATTCATCAAACATAACACAATTTATTTTGACAATTTTCCATCATTATAACTAAACTGGCATCGGGTTAGGAATCCAAATGCATTACATATGACAGTAGCCACATCACTATCAAAATAGCGGTCCAATGAAATTGTTCCATATATTCCAATCTCTATCGTAAAATATCGTTTTTCATTTTTAATGAGTCATATACTTTATTGATCCAATATTGGTTGAGATATAAACCTCATGAGACTCACTCACTACACTATGATACACCAACCCCTTACGTCATTCTCAATGTTCAATGTATTTTTGTTTCATTACCAAACTATTAGGTAATTTAATAGATGTAAAAATATTTCCACAACAAAAATTTGTTGACCATACTTTTTTCACGACCCGTCCTCGGGACCTGTGTCGTGACTACCCCAAGCCTGCCTTCCACAGGCCAGGGGCTGGCGACTAGCAGCAAAGGAGTAAATCCCGATATCTGGGAAGGCATTACCTTTGAGTAAGAAAACAAACACCATAGAGTAAGAAAGAAGAATTAAACATTCAGTAAACTGAGTACAAAGGTAAGTGATGGAAAGTAAATGGGCCACAATACAAACCCAACTGAATGTAAAGTACAACTGAAAAGAGAGTACAACGGCAGAAAAGTAATGCAGCAACACCCAACTGTCCTCTAGAAATCACACCTGAAGGGTTGGTATAGATAGTCTCCTCTGCTCCTCGGCTCCATTTGTCCGCTCCGTGTACATCCCGTCCAGGGGTCCACATCCAGGTACCGTCCAGCTCTACGAGCTCCTACCTCGATCAGCGTTGTATATCGTCTGCATCCAACAAAACTTATTGCGGGCATATCCCGTGCAGGGGTGAGTATACGCTACTCAGTAGGGATCCCGAGACCCCCGAAGGTCTCCCAGAATTCATGAAGGATAAACCACAATGGAAAGTTACAATCACAATGTAACAACCAACCCTACTTAGGTATATGCCCACACATATACCTAAGTCATCAAATTTAGTTCATCTCCAACATCCATGCCCATGTTTGATCTAGTCCACACAGGAAAGCACAATCCAATCCACACAGGATAACACATCCCAATTAACACAGGATCGAAAAACAATCATATCAAATATAATGATTGAAAGTCAAGACTCATCTCACACAGGTATACTTCTTTGTAAGACGATAGAGATGATAAGATGTAGCCACTGTTTCATCTAAGCTGTTGGACCCACAAAGGATACAAGACCAACTAAGCTGTCGGGCCCACAAAGGATACAAGACCAGCTGCTCTGCCGGACCCACATAGGATACAAGTACAGAGTCAAATACTACCAGACCCACGTATGATACAAGAACAGTAGTCAAGTACTTCCGGACCCACATAGGATAGAAAAACAGTATTCATCGCCGTCGAACCCACGAAGGATTCCAGTACGGTCGTCATCATTGCTCAACCCACAGAGGATCATAGTACAATCATCATCATCGTCGCAGTCGCAGCCAGCTCTAGAGTTCCCGTACACAGCATGGTCGATTCCGGGACGGTCTGCTCCATGAGCCAAGGGGTTCGATACATCAACTAACACATAGTCCGGATTTTATTTATCTCAAAGTTCTGTCTCATCAATAGGAACTCAACGCGACATACGGCGCGTCAATCGGACGCCCGGTCTGAGAGTTATTGGCTTTTTCGTCCCAGGGGCCTAGTTGGGTTTTAAGTCAAAACCAACCGGACCATACTACAGCTGCATACAAACCTCGAGCGGAGTAATCCAAAAGAACCGTCTCACTAAGAGGAATCCAAAAATGTCGGCGGCACGTCAGTCGGACTTCCAGAGATCAAGTTATATGTGTTTCTGCTCCGAAGACCTGGTTGGTTTCGTGTTCAATCCAACTATTCATACACAAAGTTCTCTAAAAAATCGAGTTTAATATACCGAAACTACCGCCTCGATCCAAGGATCGATCTTCAACAAGCGGTGCATCAATCGGAGGTCTTTAGCCTATTTTATGGGCATTTGAACAGATCTATCTGAAAAACAAGTGGTTCAGGCCCGGTCCGACCCGGCCCAATACCCCTGGGTCGGCCCGAACCGAGTCGACCCTACCCGGGTCTGGGTCTGGACCGGTTGAGCGCGAACCGACCCGGCTGGAGAGGCCCAGCCCAGCCGGTGCAGCCTGACCTGGCGTGGGTTCCGGCCCAGCGCCGGCGGCCTGGCCTGGCCGGTTTGGCCCTGTGCGGGCGCCAGCATGCTGAGCGGACGGTAGTTCTGGCTGCCACCCTTTGCACCGCCGCGGCCCGCCTCGGCCGCGACCCTCCATGAAGTTCTGGTGCGGCGCGACGACACCTCTCCCTTCTCCCGTGGCCCGACTCCGGCCGTGGCCCCTTTCGGTCTCAACGGCGCGGTGCGACGGTGCTGCGCTCCTTCACCGCGGCCCGCACCTTCCGTGGTTCCTTTGTTTCCGCACAGTGCGACGACACCGTGTCACCTCCGTTCCAATCCATAACGATGTACAACAAAAAATGGTAGGAGGGTCGGCCGTGTTTGTGTGGTCTAGCCTCCTCCCATTAATTCGATAACAAGCAACTAATTATTTAACGATGAACCCCAGAAATAATCACGAACGTAAAAACAAACCCCTACCTCAAATAGAATAATGGAAGCTTGCATCGTGGAAAACGGCGACGCGGAAACGACATCGCAAGGAGAAGCTCCATTAATGATGACGAAGAACGTCCTAGGAGGAGCGGTGTCTCCCTTCCTTTGATGCAAAAAGAATAACGAAGGAATTCATGTCATCGTTCTCTAGAAAGGCGTCACACACCGACTGCGGAGAGGAGAAGAGACGGCACGTCGATCTCTCCTTGTGGTGACAGAATTCTTCGTCGAAGTCTTGGCGTTCTTCGCGTTCTCCAATGATGAAGATGAAGATCCTCAAGACTTTGAGTAATCTCTCCCAAAATCCCCACACAACGATACAACAAAAATAAAATAAGTATTTTGCCTTATTTTTTTACTCATGCCAAAAAATTTCAAAATTCAAAACATTAATTCACCTAATTAATTAAACATGCGTTGTCAAATTAATTAAGTGTTTAATTGGAATGCATTAATGTGGAAGAGTTACAAATTTAAGGGGGGTAGCCCAAATTAAAAGTGGGGTTTAGGGGGAAAGATGGGTTGGGGCTCGTGTGGGTCCTTCATCACTAAAATCCTACCTTGTGGAGTTATGATGTAGTGGGTCCCACCCAAACTTCCACAGATAGGTTATAATTACGTAGAATAGAAATAAATTTGTAGCGCAAATTTTATTTCACTCTTCAGTTGAACAATTTATTTAACAACACCACCAGAGCAAACACAACTCTAGAAAAGGTCTTCCTAAGCAATTACCGGCGTTGTGGTTTCATCAGTGACCTCAGATTTCGATTCTGAGAACCAGTTCAAAAGTTAGGAGAACCTGCTCGTTCGTTCACTGAACGTACCCAAGATAATCATCGGAAATTGATTCCGAGCACACCGTGCCTCGGAATCAGGTGTCGTCAGTAAATGCGTACTCCTAAAATCCCAAAGAAAATAAATAAAAAATTCTTGAAATTAAAGGGTCTTTACATTACTCCCACCTCAGGGATATACGTCCCTGTAATGATACATCACCAACATGGGGAAGAAATTAGGTTATTGAGCACGCATCTGAGCCTCCCACTCCCAAGTGTTCTCCTGGAGGTTCTCGTGCTGCCACCTGATGCACACTAGAGGAATCGACCGCCCTCGTAGGACCTGCTCATGTCGATCCACAATCTCCACCGGGACCTTCTCAAAAGTCGCTCCATCATCAATGTCCAGCTCCCCATGGTCGATGATGTGCATCGAGTCGTGCACATATCTCCTCAGCTAAGATACATGGAAGACGTCGTGCACCTGGTGAAACTGAGGTGGTAGAGCCAGGCGATAAGCCACCTTGCCTATCCTACTGAGAACCTGGAATGGTCTAATAAAGCATGGAGATAACTTGTCGCCCCGACAAAATCATTGTAATCCACGTCGAGTTGAGACCGAATGAAAATGTGGTCGCCATCCTCAAACTCTAGTGGTCTCCGCCTCCTGTCATCATAAGACTTCTGTCGGCTCCGAGCTATCCTCATCTGCTTTTGGATGACCTGTACCTTCTCTATCGTGGCCTGGATCATCTCTGGTCCCACAATAGCTGAATCCCCAGGGTCTGTCCAGCACAAAGGTGATCTTGAAGTTTGGTCGTACAATGCCTCAAATGGTGCCATCTCGATGGTGGAGTGGTAGATGTTGTTGTATGCAAGATACACCAAGGGTAGGTGATCCTCCCAGTTGTGACCAATGTTTAGGACACATGTACGGAGCATTTCCTCGAGAGTCTGAATGGTCCTCTCCATTTGACCATCCGTCTGAGGGTGAAAGGCGGTGCTCATACGTAGTTGCGTCCCGAATGCCTCCTGCAAAACCTTACAATGCTGGAAAGTAAGGCGAGCATCTCGATCGGAGACAATAGATGATGGAGCACCATGAATCCGTATAATCTCCTAAATGTAGAGGCATCCCAAGATCTCCACTTATCCATACTCTCTGATGGGTAAAAAATTGGGCAGACTTGGTTACTATGTCGACAATCACCCAAATAGAGTCGTCACCTCTGGATGTACTTGGACGTCCAGTCATGAAATCCAGTGATATACCATCCCACTTCCACTCTGGGACCTCCATGGGATGTACCAAGACTATTGTTACCATGTGCTCTGCCTTCACCTACTAGAAGGTGATGCATTGAGAAAATAACTCTGCCACAACCTTCTTCATACCCTGCCACCAGTGTTGTCATCTGAGATCTTGGTACATCTTCGCTACCCCTGGATGTACTGCCAAAGGGAAAGTATTAAATTCTCTCAGAACCTCCTCCTATATTGTAGATTTTACCATGGTACGTCCCCTGAAATGGACGATGTGCATTCCACCTATAGAGAATCCATCAGGTGCATGCCCTATGGAAATTTGTGCACGCCGTGTCTCATAGTCAACGTCCCCACGCTGTGCCTCTCTGACCTGCTGAAGAAGTGAAGGTGTGACTGTGAGAAATTGAAGAAAGGTTGTCCCATATCTATCCATGAAGGATATATGCAAAGTGGCTAACTGCTCTGTCGCCTCTCCATGTAGCTGAATTCTCATCCTTCTGCTGAGAGCATTGGCTACTACGTTCCCTTTCCCAAGAGTATAGACTATCTCAAAGTAATAGTCCTGGAGGAACTCGAGCCATCGTTGTTGTCTCAGGTTCAATTCCTTCTACGAGAAGATGTACCTGAGACTCTGGTTTTCAGAGTAGACTGTAAAGCGCTCTCCCATCAGATAGTGCCGCCACATATTCAGGACGAAGACCACTACTGCTAACTCTTGGTCATGGGTAGCATAGTTATGCTCATGTTTCCTCAACTGTCATGATCCATAGGTAATCACTGCCTGTTCCTGCATCAGGACACACCCGAGTCTGGTCCCTGATGCATCCTAGTAGACTGCGTACCCTACTCCCTCCTCCAGTAGCCTCACGATTGGTGCGCTGGTCAATCTCTGTATCAGCTCCTTGAAGCTATGGTGACATCTATCTGATGACACAAAGGGTTTCCCCTTCTTCATCCAAGGTGAATGTGTTGTCGCGACTCTGTATAAATCTAGCACAAATCTCCGGTAGTACCCAGCCAAACATAGGAAACTATGCCCCTCTGTCACGCTCCTGGGTGTCTACCAAGCTAGCACTGCCTCAATCTTCACCGGATCCACTGCAACTCCCACCTCAGAGATGACGTTCCCCAGTAAGTGGAACTCACGTATCCAGAACCTACACTTCTAAAGCTTACCATAAAGCTGGTTCTCTCAGACTGTGTCCAGTACAACCCGTAAGTGGTAGGCGTGCTCCTCCTCAGTGGTTGAGTATATCAATATGTCGTCGATGAAGACTACAAAAATTTGATCGAGGTAAGGCTGAAATATCATGTTCATGAGACTCATGAACACTACTGGAGCATTGGTCACACCGAAAGGCATAACCAAGAACTCATAGTGGCCATTCCGACATCTGAAGTCTGTCTTCTGCACATCCTCGTCTCGAACTCTGATCTGATAGTAGCCTGAACTGAGGTCTATCTTCGAGAACCACCGTGCTCCCTTGAGTTGGTCGAAGAGGTCATTAATCCTCGGTAGCGGATACTTGTTCCTCACGGTCACCTGGTTCAAGCGACGACAATCGACACATAGTCACAAGTTCCCATCCGCCTTCTTGGCAATCAAAATCAGGGAAGCCCAGGGTGAAACACTAGGTCGAATGAATCCATTCCCCTACAAGTCCTCCAGCGGTACCCGTAGCTCTCGAAGCTCAGTGGGAGCCATCCGATATGCTGGAGTAGATATCAGGGTTGTCCCGGGGTACATGTCAATATAAACGTCTACCTCTCTATGAGGAGGTAGTCCTGGAACGTCGTCAAGAAAAACGTATGCATACTGATCCACCACTATATGAAAACTCGGACTCCGCACGTCCACTAATCCTAGGATGAGGCTATCCCACTGATGATTGATCGACTGTCCTCTCCTCTACGTGAGTCCATCCTGCGCTGCAAAGGCTCCCTTCTCATCGGTGAAGGTGAACCTGCTCCAATCAGGGCGGACACACAACACCTTGCGCCCAATACAGTCTATCTGAGCAAGAACTGTAGATAACCAATCCATGCCCATGATGATTTCATAAGGCCTCGACGCAGCTACAAGGAGATCCCAACCGAATCTCTCGCCTCATAGAGTAATCTCACACTACCGGAACCAGTGTGTAATCATTGAGTCTTCTCCCGTAAGAGTCTCAAGCCATAAGGATTGAGCCAACGGCTTTTTCGGAATCACTGACCTCCAAACAAGGGAATGAAAATGAAAGAATGACTCTCTCCTGTGTCTATAATAACTGCATCAAGGGTGGAGTAGACACAGATAGTACCTTGAATCATCTCTGGTGCGCCGTGGTCATAGGCCTATGCTTCCTGAAGCTAAGCCTTCCTCTGCATGCCAGCTCCCTATGGTCGGGGTGGACCTCTTGGTGGTGGTGGTGGTAGAGCCTCAAAGCGTCGCCCACCACTTGCTGCTCGGACTGCTCCTCTTCCTCATCCACCTGCTCCCTATGTACCGCCACGATCGAACGTCTACCTCTGCCTGGGTGGTCCCTCAACTGTCTGCTGCTCCTCTACATGGTGGGTTAGGCAGTCACGAGCCATGTGGCCCTACCCACCGCATACATAGCATTGTCTACTCCTCAGATGGTTGGCTCTACACCGTGTTCCCCACACATCTGATCCAGTTTCATGAGGTCGTATGCCTAATGGTCTGGTCCCCTTGGACCCTTGAGTCATCCGTCGACTGCCAACTGCAGAAGACTCAGCTACATGTCTCCCTGCATTAGGTCTCGCTGTAGGTGTAGGCTTAGAAAGAAATCTCTCTACACAGAGGGCCCGCTCCAGTACTCCTTCCTGCGTCGAAATACTGAGGGAGATCATCGATGCCCTGATCTCATGCCTTAGTCCCTGCTCGATGGTCCGGGACTAGAAGAATGGGTCACGTACCATGACCGTGGAATATCGCGAGAGATCGGTAAATCTCACCAAGTATTGGGCTACCTTCATGCTGCCCTGCCGCAACAACTGTAACTCCTGAATGCGCACCGCACGGAGGGTGGCTGGAACGAACTCCGAGCGGAAGAGTCTCTCGAAGTCTGACCAAAGTAGAGATTCCTCGTCGTGCACCTGGATCATCAGGCTCCACCATCAACCTGCTGTTGCCTGCAGGAGACTCGCTGCAAGGATCACCATGTGGTCTGCTGGTGTCCCCACTAACCTGAAAACTCATACAACTACCTCCAGCTAATCCTCGGTTGCCTGAGGGTCCGTATCCCCACGGAACCTGGGCGGTCTCGGACACTGAAACTCATGCATTGAACTTAGGTGACGTGCCCTCTCATCTTCTGGGGCTGATGGCATTGGTGGCTCGGCGGGTAGAGGTATCGCAGGTGCCTCCACTTTAATAGGGCCCTTCACCGAGGCCACGTCGCTCGGTGGGATGTCGTCTTGCACAAAGCTCAGAACCCTAGCTGGATTCCATCGTGGGTCTATCATGACAAGAGACAGGTGCGCCACGGTCAATATAGTATACCTGGTGAGCTGACACAAAGTAATTACAATTAAAACATTGAAACACACATGCAATAAATGTTTTCGTGCACTGAGTCGGAAATCAGATATCAGGGTCCTGGTGAATGGATAGGTCGGCCGCCGCACCAACACCGGACTCCCTGGACTGATAACCAAACTCATTACACTTAACAATATTTCATCACATAAAAGTAAGATCAGTGTCCTGAGTTCTACAGTAGAACCGAACTCCTTTGTTACCAATTTCTCACGACCCATCCTTGGGACCTATGTCGTGACTACCCCAAACCTGCCTTCCAGAGGCCAGGGGCTGGCGACTAGCACCAAAGGCGTAAATCTCGATATCAGGGAAGGAATTTTCTTTAAGTAAGAAAAAAAACACCACATTGTATGAAAGTAAAAGTAAACGCTAAGTAAACTGTGTACAAAGGTATGTGATGGAAAGTAAATGGTCCAGAATACAAACCCAACCGAAAGTAAAGTACAACTGAAAAGAGAGTACAACGTCAGAAAAGTAAATATGAAACACCCAGCCGTCCTCTGTAAATCCCACCTGAAGGGTGGGTACCGATAGTCGCATCTTCTCCTCAGCTCCAGCCATCCGCTCCATGTACGTCCCATCCAGTGATCCACCTCCTGGTACTGTCCAGCTCCACCAGCTCCACCCTCGGTCAGCGCTGTCTGTCGTCTCCATCCAACACAACATAGCGCGGGCACAACCCATGAAGGGGTGAGTATACGCTACTTAGTATGGACCCCGAGACCCACGAAGGTCTCCCAGAATCCACGAATGATAAACCACAATGGAAATTTACAATCACGAAGTAACAACCAACCCTACTTTGGTATATTCCTATACATATACCTAAGTCATCAAATTCAGTTCAGCTCCAACATCCAAGCCCATGTTCGATCTATTCCAAATAGGAAAGCACAATCTAATCCACATAGGATAACAGAACCCAATCCACACAGGATTTCAAAACAATCATCTCAAATATAATGATTAAAAGTCAAGACTCTGCTCACAGTGGTATACTTCTTCGTAAGATGATAGATATGATCAGATGTAGCCACTGTTTCATCTATGATGTCGGACACACAAAAGATACAAGACCTGCTAAGCTGTCAGACCCACAAAGGGTACAAGACCAACTACTCTGCCAGACCCACATAGATACAAGTACAATGTCAAATACTATCGGACCCATGTAGGATACAAGAACAACAGTCAATTACTGCCAGAACCACTTAGGTTACAAGAACAATAGTCATTGCCATCGAAAACACAGAGGATTCTAGTACAGTCATCGTCACTGCCGAACCCACGGAGGATCCCAGTACAGTCGTCATTGTTGTCGTAGTCGCAGGCATCTCTAGTGTTCCCGCACAAAGCATGCATGATTCTGGGAGGGTCCGTTCCATGAGCCAAGGGGGTCGATACATCAACTAACATGTAGTCCGGAGTTGATTTTTCCCAAATTTCTATCTCTTCAATATGAACTCAATGTGACAGACGGCGATTCAATCGGACCCCCGGTCTGAGAGTTATCAGTTTTTTCATCCTAGGGGCCCAGTTGGTTTTTATGTCAAAACCAACTCGACTGTACTCCAACTGCGTCCAAACCTCAAGAGAAGTATGCCAAAAGAACCATCTAAATAAGAGGAATCCAACAATGTCAAGGGCACATCAATCGGACGTCCGGAGATCAAGTTATAAGCATTTCCGCTCCGAAGGCCCGGTTGGTTTTGTTTTCGAACCAACCCAGCAATACATAGTGTTCTCCAAAACCTTGACTGTAATATACCCAAACAACTGTCTCGGTCCAAGGATTACTACACAACTACAGGTGCATCGATTAGAGGTCTGTAGCCCAATTTATGGGTGTTTGAACAGATCTGTCCGAAAAATAGGGGGTTTGTGCCCGGACCGACCTGGCCCAATACCCCTGGGTCAGTCCGAACCGGGTCCAGGTCTGGCCCAGTTGGACGTGGACCATCCCAGCGCGGGGGTCCGGCCTAGCTCGGGTGGCCAGGCCCTGCGAGGGTGGTCTGGCCCGTCCCGGCCAGTTCGGCCCAGTGCGGGTGCCCGCGTGTTGAGCGGACGCGGAAGTGGGGGGGGGGGAGGCCACTGCCCCATTCGAACCGGACAACGGACACGCATGGGTACGCCCTTGCTGCACTGGTTGGGGGTTCAATACCTCGGATTTCTCGGATCCGGCTAGTCGTAACGGCCGGCCGGTTCTGCCGCGCGAGACATGTTGGTCCCACCTCATGTAGCACCAGCATCCGGTAGTTCCGGCCACCGCGGCCTTAGGCCGCGGGCCTTGTCCAATAGGCACGGCGCGACAGCGCCGCACCCCTCCGCCGCGTCCTGCCCCATCCGAGGCCCACCATAAATCTCCGGCACGGCCCGATGGCGCCGCGCCCTTCTGTCGTGGCCCAACTCCGGCATCGGCCCCTTTTTCTCTCAACGGAGAAGTGTGACGGTGTCGGGCTCCCTCTCCACAGTCTGCACCGACCACGATTCCTTCATTTCCGTGTGGTACGACAACACCACATTGCCTCCGTTCCAATCCATAACAATGTACAACAACAAAGGGGAGGAGGGTCGGCTGTGTTTGTGCGGTCCGGCCTCCTCCTGTTAATTCGATAACAAGAGGATACTTATTTACCAATGAACGCCAGAAATAATCACGAACCGAAAAACAAACCCCTACCTCAAAGATATTAGTGGAAGCTTGCGTCGTCGAAAACGACATTGCGGAAATGGCGTCGCGAGGAAAATCTCCGAAAATGATGACGAAGAACATCCGAGGAGGGGCGGAGTCTCCCTTCCTTTGACGCTAGAAGAAGAACAAAGGAAGGCGCCTCGTTGTTCTTTAGGAAAAGCATCACACACCAGCTATGGAGAGGATAAGATATGACACGTCGATCTCTCTTTGCGGTAATGGCGTTCTTCGTTGATGTCTTGGCATTCTTCGCATTCTCCAACGAAGAAGATGAAGATCCTCAAGACTTTGAGTAATATCTCCCAAAATCTCCACACAATGATACAACATTAATAAATTAAGGCTTTTTCCTTATTTTATTACTCATTCCAACATTTTTCAAAATTAAAAACTTGAATTCACCTAATTAATTAAACTTGGGTTGTTAGAGTAATTAGGTGTTTATTTGGCATGCAATAATGTGGAAGAGTTACAAATTTAAGGGGGGTAGCCAAAATTAAGAGGGAAGTTTAGGGGAAAAGAAGGGGTGGGGCTCATGTGGGCCCCACCACACTAATATCCTACCATGTGGAGTTAAGATGTAGTGGGTCCAATTCCAAAATACACACATAGGTTATAATTACATAGAATAGAAATATAATTGTAGCGCAAATTTTATTTCACTCTTCAGATAACCCATTTATTTAACAACACCATCCGAGCAAACACAACTCCTGAAAAGGTATTTCTAAGAAATTACCATCATTTAGATTTCATCGGTGCCCTCAAATTTCGATCCCGAGCACCAGTTCAAAAGTTATGAAAACCCGCTCGTTCGTTCACTGAACGTACCCGAGCTAAACATCAGAAATTGAGTCTGGGCACACTATGCCTCAGAATCAGGTTCTGTCAGAAACTTCATACTCATAAAATCCCAAAGAAATAATAAAAAAAATTACTTGAAATTTTATAATTCTTTACATTACTCCCACCTCCAGGATTTACGTCCCCGTAATGATACATCACAAACTAGGGGAACAAATGAGGGTACTGAGCACGCATATGAGCCTCCAGCTCGCAAGTGTTATCCTGTAGGTTTCCGTGATTCCACCTAATGCGCACTAGAGGAATCGACAACCCATGTAGTAATCGATCTTGTTGATAATCGATCTCCACCTTGGCCTTTTCAAAAGTCGCTCCGTCATCAATATCCAGCTCCCCATGGTCGATGATGTGTGTCGGGTCATGCACGTATCTCCTCAGCTGAGATACGTGGAAGATGTCGTGCACCCAGTGCAAGTGAGGTGGTAGAGCCAGGCGATAAGACAACTCCCTTATCCTTCTGAGAACCTGGAATGGTAAGATGAAGTGTGTAGATAACATTCCACCCCGGCCAAATCCCTGTAATCCACGTTGAGGTGAGACCCGCAAAAAAACGTGGTCGTCATCCTCGAACTCTAGCAGTCTCCGCATCCTGTCAGCATAAGATTTCTGTCAGCTCTGAGCTGTCCTCATCCACTCCTGGATGACATGGACCTTCTCTGTCGTGGCCTGGACCATCTCTGGTCCCACAAGTGCTAACTCCCCAGGGTCTGTCCAGCACAGAGGTGATCAGCAAGGTCGGCCGTACAATGCCTCGAATGGTTCCATCCCGATGGTGGAGTGGTAGCTGTTGTTGTATGAAAACTCTACCAAGGGTAGGTGATCCTCCCAAATATGAACAATGTCGAGGAAACATGCACGGAGCATGTCCTTGAAAGTCTGAATGGTCCTCTCCTTCTGACCATCCGTCTGAGGGATAAAGGCGGTGCTCAGACGCAGCTCCGTCCCGAATGCCTCTTGCAACCCCTTCCAAAGTCAGGAAGTAAACCGAGCATCTCAATCGGAGATGATAGATGATGGAACATAATGAATCCATACAATCTCTTGAACTTAGAGGCGTCTAAAGCACTCCACTGAGCCCTGCTCTCTGATAGGTAGAAAGTGGGCTGACTTGGTGAGTCGTTCGACAATCACCCAAACGGAGTCGTGACCTCTGGAAGTACGTGGAAGTCCAGTCATGAAATCCATAGATATACCGTCCCACATACACTTTGGGTCCTCCAAGGGCTATAAAAAGCCTGCTGGTACCTGGTGCTCCGCCTTCACCTGCTGGCAGGTGAGGCATCGAGAAATGAACTCTGCCACAACATTCTTCATACCCGGCCACCAGTGATGTCGTTTGAGATCCTGGTACATCTTCGATACACCTGAATGTACCTCCAATGGGGAAGTATAAAACTATCTCAACACATACTCCTTTAATGCAGTTGGTACCATGGTATATCCCCTGCAATGGACGACGTGCTATCCTCCTATAGAGAATCCATCAGGTTGCTGTCCTGTGGAAATCTGTGCACGCCGCGTCTCACAGTCAAATCCCCACACTGTGCCTCTCTGACCTGCTGAAAAAGTAAATGTGTGACTGTGAGAGATTGAAGAAAGGCTTCCCCATCTCTCTCCATGAAGGATATCAGAAAAGCATCTAACTACTATGTCGCCTCTCCAAGTAGCTGAATTCCCGTCTACCTGCTGAGAGAATTGGATACTACATTCTCTTTCCCAGGAGTATAGACTATATCAAAGTCATAGTCCTGGAGGAACACGAGCCATCGTCACTATCTCAGGTTCAGGTCTTTCTACGAGAAGATGTACCTGATCCTCTGGTGGTTAGAGTAGACTGTAAAGCGCTCTCCCATCATATAGTGCCACCACATCTTCATGGCGAAGACCACTGTTACTAACTCCAGGACATGGGTAGCATAGTTATGCTCATTCTACCTCAATTTTCGTGATCCATAGGCATCCACTACTCATTCCTACATCAGGACACACCCGAGTCTGGTAAATGATGCATCGCAGTAGACTACGTACCCGACTCCCTCCTCTAGTAGCCTCATGATAGGTCCGCTGGTCAATCTCTGTGTTAGCTCTTGGATGCTCTGCTGACATCTATCTGACCACACGAAGGGTTTCCCCTTCTTTTTGAATGCTGAAAGTTATGCCGCAACTCTGTAGAAGTCTGGAACAAATCGCTGGTAGTACCTAGCAAAACCTAGGAAACTCCGCACCTCCGTCACGCTCCTGGGTGGCTTCGACGCTAGCACTGCCTAGATCTTCACAGGATCCACCGACAACACCCGCCTCAGAGATGATGTTCCCCAAGAAGTGGACCTCACATATCCATAACTGACACTTTGAGAGCTTACCATAAAGCTAGTGCTCTCGGAGTGTGTCCAGTACAACCCACAAGTGGTAGGAATGCTCCTCCTCAGTGGTCGAGTATATCAATATGTCATCGATAAAGACTATGACAAATCGATCGAGGTAAGGCTAAAAGATCATGTTCATGAGACTCATGAACACTTCTGGAGAATTGGTTACACTGAAAGGCATAATCATGAACTCATAGTTTCCATACCGACATCTGAAGGCCGTCTTCTGCACATCCTCGTCTCGAACTCTGAGCTGATGATAGCTTGACCTCAGGTCTATCTTCGAGAACCACAATGCTCCCTTGAGCTGATCGAAGAGGTCATCAATCCTCGGTAGAGGATAATTGTTCCTCATGATCAACTGGTTCAGGCGACGATAATCGACACATAGTCGCAAGCTCTCGTCTGCCTTCTTGGCGAACAAAATCATGGAAGCCCAGGGTGAAACACTGGGTCGAATGAATCACTTGCCCTGCAAGTCCTCCAGCTGTACCCATATCTCTCGAAGCCCAGAAGGAGCCGTCAAATATGCTATAGTAGATACCGGGGCAATCCCGGGGTACATGTCAAAATAAAATTCTACCTCTCTGTGAGGTGGTAGTCCTAGAACGTTGTCAGGAAAAATGTCCGGGTACTAATCCACCACATCAGGAAAACTCGGACTCTGCACGTCCACTGCTCCTAGGTTAAGGTTATCCAACTAATGAGTGATCGGCAGTACTCTCCTCTGCGTGATTCCATCCTGTACTGCAAAGGCTCCCTTCTCACTGGTGAAGGTTAACCTGCTCCCATCAGTGCGGACACACTGCACCTTCCGCCCAATACAGTATGTCTGTGCAAGAACTGTAGATAACCAATCCATGCCCAAGATGACGTCATAAGGCCTCAACACTGCTAAAAGAAGATACCAGCCAATTCTCTCACCTCCTAGAGTAATTTCACACTACCGGCACCAGTGCGTAATCGTCGAGTCTTCTCCCGTAGGAGTCTATAGCCGTAAGGATCGAGCCAACACCTCCGTCGGGATCTCCGAGCTCCAAAAAAGGGCAGCGGAAATGAAATAATGGATCACTCTTGTGTCTATAAGAACAATATCAAGGGTAGAGTAGAAACAGATAGTACCTCGAATCATCTCTGGTGTGTCGTGGTTGTAGTCCTCCGCTTCCTGAAGCTAAACCTGCCTCTTCCCGCCAGCTCCCTGTGGTCGGGGTGGACCTCCAGGTGGTGGTGGTGGTAGATCCGCAAAGCATCACCCACCACCTGCTGCTCGGCCATCTCCTCTGCCTCGTCCGCCTGCTCCCTATGGACTACCACAGTCGATCCACTTCCTATGCCTGGGTGTTCCCTCAACCGTCTACTGCTCTGTATGGCCGGTCGGGCAATCACGAGCCATGTGGACCTGCCCGCCGCATACATTGCACTGTTTGCTCCTCGGAAGGCTGGCTCTACACTGTGTTCCCCGCACCTCTGATCCAGTATCCTGAGGTCTTCCACCTGATGGTCTGGTCCGCATAGACCCCTGAGTCATCCATCGACTGCTAGCTACAGAATACTCAGCTACATGCCGCCCTGCGGTAGGTCTCGGTGCTGGTGTAGGCTCAGCAAGAAATCTCTCTACATGGAGGGCTCACTCCAGTACTCCTTCCTTCGTCAGAATACTGAGGGAGATCATCGATGCCCTGATCTCATTCCTTAGTCCCTGATCGAAGGTCCGAGCCCGGAATAATGGGTCTTGTACCATGTCTGTGGAATAGGGCAAGAGATCGGTAAATCTCTCCGAGTACTGGTCTACAGTCCTGCTGCCCTGCCACAACTGCAGTAAATCCTGAATACACACCAGACAAAGGGTGGATGCAATGAACTCCGAGCGGAAGAGGCTCTCAAAGTCTAACCAATGGAGATATTCCTTTCCTTCCACCTATAGATCTGGCTCCACCATCTACCTTCTTCCGCGTGAAGGAGACTCGCTGCAAGGATCACCATGAGGTCTGCTGGTGTCCGCCCTAACCTGAAAACTCACACAACTACCTCCAGCTAATCCTCGGCTGCCTGAGGGTCTGTCTCCCTACAGAACATGGGCAGTCTATGACGCTGAAACTGATGTAGTGCACTAAGGTGATGTGCTCTCTCAGCTACTGGGGCTGGTGGCATTGGTGGCTCGGCAGGTAGTGGTACCGCCGGTGCCTCCGCTATAATAAGGCCCTGCACTGAGGCCTGTTCGCTCGGCGGTATGTCGTCTCACACAAAGCTCGGAACCCTAGCTGGCTGCCATCGTGTGGCTATCCTGAAAAGAGACAGGTCTGCCACAATCAGTAAAATATACATGGTGAGATGACACAATGTAATCACATTGAAATCCTTGAATCACACATGCAATCAATGATTTCGTGCACTGAGTCGGAAATTAGCAGTCAGGGTCCTGGTGTATTGATACGTCGGCCGCCGCAAAAACACTGGACTCCCTGAACTGATAACCACACTCAATACCCTTAACACTATTTCTTCACATAGAAGAACGATCAGAGTCCTGAGTTCCGCGGTAGAACCAAACTCCTATGATACCAATTTTTCACGACCCGTCCTCAGTACCTGTACCGTGACTACCCCAAACCTAACTTCCATAGGCCAGGGGCTGGCCTCGGTCAGTGCTGTCTATCGGTCAGCATCCAATACAACATAGTGCGGGCATAGCCCGTGCAGGGGTGAGTATACGATACTCAGTATGGACCCCGAGACCCCCGAAGGTCTCCCAAAATCCACGAAGGATAAACCACAAAGGAAAGTTACAATCACTAAGTAACAACCAACCCTACTCATTCAGTGCTGTATGTCATCTGCATCCAACACAACGTAGTGCGGGCATTGCCCGTGCAGGGGTGAGTATACGCTACTCAGTATAGACCCCGAGACCCCCGAAGGTCTCCCAGAATCCACGAAGGATTAACCAAAAAGGAAAGTTACAATCACTAAGTAACAACCAACCCTACTAAGGTATATTCCCATACATATACCTAATTCATCAAATTCAGTTCAAATCCAACATCCAAGCCCATGTAATATCTAGTCGACATAGGAAAGCACAATCCAATCCACACAGGATAACACAACCCAATCCACACAGGATAAAAAAACAATCATATCAAAGATAATGATTGAAAGTCAAGACTAAGCTCACACAGGTATACTTCTGCATATGATGATAGAGATGATCAAATGTAGCAATTAACTCATCTAAGCTATCAGAACCACAAAGGATACAAGACCAGATAAGCTGTCGGACCCACAAAGGATACAAGACCAGCTACTCTGCCAGACCCACGTAGTATACAAGTATAGAGTCAAATACTGCCGGAACCATGTAGGATACAAGAACATTAGTCAAGTACTTTCAGACCCACATGGGATACAAGAACAACAGTCATCATCGTCGAATCCATAGAGGATTCCAGTACGGTCATCATCGATGCCGAACCAATGGAGGATCCCAGTACAATCATCATCATTGTCGCAGTCGCAACCAACTCTAGGGTTCCCACACACAACATGCTCGATTCTGGGAGGGTCAGCTCCACGATCCAAGGGGGTCGATACATCAAGTAACATGTAGTCCGGAGCTGATGTATCCCAAAGTTCTGTCTCATCAATAGGAACTCAACGTGATAGATGGCGCGTCCATCGGATGCCCGGTATGAGAGTTATTGGTTTTTTCTTCACCGGGGCCCAGTTGGTTTTTATGTCAAAACCAACCCGAACGTACTCCAACTGCATCCAAAACTCGAGCGGAGTAATCCAAAATAACCGTCTCATTAAGAGGAATCCAACAAAGTCAACGGCATGTCAATCGGTCATCCGGAGCTCAAGTTATAAGTGTTTCCGCTCTGAAGGCCTCATTAGTTTTGTATTCGAACCAACCTGGCCATACCCAAATTTCTCAAAAACCATGACTGTAATATACCCAAATGACCGTCTCGATCCATGGATCTCTATGCAACTAACGGTGCATCGATCAGAGGTCTGTTGCCCATGTTATGGGTGTTTGAACGGATCCGTCTGAAAAACAGGGGGTTTGAGCCTGATCCGACCCGGCCTGATACCCCTAGGTTGGCCCGAACTGGGTCCGGGTTTGGCCTGATTGGGCGCGGCCCAGCCCGGATGGCGTGGCCCAACCCAGCCGATGCGGCCCGGCCTAGCCGGTTCGGCCGGTTCGGCCCGGTGCGGGCGCCCGCGTGCTGAGCGAAAGTGGAAGGGGGTGGGGGGGTGGCACCGCCCCCTTCGATCTGGAAGGTGGACCCGCGAGGGTCCGCCCCTGCTGCACTGGCCAGGGGTTCCAACCCCTGGTTTTTCTGGATCCGGCCGGCCGGTTGTGCCGCGCAGGACCTGTTGGTCCCTCCTCCTGTAGCACCGGCGCCCAGCAGTTCCGGTCGACGCCCTATGCACTGCAGCGGCATGAGGTCGTGGCCCTTGTCTGACCGGCGCGGCATGACGGAACAGTGCCCCTCCTCCGCGACCCGCGCCAGCCGCATCCCTCCATGAAGCTCCAGCATGGCGTGACGGCGTCGTGCCCTTCTGCCGCAACCCGACTCCGGACTCGGCCCCTTTCGGTCTCAACGGCGCGACGCGATGATGCCAGGCTCCTTCTTCGCAGCCCACACCGGCCGTGGTTCCGTCATTTCCGCGCGGTGCAATGGCACCGCGTCACCTCCGTTCCAATCCATAATGAAGTACAACAAAAAAGGGGAGGAGGGTCGGCCGTGTTTGTGTGGTCCAACCTCCTCCCATTAATTCGATTACAAGCGGCTAATTTTTTAACGTTGAATTCCAGAAATAATCACGAATGTAAAAACAAACCCCTGCCTCAAAGAGATTCGCGGAAGCTTGCGTCGCGGAAAACGGCGTCGCGGAAATGGCGTCGCAAGTAGAATCTCCGTAAATGATGACGGAGAACATCCGAGGAGGAGTGGCATCTCCCTTCCTTTGACACAAGAAGAAGAATGATGGAAGGCGTGTCGTCGTTCTTCGGGAAAGGTGTTACACACCAGCTGTGGAGAGGAGAAGAGAAGACACGTCGATCTCTCCTTGCGGTGACATCATTCTTCGCCGAAGTCTTGGCTTTCTTCGTGTTCTCCAACGAAAAAGATGAAGATCCTCAAGACTTTTAGTAATCTCTCCCAAAATCTACACACAACGATACAAGACTAATAAATTAAGGCTTTTGCCTTATTTTAGTACTCATGCCATCATTTTTCAAAATTGAAAACTTCAATTCACCTAAATAATTAAACTTGCATTGTAAAATTAATTAGGTGTTTAATTGGCATGCATTAATGTGGAAGAGTTACAAATTTAAGTGTGGTAGCCAAAATTAAGAGGGGGGTTTAGGGGAAAAGAAGTGGTGGGGCTCATGTGGGCCCCACCTCACTAATATCATACCATGTAGAGTTAGGATGTAGTGGGTCCCACCCCAACTTCCACACATAGTTTATAATTACATAGAATAGAAACAAAATTGTAGCACACATTTTATTTCACTCTTTAGTTTACCCATTTATTTAGAAACACCACCTGAGCAAACGAAACTCCAAAAAAGGTCTTCCTAAGCAATTATTGGCACTACGGTTTCATCAGTTCCCTTAGATTTCGATTCCGAGCATAGGTTCAAACGTTAGGAAAACCTGCTCGTTCGCTCACTTAACGTACCCGAGCTAAACTTCAGAAATTTATTTCGGGCACACCGTGCTTCGGAATCTGGTGCCGTCAGAAACTGTGTACTCGTAAAATCCCAAAGAAAATAAGAAAAAAAATTAACTTGAAATTTACAGGTCTTTACACTTCTTGGGAAACATTCTTTTCAACGAGAGATTATGTAAACATTAATGTTTCCCTAAATTTTATATATCTTTAATTCTCATTTCATCATTTTTATGATACTTTCATGAGTCCTTTTAAATTCGATCATTCAACTTGTCCTGCCATCATTTCATAAGGATGAACAAATATCAAAATATATTTCATATTTCCAAATAATTTATCCATAATCCCTCATATGAACTACCATTTTTGGTGTGATCATAATTCTTATTGACTATCCATTATCCCATTATTTTATTTTATAGGCCTCGACTCATGAATATGATTTATAAAAAAGAAAAATTGTTTATAAGTCAATATTCATGACCAACTCAATAATAACAATATATCATACCAATAAAGGATATAAAATCATGGTATCACACCCTTAAACTTATTGTATTCAAAAAAATCTATATCTCCCATTGTAAATTAGATTATACCAGATCATAGCCCAAATATATGTATTTATTGAATTTCATCGTCACCTATTGAACATTATCTATGTAGTATAAAAAATCCTTAATTCATAGAATCTATAGATTTATATTGAAACATCTCAATGTATTATTCATATAACAATCTAGAAATATAGTATATGCTTCCCAGATTAGTATAGAACATATACTAGTATGTTTCAAATTCATTTTCCATTAATATAAGGCCCCAACCATTGACCTTACTTAATATTGTATTAAATGAAAAATTCACATTGAGGATATTTTCAGGTTTAGAGTTTTAGATAATTAGGACATTACTATTACATCTCAAAAGATTACAAATTAGACACTTCTACTATGTTTCCATAAAATAAAAACTCTTCAAAAGAAACATTTCTAGTTACATGTTTTAGATAGCATGACTTTTCCTTGATCCCATACATGACACTATTCCTCCTTAAGTCCTCTGAAAAAAATTCAAAAACATGGGATGAGCATAAAATGCTCAGTAAGGGATACAAAAGTATGAAATGAAAACATTAGTCCATGTATGAAATCATACTTTACTCATAAAACATAATAATTTTAACATACCTCATCAAATAATGAATAAATTATATAAATCATAATACATAAAGGTAACTTGAGGCATTCATAATAATCTTATGTAGGGAGTAACCCTCATGGTTACGTTTGGAATACCCATCACGGTATATTCCCTAAATATCTTCAGAGAAACCTTAATGTTTAACTCCTTCGTGTTACCCAATGAATTGGAGAGCTATATCAGGCTCACCCTCCCTTAGTTTACCATGGAATCACTCGTCTTCATAATAATTCCCAAGAACCATAACATAATCGTATCACGTAAAACATGCATAAAGGAAACATAACATTTCCACATTTCAATCACAAGATATCAATAAATCACATTGATATAATAAAAACATTATGAAAACCATTTTCAATACCAAAATAAAAGAAAAGTAATACATGGTATTTATTTTTTATAAAAAAGTTAAGTTATGGCTTGTAGAGGAAGCCGAAACTCAAATAATAGTCACGGTGGCAGAGAAGTTGTTGTCGCCGCATACGTACAACAAAAAAACATTCATTTAGAATTTTATTAAAACACTTTGTATAAAAAATATTCCTCCTGAATAAGCGTAATAGTCAAATGGTTTTATACTCCGTATAAAAGAAAGTTGTGTATAAAACAAAATATGCCTCAATGAATGGTGATTGAGACGAAGTCCCTTACCTCATGTCCGATGTGACTCGATTGCTCTTTAATCTCCAGAATAATAAACATGAGTTAATTTCTAATTTCATAAGAACCTTTTTAAAGTTCATTATTCCTTTTATATCACTTATTACCATCTCATGAACACTTTGTAATTATTTAATTTAATAACGGTCATTTTAACGATCATTGGCACTTGAGTCAAAAATAAACTCCTTATAATTACAAGTTGTTCATGTATCCATTATATCCAGAGTTATATTCATTATGTAGATATCATATATATCATATATATCCAGTATATACATGCATTTATAATATTACATAACATTTAGAGGTAAGAAATGAAATTCACCGTTCATGGAGACGGTTAGCCGTACGTATGCTTGAATGCTACATTAATCTCTATTTCGTATTTTATTGAATTTAATAATAATGACATAAAGGTATATTATAATTAAAGTATACTTTCTTATATAATATTATTAACTCCAACCTTTATACGTCCCACATATGGCATTAACGAATCAAATAACTTTCAGGGGGCAGTAGTCCGCACTTCCTAAAATGAAGATATCGTGTATACCCATAATGGAAGCCATAAAGGTATTCCATAAATGAAATATAAAGAAGCTTAAGGAATAAATAAACATATTATATATCATATATAAATATAGTTTCATCATAATGGCCACCTTGGAAGGCATTAGAAAAATATTGAACAATCATCGTTTCGTGAGGTAGAAATTCTCCATCCACGGAAACAGTGTTCTCTTTAACCATTAGATGAAGGTGTGTGTAATTATAGATCAAATCCATCTCATAACGAAATCTTAGTATATTTAAGATACTGGTGTTGTTACAAAAGAAAGGAATAAAATGAGTTTAGGGGGTTGGAGAAGCAGAATAAAACATAAGAACAGAAGAGAAGACACTACCTTTAAAACGGGTAACCCTTTTTTATTTGAGCTGAACGGCTTTCTTGGAAAGACTTATGACAAAAGTGAGGCTTCTAGGAGTAAGATATGGATGTGTAGAGACAAAATGGGTAGGTGTTGGCCGAGACAATGGCTTGAGAGGTGTGGGTTAGGTGGTAGAGGTGGGGGACTTTTATAAGAGGAGAAGAGGGGCACTCTTGGAAAGTTATAAAAGGTTACTTTATTATAAAATGATTTTTGGAATTTAAAGGTCCCAAAATTTTATATTTCGAGGATAAGGTGATAAGAGTTAGAAATCCACCCATATAATAGGTTTTTTGAAAGTGTAGGTCTTATATTTTACATTATCTTTTCATTTTATTTAAATCGTTAAATAATGAGGTAATCGCTGCATCGTCATTGTGTCATAAATAATTTAATTTATTTAATGTCTAAAAATTATAAAAAAATATACAGATGTAGGAAATCTATTTATATTTCTAATGAATATTTATAGTCCAAATTATATTTTTTATAACCCCATTTAAAAGTTGTTTTAGTAAAAAAACACATGTTTGTGACATTTTTATTTTGACATTAAATAAAAAGTTATTAATGTCATTTTCCTACCAATGTGGCTCAATGGGGTCCCCAAGTTGACCCATGGATTTTATTGGTCGTCCATGACACGTCCAATAAGGGTAGGACATGGGTAAAGGTCATATCATATTAGTAAAACATTATTTTTACCTTAAATTACACTAATTACCTCTAATCGCGATTAAAAACATAAAAGTTACTATTCACCAAAAAGTTGTTTTAATCCCATTGAACCAAATTTTACTTTCTAATGACAACCATGAATGTCAGATTTTTGAAATTGAAAGCAGAGAGGTGGTAAAATTTCATTTAAACGAAAAAAGCATTTTTTGATGTACCACTTAGTGGTTTCACTATTCATAAAAAAATTGAAGTTTTTCAGAAAAATACCAAAACTTCATCCTAAGCTATATTTTATATTCCGAATTAAAAAATGATTTCTATTTTACACAATTCAAAACAAATATGTTACATTAATTAATTTAATATTTAATTTCTGTTGTCAGAACAAATAGCGTATTTTTATGAAACAATATATATCAAAAGATTGACAGTAGTTTAAGTCCAATTTCAAAGTGAATTTAATTCCAATGACCACTATTGGATTAAATGGTAAATATATATTATAATTTCACTTTAAAACCAATTCAAAATATAATCTTGTAATATAAATAAATTAGATTAAAAAGAGTTTTTGAATTAAAATACAACATTTTTCACTATTCATTAAAAAAATAAACTTTATCCGGAAAATACCAAAAAATTACACAAAGTAAATTTTGATGTCCCGATTCTAAAGAATAATTTTATTTAGTCCAAAAGAATTTATAAGAGTGAAGAAAACATTATTTAAATAGGGTTCACCATCAAAAGGCGATAAGTGGACCTTTAGTGAAAATTAGAGTATATATGCCTAGAATTGAGTTCTTTTCATATTTTAAGCCTTTATCCTTTATTGTATAAGTGTAAAAACATTTAACATACATAAATAATCATATTTTAGTTATTTATATTTGTTCCCTCTAATACAACGACTACGTGTTAACTACCATTTAATATAATATTAGTTTATTACTAGTGTGCAACGTAATATTTCAAAGAAACTCTTTGTTGCGTATCGGGTACGCTATCGAACATAACAACTCCTTTAAAGTAAAATTACTATTTAATTCGTAAATATTAATAAAAATGAAAATGTTTTATTCTTTATTGAACTGGGATGTTACATCCTTCCCCACTTTTGGGAATTGCGTCCTCTCAATTTTATTCACTTATCAAAATAAGTGGGCCTATTTATCCCTCATAGCATTTTCAGATTCCGACATTTCCTCTTCAACCATATGGTTTTTCCAAAAAAACATTAACTAGTGAATTACCTTATTTTTCAACACTTTCTCTCTTCGTTCAAAAATCTAGACTGGTTATTCTTCATAAGAGAGATTCTCTTCCACCTGAACTACCTTTGGGCTCAAAACATGAGATGGATCTGTCATATACTTTCTCAAAATCGAAACATGAAAAACATTGTATACCTGAGATAAACTCTGAGGTAAAGCCACTCGATAAGAAACTGATCCAATATTTTCCAGAATTTCATATGGTCCAATGAACCTTGGACTCAACTTTCCTTTCTTACCAAATCACATCACAATTTTCCACGATGAAAATTTGAGAAAAACATGATCACCTACCTCGAAAGATAGATCCTTCCTCCGAGTATCCGCATAACTCTTCTGCCTACTCGGAGCTGTTCTAATGTGTTTCTGAATCAACTAAAATTTTTCTACCATATCATCTACCAATTCTGGTCCCATCATCTTTCTTTCTCCCACTTCATCCCAAAAAGTTGTAGTTCGACACCGCTTCCCATATAATGCCTCAAACGGTGCCATCGGTATATTAGAATGAAAACTGTTATTATATGAAAATTCAACCAAATAAAGAAGTTGGTCCCAACTTCCCTGATAATCCATCGAACAAGAATGTAGCATATCCTCCAAATACTGAATTGTTCGTTCTGACTTCCCTTCTGATTGAGGTTGAAAAGAAATACTAAATTTTAATTCAGTAACCAACGACTTCTAAAGTCCATTCAAAAAGTTTGAAGTAATCCTGGGATCACGATCAGATACAATGGATAGGGGAACTCCATGCAACCTAACTATCTCTTTAAGATACTATCGAGAAAGTTGATCTAGAGAGAAAGTATCTTGAATAGGAAGGAAATGAGATGATTTTGTCAAGTGATCAACAATAACCCAGATTGCATTATTACCTCGAGATGTCTTTGGTAATCCCACAACAATGTCCATGAATATTTTTTTCCATTTCCACTCTGGAAATAGTAAAGGATGAAGCATCACTTTCGGTAATTGCCACTCTGCTTTAACCTGCTGACAAGTCAAACAATTCATAGTAAAATCAGAAATATCTTTTTTCATTCCATCCCACCAGTAATATTCCTGCATATCTCTATACATATTAGTACTGCCAGGATGAACTAAAAATGGAGAACTATGAGCTTCACATAACAACTCTCTCTTCAACTGTGAATCATAATGCATGCACAATCTCTTCCAAAATATCAAAACACAATCATTATCAATGTTGAATTCAGGAAACTTACCCTTCTGAACCAGCTCTACCATTTTCTGCAACTCTCTGTCTTGCTTCTGAGCTTTCTTGATTCTGTCTGATAGAGAAGATTTCACTGATACCTGAAACAAAACAGAAGGACATCCTGCACCAACAACATTTATTCCAATGTTCATCAAATCCTTAACCAAAGGATCACGTTCCAAATGAAAAAATTTTAATGAAGAATTACTTTTTCGACTCAAAGGATCAACCACTTTATTTTCTTTTCCCAGATGGTAATGAATTGTACAAACATAATCCTTGATTAATTCTTGACATCTCCTCTGTCTCATGTTCAATTCATTCTGAGTGAATATATACTTTAACATTTTGTGATCGGTATATATTTCACACTTTACTCCATACAAATGATGCCTCCAAATTTTTAGAGCAAAAACAACATCATCTAATTCCAAGTCATGTGTAGGGTAATTTACCTCATGAGTTTTCAACTGACATGAATCATATGAAATTACCTTATCATTATGCATAAGTACACAACCAAGTACCTTCAACTAAGAATCACTTAATATAACAAACTCACCATTACTAGAATGAAGTTCCAAAACTTGAGCATTCACCAATCTTATTTTCAGCTCCTGAAAACAATCATCACATTCTTTTTTCCAGATAAACTTAACACCCTTCCAAGTTAGCGTTGTCATTGGACTAGATAACCATGAAAAATATTCTAAAAAATCTTCAGTAATATCCTGCCAAACCAAGAAAACTACAGATCTCAGTTTCATTTGTGGGTCTTGTCCATTCTTCAACAAATTTTTTTTAGCTGGATCAACAGTTATGCCATTTTTTGAAACAATTTTCCCAATGAAAGAAGTTTTTTGTAACCAGAACTCACACTTGCTGAATTTTCCATACAGTTTACTTTCTTTTAAGGTTTGCAAGATAACACTTAAATGACTTTCTTGCTCCTCTTTACTTTTAGAAAACACCAAAATATCATCAATCTCATCACTAGCCCTAATATTTTTCATCATCGACCACCACTGATCAGCTTCACCATCAAAACGGTAAACATAAAGACTAACATTTTGATATTATGAACACCCCATGACATCAAAAATCTTCTCCAGTGCTTTAATCCACCCTTCTTCTAGAACAGGGTCAGATGATCCTCTGAATTATGGGGGATGTTGCCTCATTAAATGTCCCACCACTGACATGTTCCTCTATGGTTGATCTGGCTGATCTCGTGCATGGATACCACCACCATTTATAGCCTGAGTCAATTGTGCCATCACGTCAAAAAACTGTTCAGTTCCAATTTCGACCATCTCAGGTTTCTGATTTGGAAGGTTTTCTTTTTCCTGATGTCGTCCCAACATAGATTCCTTGTTTCCTCTGCGGAAAACCATTCTGAACATAGAAATATCTTAGGCGAAGCAACATGGTAATCTTTAAATTCTATATCATTTCAATCATACCATAAATTAATTTATAATTTAACAATTTTATAACTCCTAGAGTTGTCGAAACCGACCTCTGATACCAACTATAAGGCCCTAGCATTAAACCATAGTTAATATTGAATTAAATGAATAATTAAAATTGAGAATATTTTTAGGTTTAGATTTTTAGAGAATTAGGACATAACTATTACATCTCAAAAGATTTCAATGTAGACACTTCTACTAAGTTTCAATAAAATAAAAACTCTTAAAAGAAACATGTATAGTTCCATGTTTTAGATTGCATGACTTTTCCTTGATCCCATCCTTGACCCTATTCCACGTGTAGTCATGTGAAAAACATTTCAAAAACATGGGGTGAGCATAAAAAGCTCAGTAAGGGATATAAAAGTACGAAATTAAAACATTATTCCTTGTATGAAATCATACATCACTCATAAAACATAAGCATTTTAACATAACTCATCAAATCATGAATAAATTATATAAATCATAAGACATAAAGATAACTTGAGGCATTCATAACATTCTTACGTAGGGTGTAACCCTCATGGTTACGTTTGGAATACCTATAACTGTATATTCCCTAAATCTCATTGGAGAAACCATAACGTTTAACTCCTTCGCATCACCCAATGCATTGGAGAGCTATATGGGCTCACCTGCCCTTAGTTTATCACGAAACCACCCTTCTTCATAACAATGCCCAAGAACCATAACATAATCGTATCACGTAAAACATGCATAAAGGAAACATAACATTTCCACATTTCAATCACAAAATATAAATACAACACATTGATATAATAAAAACATTATGAAAACCATTTTATATACCAAAATAAAAGAAAAGTAATACATGGTATTTATTTTTCATTTTAAAAAAAGTTAGGTTACGGCTTGTAGAGGAAGCCAAAACTCAAATAATGGTCATGGCGGCGGAGAAGTCGTTGTCGCCGCATACGTACAACAAAAAAACATTCCTATTTCCATTTTGTAAAACGCTTCGTATAAAGAAATATTCCTTTTGAATAATCATAAAATTCAAAGGGGTTTATACACCGTATAAAAGAATGTTGTGTATAAAATTAAATATGCCTCAATGAATGGATATTGAGAAGAAGTCTGTTAACTCGTGTTTGACATGAATCGATTGCTCTTTAGTCTCCTGAATAATAAACATGCGTTAATTTCTACTTGCTTTGGATCCTTTTTCATGTTCATTATTCCTTTTATATCATTTATTACCATTCCATGAACACTATGTAATTATTTAAGTTAATAACGGTTGTTTTAACGATCATAGGTACTTGAGTCAAAAATAAACTCTTTATAATTACATGTTGTTCATGTATCCATTATATCCAGAGTTATAATCAATATTTAGATATAATATATATCATATATATCCAGTATATACATGCATTTATAATATTACATAACATTTAGAGGTATGAAATGAAATGCGCCGTTCAAGGAGACGGTAAGCCGTACGTACGCATGAACACTACTTTCATTTCTATTTTGTATTTTATTGAATGGACTCATAATGAAATAATGGTATATTATAATTCCAGTATAATTTCATATATAATATCATTAACTCCATCCTTTATATGTCCCATGTATGGCATTAACGAATCAAATAACTTTGAGGGGGCGGTAGTCCGCACTTCCTAAAATGAAGATATCGCGTATACCAATAATGGAAGCCATAAAGTTATGCCATAAATGATAAATACAGAAGCTTAAGGAAACCATAAACATATTATATATCATATATAAATATAGTGTCATCTTAATTTCCACCTTTGAAGGTGTTATAAGAATATTAAATAATCATCGTTTCGTGAGGCCAAAATTCGCCATCCACAGAAACCGTATGATCTTTAACCATTAGATGAATGTGTGTGTAATTGTATCTCTAATACATCTCATAAAAACATCCTATTATATTGAAGATACTGATATTGTTACAAAAGAAAGGAATAAAAAGAGTTTAGGGGGTTGGAGAAGCAAAATAAAACATACGAACAGAAGATAAGGCACTACCATTAAAACGGGTAACTCTTTTTGATTTGAGCTCAAAGAATTTCTTGGAAAGACTTCTGCCCAATGTGAGGCTTATAGGAGTAAGAGAGGGATGTGGAGAGACAAAATGGGCAGGGTTTGTCCGAGCCAATGGCTTGAGAGGTGTGGGTATGGTGATAGAGGTGGGGGCCTTTAAAAATAGGAGATGAGGGGCACTCTTTGAAAGTTATAAAAGGTTACTATATTATAAAATGATTTTCGAATTTTAATGGTCCCAAAATTCTATATTTCTAGGATAAGGTGATAAGAGTTAGAAATCCACCCATCCAATAGGTTTTTGACAAGTGTATTTCTTAGAGTTTACATTATCTTTTTATTTTATTTAAATCGTTAAATAATGAGGTAATCACTGCAACATCATCGTGTCATAAATAATTTAATTTATTTAATGTCTAAAAATTATAAATAAAATATCATTATGAATTAATTCTTTTTATATTTCTAATAAATATTTATATTCAAAATTATAACTTGTATAACCCCATTTAAAAATTGTATTAGTAAAACAACACAAGTTTGTGAAATTTTAATTTTAACATTAAATAAAAAGTAATTAATGTCATTTTCCTACCAAAGTGGCTCCATAGGGTCCCCAAGTTGACCCATGGATTTTCTTGGTCCGCCATGACAAATCCAATAAGTCTAGGATATGTTTCACGGTCATTTCATATTATAAAAACATTATTTTTACCTTAAATTACACTAATTACCTCTAATCGCGATTAAAAACATAAAAGTTACTATTCACCAAAAAATTATTTTAATCCCATTGAACAACATTTTACTTCCTAATGACAACCACGAATGTAGGATTTTTGAAATTCAAAACACAGAGGTGGTAAGATTTCATTTAAATGAATAATCAGTTTTTTGAGTACCACTTAGTGGTTTCACTATTCATCAAAAAGTGATTTTTTTTTCAGAAAAATACCAAAACATCACCCTAAGCTATATTTGATATTCCGAATTCAAAAATGATTTTTATTTTAAAAAATTTAAAACATATATGTTAAATTAATTAATTCCCACTGTCAGAACAAATAACGGGTTTTTATGAAACAATATATTTTAAAAGATTGATACTAGTTTAAGTCCAATTTCAATGTGTAATTAATTCCAACGACCACTATTGGATTAAATGGTAAAAATATATTCTAATTTCACTTTAAAACCAATTAAAAATATAATATAATTATATAAATAAATTAGATTAAAAAGTGGTTTTGAATTAATATACAACATTTTTCACTATTCATTACAAAATAAACATTATCGGAAAAATACCAAAAATTTACACAAAGTAAATTTTGATGTCCCGATTCTAAAGAAGAATTTTATTTGGTCCAAAAGAATGTATAAGAGTGACAAAAACTATATTTAAATAGGGTTCTCCATCAAAAGGCGATAAGTGGACCTTTAGTGAAAATTAGAGTATATATGCCTAGAATTGAATTTTTTTGGTATTTTAAGCCTTTATCCTTTATTGGATAAATGTAAAAACATTTAACAAATTTATATAATAATATTTTAGTTATTTATATTCATTCCCGACAATATAATGGCTACAGGTTAACTCCCATTTAAAATAATATTCTTTTATTACTAGTGTGCAACGTAAAATTTCAAAGAAACTCTTTGTTGCGTATCAGGTACGCTATCGAAACTAGCAACCCATTTAAAGTAAAATTAATATTTAATTCATAAATATTAATAAATATGAAAATGTTTTATTCTTTATTTACCTGGGATGTTAAAATTTATTTAGAAATCCACCATAACCTGACCCCCTATGAGTTCGATGAAATATACAAATCCACACCCCTATAATATGTATTTATCATTTATGAACCCATATATGGATCCCATACATAATTTTATGCTCATTACACCTAAAAAAATATATTCAAATTCTAATAGGATTATAAATAACCATTAGAACCCATCTACATTGTCTATTGGGAGAACGATCAGTCCCTCATACCATAGAAAATATAGTATCCAATCAACCACTAAATATTTTCAATAACATAATGTGGTGTAAAAAAACACATATCTACATAGGAATTCAATTCATTGAAATAAAACCTTATATTTATTCATTCGACCATAATTTATATTCCATCATTCCAATGCTATTATAAATATTTCATTAACAACCACGCCTACTGCACATGTCTGAAATTCACCCCACACAAAGAACAATCCTCTAAATCATTTAATGAATATAACTAACGAAATATTAAATTTTAGGAATAATATAACAGACCAAAAGTTCCATTAAATATTCTAATGACAAGAATAATATATATATTCTTTCCAACTCGATTGGATTTTAATTTTTTCGGCTAAAAGCAACATCTATGGAGGGAACTCTATCTAATTCATAAGAGTAACATATTATCAGTTAAATCTATCCACATAATTAGTTATACATATAACTAGTTCACTATATCAACATTACCCATTACAGTGGAGGGATATAACATATCCACATATAATAGTATATTTTTTCATGAACTATAACATGAATTAGGAAAATAGTGGATATTTTTTCATTTCTAAAATCATAAAATAATCATATAAACCCCTATGAAAAATTATATATAATTACTAATAAAAATTATAAAGAAATAGATTCTCATTTTTAACTTGTTAAATATAAAATTTAACTCTATGAGAGGAATTTTGTTTAATTTTGATAAAATTTAACATAAAAATGAAAATTTATAATGATGAATTTCAATGAAGATAAGAAGCATAGATCATTGTTAATGGTTTAACATAATTATATTTACCATACTAATGATTGTTCAATGGGTCCCACAAAATAATTATTAAATGATTCGTTATATAAATCATCGGAGAGAATATAAAAAATTGTATAAAATGAAAATAAACAATATATAATGTATAAAAAACAATAGATAATCTTTTAAATGAGATATTATATTCTTTAAATTGTTTCAAAATAAATCATCTAGACATTTACAACTAGGTATTATGAATACCCTCTTACATCAAGTCTTAAACTCCAAGGTATGTTCACAAACATCAATTGTAACAGACATACATTAATTTATAAGTAACCTAATAACCATATTCACATTAATTCTATTATAATTATTTTATTTATTTTTTTTATTACATATTTTTATTTGGTTAATAATTTGATTTTATTACAAATAATGATTTATGAGGTTGTTTTGTCTAATATAGTTTTGTGGTATTTAACAATGTAAAAAAATAAATGCATCCTTATTCAAGTAGAATAAAAATTTCATAAAAATAATATTTATTCATTAAATAATATTTTAAAATAATTCATCTATTATGAAATTGATATATGAAATATGTCACTTAATTGGAAGAGTATTCCAAAAGAATGCATCCACAATCGTTTCATTTTTAGTTGGATAAAATGGAAATAAGGTTTCATTTGGATTATATATCCATTAATAAAATAATATAATAAAAATAATATTTACACATGATTTCCATATTTCTACTATCCATTGGATGTTGATATGAAAAATTAAATACAACTCTTTATGGGGGAACTATATTGAACTAAGAGAATAGTGACTAATCCATATTCCAATGGATCTAAGGGACATAATAAATATAATATTTTAACATTGAATAGTATTTATTTTATAATAATCATAATTATTCATTTAATATTTATATGTAACCATAAATGTGAAGAGTTTATAAAAATTAAAATATGTCATTCAGATAAGAGGTAGTTTTCAGGTTCACACCAACCCTAAATTAATTTTTCTTAGGATGGAAAAAAATTATAGAATTCTTGCTCCACTGTCATATTAACATATCAATATACTGCTGATTATAATTTAATTTTTTTATTTTCATAAAAAGAAATTTGCAAAAGGTTTATTCTGTATAAAACATGAAATAATTAAGTAATGAATATTACTTATTCTATTGCGTTACACCATTCAATACAACATTAATCCCATGTAATATAGATTTATGGAAAAAATGTTATGGGTACATTCATTATCATGTTTCAAAGATGTATTGTTAAGAAAAATAATAGCTAAAACAAATCATATATATTTTTATTGGAAAGATAGAATAATCCCTTATTTATACGCAGGTTTCCATGGTCTTTTTGAAATTATTTAATTTTTATCAGTCAAGAAAGATATTTTTAACATTACATATGGATCGTATTTGGATTATATATGTTATAATAGATCATTTAATATAAAAATTACCAATGATTTATTTTAAAGAGTATGAAAATAAAAAATATGAATTTCAGTAATAGTAAAAACTTTTAAAATTCATTTCTAGGACATTTAATATAACCTGATGTTAAAAATCATTATAACCATAAATATTGGATGTAAATAAAGAATAATTACGTATAAATTGTTATAGTGTATAAATTTTTTGTGACATCATAATTCATCCATCCTTTTTATACTTATAATGTTTCAAAATTCATTTACATAATTTTTCAACTACTTCCATTTGTGTTGTGTTGACGCTATGTATGCATTATATATATGTATATACTATTATTAAAAAATTTACAAATTATCAACATAATATTAACATAACAGTAATATTAATTCTTCTCTTTAGCTAGTACATATATATTTTTAAAACAATTATTATCATGAACAATTATTAATTGAGTGATAGTGAATTTTTAGATTGATATTATAATATAAATTACTTGTCATAGTAAAATAATGTGACATGAAATATAAAATATTAAAAACTATGATTAGTAATGTAAAGAATACTTTCCCCCAATAAAAATTATATAACATTTAGTGGTGTTGTTTTCATTATCTTCTAGATTAACCCACCCATTTTCACTTTTAACTCTTACTTTTTTTACTATGTTTTATGAAGGAATACATCGTAAGTGAATAAATAGAAAATTGCATATAATATTAATTTATTATTATGATTGTAAATATTGAATAATTCTTATTGTTTTTAAAAAAATTATATAATAACACTAAATATAATAATATATTGTTTTTAAAAAGAATATCAATTTGAGAATAAAAACAAAATAATTCCCAAATCATGTATTAAATTGTACCTATTGAAATTAATAGTTTTATTATTATCAGTATATTTTTCTTGTAAAATATAAAATATTTCAAAAAAATTTATCATTAATATACATTCATTAATAAAATGGAAAAAAAATTAATTCATTATTATAATGAATCATTAATTTGGTTTCAAAATGACAATAATTTCATTTTAAATTGTTGATAGTAATATTACATGTATTTTTATATTTATTTGTTATATATATTATAATTTTTTATAATTATTAATGTTAATCATAGATGATGAAAATTTAATAATGTATAAAGAAATTTGAAAAATTTTATTTTGCATTATTCACAAAAAAATTAATCATTTATGAAGAATATGTAAAACTAAACCTATGATAATTTTTACATGATTAATTAAAGAATAATTAACATTTAAAAATATTACTATTCCTCAATTAATAAATTTATATTTTAATTTTAAATATAAAATATTTTGAAATCATATTTCATAACATAATTTCCCTTTAATACGCCAGCCTTTAAAAACATTAATTGATATTAATTTCAAATGACTATTAACTATTTGGTTATCAAATTGTATATTCATAATAAATTGATTACTAACATGATCATTATTAAATTATTATTTATTATATTTTAGAGTTAAATGGAACAACAGCTATAGAAAATTGAATTATATGATGGGAAATACATTCTAATATCTCTTTATTTTCCCTTATCCCATATTAATGAAACCACATCATTAGAAAATTAATTATTTATTATGAAATTATTTACTCATGACATAGTGGTAATATATGGTATATATTTTAACAAGGGAATTAATTAAAATTTGACTATCAGGAATCACAGTATATCGTAAATAAATATTTCCAATCGATGTACATATTATTATAAGGATCATATATTAAATGAGTCTTCAAATCCTTACCATAATTCCAGGAAATATGTTTTCACATAAAAATAAATATATTTACATTAAATATTCATTATTTTTAGTAATTATTCATCCATTGAGGTAGAAAATGATAAAATATACTCACATAATATTTTTTATAACATAAAAATAGTGTCATAATTTTTTAGTGTTTCAAGTAGTTTCATGTATCTACTTTATCTCATAATGTAAATTGAAAACAAGAATCATGAATTTTTCACATAGAATGTACGGAAAAAAATATTTCAATGGATCATTATGTAAATAAATTTAAGTGAAATTAATTCCTTATGTCTCTACAAATTTACATAATCCAATAATTTTTAGCCCAATGTAACATTAAACCCTTTGAAAAATTAATGGATATTGATTTGATGAAATCATAATCTAATTTTAAAAACCAAATAAATAACTACGAATATTCAAAATGAAACATTCGAAAACAAATACACCTATAAATCTTCAATATATATAAGAATATCTCCCACATAACTTGAATGAATATAAAAATAAATCATAAATGATACTAAATTTTAACCATTAATTTATTACTTAAATAATAAAAAATTCATTACAATGGGATTCCCATACTACATAATAATATCCTAGTCAAAAAAATCTTATAAATATCAGAAATTTTTTTTTTCATAATTTCACAACAACTTCCAAAAATTCAAATAAAAAATAGTCCCAAATAGTTCTCAATACATTTTTTCACATGTTTCCAAGACAAAATAAAATTTTATCACCTAATTAACTATATCATTAAATCAAATGTTAAAAATTATGGTAATATACACAACAAAAAAAATTTTAATCCTCATAAAATTATTACAAAATAACATTAACCACCATTTAATACAATCAAAATATGCCAAAAAATTGGTATTTATAAACTATAATAAAGGTTCATCCATAATGGTGTCAACCCATATATAAAATACAAATATATATTTAATCTAGAAACCTTTATATAATGACACATCAATGATTCATCATCTACAATAATATATTAACGATGCTTTAATTTTGTAATCTTCAAAATTTTCCACGCATTTATATTAAATTCACCATTTATTTTCCTTCAACTATAATTTCATATGAGATTAATAACCATTTATTCATGATTTCATTATTATTTCCAACATTCATGCCTATAATCAAGAATATATTATAATATTTAAAAGATTTCAATTCCTGCTTACCAACACTTTTATATCCATTGAAGTTACTCATTTCATTTTAGTTACAAGTCAACTGTTTTAATCAAACACATTGCAAATAGTTCTTCTATCTCAATAGAAACATACATATATAATTATATCATAAATTAGTGGTTTTTATAAATTTAAAAAAAATAATTCATAAAGACTACGTCTCTGTTAATTTTAAAATTATCTTCTCTATAGACAGATTGTAATGAGACTAAATAGAGTTCACAAAACCAATCATAACCATCTCATCACACTAATCTATTTTTTTATAATTCATTAATTCCTAAGTATCTATGGACCCTTATAAAACCTATTTTGAGAATGAGTAAAATATATTATTTTTACATTTATATCATATAATAGGTTTTTGTTTATAAATAAAATTTATTATATTATATAATTCACTAAAATTCAATTATTTATCCTTATTATATTTCATCTCAGGATAATTCCTTTTGATCCTATAACGATGAACATTAGAATAATATTTTTCAAAAATGAAATACTTAATCACCATCTAATCTATGATATCAATATCACTATTCTATATGGAATTATTTTATAATGAGTAATAATGATTACATTCATCTACATGATGGGTAATTCAAAGACTTCTCATATGAGACATTGAATAACATGACACATCGGGTATCTCTTCTACAGATTTTTTACATCTAATTATGACCACTGGGGTTGGGGTTCCACAAATTTCTTGTTCATAGTTTCACAGATAATACTCTACTATTTTTGTGTTCAATCAAAAATAATTTTTTCCTTTACTACTAAATCCATTTAAATCATCTACTTATTTATTTATCAAAGAACGAAATTTCTATGATTTAACTCTACTATTTTTATATTACTTATACAGAATGATATTATTTATTTTTTCCACATTACACGCCCAATTAACTCACTGAGATACCATTCTAAAATGTGCATTGACTAGTTCATATATAATTTACTAATAGTGAATAATTGTGTTCTCTATAAACCATAAATTATATTTTCTTTCCATAATAACATCACATCTAATGAAATTATATAAAACTACATCATGTTAAAAATATTAACAACCATACATTTCTAAACAATAAAAATTAGTTTTCTATAATGGGTCATGACACTTGTTATAATCTCATGATAATTTAAGTTTATAATTTTTGGTAATTAATTTACACATTTCATTTAATTAGGTGAAAATCTCACACATTGTATATTTTTTCCAACAAATAATTTTTTTAAATATACATTCATATTTTAAATAAAAAAACACTAATTGTTCTAAAAAATTTATTTATTATTATTTATCCATCCTTTCTATACTTCTAATAAATCATTAATCTATACGGATAACATTTCAAAATGATGCAGGAGAGAAAAACAGCACATTGAGGGATTTAAAAATAAATGAAACTCTTTTTTTCATTGGAAAAGATGCAAGGCCATATGAATTATTCCATTTATAATGAGAATACACTCACATAAAATATTTACTACCATTTTAAATATAATTAGTCAGCTATGTTTTTTGATAAAAAAATTCTCAAACTGTAATTAATTAAATTATTAATCAGTAATGTTATTTTGGATTCCATTATAATTTAATTATTTCAATAACCCTAATAATTGAATAAAACACATTGTTAATTAAAAAAATAATAAAAATATAGCCTATATTAATTTAGCTTCGCCAACACTACAAGACCATGGTAATAAAATATATACAGTTCCCACCATAAATATTATAGAATTATATAATGGCCAATTGACATAATTCATATAATATATTTAACTTATAACTATACAAATTATTCCACTTAATAGGACTAACCTATAATATATTCTCTATTCCCACATTAATTAATGAATTATAGGGCTATGACATAACAAACCATTATATGAAATGTAAATGAACCATAAGATAAATAAAAAATGGATATTCAATTTCATTATGAAACAAATAAATTCATTTATTTGAAACCATATTTATTATAAGATATTATAACCCAACAACTTAAATAATTTGATATTATTTTTATTGAATTTTAATTCATATGAAAACATATCTAATTATATATATAATAACATAAATTTGAATATGAGGAAAAAATGAAACATTATAAAATAACATTATTATTATGGAGGGTAAATAAAATCATGTGGTGACTACCAAAAGACATTCAATTTTATCATTTGTAATGATATTATAAAATTACTCTTATAGAAATCATTGAGGTTAATTTTTTAATAATATATTATAAATAAGAAAATAGACTAAATTGACCCTCCTAAATAAATGATTTATAAATAATAAAATTAATGAATCACATACTAGTATTTTTATATGAAGGGAAAATAGTATATAGATAAAAGTAACATAAAATATAGTTTTAATTAAAAAAAACTTTATATCATGTCCCAATTAAACATTAAATTTCTATACACAAATGATTAATAAATATATATTCATTAAATAATTATTATAAATTTTTTCTATATTAATTAAATTTAATTTATTAAATTTATTTCCTTAGTTAACTTTTTTAGATACTAAACTTGTTTAATTCACATAGTTTATTTTGAGGTGTTTTGGTATAAATAATATTCATATTATTGACTTGCATCAGAAGAAATAATAAAATGAATATATAATAATTATAAAACAATTATATTTTAATAAAAAATTCATATATTCAAAAAATATTATTTAATAATAATACAAGTAGGTTAGAAATAAAAAATAAAATACAATGCTTCTTTGAGGGTAATCCATTGATATACATGGTCAATGGTTATTATTTATCAATGAATTTATATATATGGAGTTAAATTATGATTTATCTCTATAATAAGAGTAAATTTTAATGAATAAAATATTTATCAATTAAATATAAATCAATATTTAAGCATGATAGGAGGTGATGATAAATGAAATACGTCACTTGATGGTGGTGGTGGTTCACATATATGCACGATCACCTTTTCCCTTTTTAATGTATTTGTGGGAAATGAAGTGGTTATTTTAATTTTATTATAATATCATAATTATGCTACAATTATTTAATTTGTTCATTGAATAATTTATTATAACAATCAATCTGAAGGGGTGATGAAAAATGAAATATATTATCTATGAATGTGATGGTATTTACATATACATAGTGAACATTTAAATTTATCTACCAATGGATTGAAAAAAAGTTATATATATATTTTGAAGAATTATGAATGTAATATATCATCATGTAATTATGTTAATGTATTAATAATATACTTGTATAATGTTAATGAGGAAATAAAAAGGATATAATTTTGAAATAACTAATACCACTTCATTCAATATCCTCCATTTAACTGCACATTATACCATTAAAAGAGTGTCTTAGGTCAGACAAGGGGCTTTAAGATATTGTTAGAAATGATTCAACAATTATTTTGGGAGAAATATAAGTGAAATGTATACTCATATGTGACATTAGGAATGTTTGTTATAGTCCCATTTATAGGTGATAATGAGTGGAAATTTCACAAATATTAAATATATATTAGAATGGAATGTAATTTTATAAATTACACGTATCTCATAAAATGAATAATTTTTGATATTATAGGCAATTGATGTACACTTTATTCGATATTTTATTTTAAATTTTAAATCAAATAAAAATATTTTATTTAAAAAACATTTCAATTTGATTTTATTTTTAATAGTAATAAAATACATGGACATTAAATATATAAAGATTAAAATTAATATCAAATATAACAATAAAAATAATCACTTATTAATAATAATTATATGTAAAATTATGGGACATCTTAATTCATAAAAACAGTATCCTTGTATATTTTTTAGATACAACTAACATGATTTTTCTAATGTTTCAAATTGGGTTGTGTCAATATCACATAATAAATTTAGATAAATATATAAATATTTAATTATTTATACTAAAATAAACAAAATAATAAATTTAATTTAATAATAATAAATATTATTAAAATTAAATATTTCTAATAAATCTATGTCATTATCATTATCAGTAAAATGTATTATTGGTGTGAGAATGGAATTTTATTTTATATTAATTTAATAATATATATGAAATGTCAAAATATACTATTTTTTAAAAAATGGTAATTAGATGTTTATATGATAAGTTAGGTTTGATCATACACTCGAATAATCAATTTTAGACAAGTTTTGGTGTTATTTGTATTCTTATATATTATTTAAAATCCCCCATTATTGATTTTATTCCATAATTTAGTAATTTATTTTTACTATATTAACTATTCATTATTTAAAATTATAATTTGGATCATTTTAAATTGTTTAATATTAATGTTATAAATATTGAATCCAATATTAAATTATCAATATCTAAATGTGGTAAAAATCAAATTCAATATGAAAATGAGATATGCGACAAAAAATATTTTTTCTCAGACTAATTCATAGTCCACTAGAACTACATTAATGATAAATTGATGATTTGTTTGACAAATCATCAAGTCTCCATATATGTAATCTCTTTCACTTTTTATTTATCCCTCACCCACCTCTATATAATGATGAATATGAATTGTTTTTCCTCCATTTTTATTGGGTCAGAATTATTGTTTTATAGATTTTAATCTATTTGATATAGATTCTAGGATTCGGTTCTAGATATCATTTTTCATTGTGATCTTTATCATTAAGTTTCCATTTGGGAATTTTTTTTGGTTGTTCAATAATCAATGATCATTATGTAAGTTGTCTATTTAGAAATTACCAATTTTATGATTTCATCATCATTGTCCTGTTATTAAATTTTAGTTACATGATTATAAATTTCATCTTAAATTTAATTATTTAATTATATAATTTATTAAAGGAATCGCATAAAGGGTTTAATGGTATTTTCATTTGATAATGTAATGGGTTTAACATGCGACATTGAATTTTGTAATTAGGATTATTTAATTTATTTACATTGTGATATGATATGATTTTATGTGATAATTTAAGGGATGCTCGAATTAACAGTGTCATGTTAATGGATTGTATGATTAAATGTTGCTAAATGGGTAAAGTTTGAGTTTTTTATGTTATTCAATGTGATTTGATGTGATTATCATTGTTTTTTAAGGAATTAAAATGGTAAAAAATAATGAATTTTTTTGAAAATATGGTAAATAATATTTAAACATAATGTATATGAAAATTTTATATATGTGATATTTTGATACATGTGATATTAGTGTGTTTGACAAGGAATGATGCTTCAAAAACATATATATAATTGA
The DNA here is from genome assembly GCA_963277665.1 of Viscum album. Lineage (NCBI taxonomy): Eukaryota > Viridiplantae > Streptophyta > Magnoliopsida > Santalales > Viscaceae > Viscum > Viscum album. The sequence continues at coordinate 1,015,992,064 of OY728152.1, forward strand.
CAGATATTTGTGAGTGGGATAGTAAATAATTCTTAAAAATACCAAGTCTCTCCAAAATGGCATGTGGGGTAGGTGATTTTTTATTCAAAACCCCCATCGAGTTCTAGACATGATGTTCTAGGCCCAACATGTTGATATTGGATTATTGATTCTATGAATCAAAATATGGAATTGAAATTAAATTGAAAATTAAAACACATGAGAAATGTGATTTGTGATATCTCTTGTGGATTTTATAGACTCCATCATGGGACAAATAAGGTATTTATAGATTGGGTGCCATTGTTAACCTACGTAATTTTTGTTGATATTAAATAATAATGAATGGTGAAAACTATTTGCATTGTGGTTATACATTATTCTTCATACAATTTCATAAAATTTTATAGACTAATATTTTTTTAGACTTAGATCATAGTGGCATATATAGTTTTACTCAAACCCTAAATGGGCATCTTTATCGGTACCTAAATTGAATTAATGTTATCATGTTGGGATATGGGAATGAGACCTATGTTAGATGGATGAGTTGGGATGGGGCATGTATGGGGGAACCCTATATTTTTTCAGGACCTGCATGTTATTTTTTAGTGTTTCATTAATTTGGGGTTTATTCATATTGATTCATAAAAATTGTATGTCATGAAATTTATACATTTTATTTTACATATTATTTTCCAATTTTGTTTTATTATATGATTATGATCTATATATATTACTATATTATTCTACATGTTGGCTATATAATTTGGATCTTATTAATATATTTTATACTATTTCCCTACATAAATAAGTAGGTCATAATATACAAATGTTCTATATTAGACACTAATTGATATTATATTTCCTATATCATAAACATATGGAAACCTCAGACAATATATAGAATCAACATAAGGCAAAAACTGATCGTATAGAAATTTTTTATTCATTTAGACCCTCATACCACTGTGTTAAACTGATGTTGTATAAAAAAAATCCAAATTTGATAAAAAAAATTGAAATAATTTTTTTCAATTTTTTTTCACATTCATAATGTAAATTTTCACTTTTATTGATGATATCGTTGATTTTGTATGTTATTCCGAGAGCCCATTGTGATATGAATGGGAAATACGAAAAACTGCATGGAATCCCATGACCCCATTTGCACAAATTTTTTATGGTTTAAAAAATACGTTCATCCAAATATGATGATATTTTTGGTCCATTCCAAAATTTGTTGTGGTAGATTTCAAATGAAGGAACTGAATAAAAATACATCCATTAAAGGGCTCATAAGTACTGATCAATCCAGGTAATCAAATATATAATATTTCAATAGTTGTGTACCATTTTTCCTATATATCTGGAGACTAGGGCAACCAAATGATTCCACATTTTTATTGGAGATAGGAAAGAGGTAGATAATCATGATTATAGTTATTTAAAATCTGATATAATACATTCTAGTGGACAGAAACCATGTTCCATGTGATTTTACAAAATCTAGGGTCTCAAAAACACCTTCCACATTGCTCATAAAATGATACCTTGGGAACCCCATTTAGATTATAGATTATGATGAAATCTTCTATCATATTGAATCATAGAAAATGTTTTGTAATAAGAAATTAGTTTTTTGGAGGCTTTGAAAACTACTAATTCATTATCATTTTCTTCCTCCCCTCCCTTGGAGTTATACACTCTTGTAATCACATGGGGAGAAACATGTTGTATATACAATGATTTTATTTATAATAAAGTAATTGTATTTTAAATTATAGGATTCAATTCCATTTTTCATAATCCTCTATTTTTATTTTATTGATTTATGTATTGGTATTTCATTATTGATTCATATGGTAATGTTTGGGTGTAGGATTTTATATTATGTTTCACAAACTGTTCACATTTTATTCTTCTCTCATTTTATTATTATGTTTGTGGGGTTCATGTTGGTCAATTGATCACTCATAAAAACAATCATCGTAATTATCATATTTTTCATTGTTCCATGGAAAAAACATACAATCCCAGATAGCACATTGAGTTCTTCACGTGTTACCTTGGTGAGTTTTAGTTATGATGACTAACACAAATCACCCAATCATCGGCAATATTCGGTGAATATTTTTGGGCTTTATGATGAAGCAATACACGGTATCCCATTATAAATTATGCAATATAATGTTATATATATTAAAAATAATGGAATAAATAATCATAAACCAGTCTCTTTATGTGATTAAGGATGAGAATCATGATATTTCTTGTGGATGATCACGCTTAATATAATCAGACATATTCTTATTTATTTTATTGATTTATTTTATAAAAATTCATATCAATTTAAAAAGAAACTAAATTTTATAAAATAACATACACCATTTTGTTAATAAATAATTTATTTTTAAAATAATGATATATTTATTCATCAAGTGATGACCTAGAGTTTTGGCTATACTCTAGAAATTATAGTAAAAACAAAACAATTAATTTGATGTGCTCAACTATGAAACCAAAATTTGGAATTTTCCTAGGGTTCAAAGAACATTTTTTGTCCCATTATTATATTTTTTTTATTTATCTTACTTCTCAATTAGTTCTCCTTCCATGTTTGCCGCATCCATTTTAAATATATAGTTTTTTATTTGGTTAGTTATTATGTGTTTCGTCTTCTCACACTCTTCCACTTTCTCTCTCTCTCTAATTGTATGGTATGATATTATACAATTTATTTTATCCTTTAAACCATATTATGTTATATTATTTTAACAATATTAAATCATAAAAATTAAAAAAATTAAAAAATAGTCCTCGCAACATATTTTCATGAATCTTTAAAGAAAAAACTACTTTAAGATGACCGAAAAATTGGAATGACACATCAATCACAAATGAGGTCTTCTACAGTATGAAAATAATGTACCCATGAAAAACACATATTAGAACCCCAATTTTTTCCAAATAAATTAAAAAATTATATCAATTAAAACCCTAGATATCATGGTAGGAAATAACAAATGATTTAAAAAATTGAAAACCCCCGACGAAGTATACCATCATGTGAAATTCAATTATCCTAAGGAATCATCCATAATTTATCATATATTAGGACTTGTCACCTTATTTCTAAATTACGTGTTCATCCATATATGTACCCTTAAAAACATCTTATGGAGATTCTCATTGTGTTCTCCATAATGAAACATTAAAATGTTAATGAGGAACTCATTATTATTAGGGAATATCTTTTCTCCATTGATGGTGTAGCCAATTAAATGATATACTAATATCCTACAACAATTGGGGGTTTGAGTGACTTAAAAATACACTTTCTATAGAATTTATCCCCTCCTTGGTGAACTGTTTCACTAGAGAATAAATCTATGAAATTATAAAATAATATAGAGATAACCATCATGAATATATAGAGTGATTCAAAAGACATTGTTCATGTTTTCCCAGCAACAAAATAACTGAAATTTTTTAATCCAATACATCAATGAGAGAAATTTACCCATGTATCATAGAATGACAATAATTCATCTGGTGGTTCCCTAGTTTATAAAAATCCTTCTATCCCTCATGACATAATAAAAAACTTGGATGAAAATTCATAGTGATTTGGAATAAGATAAAATTCACAAAAGAGTTCATGGGGGAAAACATTCATCCTTAGAATAAATTCTATATAATAAAATTGATGATATGCATACCCTGAAAAGGTAATTATCTCAAGTATAAGGTAATTCACTCTCTCGTTTTCTTCCATTTCATTTTTTTATTATTTTTGATAACACATATTTTTCTAACAAGTTACCACAACCTCAAAATTCTTCTGAGTCTTATGAAGCAGTATTCCAAAGGTGTCTATTTCTCCAAGAACCACCCTTCATTATATAACCATTTAGGCCAAATCCAAATCCATGCAGGAAATCAAAACCACTATACAAACAATGAAGAAATTTATGATACATTGAATTAAATTGGTATCAACATGGATAAGCTATGAAACCTTTTTATCCATCCATATCATGAAATAATCCTCCTCCCAAATTTAATACAGTCTTATTAAATATGTTGATGAAAATGAAAACCCAGAACTACCGGTTCCAATAGACCACACTATGGGTTATTCAAGACATATAAACTCGCATGTGATAACTAGAAAACAACATCGATGAGATAAAGATGCATGGTTCAAGTCTACTACCATTATGGCCTATTTTTAATCAAAAGTACCACAGATTGTTTTTGTAATCACAATTTTCAGTATTAAATAAGACTCTTCTTCCTGTGATTCTACCCAACTGGTACATATGCCACATAGGAAATCAATTTATCTATTAACAAATGATTCTTTTGATTACAAACAAGAGAAAAAGGTAATCAAATTATAATTGAGGATTCTAATGAACAATTTTTTTTCATATATTCTACCACAAACACTATAAAACAAAAAAATTATAATATGATTCATAATGAAATAATATATTAATTTAAAATGGAAAAAGTTAATATTTCTTTATAGTATGCTGTAAATAAATTCACTCTCTATGCCAACTTTTTTAATAACATTTTCACCCATAGGCGAAGACTAAAAGTGAATTAAAGGGTCAACATGTCAATGAATGTACAATTATTAATATGAAAAGGTATACATACCAAATGCAAGGATACTAGATCTACCATGATACCTTTAACCGTAGGGGGGGCTATATTTTCAGATGCAATTCAAGGATTAGGTTCTTCTAACAATGTGATAATGTACTCTATGTACACATCTCTAAAGGTTGGAGGGCTTCAAGTAATGGTAATCATCATTCAACATTCTTTCTGGATGAAAACACACCCACTTGGAGTGATTAGTGATATCCTTGTAAGTGTGAATAAAATAATCATCCATATAGACTTCTATATTTTTGAGATGGAAGATAGCCGAACCTATGAACACTCCTTTATCATTCTTTGGAGTCCATTCATAAGAATATAAAATAATATCATAAATATTAACAATGGTATGATTTTCATTGTGTTTAGTTGATAAAAGGTACGATTTAATATCCTTGATTCCTTGAAATTCATCATTGATTATAACACCACTCTTCATATCTATTTTATGGATGTTCCCTGTAATTAGACACACACACACACACAAAATTAACTCCTTATCCCATACTCTGATTAATTTTTTTATTATCCACCCGAGGATGAATTGAACATTGATTAATGTTTTGAGTGTAGTATGGGTTCATAAAAGTAAAACATTTGTGAATTAATTAAAGATAATTTTCATTATGAGGTACCCCTAACCATCGATTATTCATTGAATATAATTTCAATTTATTCTCTTTCTTTAGATAATAAACTTGAGTTGATAGATAGTTCCATGGTACTCAATCCCCCAAAATCACCTCCAACTATCAAAAAACCATTGGTGCACAAATTAAAACCACATAAATCTAATTTAATATGTTCTTATCATGATGTTAATGCCTAATTACCTATCTTTATTTCCAATAACCTCTATATAACCTCTCACCATAGTATGTAAAAAAATTACAAGATAGTTTGTGATAATGTACAAAGGCCATTGGATTGAAATACCTTGATATTCCCATGTTTAGTCCATCTATATATATGCTCCATATACATTTGGATGATGAGGGAAATAATATATGGCATGCCTAGTTCCAGTTGAATCCCACTCTCTGTGAGGTGGTAAAATTTGAATTTAGTAAATTACATACTAGTCGGATCATTTATATTATATCTGATAGTAAATGGGTTATCCAATTGCATATTTTGTGGGAAAAAACTGGAAAAAACGTTGTGTCAACATAATGAATGGGTTGGTTTTCACATGTTTTCACAATATTATGTGAGTCTATATTGATCTCTGTTGAGTAAATCAATCTATAAAAAGTACCACATACATCTACCATTAATTGATCAAATGCTAGAATGAATGTCTAATAAGTCACAATATTGTTTCCTTAATAGATATTTGGTATATTTTTAAATCTATATAGAACTAGATGATTATGAAAAGAAAAAAATTACCCATCAATTCGACATAATTTCATAAATAAATATACATTTTGGTATATGTAATACTTCTTGTACATATTAGTGTTGAATGCCAAGTATTTTACCTATGTACCATGAGAATTATATGGATGTTTTTTTGATTATTTCATGTTTTATGGATTTTTAGTGATAAATGTGGGTCAAACGTATATTTTTTTATACATTGTATCATTAATAATGATCCCATATTAAATTATTAGCAATGAATTTTCATGGTTGGGGGTGGGGGGGTTATTCTTGGGAATGTTATTTCAAACATCGTAATTCAAGTGGTTGAAAAAAGTAATTATTTTTATCAGTTCCATAACGAAAATGTGTCTATGTGATTCGATCATTCATGGGTCATGTATAATTTTACAGCTGATTTATGAATGTCTTCAGTGAGATCTCAGTTCTCATTCCTCAACTATTGTTAATGAAATCTGAATTTATTTATAATTTTTTTTATGATTCATTCAATTCACTAAAAATTAGTCACCCATCACCTCCCATCTTCTAACCATGATCCTGGGTTCTCCCTTTCAAACTACTATGTGATGACAATAAATTTTTAGTGGGGGATATTTTATCACAAATTGTTGAAAAGTCTCCTCATATCAATGCACATGCATCACACACCCAGGAAAACTCTGAGGAAAACTACACCACCACTAAATAATAACAACTTTATAATGTGTTTTCTTTATATAAATTCCATTATTAACCTATAAAGATAAAAATAATATTATTTTCAGATCATGATACCCTTTGATTTCCACTAATGGAACTAGAGTTTATTCCCTAACTCATTCAGTTCATGCTCCCCCTCCATGAGTTTGACAATGAAATTCATCACAAGAGGGGAGTGTAAAATATTTCAAGTGACAAAATTAGTAATATTTCACCAACATTTGTCAAACATGTTTTATCGTGCCTCCCTATTAAAGAATTCTTCCTTCTTATTAACCATTGTGATGTTTTTGACCTTACCACATGGAATGTAGACATTGTAAAATTTCTAATGACATTTATGATACCTAGAGATTTCATCACTTCAGAATACCTTTGAATATTGAATGATTAAAAATGGTGTATTTGGGATGAACAATATTTTTGGAGAATCATTAGTTACAATGTTTTTCATAGCTATGTCATTGTCCATGAGTTCTTCAATGTTTTTACCTTCATCCAAACTTTTTCATGTATGGGGAAACCTTTCCTCACAATATATACCTCAAAAGCACCATAACTCGCATGTTTTGTATCCAAATTTGTATTCATATAACCATAAATTTTTAATTTCATGAACTGTATCTCAAATTTAAGTATAATTTATACAAGATGATTAAAATGACAAACCATCCCATGTTATTTTGTGACATCATAGATGTATAAATAATTGAAATTTTAGTCCCTATTCTATATTAATTTAGATATGTGTCTATATAATTGATGTGGACTATTTCTTCAACAATGTGGAATAAAATTATACAAGGACTAATATCCATGAGTGGTTGAGGAATTTTAGAGGTTTAATATTTCATATTTTGTGGTTTTCCAAGATTCATCATTAGTGGCATAGGTTGACAGTTTTTAAATCATAAAATGAAAAGAATGATCCATAATTATGGGGTTGTACTTAAATTCTACACATCATATCACCCAAAAAAATGAAGAAGAACAAATCTCAAATCAGGATGTTAAGAGAATATTCTAAAAAATGGTACAATCCAATAGGAATGATATAAGATTTCAATGGGATGAGGAACTATGGGTGTAGCACACTAATTTTAATACCCCAGCAGTAATATCACCATAGATTGTTTTGTTTGGAAAATATTTTCAACTCACGGAATAGGTGGATCACTGACGCACGCCTGTTGTGGGGCATGGAAAAATAATATTTTATTTTTCTAAGTATAGAATATCATTTGATCCTAGGTAGTCTCCCGAAGAGGAGTGCGCACAAAAAAAGGTTGTCACTTTTTGTTGATTTTTTGAAAAATATTAGATTAAATTAATTTGAATGACTAAAAGAAGTACAAAAAACAGAAATTGAATGATTTTAATAAATGATAAAGACAATGATCAGATTGGGTTCGGCTAGATCTAGTGTTGTGCCATCATGTTTTCCAAATTTTATATCATCTTCTTCCTTAAACTGGTAAGAGAGAGATTAATTTACCAAGTCCTATCTCTCCCTTGGTCAGATAGATGTGATGAGAATTTTCCTTTCTAAAACCTTAGATTGTTCTATCCTCATTCCAATGTGTTTTGGGTTGTAGAAGGTCTCTTGATTAATTAGAGATATCCCAAACCTGGAATTGTTGTTCCCTAATAAACCATGATTTCGACATACAATCCTACACACGTGCTCGAAAACTTCCGAGAAATCAAAGCCCAACCCTAATATTGTTCCACCCTATACAGATTAGAATTTGGTGGAGGGAGAAGTGATCATCGACCAAAGCAATTTATAATTTGAGAATCAAAACCTAACACAACAGCAATAGGAATTTAAAACTGAATTAAGAATTGAAACCATATAAGAATGAAGAAATTTTATTCATTTCAAGAACAAGAACTCAAACACAACACATAGGTCTAGACTCCCCTCTTTCCAATCACTCTAATAAAACTACTCCTCCTTGGATGGGGTAAGCGAGATGATGCGGGAGAGGTGAGACATTTTAATGTAACGAAAAATAAAAGAATGAAACAGAATGATTCTAAAGGAGAATTTCCTCAACTGTCCCATTGATTCTACTATTTCCGATTGTGGTGTCCAAATCTCCTCTCATCATGGGTGAACTCCTCTTTATATATTCCAAGACGGTACCATTCTTCGGTATTTAAATTTAACATCTTCATAATTTCTCTTTAAGATTTCTATCATATTTTGTCCACCAAAAGATTGACCATGTTCGGCCTATTTAATGGCCGAATTTTACAATGATGTCTTCTGTAAAGATATTCAAAAATATGTTTTACGTTTCATCAAATAAATTCAGATTTATCCTCCATGTGTGGTACAATATATGGGGAATTAATAGTGATCATTTATTCCATATGAATTTTTCCCTTTTTTCCGCAAAATTTCAGCATCCATGGGTCGCCTAAATGGTGAAAATCTTCAATCAAAACAACATCTAAATGCCCCATTTAATATTCTATCACATCCAACTGTAATAACCCCAATTTTAGTAGAGTAGACCGAGTTATGATCAATTTATTGTTATGGGGTCCACTCGGTCGTCCAAAATATTCTTCCACATTGTTTTAATTTTTATGAACCTTTAATGGCCGACTTAAATCCAGGTACAAAAATAAAAGATGAATACAATATATATATATACCGAATAAAAAATAATCACATTAATTGGATTTATATTTTAAATTATATGTGTGAATTACAAAAGTGAATAAAATCTGTCAATATTTCCAAATTAAGAAGTTTTACAGTTTTACCCCAAAGCACATCATAAATCCAAAATTGATGTAATTAACTCATATTGTTCAATGTTTTGGGATTTAAAAATTGAATTACATAAAAAAAATTATTAAAATATTATCTCTATCAATTATCCCACACTTAAACTATGCTTTTCCTCAAGCATAAAATCTCAACATGGAATTCAAAGGGCACCAATGTTACAAATATTTAACTTTAAATGAAATAAAATCAAACAATTATCAATGAACAATAAAATTTTCAAAATCCACATAAAATATCTATTTAATTTACGATTTTTAAAAGAAAAAATCAATTCATGCATTTTACTTCTCCCCTTTGAAAAAAATGATGGATCTTCCAATTTCATTGATTCAAGCTTCACAATTTAATATTATTAAACATGCCAAATCATGATCTACCTCTCCTTTGAATCTTTTCTCTCATCACTCATGATACAGTTAATAGTGGAGTTATTCTCATATCATGAAAACATGATCATTATCCATAGTCTTGTAAAGGAACTAATTTCTCCACTTTGTAAAGACAGAACACACATGAAATCATGAGGACATGCAATAAAGGTTCAAATGACTCTAGGGCTTTGGGTTGATGGGTAAATAATTTAAATAATTTAAAGCCAGAAGTACAAGGTTTGACTCTTATGTACAATGCATTATTAATCAAGTGAAAACATATGATGAACCTCACTCAAATCCCTTTTGATCATGTGAAATACATTACCACCCCCTTTTAATGACATGGGTCATGAGTCAATAAATGATTACAAAGAATAATATCATCCAAGTTCTCCTCCTCTCTTTTTTTTTATTTTTTTTTAAAGCTCCAGAAAGGAACAAAATAATTTTTCTCTTTTTTTAAGTCTCTAGAAAGGCACAGCTTTATTTTCTCATTTTTAAGGAGAACCGGATGAAATGAAAGAAGCATAATGAAATTATGACTCATACCCAATTTTCTAAAAATACATTTTCCAAAATGATGGATCACAGCTTACACCACCCAAAAATGAAACATATCCCAATAAATGCACACGAAAGGCCCTTCACCCACACTCAATCATGAAATATCCATGCAAAAATACTAAAAGTGTAGGTAGGTAAGGAAATATTTTCTTGTAATGTGGCTTAAACTTATATGGAAATTCATGGCTTCTATGGGACAACGAAAAATAAATGTAAGGGTGTGTCTCAGCTATATTTGTGGCTAGCCAATGTAGTTCCTCAATCATATTAAATGTGTTTTTGTAAAGTCATATCTTTGAAAAGTTTCAATACAAGTTCTAGCAGGTGGAATGTCCCAAGATCACTCAATAAATATGCTCAAGAAAAAATAGGAAATATTTGTTCTAGAAGTCCTCTATGGAATGCGAATATGATTTTTGACAATCACTCCTGGCATGATTAATAATAAAAAATTAATTCAAATGAATTTCAAAAATTCAAAGAATGAAAAATGTAAGGGAAATATCATTTACATGAATCAATTAATTCCCTCAAATCGTGAGTCCTTATTTTAAAATCCTTGCTTCACATTAATAATCCAATTATCCATTTTAATCATTCAATCTCATTAACATTGAAATCTAAAACATGGAATCACCGTATTCATATGAATCTCTTGTCTCATAAACACATCAAGTAAAACAATAATTCAAGTGTTGGCATGCATTTTTTAAATAACTCTTTAAAAGACTACAAATTTGGGCAATAATGTTAGATAATATAGAATTGAAACTCTTACACTCCATTGAAATGGATGCTTTTCATCACGATTTGTAATCCCACTACATCTTCATCATTAATGGATCTGAAATATAAGAATGAAAACAATTGATAGTGAGAGCTTGTTCAATCATGCTGGTAAATGACTAATAGAACTAGTATACAATGGGGGAAAATGTGGGTTGCCTCCCAGTAGCGCCTTGCATTCATGTCATTGGCTTGATTAAAAAATAATTTTTTTTGAAAAATCCTAGACTATAAGATTCCCTCCCCCACACTTAATTGAAGCATTGTCCTCAATGCATGTAAATGATTTTTTTATATACATTTCGAAAAGATGGTGAACTGCATTTAATTAAGTGTAATGGAATGATGAAACCTGGTAGGTCTTCATTTGTATTCAGGGTGAAGGAGTGTGATCTCCTCCACTGGTTCATGAGGTATGGTCACATGGAACTTTGTCTGCCTATGCCCATTTACAGTGAATGGGATTCCTCCTCCTTCATTTTGAATTTGGACATTACCAAAGTGGTATACATTAATAATAGTAAAGGGGCCTTCCCATCTGGATCAAAGTTTACCTGGCATAAGCTTAAATCCCGATTTGAACAGTAACACGTGATCTCCCGTGTTGGAGGTTCTTGGTTGAATCATCTTGTCATGGACCATCCTTGTTCTATATTTATATATCATTGTGTTTTCAAAAGAATCTATCCTAATTTCCTCTAACTCCTGCAACTGTAATCTTCTTTCATTCCCACCTTTCCCAAGGTCCAAATTCATCTCAATGACCGCCCAGTAGGCTCTATGCTCCAACTCTATTGGAAGGTGGAATCTCTTTCCATAGATCAATATATAGGCACTCATCCCTATCGGTGACTTGTAGGCCGTTCTGTATGCCCATAATATATCATCTATGTTCTGGCTCCAGTATTTCCGATTAGGTTTAACTGTCTTTTCCATAATGGCTTTGATTTATCTATTTGATACTTCTTCTTGGTCATTTGTTTGGGGATGGTACTGGGTAAATGTTCTATTATGAACCCCATACTACATCAACTCCTTTTCCATTTTCCTATTGCAGAAATGAGTTCCCTGATCACCGATGATTTCTCATGGTACACCAAACCTATAGAAAATGTTATCACTGACAAAATCAGAAACAACTTTAGCATCATCAGTTCTGGTTGATTTTTCTTCCACCCATTTTGAAACATAGTCTACAACCAAAATAATATATGAATTTCCAAATGACATTGAGAATGGTCCAATAAAATGTATTCCCCACACTTCAAAAATTTCCCAAAAGTTTATTGGTTTTTGAGGCATTTATTATTGTTTGGATATGTTACTAGAAAATCAGCATGTTTCACATAGTTTACAAAATTCATATGCATCTTTGATTAAGGTGGGCTAGTAGAGTCCAGATTCGCAAAAATTTCGGTCCATCATCTGAGGTCCAAATTTCCCTCCACAAGATAATTTATGACAAAATTTAAACACTGATTTAATTTCACTTCTTGGAAAGAATCATCTTATTATTTGATTGTTACAAATTTCCAAAGAAACGGATCTTCCCAAATGAAAAATCTTGATTTAAATTTACACTTATGTTGTTAATAAGATCTTAGATGAGAGGGTACCTGATATGTTACCAAATAATTGAAAATGTTGTCATACCATGGTACTTCACTATTGATGATGTAGATTTGTTCTCCAGTAAGATCATCATTAAGTGGGCTCTTCTTTGGGATTTATTCTTCAGTGGTGTGGGGTACTTGACTCGATGATCAGCAACTTGATTTTAAACCCCTTTTTATCGTTGATTTCCAAAATTCAACTATTGTAATAGTATTATCCATCTCACCAACCGTGGTTTAGAATCCTCCTTTTTAATAATATACCTTAGAGTTTTATGAACAGAAATAACAAAAACTATAGTTCCCTTGAAGATGTGATCGGAATTTATCTAGTGAAAAAACGGCTGCAAAGAACTCCTGCTCTGTGGTTGTGTAATTTATTTGTGTTGAATCCAAGGTTATTGATGCATAGGATATGACATGAGGCCTACTGTCAATTCTCTGTGATATAGCAGCTTCCATTGCTTGGTTTGATGCATCACAATGTAGATCGATAGGGTAATCCCAATTGGGTGGCTGCATTATTGGTGGTTTCATCAGCCTTTACTTTAATTCATCGTAAGATTCCCTACATGAACAATCAAAATTAATGTCATCATCCTTTAAAAGTAATCTTGATAGAGGGTGAGAAATCTCATTGAAATCCTTGATGGATCTTCAAGAAAATCCTACATGCCCTAAAAAAGATCTAACAAGTTTGACATAAGTTGGATATGGAAAGGAATTTATTACATGAAATTTTGATTTATCAACCTCAATCCCATTTGGTGAAATTATGTTCCCCAACACTATACCTTTTTCAACCATGAAATGACATTTTTCGAAATATAAGAAAAGGTTCTTTTTAATGCATTTTTTCAATACTTTTTCCAAATTTCCCAAGCAATGACCAAATTAATTTCCAAAAACTATGAAATCATCAAGAAACACCTCCATGCAGTCCTCATTATGGTCTGAGAAAATACTCACCATTCACTGTTGAAATGTACCTGGGGAATTTCATAGCCCGAAAGGCATCCTTTTTAGGTGAATGTTCCAAAAGTGAAGGTGAAGGTTGTCTTCTCCTGGTCTTCTGATGCAATTGGTACCTAAAAATATCATGAGAATCCATCTAAAAATCATTAATGATTCTTTCTAGCTAACCATTCATGCATCTGATCAATGAATGGAATACGAATGTTGTCTTTTTTGGTAACTAGATTTTGCTTCCTATAATCTATACACACTCTCCAGCTATTTTGTACTGTCATGGGGATCGGTTCATTTCGTTCATTTTTAACAGTGGTCAGGCCATTTTTCTTGGGGACTACATGAATTGGGATGACCCATTGAGAATTAGAGATTGGGTAAATGATATCAGCTGCTAACAATTTCTCTATCTCTTTCATTATGACCTCCATGATTTTGGTATTGATTCTTCCTTGACATTTTCTAACTGGTCGGGAATCACTTTCTAAAAATATCCTATGAGAGCATACCTTAGTGTTGATTCCTAGAATATCACCTAAACTCTATCCTACAACTTTGATATTCTTTTTGAGAAGGTCGGTCATTATTTGTTCTAGTGAATGTGATAGGTTATTGGAAATGATTACTGGATATTTATCTCCTTCCATTAGGTAAGCATACTTTAAATCACATGGAAAAGGGTTCAACTCTAAACATTAGGGTTGTTCAAGGGATGATATTTCATTTAGTTTTCCTAGTTATATGGTTGAATTCTATAGTATAATCTCACTTCCTTTAAAAAAAATCAAAAAATAAGATTCTACCTCATCCTCCAACATGATATTAAAATTTTAAGGTTCATGGGAATTATAAAATTCAAATGAAATGTGTTCTCCTACTGATAAAATGTCAGGAAGCATACATGAGTCTTCAATTGGTTTTATACCTTCATCATGGGAGATCGTAATAAGTGAGTGATTTCTAGATGGGTGTTTCATCATATCATGAATATTGAAGTGTACCGTACTATCTATGAGCACCATGGTGAGTGTTCCTTCATGCACGTTGATGACCGTCCTTTCTCATTTTAGGAAGGGCCTCCCTGGGATGATGGGACATTGGGTTGGTTCTCGATCTTCCTCTATGTCAAGGACCTAAAACACATCTGGAATGATTAATCCTCTCACTCCTACAAGAACATCTTCAACAACTCTATCTTGGAAAACGGTGGATCTATTTGAAAATTATACCACCACCCAAGTTGGTTTTAGTTCTCCAATCTGAAAAGAATAAAACACTGAGTGAGGCATCACATTTTTTGATGCTCCAAGATCACATAGTGCTTTAGTAAAATTTAATGAACCAATATTGAATGGAATAGAGAAATTCCCAGGATTTTGACATTTTTCCGGTATCGGTGGTGTGATCAATGTTGAGACGCTTCTTCCTATGTTGGTTAATTCATTTCCATCCACCCTATTTCGTTTAGTACACAACCCCATCAACAAAATTTCATATTTAGGGATTTGTATGATTGCATCCAGTAGTGGGATGTTAATCTCAACTGTTCAGAATGTTTCCTGAATTTCCCCTTGAATTTTTTCTTCTTCACCCTTCTTTGACTCAACCAATGCTGATGGGAATTGTTTTGAGATATCCTTTTTCTCCCTTTGATGTTTCTGTAATGTTGTTTACTGTTTTATTTATTGAACCTTGTTCTTTCTACTTTGTTCTTGACTCCATCTTTTGTTTGGACAGGATGAGCTTCATCAGGTTCCATGGATTCATCCTCCTCACATTGTTCTTTTGGTGTGAGATCCTTCCCGCTTTGGGTGGTGATTGAAGTAACATTATCCTTTGGATTGGGAATTGATTGTGTAGGATGCTTACATTGGTTCTTTTTTAGATAATCCATAATTCTTGAAAATTGATCAGCTAACTTCTCCATCATATCTTATATTCCTGAAACTCGTGTCTTCAACTATTGATCTTCATTTTTCGGTGAACTTGTGGATGGTTGCTCATAATTATTCAACTAGAAAGGTGGTGGTTGGAATTTTTATTGTTGGAAGGTATTCTGATAATGTTGTTGGAATGCTATTGGGTTCTGATATTGCTACTGACTTGGTGCTCTGGCTTGGTTCTGTTGAAACCCATAACCTGGTTGGTTTTTTGGTTGGTATTGCCTTTGTTGATAGGTTGCAGTGCAACTTTCTCTCCCATGCACTTCTGGACATTGATCAGTTTAATTACAATTAGAAGAGCATAAACCACATACCTGATTGAGGCCATGTTGTTCCTTCACATGGTTCATAGCTATTTTTCACACTAACCTATTGAGTTCGCCAATTTCATTTATTATCAAATCTACTGGATCAGTTGTTCTTACCTCATGTATTTCTGTTGTGATCATACCTCAGGTGCCAAACTGTTGTGAGTTTTGTGCAATCATTTCAATCAATCTTATGGAATCTGTAGGTGACTTTTCAATCAAGGCTCCCCCAGATCACACATCTAGCATGTTTATATCTTTTTCAAGCAATCCTTGATAGAAGAAAACAATTAAATTGTGTTATTCTATAGTTTGGTGTGGACAACTGTCGCAATGCTTCTTGAATCGCTCCCAGTACTCGTAAATTAATTCACCGGTTGATTGGAAAATGGAATAGATCTTTTTTTGGATAGTTGTTCTCTTGGATGAGGGAAAAAACCATTCAATGAAGCATCATTGAAGATCATAGCAGTATTGGACTTCTCCTGGTTGTAGACTATACTACCATTCTTTTTCTCCTCCCTCGAGTGAGAAGGGGAATTCCCTCCACTTTACCTATTTTCCTACAACACCTCGGGGTATGCAGCAGGAGAACACATTTGTAAATTCCAGGATATGCCTATTGGGGTCTTCACCTGCAAGACAATGGAATTTAGGTAGAATTTGAATCATATTAATGCGCAATTGAAAATCATTTTCTAAGGCAGGAATAGCTAGTTGATTTCATTGGTTATCGAATTATGGGGCGCAAAGATCACACACTGTTTGGTTGGGATTTCCAGCCATTGGATGTTCAATGTGATCACTAGATGTGTCACTTGAATCTGTAAGGTGAATTTCATCAAACCCTAATTGAAAATTTTTCTTTTTCAATTGGGTTATTAGTAGCTCCATTTTGTGATCATATTGAACTAAATTGTTGTTTGAACTATGGTTCATTCAATAGAAAGAAGGAATAAATGTATTTTTAAAGGTTTATGAGGCACTACCTCCCCGACAACGATGCCAAGTTTGACGCATGCCTATCATGGGGTGTGGAAAAACAATATTTTATTTATCTATGTATAGTATAGCAGTTGATCCTAGGTAGTCTGCCAAAGAAGAGTGCGAAAAAACAAAGTTGTCACTTTTTTTTTATTTTCTGAAAAATATTGGTTTTAATTAATTTGAATGACTATAAGAGGGACAAATAGAAAAAACTTATTGATTTTAATAAATTATAAAGACGGTGATCAGATTGGGTTTGGCTAGATCTAGTTTTGTGCCATCATGCTTTCAAAAGTTTATATCTTCTTCTTCCTTAAATAGTTAAGAGAGAGAATCATCTACTGAGTCCTCTCTCTCCCTTGGTCAGATAGATGTGATGAGAATTTTCATTTCAAAAACCTTAGATTGGTCTATCCTACTTCCAATGTGTTTAGGGTTGTAGAAGGTATGTTGATTAATTAGAGCAATCCTAGACCTGGAATTGTTGTTTCCTAATAAACCAAGATTTCGACATAAAATCCTACAAACATGCTTGACAACGACCGAGCAATCACCACCCAACCCTAATATTGTTCCACCATATATAGATTAGAATTGGGTGGAGGAAGATGTGATCATCGGCCAAAGCAATTTATAATTTCAAAATCACAACCTAACACTACCGAATTTGGAATATAATACTGAATAAAAAATTGAAACCAGAATAAGAAAGAAAATTTTTTATTCATTTCAAGAAAAAGAACGCAAACACAACACATAGGTCCCACCTCCCCTCTTTCTGACCACTCAAATTAAACTACCCCACCATGGATGGGGTAAGCGAGATGATGCGGGAGAGGAGAGAAATTTAAATGTAAAAAAATATAAAAGATAGAAACAGAATGACGCTGAAGCAAAATTTCCACAAGTGTCTCTTGGCTTCCTCCCATATCCGATTGTGGTGTCCTACTATCCTCTCAGTATGGTTGAACTCCTCTTTATATAGGCCAAGGGTGTTCCATCCTCCGGTCTTCAAATTTATGATCTTTACAATTCCTCTTTAGGATTTCTAGCAGATTCTGTCCATCGAAAGATTGACCGTGTTCGGACAATTTACTTGCCGAATTTTTCAAATATTTCTTCTGTAATATTATTCAAAAATATGTTTTCCTTTCATCACAAAATTTCAGATTTATCCTCCATGTGTGGTATAAGGTATGGGAAATTAATACTGAGTATTTATTCCATAGGAATGACTCCTTTTTCCATCCCCATAATTGCAGCATCCATGGGTCACCTTAATGGTAGAAAATATTCAATCCCTCCAACAACCAAATTCCCCATTTAATATTATTTCAAATAAAATTAGAATAACCCCAATTTGAGTTGTGTATACCGAGTTAGGATCAATTTATTGTGGTGGGGTCAATCCGGTCATCAAAAATATTTGTCCACATTAATTGAATTTTTCGGACCCTTTAAGGGCTGACTTAAATCCAAGTCCAAAAATAAAAGATGAAGACAATAAATATATGAACCGAATTAAAATAGAATAACATTAATTATATTTATATTTTAAATGATATGTGTAAATTTAAAAAGTTATTAGAAATCTGTCAATATTTCAAAATTAAGCAGTTTTCCAGTTTTAGCCCAAAACACATCATAAATCCAAAATTGATGTATTTAACTCAACTTGTTCAATTTTTAAGCATTTAAAAATTTAATTACATATATAAAATTATAAAAATATTATATCTATCAATCACCACGCATATTGGGATCTTAAATATTGTAATATGAATCTATTAGATGCAGGTAAGCATAAGAAGGTGAAGATTCAAGTATTAGGTGAAATTAATCATAATGCATATGGGAACTCTCCAATCTATAAATAAAATACATTGTCTATCCATCATTTTATGATTCATTATTGGATGTTACATATCAATGGAATAGTCCGTATGTACAATTATTAGATAAATCTATATTATGTTAGGCTTCATTATCGATGGCTCAATCTAAAAATTATTACTAACGCTTTCCCTTTTAGTGCAATGCAGGTTTATCATAAAAATAGTGGTCTAATTATAACTATTATTGGGTAGAAAAAAGCATTCATAACAATTTTATAAATATTTTAGGGGAGGAAATCCATCTTCCCGATGAAACATTCCAATCATGATCACTTGGATTTATCCTTCCATACCAAGTTATCCATTATTATAGTGAGGAAAGTTCACAATCTAGGTGTGGGGAAAAGAGCGTTATATTTTTGGGTTAGTTAAGAATGTTCTTCATCATTTTTTTATTTGGTACCTTTTTCATGGTTGATATTATTTCCCCTCTCCCCCAAACCAAATTTATGTACTGGAATGTTAACATTTGATGCCCACATATCATTTGAAATGATGCCTTCTTAATAAAGGAAGATATTGATAATTCATGTGGAATTTTGTTATTTAATATTGATTAAACATTTATATTTTTTCTTAAGATGATGATATATTTGGTTTAGCTTGAGATTAACAATATGGTGTGATTTGTAGAAAATTCATTGTTTGTGGATGATATAAATGGTTGTATCTATTAGAAAACATTGAGAATAATGGTACCATTTGTCTGAGTATATTAAATTAAAATTATATCACTTAATATCTCCAGACAGATTTTTCACCAAAAAATTATGTGGGAATATTTATTTCTCAATTTAATGTTAATAATAGTTATGTTAAAAAATTTATGCACTCTAAAATTATTTTCACATATGAGTATTCTTTATTTGATATGTTTCATTACAATACTAGTTTGACCTATGCGCCTGTACTTATTAGCTGACTATTGTCCACCCCAAAAAACAATAAATAAATATAAAAATAAAAAATTAATTAATAAAACAACCCAAAAAATGGTATGTTTATTGGGATGTGAAAACCCTATCTTTATCAACATTTTATCTTGTTATAACTATGAAAATTAACATCATTGTGAGAACAAACAAGGGCTACGTGAAGAATGTGAAATTTGATCCAATATCAAACTATGAAGAAATAGTAATAAATGTGGAGAGTGTTGAAATTTAAAAGTAATTTGGGTATATATCTTGGGATTTTAAGGTTTCACTTCTGATAATTATTAATTGATTGGGTTTTGAAATATTATTGCAAAGGGTTTTGGGCAGCTTCCCTGGAAAAAATCCTTTATGAATAAAAATATAAAAATATAATATCTATACATGATAGAATATGTATATAATTGAATGGAATGGTTTTCAAACACACAAAAACAATAATGTAGAGGTAGTCTCATGATTTAATTTTGAATTAATTTCTCATATTAGTATCATGAATATCTTTTAATTGATTTCTAGTGAAATTTATGAGACATATTTTTCCATGATCACTATGAATAACTCTATTGTGTAATTTTTTCATTGATCACATTGCTATGATGCATTGAATTATAATTTAATATTAAATATTCATTATTTTGGGAATAGCTCAATGCATAATTTTTGGAAATGTTACTTTTCCCATGAATACAAATGTTTCATAGTGGGCTCGGGATCACACCACAATTTAGTATTCATTTCTAAAAATATACTACTATGATAAATTGTTTTTTGTATCATAAATTAATAAATAAAATAAAAAATATTCATTTAGTTTTATTTAATTATTTTTTTTTCTTTTATAAAGTTATATTTCACTTGATTGGGTGATTTCCTTGAAGGTGGAGGTGATTCAGACAACCCACGATGATGCAAATGAAAAATGTGCAATGTCCCATTAATTATGTTTAATTTTTTTTAATTATTTAGAATTATATTGTGAGAAAAAAATATGATGGTGCGCGATTCCGAGGCCTGAAGTGCCCGGAATGATCCGTCGATATTTTGTTACACTTTAATTAGCGAACAAAATCAGTTTTCCTGAAAATGTGGAATAAATCATAAATGGTTTCCCGACTCAAAATTCTGATGGCACCATTTTTTTTAGAATGGCTGGTTTACCCTATGCGTGACTTAATTTTGGTCAGTGCGAGCCTCCTGTGAGAAATCCAAAAAATGGAATAATCATAAATAAATTAATTAAATAAATTATTTTATTTTTAAATTCAAATAACTCACAAATGATAAATTGGATTGAAAATTCGAGACAACCGCTGAACTAATGAGGGTATACTCTTTTTAAGAAGATACTTATATTGGTCGGTGTAGGCCACTAGTGAAAGTGTTTGGTCATAAGTAAAATA
This sequence comes from Viscum album, assembly GCA_963277665.1. Classification (NCBI taxonomy): domain Eukaryota; kingdom Viridiplantae; phylum Streptophyta; class Magnoliopsida; order Santalales; family Viscaceae; genus Viscum; species Viscum album. The sequence continues at coordinate 1,016,013,391 of OY728152.1, forward strand.
ATTAAGTGAAAATTATATTATTCTAAAATCCATAACTTTTAAACAGTAACTCATATCGAAAATATAAGAGTACCATTGAGTTCATTGGGGTGTGTTTCACTTAGGTAAACCCGATCCTCGACCATCACTGTCGAGGGTAACTGTATATAATTTTCCAAAAAAAATTTGGGTACCTTTAGTAAACGTGCATGCATAGTTTTTTAACTTTAGTATCGGGGCTCAGAATTAAAATAGTAGGACACCGTTGAACTTGCAGCACTGGTTTTCCCTAAAGGAGACATTCAACTCTACCGCAGTTGGTCAAGGGTGAAATTTTGTTTTCATGTTTTTCGAGGAAATAAAATTAAACTAAAGAAAAAAAATTTATTATATTTTTAACCTCCCAATCGAATTATTGGTGGTGGGGACCACTCGAACAACTATTTAATGTGGGGAATTCCATTGAAATCCTCCTATATAATTGAGACAATTTAAATTAAATGGCTGGACCTTTCCAATAATACGTATTTGTGTCGTTGAAATTTAGGAAGGTTCATATTAATTGAACCTTCATAAATTACAAGATCCTTACTTACCCCCCCCCCCCCCACTCCTATTTATATGGCTCTTGGGGGTGGATTGGCTCGACTTCACCAAGTGATAAAGGTCTGGTAAAGTGCGATGATGCCCAACACGTGGAGGAAGGAAGCAGTTCCGATGGGTGGTGATGAGCGACCCCGAACCATGAACTGAATAACGACAAACTAGTAGCGTCATTGGAGGCTTGTTGTCGAGATGTCGAACTCCGACACTTCCTCAAATGTGGATGATCTCCAACAAAGATGAGTGAGGGTTTGTTATTTGTATACCGCTTACCCCGTTCTTTAAGAACATTATTATTCAAGAAAAAACAATCCACTTATTGTCGATCTAACACTGAGTAAGAGAAAGCCAAATGAACATGGCCCGATCACTCCAGAGCCATTGTGAGTTTTTATGGGATTGAAATGATGGAGACAACCCGAGACAAGTGCGGAGATCATAAAAATGATGAAATGGACAACGGGGTGCACCCTGCGACCCGAGGGACATCACTGGTGGGTATCAAGAATGGCGATCGACAATCCGACTAGCCGTGATGAAGGGGGCGGAGCGACCGTACTGCTGGAGAAGGGCCACATCCCATCGGTTGTGGTAGAGAAAAGGTGCAGGCCGGTGACAAAAATCGTTGTGATGGGGCAGCAGCGGACGTCTGTTCCACCCGATGAAGAAGGGTTGTGAGCTTGTACCACGACAGTGATAGACGGGTGGCTGGCTCATAACCGGCCATCAACGAAGGAGCTGCGCGCGACCACACCTTATAGAGGAAGGCTGGACGACTGGCCAGCCACAGTAATGCGATCCACTGCGGGTCAACGCTCTGCGGGCCTCCACACCGCAGGCCGAGCTGCCCAGTGCGGGCCGCACCACGGGCCGCCCAACGGTTTGCCCATTGAGCAGCCTGGAAGGCAGAGCTGGAACCTGGTCTGGACCCCAGGTTAGTCTGGGTCGACCCAAACTAGCATGGGTCAGGCTGACTATGTCAGACCAGTCCTGGACCCACTTTGACTTCTTTTCGCTCTTTAGGCCATATCACATGCAACAAGCATCCTTTTGACGCCCCGTCTGTGACACCAATAACCATGAATCAAGATAGTCCTTTTTTTATAATTTAATTATGTTTCCGATCATGTTGGATTGTGCCCAGGTTTTATAGAACCCCAAATCTATTTGGGCCCTTGGAGCGGAAATGCTAATAACATACAGAACGAGAATCCAATTTTTGCATTGTCAGATGCGTTGGGCCCATTTTGATGTGACAGACATTTTTAATACTTCTTCGTGGGACGTCTGGGTAGTTGGAGTATCGACATGTGGCTTGAGGAGTGTAACCTCCCATAATCAAGCGAGATTAGTGTGGGAACACGATGGCTGGCTGAGCATGAAGAAAGAACATCAATCTTGTGTGGGTCAACATCTATCATATCATGTGTGGGTCAGTGCTCAACGATCTTGTGTGGGTTAGTGGATACTAATCATGTGTGGGTCATATCCTGTGTAGGTCAGTGTTCATCGATCTTGAGTGGGTCAGTGCTCAGCGATCCTGTGTGGGTCATCGTATTTTGATCTTTTGTGGGTCAGATCCTATGTGGGTCTGCGGGGGTTAGTTTAATATCGATCATGTGTGGGTCAGTAGTAGTTCTACTTAACATAATAAGATGATCAAGCCTTCAAATATTTATATGTACTTATACACTTAAGTTATACCTAGTGTTAGTTGAGTCCATGCCTTCATAGTGATACCATTGTGGTATTCTTTTATGTGGCATACCTATGTGGTAATTTTATTTTTGTTGAAACGTATGGGGTATTCTTCTATGAGGTGTACATGTGTCGTACATTCCATCATGGTGATACCTTGGTGGTATTCTTCTATGTGGCATACCTCTATGGTACATTCCTTTGTGGAGATACCTTTGTGGTATTATTCTATGTGGCGTACCTATGTGGTACTTACCTTCGTGGTGATACCATTGTGGTATTCTTCTATGTGGCATAGCTTTCTGGTACTAACATTTGTAGTGATACCTTTGTGGTATTCTTCTGTGTGACGTACCTTTTTGGTGATTACCATCGTGGTGATACCTTTTTGGTATTCTATGTGTGTTGTTACCTTTATGGAACATACCTTTGTGGTGTAACCTTTGTGGTATTCCTTATTTTGTGTAATAGTTGTGCTTTGGGATTTTGAGTTAGACCTTCTGTTTCCTAATGAATGAGATCGTTATACATGATAACATAGGTATATGCATTGGAATATACCTATGTAGGGTTGAAAATATATTTCATGCTTTTTGGTTTATCCATTGTGTATTTTGAGAGACCTTCAGGGATCTCGGGGTCTTTTCTGAGTATCGTTATACTCACCCCTACATGGTCTATGCCCGCACCATGTTGTCTTTGGTGTAGATGACGGACATCGCTGACTGAGGAAGAAGGTAACAAGACTGGAGGTAGCTCGGATGTGGAAATTAGATGGGGTGTACCAGGGAGACAATCATACGAGAGATGTACCTACCCTTCAGGTATGTTCCTTGGAGGGTGTTCACATGAGCTATTCAGTTTACTTGTACATTCCAGTTTTCTTATACTTTCTAGTGGGGGTTGTATTCTAGCCCCTTTTACTTACTATAAACACTATTTTTACTATTCATTTTCCTCATGTTTGTACCTTGATGTGTTCTTGGTTGTGTGATTTTACATGTTATAAAGGTATTACCTTCCCAGTTTTATGTAATATGCCTTCGGTTCTAGTCACCAGCCTCTGTCCTATGGAAGGTGGGATTGGGGTAGTCATGACACGGGCCCCAGGGGATGGTTCGTGACAAATTGGTATCAGAGGAGTCGGTTCTACCACAGAACATTGGACTCTTCTCTTTTTAATGGGAATATTGTTATGTATAGTGATTGTGGTTATCAGTTTAGGTAATTCAGTGTTCGTGCAACGGCCGACATATCCACACACCAGGACATTGACTTCGGATTTATTACTCAGTGCACGAAAACACTGAATGCATGATTGTTTTGAGAATTTTTCTTATTTTGTCTTGAGTCATCTCACCAAGTATAAATTAATGACCAAGGCACATCAGTTCTTTATTAGTATGCCTCTGCTTAGATATCCTACTAGTATTATCAAGAGAGTACACGATGACGGCCCACCGAGCGACGAGGCACCGGTGCAGGGCCCTCTTACTATGTTGGCACCTTCTGGTGGTGTAACAGAAGCACCACAACCCATTGGACAGATGATAAACCTAGCCGCACTAGCAGACGTTGCATGATAATTAAGCATGTTGCATGAGTTCCAGTTGTAGTGGCCTCCAAGGTTTCTAGGCGAGATAGATTCCCACGCAGTTGAGGGCTGGTTGGAGGTAGTTGCAAGAGTTTTCTACCTAGTTTATACACCAGTAGAGTAGATGGTGATCTTAGCTACTAGTCTTTTTCATTGAGTGACCATGAAGATGATCCGCATGGTGATGAGACATTGGTACGTAGACCATTACTCGAGATAGTACCTTCAGGTAATGTGTCAGCTATATCACTACCTGTTGGTCAGCAGTTACAACTGGTGGTACCAGTAGACGAAAAATATTGGCTTAGTGTCGTACGCATGATTCAGCACCAGATACCCCTCATGTTCCGAGGAGAGGATGACTCACAGGAGGCTAAGGACTAGCATGAGAAGGTGGTTGAGGGTTCTCTAGAGCACCTATAGCTTCGGCATGATGACATGTCGGTAGCTGAGTAATCATTGAGGCATACCGATCATTCCTGGTACTCCATGAATACAATACGATTAGTTCTTCGAGGCTTGGACATTTGAGTGAAGTTTGTTTAAGGACGTACGAGCATGATCTATTCCTCTATGCATTTCCTACTTATGTTGGGGTCCTAGAAAGTACTTTAGTGGTTTAATCTGAAGGGCTGAAGATGTAGAAGTAGTGTTAGGGATAGATGAATCTGCAGGGCAACAGATGTAGAAGCATATCTAGGGGAGCAGCATGTGGTATTGTATATTTTGACATGTTACAAACAACCCCCATTGTGGTCCCAATCAGGCTCAGGGAGCTGGAAGACAGGGGAAGAGATTAGCCACATGTGTTCAAAGAGTATGACCCCAGGGATCCTAGAATGATTCGTGGTATGGTCTGTGTGTACTACTAGCTATCGTTTCAATAGACATAGTTACCAATCATTCCTTACTTCCATGAATCTTATCCAAGACCTAGATTTTATAGTTAATAAATTTAAAATTCCCTCACATCTGGAGATACCTTTGGGAGGAAGCTCGATAATCACACTTATGACGTTGGTGTGATATGGCCCATGAGATGAGAGTTCCAGTTGAAACCTCTGGGTGGCAGTGTCGAGGACTTACGACGTATGTTTGGGTATGGACAGGACATACAAAGTTCATACTCAGATTGACTGTATTAGTAAAAAAAATTGTGGTTTCTCTAAAATATTGGAATGGGTTTTTTCCTTGGTTTTCAAAAAAGGACACCCAGGCATCACATGTTATACTCATTCATAGGATGGTGCAACCAATCACTCTTGATTTATCAAGACTTACCCTCTTTGTAGCATGAGTTGTGAGTTTTCAGTTCCAAACACGAGTCACAGATACTATGGACATATTTTCAAAATATGTTTCCATGATTACCTCTCCGTAAGGAGAGGTACTTCTGGTTGGCTGGGTTCTACCAGAGTTTCGGACCAGACTTCTCGAGGGTAGAGGCTCCCTTGTCAGCTTTGACAAACAAAGAGGATCCTTTACTGTGGATAGAGAAGTGTCAGTAGAGCATTCAGAAGTTGAGACACCGTTGAAAGCTAGTGATCCTCATGGACTATGAATTTGAAATAATCATTACTCATGGGACGGGGAACATGATAGCATACACACTCAGTAAGAGTTTTGGTCTACAGTTGTTGAGGGAGCTATCAGAGCAGCTAGTCACACTGCAGATATCCTTCGTGGATAGAGATGGAGCAGCTTACCTATAGTCTATGGATCTCACTCCACCAATCCGTTAGGGAATTCGGATGGTACATCATGGGGTAATTGACTTCGAGGCTCAACGTGCTTAGAAATCCTCAGGGCTGGAACCTGATTAGTTTTCTAAAAGAGGGGATCACGTCATCCTCTTCAGAGGACGTACCATGGTATTGGTGGTGCTTCGGGAGGAGGTGTTGAGGGAGTTCCGTACGTCCCCTCTGGCCTTACTTCCTGGTGTGGTGAAGATGTACCCGGACCTATGGCGTTAGTACTGGTGGCTAGAAATGAAGAATGAATTGGCTGAGTTTGTATCACGATGTCTCATTTGTCAGTATGTGAAGACCGCACAATGTTGGATGATGTCTTATGCCGATAGGATACAGAGACCCTTTGAGTTATGGGAGGGGGTCCACATAATCTTCCGAGTCTCTCCTCAAAATAGACTATGGAGATTTGGCTGAGGGGGAATGACATCACCGATGTTTATTAGTGCTTTTTTGATACACAGAATGATAGTCATGGTAGCATACCACTTGTCTCTTCCACCGCATTTGGAGAGGGTGTGCGACAACTTCCACATATCCCAGCTAATGATATACGTGCATGACCTATCTCACATCATCGACCACGTCGAGATGGACTTAGACGATGGGGTGTTGTTTATGGAGGTTCCAGAGGAATTTGAGGATCAAAAGAATTGTGTCTTTTGTGGGCGGTCGATACCTCGGGTGCACGTATGTTGGTAGCACGGGAACCTCCAAGAGAGACATGGGAGTAGGAGGCTTAGATTCAAGCTCAGTACCCTCTTTTGGTTGTTTTGGCATTGTTCAGGATTTTGAGTATGTAATGACCTATGGTGGGGATAATGTAATGTCCCAAAAATTATGTATAGTTTTTTAAATATTATGAAATTTTTTCGAGAACATTAAATCTAACAGTGTGTGATTCTGAGGCCCAGAGTGCCCGGAATGATGTCTTGATGTTTTGGTACACTTTAATTTTCACATGTAATACTTTTTCCTAAAAAAGTGGAATAACTCATAAATGGTTTCATGGATCAAAAATAAAAGGGCACCGTTGCATTCAGAATCGGGGGTTTACCCTAGGCGTTATTTATGTTTGGTCGACACATGCCTTCTATGAGAAAACCCAAAAATTGCATAACAATAAAAATAATAATTAAATATATTGTTTTACTTTTCAAATGCTTATAACACACAAACAGTATCTTGGATTGAAAATCAGAAACCTCCACTGAACTTGTGTGTGTATACTCTATTTTGGAAGATACTAACATTGGTTGGCTCATGCCACCGGTGAATGTTAGTTTTTGGACGTAAATAAAATAATTAAGTGGCAATTATTTTATTGTAAAATACATATCATTTAAAAGGAATGTCAAATTGGAAATCCAAGAGTATTTTTGGGTTCGTAGGGACGTGTTTCACTTTGGCAGAGCCTATCCTCAACCAGCGTGGGTTGAGGGTGACTATAAATAATTTTCTGAACTTCTTTTCCTATACTTTCAGTAAACGCGCAAGAATAATTTTGTAACTTTTGAATGGGTTCTCGGAATTGAAATCTGAGGACACTTTTGAACTCGCAACACCACTGTTAACCTATGGAGGCTTTCACCTTGACCATAGTTGGTAGAGGGTGGAAGTTAGTTTTTGTGTTTTTTGTGGAAATAAAAATAAAATAAATAACTGCTTTTTATTTTATTTTTAACCTCCAAAATGAATTATTGGTGGTGGGGACCACCCGAATCCCACTTTAATGTGGGGATGTCACTTGGAATCATCCCATTTAATTGCGCCAACGTAAATTAAATGGATTTTCCTTTAAAATACTAAGTAACAACGTCGCTGCAATTTTTTATGGTTCTATTTAATTTAACCTTTATAAATTCCACGATTGATACATACCCTCCACTCTCCTATTTATATAGAGATTGTGGGGATGAGGGATTGAAACGGATTCACCAATCAATGAAGCTCTGGTAAAGTGTTGTGACACCCAACACTTGGAGGATGGAGCCGGTTCTGGTGGGAGGTGACGAGCGACCCCGAACAACGAACCGAAGAATGAAGATCGAGCAGCGTCATTGGAGGATGGTTGCAGGGATAACGAACGCCGACATTTCCTCAAATGTAGAATCTCTCCAACAAAATTGATGTAGGGTTTGTTATTTGTATACCCCATACCCTGTTCTTGATGTACTTCAGGATTAATGAATAAACAAGATTCATTCTATTATTCTAAAGAGGAGAGAGAGTGGGATAAAAGAACATGGCCCGACCTCTCCACAACCTTTGTGAGTTTCGATGTGCATGAAATGATGGAAACAACCTGAGACAAGTACAGAGATCTTAAAAATGAATAATGGGCCACCGGGGAGTGCTCGGTGACCCAAGGGATGTCACCGGTGGGGCTTGGGAACGGAAGACAACACTCTGGCCATCCGTGATGAAGGTGGCAACATGACCGTGCTATTGGAGAATCTTCACTGCACAACGGTTAAGCCAGTTCCATGGAAACGGCCGGTGACGGCCGGCCGTGCGATGGTGCGTAATTGCACGTCCATGCCACCCAGTGGAGAAGGGTCATGGCCTTGGGCCACGGTGGTGAAAGAAGGGTGGTCATCTCACTTTCGTCCCCTGGTGAAGGCACGACCCGTGACCGAGCCGCTCAGAGGAAGGTCAGCCGTCTGTCCATCCGCGCCCCCGTTAGCCAATGTTGGCCACCGTTCTGTCGATGGCCACACAGCGGTATGTCGCTGCTCCACAGGTCGCCGCTCCGTAGGCGTCCCCACCGCGGGCCACCGCACCACGGGCCAGATCATGCCAGCGGGCCGGGCTAGACCCAACACATTGGGCCGGACCTAGGGTCAGACCTTATGTCAGGCCGACTCAACCCAAACTGGATCGGGTCGCCCCATGCTAGGTCGGGTCTGGTCGGTTCGACCGGGTCGGACCGCACCCGGACCAACTTCATCCCTTTTCTCTCTTTCAGCCATATCATTAGCTATGGGAATCTGTTTGATAAACCATATACAGTGCCAGAAACCTTGGATCAGGATGGTCCATTTGGTATACTCCACTTGAGTTTTGGATAATGTTGGTGTACGCCTGGGTTGGATCAAACAACAAATCCAATAGGGCCCTCAGAGAGGAATCGCTAATAATATACATACCAGGCGTCCAATTGACACACCGTCAGTTGTGTTGGGTCCCATTAGACATGATGGACCATTTTAATACTTATTTGTGTAACTTTTTATAAGTTCATGTATCAACTTGAGGCATGAGGATCAGACTCTACAGGAATCAAGCGAGCTTATTGAGGGATCCTGGTGGCTGGCTATGCGTGAAAAAAGATCATCGATAAAATGTGGGTCAACATCAATCAGTTATTATGTGGTTCAGTGCTCAACAATTCTATGTGGTTCAGCGCATACCGTTCCATTGAGGGTTAAATCCTGCGTGGGTTAGCACTCAGCGATCCTGTGTGGGTCAGCACATATCAATCTTGTGTGGGTCAGTGGGGGTTAGTTACCTATCAATCATGTGTGGGTCAAAAGAGGTGATACTTAACAGAATACGTTGATCTAGTCTTAGACTAATCATTTGTATTTCTGTTGTTATGTTATACCTAGTGTTAACTGAGTCCTTACTTCATGGTGATACCTTTGTGGTATTCTTCTATGTGTCGAACCTGTATGGTACTTTCCTTCATGGAGAATCCTTAGTGGTATTCTTCTATGTGGCATACATGTGTGGTACTTTACTTCGTGGTGATACCTTTGTGGTATTATTCTATGTGGCGTACCTGTGTGGTACTTTCCTTCATGATGATACCATTGTGGAATTCTTCTGTGTGGCATACCTAATGGGTAATTACCTTAGTGGTGATACCTTTGTGGTATTCTTCTATGTGGCATACCTTTGTGGTACTTACCTTCTTGGTGATACAATTGTGGAATTTTTATTTGTGGAGTACCTCTGTGGTACTTACCTTTGTGATGATACCTATGTGGTATTCTATGTGTGGTGCTATGTTTGTGGAATGTAACTTTGTGGTGTTACCTTTGTGGTAGTCCTTCCTTTGTGGAACAATTTAGCTTTGGGAATTTGAGTTAGACCTTCTATTTCCTCATAAATGATATCTGTATACTTGATAACATAGGTATATGTATGGGAAAATACCTAATTTGGGTTGACTATTGTTTTCATGCTTTTATGTTTATCCTTTGTGTATTTTTAGAGACATTTTGGGGTCATGGGGTCTCTACTGAGTACATTTATACTCAACCCTGAATGGGCTATGCCCACATCTTGATGTGTTTGGTGTAGACGAAGGATAACACTGACTGAGGACAGGGTTACCAAGACTAGAGGTAGCTCAGATGTGGACATTAGACAAGGCGTAATGGGGAGACGATTATACAAGAGTTGTACCTACCCTTCAGGTTGGATCCTTGGTGGTTGATCACATGATCTGTTCATTTTACTTGTATTTTATAGTTTTCGTGTACTTTCTAGTTGGGATTGTATTTTATACCCTTTTATTTGTTGTACACACTCTTTTTACTATTCAATTTACTCATTCTCGTATCATGCATTGTTCTTGGATGCATGAGTTAGCAGGTTATAAAGGTAATGCCTTCCCAGTTTTACGGAATACGCCTTCGGTGCTAGCCACCAGCCCCTGTCCTATGGAATGCGAGCTTGGTGTAGTCACAGGATGGTCCCCGGGGGATGGGTCATGACAAATTTGTATCAGAGAAGTCGTTTAAACCGTAGAAAATTTTACTATGTTCTTTTTAACAATAATATTGTTATTTTTAGTGGCTGTGGTTATTAGTTTTGGGAATCCAGCATTGGTACAACGGCCGACTGATCCATATACTAGGACCCTGACTTCTGACTCAGTGCATGAAAGCACTGATTGTGTGTGTGTTTTGAAAAGTTTTCTTTTCTTTTCTTGATTCATCTCTCCAGGTATAAATTAATGACCATTGCACACCTATTCCTTATAAGGATGTCTCTGTGTAGACAACCATCTATGATTCCCGAAAGAGAACACGATGAAGGCCCACCGAGTGATGAGGGTCCGGTGTAGGGACCACATACTATGTTGCCACCTTCGGGTGGTGTACCAGCAGCACCACCACCCGTTGGGAAGTATAACCACTTGCCGCACTAGAGGAAAGTGCACACAGACTGAGCACATTGCATGAGTTCTAGCAGAAGAGGCCTCTGAGGTTTTGAGGCGAGACAAATTCCCACACAGTTGGGGGCTGGCTGGAGGTAGTTGCTAGAGTTTTCCAAATAGTCGAGACACCATTAGTGTAGATGGTGAGCATAGCTACTAGTGTATTTCAGTGAGTGACTATGAGGATTGTTCTCATAGTGATGAGACTTCGGTACTCATATACCCCTCGAGATCTGAGGCGATCCTGACTCACAGGCAGCTGAAGACTGTCTTGAGGTGGCGGCTGAGAGTTCTCTAGATCTTCTATTGCTTCGGAAGGATGACAGGTCGGTAGTTGAGTATTCATCGATGTGTACCGATTATTCCTGGTACCCGATGAATATAATATGATCAGTTCTTTGGGGCTTGGACTTTACTACGCAGTGCGTTTTTGAATGTACGAGGAATCACTATTCCTCTATGAATTTCCTACTTATGTTGGGGTACTAGAGTGTACCTTTGTGGTTGTATGTTATTTGACTCAACAGATACAACCAGTGAATGTTAGTAGTGGTAAAATAGGAAATGAGAGCCAGTATTAGATACTTGGGCATGTAAAAATGTTTTGGGAAGAAGAATTGTTAGGGATAGATGAATATATAGGGATGAAAACGTGGAGGCAGGGATAGGGGAGCTGCATGGGGTGGTGTACATTTAGACATGTTACAACCACACCCCATGGTTGTTCCAACCAAGCTCAGGGAGTTGGAGGATAGTGGAAGAGAGTAGATGTATGCGGTTAAAGAGTGTGACCCAAGGGCTCTAGGAATAATTTTAGTAACTATTTGTGACTACTACAAGATATTGTATCAATGGACATAGGTACAAATAATTCCTTCCTTCCACAAATATTGTCCACGAACTATAGTTTTAGGTTATGTCGTTGACATGACCCTCACACCTAGAGATACCTTTGAGAGGAGACTTGATAATCACACTTACGATGATTGTGTGATCTATCCTTTGATGTGAGAATTTCGGTTGGAACCTTTGGGTGGAATTTTTGATGTCGTATGAAGATAGTTTGTGTATAGACTAGACATCCATAGTTCATAATCAGATTGACTGTATTAGGGGAAAAAAATTGGTTTCTCTACAATGTTGGAATGATATTTTCCATGATCGGTGAAAAAGGAAAACCGGGAAGCACCAAATAAACTCATGCATAAGAGGGTGAATCCAATCACTCTTGAGTTAGCTAGACATTCCCTCATGGCATAAAGAGTTTTTAATTTCAGTTCCAACAATGAGTGGCAGAGCATGGGGAAATCTTTTCAAAAAATGTTCCCCGGATTACCTCTCCGTAGGGATAGGGACTTCTAGTTTGGTTGGGTGCTACTAGAGTTTTTTACCATACTTCACTAGGGTAGCAGCTCCCTTTTCAGCTTTGATGAAGAAAGGGTAGCCTTTCTTATGGACAGAGAAGTGTCAATAGAACTTTCAGATTTTTATACATTTATGATGCCTAGAGCTCCTCCAGGACTATGACTTTGATAAAATCATTACTCTTGGGAAGGGGAATGTGATATCAAACACACTCAACCGAAGGTTTGGTCAGCAGCTGCTGAGTGAGCTGTCAGACCATCTAGTCGCACTACAGATATCCTTCATGGATAGATATAGAGCAGCTTACCTCTAGTCTATGGTTGTGACTCCCCAAATACATTAGTGAATTTGGAAGGCACATCTTGGGGGCATTGACTGCGAGGCTCGATATGCTCAGATATCCTCAGGGCAGGCACCTGATGGACTTTATGATTTCCAAGAGCTGGTCTTCCTTTTCAGATGACGTACCATGGTACCGTGGGAGCATCAGGAGGATTTTTTTTAGGGATTTCCTTATGTCCCCTCTGGAAGTATATCCTGGTGTGGTGAAGATGTACCAGGACCTCCGACATCAGTACTAGTGGATAGAAATGAAGGAAGCAGTTGAATAGTTTGTATCACAATGTCTAACATGTCAGCAGGTGAAGACTACACAATGTTGGGAGATGTCTTATGTAGACAGGATACAAAGACCATTGGAGTTCCAGGAGGAGGACAACATATTATTGTGAGTCTCTCCTCGACGGGGACTATGGCGGTTTGGGCGAGGGGGAAAGATATCACCGAGGTTTATCGGTCCTTCTCTGATACTTCGGAGTATAGGGGAGGTACCATACTACTTGACTCTTCCATATCATTTGAAGAGGGTGTGTGGAGTCTTCCACATATCCTAGCTTAAGGGATATGTGCACGACCCATCTAACATAATCTACCATATCAAGATGGACTATGATGATGGGGCGTCGTTTGTGGAGGTTCCAGTAGAGATTGAGGATCCACTGGAGTGGGTCTTTTCTGGGCCATCGATACATCTAGTGTGCCTACGCTAGTAGCACGGGAACCTCTAGGAGAGCATATGGGAGATGGAGGCTCAGATTCGTGCTCAGTACACTAATTTGGTTGTTTTGCCTTTGTTTTGGATTTCAAGGACATAAATCCCTAATGTGGGGATAATTTAATGTCCCAAAAATTCCATATAATTGTTTCTAATTATATATAATTATTTTGATAACGCACAATCTGACGGTGCACGATTCTTAGGTCCAGAGTGGCCAAAATGATTCATCGATGTTTTGTTATGCTTTAATTTTCATGTGTAAGCAGTTTTCCTAAAAAATTGGAATAACTAATAAAAGGTTTCTTTGATCTGAAATATGTGGGAACCATTGTGTTCAAGATGGAGAGTTTACTCTAAGCGTGACTTAATTCTCATTGATGCAGAGCACCTATGAGAAAAACCAAAAATGACATAATCATAAATAAAATAATTTAAAAAATTATTTTATTTTTCAAATGGTTATTACTCAAAAATGGTAACTCAGATTGAAAATCAAATACCACCTCTGAACTCATGATGGTATACCATCTTTAAGAATATACTAACATTGGTCGGTACATGCCACCAGTGAATATTAGTTTTTGGTGTTAATAATATAATTTTGTGACATTTATTTTATTGTAAAATCATTAACTTTTAAATGGTAACTCATATTGGAAATTTTATAGGAACATTGGGTTCATTGGGGTGTGGTTCACTTAGGAAGAGCCTAACCTTGACCGACACAGGATGAGGGTGACTGTAAATAATTTTCCAATCTTTTTTTCTGGTACATTCACTAAACGCAAAAGATGGATTTTGTAACTTTTGAACTGGTGCTCGGAATTGAAATCTGAGGACACTGTTGAACTCGTATCACCACTATTCTTATAAGAAAAAATTCACCTTGACAGCAGTTGGTTGCGGGTGAATGTGAGTTTTCGTGTTTTTCTTTGAAATAAAAATAAAATAAAGAACACATTTTTTATTTTTAACCTCTAAATTGATTGCTTGGTGGTGGGGACCACACAAACACCTCTATAATGTGGGGATATCCCTTGGAATCCTTCCATTTAATTGCGCCAAAATAAATAAAATGGATTTACCTTTCATATACTAAGTAAAAATGTTGTTGGAATTTAGGAAGATTCCTATTAATTGAACCATCATAAATTCCACGATGTTTAATTACCCTCCCCCTCTCTCATTTATATGGATCTTGTGGATGGGGGGAGGGATTGGCACAGCCTCACCAAGTGAAGAAGCCCTGTTAAAGTGCCACGATGCCCAACACTTTGTGGACGGAGCTTGTTCCGGTGGGCGGTGACGAGCGACCCCAAACCACGAACCGAAGAACGAAGATTGAGCAGTTTCCTTGGAAGCTTGTTGTGGGAATGACAAATGCTGAAACCTCCTCAAACGCGGACGCTCTCAATCAAAATTTATTTAGGGTTTGTTATTTGTATAACCCTTACCCCGTTCTTGATGTACATCATAATTCAAGAATAAACAAGCCGCCTGGGGCATGCCCGGTGACCCGAGTGATGAAATGATGTAAAAAACCTAAGACATGTACAAATATCTTAAAAATGAAGAACGGGTCACTAGGGCACGCCCGGTGACCCGAGGGATGTCATCGGTGGGGCTCGAGAATGGCGATTGGCACTCCGACCAGCCAGGACGAAGGCGGTTGCATGACCATGCCTTCTGAGAATGGCCGCGACGGTGGACGGCGATGGTTGTCCATGGCAAGGGGTGGCGGTGTGTGTCCGTGCCGCCAGACGGAGAAGGTTCACAACATTGTGCCCTGACGGTGAGGGAAGGGCGGCCATCTTGATGTTGGCCGCCAGCGAAGGTGCGCCATGCGACCACACCTTCTAGGAGAAGGCCGGCCGACCGACCAACCATGGAACTACGAGCCACCGCGGGCCGCCCAGTGGGCTGCCTAGCGTGGGCTGCACCATTGTCGCCCAGCGGGCCAAGCCATGCCAGTTGGTCGAGCTGGGCATAGTGGGTCGGGCCGGACCCCGCGCGCCGGGCCAGACCCAAGGGCAGACTCCAGGGCATGACGGGTTGACCAAAACTAGATCTTGTCAACCAAGGCCAGGTCGGGTCGGGTCGGTCTGATCAGGTCGGCCCGGAATCGGACCAACTTTGACCATATTTGGTCATTCGGCCATATCCGGAGCTATGTGGATTTGTTTGATGAACCGTCTGCATTGCCAGAAACCATAGATTGGTATGGTACTTTTGTTATACTCCACATGTGTTTTGGATAATGTTAGAGTACAACTGGGTTGGATCAAACCCAAAATCTAACAGGGCCTTCAGAGAGGAAACAATAATAACATACAGATCGGGCATCCGATTGACTCACTACTAGTTGCGTTGGGTCCATTTTGATGTGACCGACCTTTGGAATAATTATTTGTGGGTCTTAATGAAAGTTGTATTATTGAAATGTGGTTTGAGGCATGGACTATCCCAGAATCATATGAGCTTAGTGCAGGAACCTGGTGGCTGGTTGTGTGTGATGAAAGAACATTAATCCTATGTTGGTCAACATATATCAGATCCTATGTGGGTCAGCTCTCTATGATACAATATGGGTCAGCGTATACTGATCCTATGTGGTTCAGTGCTCAGTAATCCTTTGTGGTTAAGCACATATCGATCCTTTGTGGGTCAGATCCAATGTGGGTCAGTGGGGGTTTGGTACATATCGATTCTGTGGGGGTCAAGAGCGGTGCCACAAAAAAAAGATGATCTAGACTTCATCCAATAATTTGTACTTCTGTAATTATTTTATGCATGGTGTCAAATGAGTCCTTACCTTTTCGGTGATACCTTTGTGGTATTCTTCTGTGTGTCATACATGTGTGGTACTTTCCATCGCGATGAATCCTTGGTGGTATTCTTCTGTGTGGGGTACCTGTGTGGTACTTTCTTGGTGGTGATACCTTTGTGGTATTATTCTATGTGTCACACGTGTGTGGTAAGTTCCTTTATGGTGATACCTTTGTGGTATTATTCTATGTGGTCTACTTGTGTGGTACTTTCCATCATTGTGATACCTTTGTGGTATTCTTCTGTGTGGTGTAATTTTGTGGTACAGACCTTCAGGGTATTATTTTTTGTGGTGTACCATTGTGGTACTTACCATCATGGTGATACCATTGTGGAATTCTTTTTGTGGTGTTACCATTGTGTGACATACCATTGTGGTGTTACCTTCATGGTATTCATTCTTTTGTGAAACAATTGTGGTTTTGTATTTTGAGTTCGGCCATGTGTTTCTTCCTAAATGAGATGGGTATACTTGATAACATAGGTGTAAGTATGGGCATATAACTATGTAGGGTTTACCATTTATTTAATTATTAGTGGTTTATCCTTTTTGGATTTTGAGAGACCTTCGGGTTATTGGGGTCCCTACTGAGTATCATTATACTCACCCCTACACAGGGAATACTGGGGGTGACAATCGTACGAGAGATGTACCTTCCCTTCAGGTAGGATCCCAGGAAGGTGTTCACAGGAGCTGTTTAGTTTACTTTTAATTTCTAGTTTTCTAGTAATTTCTTGTTGGGTATTTATTCTGGTGCCTTTTACATACTGTACACACTCTTTATACTATTATGTTTAGTCATGTTTGTATCTTGATGTGTGCATGTTTGCATGAATTTGCAGGTTATAATGGAAATACCTTCCCAATTTTAGTGAATGCGCCTTTTGTACTTGTCGCTAGCCCCTGGCCTATAGACGGTGGGCTTGGGGTAGTCAAGACACGGGCCCTAGGGGATGGGTCCTGACAAAATGGGTCAATGTACATTGATGCCCACAACAACATGTCCTCTATTTTTTAAGCAAATGAAACTTGTTTCAATCAAATATGTTTATATTATGAGTGAGGATAAAAACATTTAGTGAGACACCACACTTCTGATGGAACCGAATCTCAATTTTTCCATTCAAGGTCCCACACAAACTTATATGTTAATAGAATCAGATCTATAGATTGTCAAATGTAGTGTCCTATATTTCATATATATATATATATATATATATATATATTTCCCCAAAATTATTAGGCATTTTATATGGATATAGAAAATAGGCGGGGTATAAGTTTTTAGTAATTTTAAAATTTATATAAGACTTTATATTGTTCTAGAACCGGGTTCCATGGGGTTTTACCGAATATAGGGACACAAAACCACCATCCACTTTTCTAATAAAATGATCCATTGGAGACCTCGTTTTGATGATCGCAATGAGGAAAGGGGATGAAATCATGGATACAAAAAAAGTATTCTCATAATACCAAAATTATATAGATGATATGGCTGATGCTACATCAACATCTTAGTCCTTAACGCCCCATGGAGTTCTAAACACATCATGATCACCCGGGTAGGAACAGGTTTGATGTCCTGAGTTTTAAAAAAAATAATTGAATGGTTATATAAATTATAGTTTTGAGTGATATTGTTAACTATCATATATTAATATTTTATTTATTTATGGAATGATATGTCATACTAGACTCATATGATCATGTTTGGGGGAACTCTTATCTGTTATGTTTCACACACTGTTCACCATTTCTTTTTCTCTGATTTAATTTTGTTGGTTGTGTGGTTCATATTTGTCAATTGAACTCTCATAAACACTATAAATTCCTTTTAAATTTATTTCATGGATTCACAAATATATAACATACCAAACTAAAAAATCCATTGGGGTTTTCATGTGTTTCTATGGGGAGATTCAGTTATAATATTGAACACAAATCACCCATTCATCGGTGGTATACAATGATTCTTATTGTGTTCTCAAATGAACCATATTATTTCTCCTACTATAAAATTATTTATATTATATTTATAAGTTTTATTAACCAGGTATTAAACTATCATAACCCTATATCATTTTGCAAAGCTGGATGAGCATCTTCTGATTTCCTCAGGCTGGTCATGCTTAATGTTATAAACCATACCATGCTTATGTACATATATAAGGATGGTCATGAATCTCCTCTAAAAATTTCTCCAACAGTGTGGGTGTTGATTCCGTATAAAGAATAATAAAACTCTAAAATGGTTGAATATGGGAAAGGTACAAACCTAGAGGAAATTACCACATTTAGGGAATATAGTGATGTATTTATTGAAGAGTTACCTAGAGTTACAATTGATCATGGGGTATATTTCCCAGTTAAACACAAACCTAGAGCTAATATTATATCAATGTTTCCTTATAGGATGGCTCCTATCGATCTGGGGGAGTTTAAGAAGAAGATAAAAGATCATTTTGATAAAGGGTTCATATTCCCTAGTGCATCATCTTGGGGAGGTATAGTGATATTTTTTAATACAAAGGAAGGATTGATGCCACATTTTATGAATTATCATGAAATCAACAAGATAACCATAAAAAAAGTAACTAATTCTAGGGATTGATGACATGGTCAATGTAACGACCCAAAGTTTCATTAATGGAAAATCCCTCTTGATCCAGTTAATAGTCTCTTAAAAAAATGTATTTATAATATGTCAACTTCTTTTGATATTATGATAAGAGTTGTGATTGTCACTTTTATAGAAGTTGAACAGTGATCACATGATTAGTATAAATATAAGGCTTTAACGAACCCAATTTTTTACTCAGACAAAGGAAGAGATGGCCTCATCCCGTAGAATCGCCCCATACGAAGCCCATTTGTCAGATCTCGGAAAAGAGGTGGCATCCTTGGGCTTCACCCTTGACCAATCCCAAGATGAGCTTCATTATGTCAATATCGAACGTGAACGTCTAAGGGAAAAGTGGAAGTTGATTGAAATTACCACTCGAACGATGTTATCCGAGCCACCCCAAGAGTCTGTCACCATCGCACACCTTACCCATAGGTCTTATGCGGCTGTTTTAAGGGGTTATGTTACAAATAAGTAGTACTATGTTAATGTAAATTATTTTTGTATATAATAATGAATATAATTTCTAGTCATTTTTGATACATTGTAAATAGTTTTTAAAGTACCAATGGTGTTTTTAGTTATTATTTAATTAAGAAATCTATTTTTTTAAATTAAGTGATTTTTGAATTAAATAATATTTTAATAAAATAATAATATTTATATTAGATTAATTAAATATAAATGATCTTATAAATTTATGAATGCAATTAAAATGTTATATTACGGTTCGAAAGCTATTTCTGTCAAAAAACGCGAATTTTCGATAAATGTTGGTTTTTTGTTTAAAAGTGAAAATTAACATATTTAGAAATTTTTTTAGATAAAATAAATGTCATTTCTGGAATGAGGACTTCGAAATTATCCAACGGTGAATTTTTCATAATTTTCTGAGACAGTCAAATTTTTGGGTAAAAATTAAATACCGTTTAAATATATAATGTGTTTTATGAAATCATAATTACCCAATGGTGATGTAATAAAATACTATAATCCATATGTTCGGCCAATATATGTTTTACCATTAAAATACAGTGATTTTGGGTTTGTTTGACTTTCTTTTCAAAGCATTAATGAACCCCTCAAACTTATGCAACACTTTGCCTTTTTAAATTAATTTTCATGGGAGTGTGACTCACCTCCACATAAGAAACCTTATTATTTTAATAATTTCGGACCTTGTCCTTGTAAAATATTCTTTTCCTCTTTCCTTTTCCTGAAACCATGGGAAAAAACCATGGTATGGTTTGTGGTTTTGATTAGTTTAATATAAGGGGTCCCAAACCTAAATAATAAATAATTCTCTCACCTTTCCTATATAAACCCACCCAAGCTCCCACTTCCTCCTCACTAAAATTCTTTTGGAGTTCGTCCAACCTCTTCCCTACTCTCTCTTAAATCCTCCCAAGGTTCCACAACCTCCCAAGAAGCCTCTCACAAGCATGTCTCTAGCCTTTGGAACCACACTTCCAAGTAAGGGTTTTTTCTTCCTTTCTCATTTTTGTCAATTTTATTTAAGTTGTATTGCCCTTTTAATTTAAATTATGAATATTGGGGTATGGTTTTTCACCTCTACCATACATCCCTCTTATTGTTTGAATTATGGGAGACCCCTTTCTCTCTCATTAAATGCTTCCCATGTACACCTGTTACTATGCCGAAATTCTGAAAGGAACATCTCTCTCTTCTTTTACATTCAAGAAATACTTTTGAATCATGAATCTAAATTCCTTTTCAATTGTTGGGACATGTATATATATGACCTCCTTACTTTCCATTAAATGTAAATATGATGAGGAACCCCTTTATCTCTCATAAACATTTTTTATGAATTCTTATGTCACGCCGTTACGCTGCCGAAATCGCACCGAATTTCTAAGCCAATGTCATTGTGTAGTGAATACCATGCCCATTTCTCCATCAAGGGTATTCACCATTATACACATTTAATTATTTATTATAAAGATTCATGTATTAATTCCACATTACTTTATCGTGGAATAAATGATTATGTTTTATGAATCCATGTTTTATGATCCATGTGGCACACTTATGCATTAAATGAAATGTTTAAGAAGGGTGGCCCTTATAGCGCTCCAATGCATTGGGTAAAGTATAGTATCATGATACATCATGTGAAATGAGTGTTGAATCATGCTAATTCATGTGCAACGAGGGTTTACTCATGCTTCATGTGCAATTAGGGTTTACTCATGCTCCATGTGCAATGAGCCTTGGCTCATGCTAATTCAATGTTAAGTGTTGTTTCCACATTTCCATGTTATGATTATCATGCTTTATCATGCCTTTATGTTCATGTTTCTTTTATGCTCTATTGATTTGCCTATTTTCTAATATGTATTGTACTCCTCATGTTATTCAATGTGTACTCCCTTACAGGGATTTATAGCTCACTCTTTTCTTATGCATGTCCTTATGTTATCCCATGCAATGCTATGTACGAGGGAATGTAGTGGTCATGTAAAAGAAGTTTTCAACAAAGATGTTGTATTTCATGTTTTAAGTTTTTATGTAATGATCCTAATCCCCAAAGACACTAAACCTCTCGATCTTCTTTGTTGTATCAAGTGAAGTTTTATGTAATGAATGATATTTATGTTGTAATAAAAAGCAGGGTTGTCGTAGTTGGTATCAGAGGATAGGTTTTATATTTTTGGGATTAGGAAAACCCCAGTAAAGCCTTATATACAAGACTAAGTGTAATAAAAACATTCCTAATATTTGGTAAATTCTAAGTAAGTGGTTTATCAAAAAAATAAATCCGTGTCTGGATACGAGGAGGTAGAGGCGGCTCTAGGACAGATGTATCCTAGGGGTAAAACCCGAAAAAACCGAATTGAGCTAGACTCGAACGGGAACTGGTGCATTACAACGGGCCTTGCTGCACTCTTGGTTATGACACTTCTGGGGGATATGTTTTGATAAATTCACAATCTTTGTATGAACCCTTATTAAGGGAAAAATGCCCCTAAGAATATATGTTAGAAAGTAGATCATGAAAAGCATATATTGAATCCTATAGACTCATGAGTTAAAGAAATTAATGTTTATTTATAAGTCATCAACTTTTGTCTTTGGATTACCCTTTATGTTTTACCCCTAACTTTCCTTTTATTCCAGCCAATGGCCAGTAATAGGAGGGCTCGGGCTAACAACCATTGTGAAGATCAGTGTGATGATTGTACTAATGAGATGCACAATCCAATGGGAGCGGGAATCACGAACTTTCTCACGCTTCTCTCTCAGCTAACTCATGTTTTTAATAGAAACACGAGTAAAGAGGAACGTTCAACCCCCCTATGAAAGAACAAGTCTCTATCGAGAGCTCCATGAGACAAATGCCTCCTACTTTTAGTGGATCATATGATCCCACGATCGCTGAACAATGGATCAACTCCATTGAAAAGATAGTATCCATCATCCAATGTTCTGAACAAGAGAAGGTTCTCCTGGTGGCTTATCGTATGGAGGGTGAAGCTGATCAATGGTGGACGTTGATCAAAAATACGATGCCTGAGGAGGAGATCGAGGCTTTGGAATGGAAGGAATTCCGGAAGATGTTTTTCGATAAATATTTTCCGCGCACCCTCTGTCTTAAGATGGAAAGGGACATTTTTTCCCTCAAGCAAAAAGATGAAGAATAAGTGGGAGCATACGAGGAAAACTTCACAAGACTTGCACGATATGATTCCGGCTTTGTCGTTATCCCCGAATTCAAGGTTGACCGCTTCTTTGGGGGTTGAAGCCTAGCTTGCGGAAAGAATTAGCGATCCGTGACTTCGACAACTATGAGGAAATTGTTCAATGTTCCCTCAAGGTCGAAATGGAGATGGGAGAATCACAGGGGTATCATGGGGATAAGAAGCATAAGGTGGACTTCAATGCTGGTGGGCCGATGGATAAATCCAACGGCGCTAAGAATTTCCATCACCCCACTTGCCAAAAGAGCGGAAAGAAGAACCCCAGAAATTGCCTTAAGGGGACGAGAAAATGCTTCAGGTGTGGAAGAGAAGGGCACCTAGCTATTAAATGTCAGCAAGAAGGACACGCGGCTGTGACAGAGGATAGGAACTCTCCATTCGAACCTCAACGCATTGTTTAATGCTAAAAATGCAATGAACCAGGTCATTTTGCAAATCGGTTCCCTAATGCAAGGGTTATCAGAGGCAACCAACAACCTCCAAGATAGCAAGGAAGAGCTTTTGCCATCACTTCTGCCGAAGTGAACCCCGGAAACTAAGTGGTGAATGGTGCACTAGTTATTCATTCAAGAATAGCGAACATACTTTTTGATTCAGGTTCTACACATTCTTTTATATCTCGAATTTTTAGTAGAAAAATCCCAGCACCACCACAAATCATGGAAGTAAAGATGTCGGTGAGTACGGAAAATGGGGCAATCATTGCATCCCATGAATATAAGTCCTCCAATGTTATAATCTGTGGATTGAATTTTGCCGGAGAACCTCTTCATACTCCATCTGGTGGAATTTGATGCAATTCTTGGCATGGATTGGCTTTCCTTATATAGAGCCAACATAAATTGTTGGGAGAGGGAAATCACACTCTATTTGGAGAATCGACCCCCGATTCTTTAAAAATGTCAGGAGGAAGATGAATATCCTTTAGCTCCATCATCTCAAGCATGGATATTACTTCCCTATGATCACGCATATCTGGAACAGATGATTGAGTCCAAGGAAGAAACCATCCTTGAATAAATGCCTATTGTGAGGGAATTCACTGAAGTCTTTCCCGAGGAACTGCCTGGTCTTCCTCCAAGTAGAGATTTTGAGTTCTCAATTGAACTAAAACATGGGGCACTACCAATATCCAAGACTCCATATATATAATGGCTATTATTGAGCTTGAAGAGCTGAAGAAACAACAACAGGAGAATCTGGATAAAGGGATTATACGCCCAAGTGCTTCACCATGGGGTGCACCAGTCCTCTTCATCAAGAAGAAGGATGGATCAATGCGCCTTTGCATCGATTATTGTGAACTTATCAAAATCACGATAAAGAACAAGTATCCACTCCCAAGAATTGAGGACTTGTTTGATCAGTTACGTGGAGAACAATACTTCTCCAAGGTGGACTTGTGGTCGGGATATTATCAAGTAAGGTTGAAGAAGGAAGCTATCCCATGTCTGATTTTAGTACAAGGTACGAGCATTATGAATTCATAGTAATGCCTTTCGGACTCACCAATGCTCCAGAAATTTTCATGGACTTGATGAATAGTGTATTTAGAGATTACCTTGAAAATTTGTGGTAGTATTTATAGATGATATTCTAATATACTCCAAACCCAAGGAGGACCATGAGGAACATTTAAGAACAGTATTGGAGTCTTTGCGTAAGGAGAAGTTCTATGCAAAGTACATCAAGTGTGTGTTCTAGTTGAAGGAGGTTTAATTCATGGGACATATCATCACAAGCAATGGGATATCTGTGGATCCCTCCAAAATAGATGCAATTTAGGGATGGCCGAGGCCAACATCGGTAACCGATATCTGTAGCTTCTTGGGGTTAGCTGGATATTATCGACGATTTGTGAGAAATTTCTCACGATTGTCCAACCCTCTTAACAAGATAACTCGAAAGGGAGTAAAGTTTTCTTGGAGTGATGAATGCGAAGAAAGCTTCAAGGAGTTGAAAAGGAGGCTTATCACTACACCCGTGCTCACTTTACCCACAAGTGGGGAGCTTTTTGTGGTATTCAGTGATGCTTCAAAGAAGGGATTTGGGTGTGTGCTGATGTAGAATGATAAAGTGATATCCATTGCCTCAAGGTAGATGAAAATCCATGAGCGAAACTATCCAACACATGATCTGGAGTTGGCGGCTGTGATCATTGCCTTGAAAATCTGGCAGCATTATCTCTATGGAGTGAAATGTGAGATACATACTGACCACAAGAGTCTTAAATATATATTAACACAGAAAGAGATTAATATGCGCCAGAGAAGATGGATAGATCTCATCAATGATTATGACTGTTCAATACATTACCACCCTGGGAAAGCAAACAAGGTGGTGGATGCCCTATGTAGATAGGATCCAGCGATTCAATCAATGATGAGAATTGAGAAGGATCCAATCTTCTTAGACTTTATGAAGATGGACGTGGGAATCATAAAGAAGGGAAAGTCATCAATCCTTTCACAAATTATTTCTCAACCATCTCTTTTGGAAAGGTTAAAGGATTCTAAAAATGATGATGTGGGAATTCAAGAAAAAGTGGAAGCTATCAAAAGGGGGAAATCCTCGGAGATTAATGTTAATGAAGAAGGAATTTTGCGGTTTGGGAAAAGACTATGTGTTCTATCAAGTCCAGATCTGAAGAAGGAACTTTTGGATGATGCACATAGTTAAAATTTCTCTATTCACCCAGGGAGCACAATGATGTATCGAGATCTCCGAGAAAACTTTTGGTGGGATAATATGAAAAAGGAGATCGCCGAATATACATCAAAGTGCCTGGTGTGTCAGCATGTGAAGGCAGAGAGGAAGAAGTCTAAGGGGATGATGCAACCATTTCCCATACCAGAACGGAAATGGGAGAACATCACTACGGACTTTGTCACCGGACTTCCGAGGACATCCAAAGGCAACAATGCAATCTGGGTTTTTGTGGATCGTCTTACAAAGACTGCACACTTCATTGCTATTCAGGATGATTTCTCATTGGATCAACTGGCACAGATATATATTAGGGAAGTGTTAAGGTTGCATGGAGTACCACTATCTATTGTGTCTGACCGAGATCCAAGATTCACCTATAAGTTTTGGAAGAGTCTTCAACATGCTCTGAATACTGAACTGAACATCAGTACGGCCTATCATCCTCAAACTGATGGCCAATCCGAGCAGACTATCCAAACACTTGAGGATATGTTGAGAGCTTGATCAATGGACTTTAAAGGCCGATGGGATCAACATCTTCTTCTAGTTGAGTTATCTTATAATAACAGTTTCCACTCGAGCATCCAAATGGAAACATATGAAGCCCTATATGGGAAAAGGTGCAGAACACCGGCATGTTGGTATGAGGTTGGTGAACGTAAGCTGCTTGGACCAGAAATGGTCGAAGAAATGGTGGATAAGGTGAAAACTATTCAGAATCATATCAAGGCAGCTCAGAGTCGACAAAAGATTTATGTAGATAATCGTCGACGAGACCTTGAGTTTAATGTTGGAGACATGGTGTTTTTATGCATATCTACGTGGAAGAAGGTCATGAGGATTGGAAAGAAACGAATGTTAAGTCCAACGTACATCGGCCCCTTTGAGATTCTTGATCATGTTGGGGTTGTGGCCTATCGACTAGCACTTCCACCCACTATGGCCAAGGTGCATGATGTCTTTCATGTATCCCTCTTAAGGAAGTACATACCGGACCCTTTACATGTACTCTCTTCCGAGGTGGTACAATTGGAAGATGATCTTTCTTATGAGGAGCAACCAATGAAGATCTTAGATCATAGAGAAAAAGTTATATGAAATAATACAATGCCCCTAGTCAAGGTGTTATGTAGAAACCACAAGTTTGAAGAAGCGAATTGGTAGTCAGAGGATATGATGAAGTTGAGTTACCCACATTTGTTTTAGTGTGGGAAAAGGAAAATTTCGAGGGCGAAATTTCTTAAGGGGGGAATATTGTAACGACCCAAAGTTTCATTAATGGAAGATCCCTCTTGATCCAGTTAATTGTCTATTTATAAAAAAAATGTTTTTATAAGATGTCAAATTATTTGGTTTTATGATAAGAGTTGTGACCGTTACATTTATAGCCGTTGAATAGTGATCACATGATTACTATAAATATAATACTTTAACGAACCCAATTTTTTACTCAGATGAAGGAATCAATGGCCTCATCCAGTAGAATTTCCCCATATGAAGTCCATTTGTCAGAGATCGGAAAAGAGGTGGCATCCTTGGGCTTCACCCTTGACCAAGCCCAAGCTGAGCATCATTATGTCAAGCTCGAACGTCACCGTCTATGGGAAAAGTGGAAGTTGATTGAAATTACCACTCGAGCGATGTTATCTGAGCCACCCCAAGAGTCTGTCACCATCACACACATTACCCTTAGGTCTTATGCAGCTGTTTTAAGGGGTTATGTAACAAATAAGTAGTGCTATGTTCATGTACATTATTTTTTTATATAATAATGAATATAATTTCTAGTCATTTTTGATACATTGTAAATAATTTTTAAAGTACAAATGGTGTTTTTAGTTATTTTTTAATTAATAAACATATATTATTAAATTAATGGATTTTTTAATTAAATAATATTTTAATAAAATAATAATATTTTTATTAAATTAATTAAATATAAATGATCTTATAAATTTATGAATGCAATTAAAATGTTATATTACGGTTTGAAAGCTATTTCTGTCAAAACCCGTCAATTTTCGATAAATGTTGGTTTTTATTTTAAAAGTGAAAATTACCATATTTAGAAATTTTTTTAGATTAAATAAATTTCATTTCGGGAATCATGACGTTGAAATTATCCAAAAGTGAATTTTTCATAATTTTCTTAGACAGTCAAATTTTTGGGGAAAATATAAATATCGTTTAAATATATAATGTGTTTTATGACATCATAATGACCCAATGGTGATGTAATAAAATACTATAATCCTTATTTTCGGAAAATATATGTTTTACCATTAAAATAATGTAATTTTGGGTTTGTTTGACATACTTTTCAAAACATTAATGAACCCCTCAAGACTTATGCAACACTTTGCCTTTTTAAATTAATTTCCATGGGAGTGTGACTCACCTCCACATAAGCAACCTTATTATTTAAATAAGTTCGGACCTTGGCCTTGTAAAATATTTTTTTCCTCTTTCCTTTTCCAGAAACTGTGGGCAAAAACCATGGGATGGTTTGTGGTTTGGATTAGTTTAATATAAGGGGTCCCAAACCTAAATAATAAAGAATTCTCTCACCTTTCCTATATAAACCCACCCAAGCTCCAACATCCTCCTCACTAAAATCCTTTTTCAGTTCGTCCAACCTCTTCCCTACTCTCTCTAAAATCCTCCTAAGGTGCCCCAAGCTCCCCAGAAGCCTCTCACAAGCCTCTCTCTAGCCTTTGGAATCACACTCCCAAGTAAGGGTTTTTTCTACCAATCTCATTTTTTTCAATTTTCTTTAAGTTGTATTGACCTTTTAATTCAATTATGAATGTTGGGGTATGGTTTCGCAGATCCCCCATACTTCCCTCTTATTGTTTGAATGATGGGAGACCCCTTTCTCATTAAATGCCTCCCGTGTACACACGTTACTATGCCGAAATTCCGAAAAGACCTTCTCTCTCTTCTTTTACATTAAAGGAATACATTTGTATCATGAATCAAAATTCCTTGTCAATTGTTGGGAAATGTATCTATATGACCTCCATACTGTACATTACATGTAAATATTATGAGGAACCCCTTTCTATCTCATGAACCATTTTTATAAATTCTTATGTCACGCTGTTACGCTGCCGAAATCACACCAATTTTCTAAGCCAATGTCATTGTGTAGTGAATACCATGCCCATTTCTCCATCAAGGGTATTCAACTTTATGAACATTTACTTATTGATTATAAAGTTTCATGTATCAATTCCACATTCCTTTATCGTGGAATAAATGATTATGTTTTATGAATCCATGTTTTATGGTCCATGTGGCACACTTATGCATGAAATGAAATGTTTAAGAAGGGTGCACCCTTATAGCATTCCAATGCATTGGGTAATGTATAGTATCATGATACGTCATGTGAAATGAGTGTTGACTCATGCTAATTCAGGTGCAACAACGGTTTACTCGAGCTTCATGTGAAATGAGGGTTTACTCATGTTCCTAGTGCAATGAGCCTTGGCTCATGCTAATTAAATGTTAAGTGTTGTTGGTGCATTTCCATGTTATGATTATCATGCTTTATCATGCCTTTATGTTCATGTTTCTTTTATGCTCTATTGATATGCCTATTGTCTAACATGTATTTTACTCCTCGTGTTATTCCATGTGTACTCCCTTACTGGGATTTATAGCTCACCCTTTTTTATGCATGTCCTCAGGTTATCCCATGCAATGCTAATTACGATGGAATGTAGTGGTCATGTAAATGAATTATTCAATAAAGATGTTGTATTTCATTTTTTAAGTATTTATGTAATGATCCTAATCCCCAAAGACACTAAACCTCTCGATCTTCTTTGTTGTATCAAGTGAAATTTTATTTAATGAATAAAGTTTAACTTGTAATAAAAAGCAGGGTTGTCACAGTCAATTAGTAGAGAAAAGATCACTGCCACACATTGGTTGATCAACATTCTTGATATCATCAGATAATAGTAAAGAATGATGATATTATGAAAAATTCCTACTTTACAGAGTATGGTTAATATGAGTTTCTGATGATTCCCTAACAACTTACTAATACCCCAACAATATTCAGGGATAAGATGAATAGTGACTATAGAAATTAACTTGAAAATTTTTTAGCAGTGTTTATTTATTATATTATAATCAAATAAATGATAAAGGAGGAAAATGAATAACAACTAAGGCATTTGTTGGTGACATTAATGAAGGACAAGTAATACACTAAAATTTGAAACATTGAATTTTGGATACAAAAAATCACATTCTTGGTGAATGTGATCACAAATGAAGAAATGTCTATTGAACCTTCAAAAATATAGGTGACTGAGATATGTAAAAGCTTATAGTGTCACAAAAATCAATATTTATATTGGATTATCAAGGTAGTACCGATGTTTTTTAAGAAAATTATTATTAATATCAAGACCTCTATATATGTAAATATAAAAATGTATAAAGTACGTCTGGTTGGACGAATATGGGGAATTCATTATAGAGCATAAGGGAAGGAGGATCCCTGAACCTGTACTCCAATTACCTTTCAGTGGAAAATGTTTTGTGATATATAGTGATGAGTTAAGGATAAGTATTGTTTGTTTACTCATGAATATTGGTAATGTGATATCCAATGCCTTATAATAGTTGAAGGTCAATGAATAGAACTATCCTACACATGTTCTAGAGATATCAGCTGTGACTTTTGACGTGAAATTACAGAGCCACTACCTCTATGGTGATAAGTGTGACATATATACCAATCATAAAATCCAAATACATAGATTAACACAAAAGGACCTCAACATTAGTCAAAGGTGAAAGTTAGCGCAAATCAAATACTATTATTACTCTATTCACTATCATCTTAGAAAATAAATCATTATAGATGATGCTCTTCATAGAAAAGAACGTCATCCAATATCCATGAACCAAAAAGTGAAAGACCCTATCTTTATGGATATTCAAATAATGGATTTTGAAATTATAATAGTAAGGAATACATATTTACCGGATCAAATGTTTTCCCAACCATCAATCCATGTGATGATTATGGAGGTGTAATGGGATGATCCAGTGTTTCAATTGATAGTGAATGTTTTAAAGTAAGGGAAGATGAAATAGATCCATATTGATGTAGATTTTCTAATTCGGTTTGGAATGCAGCTTTGTGAGACTTCATCACCCGAGATAAAGATGTATCTATTGGATAATGCACATATCTCAACATTATCAATCCATCCTTGTATTACCAAGATATGACATGATATCTGATAACACATCTGGTGGGAAAAATGAAGAAGGAGATTGATGAGTATATCTCGAGGTTCTTGATATGTCTGGATGTTAATGAAAATATAGATACGTCCAATGGGATGATAAATCCATTACTAATACCAATGTGGAAATGGTAGAATGTAACTATGGGTAATTCAATGGGTATACCAAATAAATCTAATAGAAATAGTGTGGTATGGGTTATTGTGGACCAACTGACCATGACATCCCCCTTATTCTCTATTCATGAATATCTCTCAACTAAAAAACCTAAAAATATATCTGTGATGGTAGTGGTGAGATTTCAGGGTGTTCCACTCTCAATTTTCTCTAATCATTATCTATTGTTTACATATAAATTATTTTAGTGACTATAATATGCTTTGAGTACTAAATTTAATTTCAGTATGGCCTATCACCGCCTAACTGAAGTCCAATATGATAAGACTATTCAAAAGATCAAATATTTAATATGCGCCTTCTCTATAGAATTCAAATGATGATGGGATATTCGACTCTCATTGTGCGAGTTCTAATACAACAATAGCTTCCACTTGATTATTCATATCGCTCCAAGTGGTTATTTATGTGTAATTAGATGTAAAACCCCAAAATGCTTGGATGAAGTTGGTGAGTGAATACTTCATGGTACTAAACATTTGCAAGTGATGAGAGAAAATTTTCATCCCATCAGGCAACATATATTTGCAGATCTAAGTTTGAAATACAGATATTCTATCCACCGTGGAAGGGACTTGGAGGTATACATTGGAGATAAATTCTTTATTTAAATATCACTATGGAATTGGGTCATGTGGTTCATAATGAATGGTAATATAATCACATGTTACATTGGCCCCTTTGAGATGCCTAGTCGTAAAGGATCAATGGCATGTCTGCATGCAATTCTATAGAATATGGCTGAAGATCTTGATGTGTTACACATAAAAATATTGAGGATGTACATACCAGATACCTGACATGTTTTGAACATATTTATTGTATAGTTGGATGATGATCTATATTTTTAGGAGAAGTGAGTAAATATTTAATACCAGAGATACAAAGTAATACTTAATAAGAGATCCAGCCTTTTCAAAGTGTTGTGGTGGAACCATTAATATGAAGAATCAACTAGGGAACTAGAGGTTGCAATGGATATGTTCCTTCACGTGTTTATATATAATAAAATTTCATGTATATATTTTAAAATGGTGGTTAAAATAAAATGTCCCAATCATTAATCAATGGAATTATTTCCTTCTAATATAAATTTAAAATAGTTTAAATCACAAAGATCCCATAATAAAAATAATATAAATATGGAATTAAGAAAATAATAAGTATTTTCATATTTTAAAAAACCAATACTAATAAAATAGTAACATATCCATAAGAATAGTAATATGAAATGTATGAGTAGTAAACTGGAAAAATGTATAGTGAAATCACAAAAGGAAGTATAACTAAAATTTATGCATCTAATAAATGAAAGTATGGTATAATTATATCATAGTCTAAGTAAAGGAATGTCATAAAAATTATGAATTAAATGTATTTATTTTTTTAAATATATAATTAAAATTTATCTGATAAAATTATTACATTAAAAATATATATTTTCATAAAATTTATTCATAAATTAATATTTTTATGACTTATGATTTTATGATATTTGTGTGAGATGTTAGGTAATTTTTTAATATGTAGTAAAATCAGTTATAATTTTTCAATATATATTTTTCTTGGTATGTGATGGTTTTAATAATAAATTAAATTATTCATGTTTAGAAAATTATTTTCAAAAAATAGAGTTAATTCTTTTATTGTACTTCTAAAAAAATATTTAGGTGAATTTTTGAATTCTTTTGAAATACCTGCATTTTTAAGGAATAATAAAATAATGTAACTTAGAGTACATAATCATTATAAGTTGAATGTTATATTTATTGTGTCATCATTCATTTATGAACTATAATATCAATTTTTCCTTCTCCCTTTAATGTAACTATTTATAGAATCATCACTATTTATTGTCTTGACGGAAATTAATACAATAATGATTAAAATAATTGGAAAAAAACCCTCAACACCACTTCAAATACCACCCCTCACACCGTCATATCCTCACACATCTCAAGATTTTATTATTTATGAAATTTTTTTATTAATCTTCACATTCTATTCCCAACTTTTAGGTGCTCTTGGTATCATCAAAAGTCCAACACTATATGTCTTAATGAATCCTCACTCGTTTTTCATTTAATTTCCCTTCAATTTTATAAATTATTTAATTATACCATAAATTAAATTCATATAACATCAATGATAACTCCGTTTACATAAATATACTAGAATTATATCATATTAATGGAGGATTCATCTGTAATATCCTCCCTCTAACTCTTTTATTATAAAATTGAAATCATCGCCCATGATGTATCAATATACTGACATCGTGGGTGATGCACATTGATTTTACTTAAACACAATTTTGGATGTTAATAAAAACAAATAATTATTTATTGAACATTTTAATTTTTAAGTTATAAAAGTATTTATTTTCTAGAAATAACTTATAATCATAATAATAAATGATAAAACAAAATGAATAAATTGTGATCGAAAATTACCAAAATTTACCTAAAAAGATCATCAATAAATTTTATCTAACAAATCATCCAAATTGAATATATAAAAATAAATTTTATGAATATTTAATATCATTCAATATCCCCAATAAAATATAATATCAATTCTGGATAATAATCAACATTTTACAAAAACGGAAATTAATATATACAAATTAACTGATCATGATAACTATCAAAACAAACACTCTCAAACAATGATATTAAACTCAAGAACTCATATGAAAGAGAATAAAAGAATTTAATAAGACTATAAATAATTAGATTTATTTATAATATGTTCTTCAATTGTAAATTAATGAATATAATGCGATTATATAGGGCATTAATGTGAAGAAATCATTCAAAAACATGTAAGCGGAATCTCAAACCCATCATTTTTTCTTTGTATTTTTCACTCAATCACCCCATTATTAGTATGAATATTACATAAATATACTTTATTTTTAATTATCTTACCAATTCTAGGATATAAATTTTTTCAACCAGAATTTATTACAAAAAATAGTTTTCCAAAAGAACTCTTCTTTAAAAAAACAATCGTTTTTCATCTCAATCATGGTTGATGAATCTTATATAAAGAATAGTATTCCCTATATATTTTATGAACCCAATGTTTATTATTGTATGATTTATGAAATGAAACTCATTCATTTCCATGGGTTATTTATTCTCCATGATTGATTTATGATATATGTGTCATGCATGTTAATGAAAATGTTATGTTGTGATGGGTGTGCCTAGAATTATATAGCACAATGTAAATTTTATGATTTGATGGGTGTGCCCAGAATTTAATAGTTCTGCAGTGCATTATGAAATGTCATATATCTCACGAAGAATTTGAAATATTCATGAACATGAGGATATTTTCATTCCAAACTATGTGTGGAAGTTAACCACTAAGAGATTATGTATCATATTTATGGGTCACCATATTCCATGAAATTACCTAATTATTCCTCTCCTGATTATGTTGATTATGTTATGATTATACTCACCCAATGTCAAATTTATTGATGATTAATCTAACCAATTACGGGGATTTTAGATCCCCCATATTCAGGTTTATCCTTAGGTGACACCATTGGATCCTCATTTTGTAATGATTTTTTTATTTTTTCATTAAATTTAGGTAACATTAATTTAAGAAAATAAGGGTCTCTATATGGGATATCTATAATGGTTTTTTAGGAACCCATGACCAATGAGTAATGGTGAATGAGCTAGACAAAATAAATGTCAATGAAGAAGATTATATACCCCATATAAGTCTATAAGTTGTTGATCTAGTGGTTGTGGTAGTTGAGGTAAAACACATGGTGCTTCTATGAAGTAATGCTTATATCAGCAGAGCAGTGCTAGTAAGGGAGCCCGAATGGAAGCACAGGGATGAGAGGTAGGATATATGAATATAAATTAGCCTATACTTATGGATAGTAATGCTAAACTATGTATAGTTAAAGATACTAATATTGTAGATTCTACAACAACTATTTCATTATTCGATACATGAACCTATCATTCTCTTATATCTTCTCAACATTTTAGTGGATTGATTCTTGTTATGGAGATAGTGAGTGGGTTTAGGAAGATTGATACACCTTTTTGCGTATAGTTTAGAGAAATATATTTATCAAAGGGTTCTTCCCTCGGGGTTGTTTGGAATCTTTTTCAATGGAATAGGCACATTCTTGATATTCCATTTTTTGACATAATTTTTTGGTTTTGAATATTTAATAGATCACAAAGCCCACATATATTGTTACCATTAGAGAGATACTTTTAAAGCCCATAAAGGTAAAATTTAAATACATCCTTGAGATTGGATTATCTAGATGAGTTTTCTATGTCCAGTTCTTTAAAAACTATGGGATATCACGACATAGTTTCCAAGACTGCTCATGGATGATGGTGGTGTAATGTAAGATATGTTTCCAGTGGTATTGTATGGGTTCAGGGGAATGATTTATAAGGACATCTCAAGGCTTCCACCTAATAGAGATGATTAATTTACAACTAATCACATTCTAGGGCTTGAGATAGTTTCTATTCCATCATAAAAAAGGGAACCAATTGAGATTCATGATCTGAAGACCAAACACAATGAATTTATGGATAAGGGATTTATCCCTCTATGTACATCACCATGGGTTTATATAGACTAGATTTTTAATAAGGTTAATAGATCATTACAATTAAGTTTTTATTACTAGATGTTTATCCTAAATAATGTGATGAACTATTACCCTCTTATATATATCAATGAACCCTTTAACCAGTTGACATAGATTGTGTTTTCACTATTAATTGTATTGAAATTAGGGTATAATTAGTTTGTAGTTTGACCATATGATATACCATGGAAAAAATACTGAATAGTTGATGTCCTATTTGAGTTTTGGGTTACACCATTTGGGTTGAAGAAAAATCTAGTAGTTTTTATGAGCATGATGAACCGAATCATCCTCCCATATCTAGATCATTTTCTTGTTGATATTCTTGATGAACAATTCGTGTAATGTATGACTCACGATCATCATTCCAAACATCATGAAATCGACTTGAGTACACTATGATGAAATTAGCTATACGAAACTCAATCTATTTTTTAATTATTGATATGTTAAACATATTTCATGGTTCAAATAATCCTATAGTACGATGTTCCTGAAAATTGAAAGAATTTAAATGAAATCATTTATTATGAGTAGGAAAAACCTATTTTTACTTTCATAGATTTATGGGTTTTACAATCATTTATAGGATGTTCATTGAATAATTTTTCTATGTGTTAAGACCACATTTGAGCTTGATAAAAATAGAATTTAAGATTTTTCATTTCTTAGAGTATGAAAATTCGTTCCAGGAGTTAATGAAATTGTTGATTACCACTGCAATCTTAATGCTAATTAAGATAGCTGGTGATAACATAGTGTTTTATAATGCTTCAATGATAGTACTTGAATCAGTGTTGATGTAGGGAGGTTGAGTTTTGGTTCTTGTTTATTTGATGTTGGGCCCCAAGAATGGAATTACATTATGAATGTCCATGAGTAAGCTTGAGTAGTTTATTCCTTGATGTGTTGGTTGTATTATATGTTGGGAAATTTGTTAACTATGAATAATGATCTCAAGATCTTAATATATATCTTTTTACAATTGTACATGAATATTTGGTAGTAGTGACATGTTTTGTATATGAAGTCATTTTATTTTGAGCTGGTGTATACAAAATTGAAAGTAAATAATGTTTTTGACTCTTTGAATATAGAAACATAGACTTAGGAAATTGAATATTCTAGTTATATATTGATGATGCTGACTATGATGCATGTTATTTAAGTGGTGGAACAAGAGGACCCAGATAAAATTAGCATCTTCTCACTGATAGTTGAGGCTACACATTTTTATGGATAAGATAATGGTTTTATGAGGATCTAGAGTTTTTATCATTGAATTGAATCATTGATGATGGGGAGTCAACATGAAATTGGATTATAAATGAATATTAATTCATTTATCACCATGTATGTCTACTTATGCTTATGTTTATGCAAGATGATCTCGTGGATGAATTTCATGACTTGATGTGGGCAACAGATATAGGTTTTACCAAAATTTACCATCACCAAAAAAATGTATTGGTGGTCAGGAATGAAAAATGGGATTTCAAGGTTTATGATATGATGATACACCTATCAACAGGTGAAGGTTGAGAATCAATTACATAGACGTTTAATAATTCCATTTACCCTTATGAAATGGATATTGGTTTACATTTACATGGATTATTCATTGGGTCTCCTGAGGAAGTCGAAGAAGAATTAATGTATTTCTGTGATTTTGGATCGATTGATCAAATTAGTACTTTTGTTGTCTATATGAGAATCTTACTCAGATTATACAATTTGGAACCTTCACATTTTAGAGATATTATTTCTTCATGGTGTTTCCTAGTGTATAAAAATATACCATGACTCATGTATTACATCCCACATGTATAATGTATTATAGAAGGAACATGTTACGAAGGTATTACTATTTATGGATTTTCAAAAACAATTAGATTGGAGGACAATGATTACTATTTATATTTTTAAGGATATGCTGTGGTAATGTGTTTTCCAACATAGTGGGTCTTTTGAGAATCAATTTGAACTCATTCATTACTCCTATAACAACTTTTATTAGAAAACAATTCATATGGAACCATATGGGCCTATTTATGGTAGTTCTCACATATCACATCTATGGTGGTTGGTGGCATGTATGTCAATGAATTTGGGTTAACTATTTTATATGATATGTCATAGCAGGATCATTCAATTCAAAACAAATATTATTATAACTCATATTATACAAATGGTTTATATAGATAGATGTCAACAACCCCATGAGTTAACAATGGGTGATCTTTTTTTTACCAAATATCTCACAGACAGGGTCTCTATTGGATTAGGAGATAAGTACGTTAGTGCCCATTTTTATCAGATAGGTTCACTCCAATGGATAGGTTTATTGTTAAGGTTCATGGTTTGTGATAACAATGTTACCTTTATTGGAAACCATGCACACTAGATATTAATCAACCCAATTATTATAAAACAATCCAAAACTGCGAAGCATTAATCCCTAATTTCCCCAACTTGTGCCAGAACAAATTTCTATGAATTTTCAATCTCTCAGACATAATCCTATTCCACTATAACCATATCATTAATAAATCAATTTTTTGTTTTACGAATATTTACCTCTCCCAATAAGTAATATTATTCTGTTTCAATTTCCCTCTCCCTCATCTCACTTCACACATGAAGTGGAATGTTTTTTCCCCCAATGATGATATGTTAGATATATGTTTTCATTTAATGTATTCATTTTTATTTTATTTCATGGCTTTTGTTCCATATATAATTATTCATTATCATATGGTTCATTTTATTTTAATTTAATGAAATTAGTATTCGGTTATGACCATCAATTATCTAGAGGGATGGTATATTTATCAAATCATATTGTCCAAAAAAAATTATGTGTATGTAATAGTTAAATTTATATTACATTTTTATCAATTTCATCATAAAATGGATTAATTAAATGGATTATTAAATAATGGAATCATCAAATTGGTTACAGATATATTCATGTGATGATGTAATGGGTTGAACATGTGAAATTTTATTAGGTGATTGTGGTTTTTAAAATTATGAATAATTTGATATGATTTATTGGATAATGGTAATTATGAAATGGTTTACTAACTAAAAATTGTTAATGGTTTATATGATTACATGTTTATAAATGGTGAAATAGTGAGTTATTAATTTTATTACTTCTGAAATAAAGTGATGAATCTTTTTTAATGAATTGAAAAGATAAACATTTCTGATATTACTTGAAATGAATGAATTTGATTCCTAAAATTGATATATGTGAAGATTGTATATCTGTGATATTGTGATATATGTGCTATTTGTGTGGGAAATTGAATAATGTATCATAATACTATATAGGATTTACTAAAAATAATTGTGTAGGGAATGGAATTATGCTTTATATAATGATATATGAAAAGAATGAGATTTTGGATAGGGAGTTATGTATCAAAATCCCATGGGTTGCTATTGATGATATTATTAGCCCAAAATATTGACATGTTTCTATATTATGAAATTGAGATGAAATTATAAATAAAATCCCTTTTATTTATGGATATTTAAAATATCATGTGGATGGGTGAGACTCCAGACAAGTTAGAAATAGATATTAGTGGTTTGGGATTCATTTTGAATCCATGTAGTTCATGTAGTTAATTGATGAATAAAGAAATATTGACAATTGTTTACATTATGGTTTTACATTATTGTTCATAAAAATCATACACTTCTATATAATCATATTGTTTTTTACATTGTTGGCAGTGGACTATTAGGATTTACTCACACCATACTTGGGATGGTAGATAATTACCTGAATAGACATCAAGTTTTCGGAACGAGTTAATGAGAAGATTCATATGTTAGATGGATGAGATATGATGGATTCGGGATGAGGTAACCAAACATGGTTTTGAGACCCACTTTTGAGTTTTTAGGGTTAAATTTATTTTGGATTTTCATATTGAAATGTTAAATGTAATGGAATAATACATCTATTACATTTTTGGTATTTTTTTCTTATTTTAGTTTATCAGTTAGTACTTGTTTGTATCGGGAAATGTGAAATTTTTGTTGTTGGTTATTTAATTTGGTTGTTGTTATAGTCTTCCAATGTAATTTATTAGACCCTCGTCGAAATTAGGAAGCCTCTAGCATACTAGGAGGAGTGCATGAGCTCATGTAGAAAATTGGATTGGGGAATTTTCATGTTTCACTTGAGCCAAGACAGTAAACTTCCTAGTTCACCAATGATTATTTTTGGTCAATACCTTGAAATGGTTGTGGATATGGTTTGTATTTTTCCATGAAATGATAATAGTGATCTCATAATGTACTGATGAATATTATCTAGAGATGAGTTTCATTCAAGAACTCAATGGTTTGTTTGTATTTTAATTAGGTATATAATGTTTTATATTAGAAATCAATTGTTTATCATCACCTGTTTCTCTATATACTGATAGATTATTTTTATAAACAGTAATTTTCATTCCATAATTGGTTTTTTTCACGTTCTATTTATTCTATTGTTTTGTACAGTGGAAAAATTCCTGAATTCATGTATAGAAAAGGGAAAAGGTCCATTTGATTGTCTGTTTCATATTACATGGTTCTAAGTATAGAGAAGGGAATGAAATAGGATTTTGTACATATATTATAACATCTTTCATTGATCGCATTTTTTCATTTTATTTTATGTCATTAAACACAAAATGTACTTACATTTAGCGTATCAATATATGATTATATAATTATTTGTATATATTCTATTTTTCATTCATTATACATTGGATGTCTATAGAATATTTATATTTTTTACAATATTTTCCATCTATTTTATTAAAAATATTAAAATTGTAGGTAATTTATAATATATTGTATATTAACCCCAAATATTTCCATACACACTCACTTCTAGTACATTTCCATAGGTGTATGGAAAATTGTTTCGAAGGACACATAACCAAAATGGATTGGTTTTGTGGGATTGAAAAAATTTGGTTATATTATAATGATCTAACCAAGGAAGTTTTTTTCCATTGATATACTATTTATTATTTTTATAAATTAGTATAGGATGCTTCAAATAATGGTAATTTTATCATACATGGTTATAGAATGACCATGTGTGGGAGTGAAACTGTGTTCCCCAGGTTGTGATTACTGTTATTAATATTCATAGATTATAGTGTTGATATTATCTCACCTCATCTGGGTAACTTATTTTATTGTAATACTTTTTATTATAGTTTTTTAATCATGGGATTGTATATAAAGATAAGTTTATTCATAAATACTGATATGTTTATTTTGATATATGTTGATATTCATTATTCGTTTCATTGACACATTTATAATATATGAAAAATCATCACAGATGTATTATGAAATTAAATACATTGATATAAGTGATATGATAGATAAAACAAACTATTCTATTATAAAAACTCACCTACTATGACATGTAATGTGGAACACTAAGCTACTGAGCCCCTCCTTTTTCCTCCAATTATTGTTGATCTTGTTTACTATTATATCTTTTATGTTGGGTTTTAACAATTGTTGACTAGATGACACTGATATTCATTCCAATTAAGTGTCAGGAGTCATGAAATCAACACTTTCATAAAATAATAGATTCAAAACATTCTACATTATTCAAAATTTTAGGTTCATTCAACTTCATAATTTTTTCATGGCAGATAAATTATCCCTGAGGATGGATAATTTATTATCCACACTATTCTTTTCTATGAAGATGATATATTACTATTTTATGCATCTTTCTACATTCACTAGGGTGTTAGGCCCCCATGTAAATGATTGAAGGATTCAGTAAATCCAAATGATAATTGGAAACCATAATAAACCCACAAATTTAATGGTGAAGCTTTCCTCTTTTGTTTGATAAAGACTAACTAAACATTGGGGAATATCATGGTGTATCTGATAAGATTTAGGAGATTGTATATAAGTATTTTCAGATGATGTTTTGGATAAAATATTATGCATAGATGATGCAACATTATATGTAACATTAGTTGATAAACAAAATATTTGAGAAATTTTCATTTAGGAACATTGTTGGAGGCTTCACCAACATGCAATGATTTTCTATATAATTATTATCTACTGAGTTATATATGATAATACATTTCGATGTTATGATCTTCTATGAGATATGTTTGTAAATAAACTTTTTCCACCTTAGATATATCTAGAATGTTATGAATCGGTATCTCATCTAGGATGGGTACCTGATATATTCACTCGGTGTCATCCATGTAGTATCAACATTAAAAATGACATGAACTTATTCTAGTTATAGGATGCTCAATTATGATGGTTACCATTATTGATGTAACATGTAGATAATACAAGGATGTGTACTTATTTGTCATAATCCTTTTGAAGTGGAGTAATATCATTACATAATGTATATACACAATCACCCCTAGTTTCCTCAATCAACATTGGAGTTTCATGATTCAAGTAGATTGTGTCTTATTTATGTGTTTTTAGTTCATTATAGTAGTATAATATTTGTGGTGGATAATTAGGGGTGCCCAAGTATGTATGGGAAACACATACACCTCAGAAGACTTGAAGATATAGTTCATGATGAAATTCATACCATAATAGGTGATGTAGTAGACTGTCATAGGAGAGGTAGTAACATCCTTATATAGTTTTTACTGGAGGATACATTGGAGATGATGAAAATGGCGGCATAAGATGGTGTCTATTTTTTCATTGTAAAAATTTAGTAAATAGGAAATTATACACTTAGATGTATGATTCACATGTCATCTACCATATTCTATGTCTTCATCAATATAAGGGCATTGATTTTTTTTCAATATTCAAATGATTAAGGATTGGTAGTGGACATCATTGATGGTGTTATGAAAATAAACACAACATTAGGATTGAGGTAATAGTATTTCGAATATATTAATTTGTGTTCTCATGAAATTATTATATTTTATTTCCATTGGATGATTGTTTTTTTGGAATGATATGATTCGATTTATTTATTTATATTGATTTATTTGTCTTGTACCTGGATCATATAAAATAGTATCAAAGTTGAGTTACATTTTTATCTCTATTATAGGGATTATATGTTCACCATGGTTAGTGGGATATTGAGTTTAGTCAGGTATGAAGAAATCTAGTATGATTTCATTGTCTCGTGGTTGAGATTTAAATCTAGACTTAGGATAATGGTGAATAGTATAATTATTCATTTCCAGATGTGGTAAATAGTTTTTAGGTCCTCTTAAATAATGAATTTATTTCATTACAACCAATGCGAGAGAATATTTTCAAATTCTTTCAGTAATTAGGATAATATCCAGTATCTATTACACCATAGAGTGTAAAACCAATACATGTTTTTGAGTTAAATAATTTTATAAAGGTACATAATGTAATGAAATTAATATATCCATTTTTATCACTATTGGTTCTCTATTTATGTTTTCCCTAATAGAAAATTGGATATTTTTCTTTTTTTGGATTATTATAGGATACAAAAAATTAATTTCAAACATCATTATCCCCTTAAATGTATTGATGATCAGTCAGCTATTTTTTTCTCCTGTTGTGGTGGTCCTAGAATTTATGAATTAGAACATTCGTAGCCATTTTATAAATGGAAATGAAGAAACATATAAGTATCATTCATCATTATTCATGACATAATGAATCAGATAATTTTTCTTTTGTATTATTAGAGTCTTATAATTATTTTCATACAAACCATTGTTCACTGCTACAATTAGTATGATAAATCTCAAAATATTAAATTTTTTTACATTGTGCCCTAACAGATAATAAAACTTTTTCCACATTATCTATATATAATTTATAGATCACAAGAGTGAACCAATTATGAATAGTTATCTCAGAGGCTGGAGTGGTAGTTTACCCATAAAAAATTGAATTAATGGTATCAATCTAGAAATAGAATAATTTTAATAATATTTAGATCATTTTCCGTTTAGTATGATGTTTCTGGTGTTTCACCTTTCACATATACTATATGGAAGCATCATTTCTAGAAATGACAATGAGTGGGGTAATGAGTTCTTGGACATACCATATGCTATATAGCTTTCTGGAAGATAGTAGTAGGATGATTACCGAACTGATTCTCCCGTTTATAATTTTTGGGAATGAATATACAAAGTGTTTTCATAAAAGTGGATAAAAACTAAAGTATTTCGTGATGAAGGATATGGTAATGGATTCATATAGATCCATGAAACATAGACCCCATGATATAAATTACCATAACTATGAGGTATATATATTTATAGTTGTATATGATATCAAAATCAAGAGACACTATCAGTTTGGTGGTAGGATTATAGTGGATAATAACTATTGCATCATCAAATAAATATTTAGTTAGTTTTATATAATAATTTGACAAAGGGGGTGGGTCAATTAACTATATTTACTTGATGTAAGGTTTGATAACACCCGATGAATATATATATTCATTAAAATTTCCTGTAATATAGAGATAACGATTAATGTAGTATTTTTTGAATGTGTGACAATTGATGTGACAATTTCTAAAATGCATTTACATTTATTGGATTCATATTGATGAGTACATATAAATTCAATAATTTTTATACCAATTCATCTTGACCTGATCAAGATTTTTATGTTATAAGATATAGTGGGATTCCCTTTGACTTTTTGTTTATTCGTGGTGTTACACCATCATTTTATTAACTTGGAAGTGGTGATGTGATTCTTATACAAATTCAATTTTAGTATAATATATGAATTCACAATGAAATGAAGTGGTTGATTTATGTTCCTATATGGTAAGTACATCCATGTTTGAAAAATATATATGTGGGACTACATAGGAAATAATTTTGGATATGTCTTAACAAGGATATAGATGGATTAATGTTGATATTTTCCACCTATCGGTATATGAAGGCATACAACCATATTATTAATTAGTTTTTATAACAAATTAACATTACATAGTACAAATTGGTTGATTTCATTAAGGAATTTTTTATAAATATACCCGGTAAACCCCTAAAACAATGATTTAGTATGCGTGATCATGGATTAAATGACGATTGTATCCAACATCTATCCCATCATGGGGACCAAACATATTGTTGTTATTCTGTCTCTTTTTGTGGGACATAGTTCATATGTATTAT
This sequence comes from Viscum album, assembly GCA_963277665.1. Classification (NCBI taxonomy): domain Eukaryota; kingdom Viridiplantae; phylum Streptophyta; class Magnoliopsida; order Santalales; family Viscaceae; genus Viscum; species Viscum album. The sequence goes on from OY728152.1 coordinate 1,016,057,776, forward strand.
GTGAAAATGATGTTTCATTTTAGATAAAGGTCCATTATTCAAATCTAGGTTCATCAAATGGATTTATAAGGATCTAGAATTGGTAGACTTCAAAATATTCTAAATCTACCATAGAAAAATTTAAAAAATAAATTATTGATTTGGATTAATAATTATATATAAGATCTATTATTGATGAATTATATGGATATTGTCAATCAAATTTTGTCCATATAAACATATACTCTAATAAAATATTATATTCCTCGTATCAATTTTCTCTTTTTGAGGTTTTTTATTTAATTCCATGTAGGTTTCTTCTTTACTCTCCCAATACTAGAGATCTAGAACTAATTGTTCACATTAACATGTTGGAGGAATACAATGAAGCCCAAATGAACAAAACTTATTTGGGACCATATAGAGCCAGATGAAATAAAATACTAATCATCATAGATGACCACTGGAGTCGGAGGTTGGAAATCATGTTTTTCTTCATCTATCTCCTAGAATGGGGAAATAATTTATCAAGAAGCAAGGGAAGTTGTTCCTATGGATTTTTAGTCTATTTGAGATAGAGAAAATGGGTAAATATTGCTCCATATATTCTATTCCCTTAGTAGTTCTACAATTCCATTCATGGTGTGTTTGACATGTCACAACTTTGGGGAAAACAGCCTAACCATTTTTAGCAGATAGATGATGATTGCATTGAGAATGATTTTGATGTCTCAATAGAGGTAAATATAATATGAATCACTTACCATATTGAGAATATTATCTATTGTATGTATATAACACTTGGGCTATTGCATCAGTGTAATGGGTTTATTCAAGGGGAATAATTTTTTAGGGAGTCTCATGTTTTATCATACCGACCTAGTTATTTTGGATCCCAAATATAAAATCATCTAATTTATGGTGATTATGATGAATGAACATTTCTTTATATATAAATGTCCATATTTTATGTTATTATAATTCTCATTGATTGTTTAATATTAGGTTTCATCATTTCTGGGGAGCGATATTCAAGATGACTTATTATTGGAGGAATCATGAAGAATTGTTGTAAAACATTTTAATAAAGTGCATTATATGGAATAGATCCTTGTACAGTACCGTAAGGTATTCAATTATATCATTGAGATCCCTTGTATGGTGATGTTTCCTTGACTTTGGATAAATGAAAAAATTCGTATTTTTGAATGGAAGAGAAAAGAGCTAGGGGATATTCCTTAAGTGTATTGGTTGCAACATTGAAGATAAAACGGGGTTGTAGGTGTCTAAAGGGTGATTTTTGCATGTTATACCAAATTAGGGTTTGATGGGAAATGATCAACAGGTTGATTTATATCCTCCATCATATATAATGGGTTCAATGGATTGATTATTAGGATTGATTCATAGTCCTTACACCAGGTTTATAGGATATGTAACTTGGATAATGTTGGGGTACTCTTAAGAATATTAATAAGGACCTCTATGATGTAGTCTCATATGATACATTGTAACACATACAATTATAATTATTCTATAGTGTGGTCTGAGAGGATAATTCATGGTCATTTTTATAAGATTTATTTAAAGGAAATGAGCCACTCTGGACTCACTTTTCACTTATCTCTTCTAGTAAAAACCAATTCTCTATAGAGATATGTATCTAAAGTATTTCATGTTCATTTAGATCAGATTCAACCCCATCATTCATAGAATATATTTATGGTGATCTCAGACATTACAATTGTGACCTATGATAATCCACTATAAACTAGAGTCAAGATATATTGGATTTTGGTTCTCTAGGCCTAATATTTCAAGTAAAAGGGGAAAACAATACATTTTAAATGAAACGTTTTTGTGTGTCTTATCTACTTTTGAGCTGGGGGGACTTAAAAAATTACATATATTTTGATTTATTTATTCTAGAGTATTAAATATGTGAGATGATTATAGAACCACTATCAAGAAAACTACAAAAGAGAATAATCTACTACTTTGACTTGCGTTCATATACATAGACCCCAGTAGATTTTATCGGGCCTATTAGAGTTGTGATCAGACATGCATGCACCATCAAAGTGAGAAAACCATTAATGAAAAATAATTCTTTACATTAAATTTTCATAACAATGTGATTCACTGTACTCATAATTTTTTTTCGATAGAAATGTAAAATATGAAATTTTATTAAATATTAATCAGACAACCTAATGGGGATTTAAAACAATTATTATGATAATTGATGTTTGATCAATGATAACGGAGAAATGTGATAATGAATTGGTTATCTAATGTGTACTGTGATGAAATGTTTGATATGATGAAATTATTATGTAAATGAATTCACTTAATTATACTTAAATTGTTAAATTATTTTATTGTGCTCATTTATGATGAAATATTAATAGAATTTTATTTATCCCGGATATAATGTGACTAGTCTATAATGGGAGTTTATGAAATTTTACTGCAATGATTATTTAATGGGATTAAAAATATTTATTCTATAATTCTTGGGAATCATTATTTCGTCTAATCATCTTATAATGCTTCTATATCTCTTTCAAATTCATCGATGTTGTTTTGAGGTATATACCTTACGAGGGTTATGAATATAGTTGGAATGGTTCTATTCCATCCTCAACGATGTCATAAAGGATTCACACCATGTTTGTATGGCCCAAAAATTTATATAATTATAATTGTTCTAGTGTTTAATTTTTAGGTATATTATACGAATATTAATTTTTTACCCCCATTTATCTCCTTATTTCATTAACTATATATACAAACTTGATTAATTTATATAGTGTTGGTTGGGTCCAGATTTTTTATAAAAACAAACTTTTGTCGACACCATTTGATTATAAGTAAATTTCATAGATACATGTATGGACAAAGGCAGATATCAATATATTTTTTGCTTTCATTCCTATTGTGATGTTTCATTAAGATGGGACCAATATGTTATTATTAAATGAGGATTTGGAGTAATTAATTATTTTGTCTTGTCTCCTTTTTATATTTCATCAATAATAACATTAATCAAATTTATCATGGCATTTCTTGATTCTATCATTGTTTGGATTCCATTGGTATTGTCTCAATTTATTTGTAGATTCCCGTTTATTATTTTTGTTTTTTACAATATTTGACAACAATTATTTTTCTACATATTCCATTATATCTACTCTATTAAGAACAGGATGATGATATCCTTATGTTAGTGGTCACATTATTATATTTTTATTTGATAAATGGAATCACATCACAATGATATGAGTAGATTAGTTATCTTGGAATTGAAGATATTGAAATAAATATTACACCAAAATTTCAAAATTAAAATAAAAAGTTGTATTTTCATAGAATACAACGTATTTTAATTAAAATAACACAACTTATCTATCATGATACCCTCCCGGGAATCTAATGGAATGAAAACATAATAATTGGGAGAGATATAGTTCTTAGTAACATAATGTGTAATATAGAATCTATAATAAAAATTAGGGGATATTCAATATGTAATGGATAATAAAAATAACATATTACATTTAATGGATAAAAAGATCATGATGAATAATAATGTAGGAAAAAATTATGATATATGTAATTATATTTAAAATATTCATATGGGATTTAGAAAAATTGATTCATATTCTAAATGGTGAAATTATTCCATATACACCAATAACTGTACAAAAATGTGGCAATTAATAATGACATACTTCATATCAATACCTCTAACATATCTTGCAGCAATATCTATGATAAATATATGAGTCCTCAACGAATAAACTGATATGGTTATTTCATATGAAATACTAATGCATCGAGGGACTATAATAAGACCACCTATCCCATATTATATCTAATTCATTACTCATATGAATGTAATGAAACCTAATCAATGGAAATATTCATATTTAAAACCTGTCATATGTAATGCTATTAATTCATAAGAATCAATAAACATTATCAATATAAAAAATCATATTGGAAAACTATATGATTAATTTTAACTCCTCCCCAAATAAATAATAATAAACATAAACTACAATATTAACTATATTAAATGTTATCAAAACAATGTATCCCATTCAAAAAATTGATACACCATATAGTGAAAGAATAATTATGGTATCAATACAATATATTCTCAGGTATGATATGGTAATATAATATTTTTTTCATTCATGAATTTAAATACCATAAAAATTTCACTAAAACATTCATGAGGAAAATACAGATTTTACATGGAAAACATATTTCATAAAATAGACATTCCTTGAATAATATATAAGAAAATTCATTAAGATAAACAATATATAGTGGTAATTTAATATTTAAATCATTTATTTTTCCTAATGGTGGGAAATTTCCATCATGATGAATAAAATAAAATAAAACATTTCATTTAAATAATTTTAAAAAGACTATAAGTACCCTATTTGAAAAAATTTTAGAATAATTTAAAAATATTTTAAAATTAGTATACCATTGGTAAAAATGTATTTAATAAATCATTTTTGTTATTTTATAATAATTTTTGACCTTTTTTTAAAACATGACTATAGAATACAAAGGATTATTGAATGAATAGAGGAATGATGTTATCTTTTATTAACAAAATTTCCTCAGTCATTTTATGTTCCATATTGATGAAAATAAAACTATTAATTTAAAATCAAATTAATACATATATGGAATGAATAGTAAATTTTTTATTTTGGGATAAATTACATGACTTCTTATTCAAAATTTTAATTATAATAAATCATATTAAATGATAAGAATGCATTCCTCAAACCTTCTCCACATTGACCACTTTTGAATCATAAATCCTATGAATGAAATAATTAAAATGAAAAATTATTTATCATAATTATAAATTTATTTATAAAATAAAATATCCATGGGGTAGTATATACACCACACAATAATGAAACATGTTGACAAAAAAGAATATCCTTTAAAGAAGTAAATGATATACGAGAAACCCTTACATAAGTTCCAGTTCCACTTTTTCAACTATAATATTATGATTTGAAAAATATATTATAAATCCATAATAATATAAATGAAACCATATTTCATTATCTTATATTTTATTTTCACCCTTTATTAAAAAATTCCATATTAAGATGATTATTAATGGTGAAAACTGTTTGGTTTTTATGTATGTTTTTGTTCAGTAGTTTCAGTCATTCTATTGTTATCACGGATCAAAAATCATCAAAATATTAACCATTATAAAAAAATTATATTTATAAATATTCATTATTTAACTATTAATAATTATCCACATTATTTAGATATCGAAAATAATTAATTTAATTCATAGAGATGGAAGGATGTACGTAAACATGAATGCTACTATTAGTTTTTGACAAAAAGAATGAAAAAAGGTAAATATTATTTCAAATTTATAGAGTCATTTATAAAATATTTATATCATAAATATTTGATAAATCTATCCTTATTAAAATCAAAGGAAAATTAAAATGAAAAATGTATCACATCTATTCATTAGGTAGTTATCCCACAAATACACACAAACGACAAAATTGTTTTTCATCATATGGTTGATATGGTAGAATATATGATATTATAATTAAATATGTTTACTTATTAAATAATTATCAAATATAAACATTTAACCAACTAATATATCTCGAAGATGGTGTTTGTGATGGAAAAGGAATTTCATCTTTTTATGAGGCGATAGTCAAATGTTCACATGATCTATAGTTTTGTTTCCCATTTGATGGAAAAAGAGATTGATATGGTATATGGAAATAAAACTGTAATATATGATTATATGACAGATTCTTGTATTATTATTTTATCATATTTTATGAATATATTATTGAGTTAAATTATTTTCTAAAGGAATATTCATGGTCATGGTCTATATCACTATTTATTACAACCAAATTGGGTTTACAAATGATTGATTAATATATTTTTTATAAAAAAATAACTCTATGTAATGGGTAGTAATTTAATGATGTTATTTGGGTAGGTATCTACCGATCCTAAAAGATTTTTATGTTTTAATATGAGAAGAGAGAGGTTGACCTTTTATATTTAAGGTAAGTAACACTGGGAATATTTGCAAAGAATAAATTTTACCCTTGTTTTTGAAATATAGATGTCATGACCTATCCTAGATGGGCACATGCCATGACTCCCAAAAAACTGCCTCTAATAGTCTAGGGGATATTGACTAGAATTGACTATTCCAATCCCACATATGAGAGGAATTTGCCTTTGTACCTGCACACACGTACGAATCTCCACACCCAAAATGTAGAAATGTAAAAAAAAATATGTAACAATGCATGCATACCACTAAAATACAAAATACATAGTATGATAGTATAAAATTTTGAATGCAAAGAGGCCATGAGTACAAGAGAAAAAAATTTAAATTCATCCAAAGGGAATGCATAAGTTCCTAACACTCATTCATAGAAAACTGTACATGATGGGCTGATGTAAGATAGTTATATAAATCCATTGGAGCACAACTCACATCGTATATCACAATAAGAACTACCATGTCAAGGTCCATGTAAGAATCCATCGATTCATCAATATTCTACATAGGACATGGCAGGTGTGGGAAAAGCCCGTGACTGGTAGTATATAATAATACAAAGTAGTACACCCTCAAATCCCTAACGTAATACCACTATGAATTAAAATAAGTATACTAAAAAGGAAACCCATGAATTACACCACAATGAAACCACAATAATTATTATAAAATATGGAAATCTCAAATAGGTATAAGTATATTTATTAAAGTGAGTGATTTCTTGGAATAGTCCACAGATCTCCTAGCATCCATGACATGATAAGTGTCAATGGTGCATAAAGTGTGGCCCATGGAGTGTAAATCACACCCGGAGCATCTATGGATCACAAAGATTAAACAAACATGGAGCATTTGGGGAGCGTAGAGCATCAATGGTTCAAATTTACCCTTGTCCACACAGTCACCAATATCATATAGTCATATGTAGTAGTAGTATTCTCTTCATAGTGTGTTTTTTCTAGGAAAAACTACCCCTCAAGTCATTTATTCAAAAACATAAATCCAAATAAACACACATTGAGTATCTCCAAAGTACTGTCTGGTTGTATGGGTCCCAATCCTACAAAAAATTAAACAAACAGACACACAATTAGAATGATATGGAAAATTTATTAAAATGTGACATGTTCGGTCATGTCAGACCTGAAATAGTGTGGCTGGCTCGACCCGACCCAAGGAGTATAGGTTGGCTAGAAACTACCCCTCATGATGGACCACATGACCGTGGCTTACTGAACCACACATTCCTCCCTGATGGGCTATTGGAGAAGCCTGGTTCATCATCCTGACAGCATCATGTGGGGTAATTCAACTCCACCATACATGACCTGCCCTAGATGTCTCCCACTAGTCACTACGATCACCCGACCATATAGACAGTCGGTTGTCCCTATAAACATGGTTCCATAATGTGTTTCACGCGACCATCTTGTCTTGTCTTCATGTTCTCACAATCCCGCGCCATTGGGTCCTCTATCCGATGTAGGTACATGCCACGTCCCTGTATCTGCTATTATTTCATTCTACCATCAATGCCAAATATGAGGGTCTCTTCTTAGGTGGTCCTCCATGGACCACATCTCTATACCACTACTTTCCTCCCCTACTGGGCCGGTGGTGGTTCCATTACTAGTCGCCCTACCTATCACCTTGCTATTCATCACGACCTCCACACAGATCTATTGAGTGCTTCTGTTGCACCCTCCAACATGTAACACACCCTTGTTGAACTATATGCCAGTGCCTCAAGTGATTCACATCATTTTATCATTGGGTAAGAACCCAGAATTTCATTATATGTTTGGATCTTGATTTGTATTGTTTTTTAAGAAAATGAAAAAATTGAGTTTTTCTATGAAAATGTCATGTACATATAAGTACACTCTGTGTACCTAGTTTCCACGAATAGTCATGTACTAGCACTATAATGGATGTGTACATGGTCATGTGATGACTTGGCTAACCTTCATAAGTAAGGACCAATTGTGGATAAGACACGACATTTACTATTAAAGAACACATCTTGTTGTTTTTTTATTTGATATATCAGATCGGGGGAATGTCTTATGTCTGTTTGTGTCTTATTCTACACAAGGATCACACATGAGAGTGATTGAATAAATAATGATCTTTGAAACCCTTTCGATTCTCCATCTAATTTATGATTGGGATGTCCTTGGGTGCGTTGGAATCCCATTGTTGAGTTATCAAAACCACTGAAACCTTTTTTCTTAATTCCTTCCCTCTAATGGGTTATTCATGGTTCAGAGTTTTTCATCATTTTATAGATATATTTTGTTCTATGAAGATTCAAGGGAGTATGTTCATAAATATTGAATGTGATACATTGAGGTAGGTGGTTTCTCCCTTTTTTTATTCGCCTTTGGATTATATTTTCAAAAAGTTTTACTTACACATGTATGGTGTATTTATTTATTTATAATATATCACAATAATTTCCTCCTTTGGTTTGACTTATTTTTAAGGTCTTTCTACCTAGGTGTATGGTTAGATACCTTGTTTACGGGACACCTCATGGGCACGTTTTTCCCTAATTGACTATTTGTTGTTGTTTTTTCTAGAATGTTTTTTAGGAGTACCTTGATTTCTATGCCTTGGATGATTAGGATGGAGTGTATTTTTTATGCGAAATTCATGTGGTATGCTTTTATGAATTTTTAGCCATGTAGAAGTTATAGATTACATGTGCTGCTTTGATATGGTATGCATGCTCCTTTTCGAATATGATGTGTCAACCAATGACTTGGAAAACTGTGGGGGTATCCACGATTATTACAGAGGTCTGTGAGAGCTATGGTGTAGGTAATTAACCCAAGGGTAGTGATAGTTAGAGAAACTAACGAGGTCGCAATAATTAATTTATGTTATGTTGACACTAGGATATTGACTGTGAAATCTACCCAAGAGGTTGTTTTGAAATATTGATTCCATGTTGGCCCTGGGGAATTGACCGTGAGAGTTTCACAAATGGTCATTTGTAAATGATTAGTGTTATTTTAAAACAAAGGGCTTATAATTTGATATATTTAATAGATAGTTGTTTATGAAGGATTGAATGGTTGTGTCGTGACATCTGTTTTTTTTATATTACATTGGGGATATATCGATTAGGATATATCCCATGATGACATTATTCTAATGATAAATAATAAATTTAATTGAATGTAATTGAAAACTCTAGTATTGTTTACTTTTGAGTAGTTCCTAGTTTATTACATTTTTGTATATATTTCCTACTATATATATTTACTTACTATTAAGAACACATCATCTAGTGGTTTCCTATTGAGATTATCCTCAATCCCTAATTGGGTAATGTTTTAGACCCAACAAATTATATGGTTTCACTTATTGTTAACAGAATGTGCACGTCTTCATCTGGTACTTGATCATTGTGGGAGATAGAGAGAATCAGACCAACATAAAGCTTGCGATGCTGCTAGAGTTTACTATTTCCTTTTTTTACTTTGGTTTCATTATTTCTTTCTAGAATTTTGACTTTTTTGAATATTTTCTTAAATACAAATTCCATGAATCATATATATATATTGAGACTTCTATTGGATTTACATTCAGTCTTCCGCTATTTAATTTTGTGGTATTATTGCTTCCTCTATTGTTAATATTTATTTTCCTCTATGTATACTCTTCCTTTGAGGTCATAGTTTCCATTAAATCACACCCTAGGACCACAGAGTTAGTTGAAAACTTCTAGAATTTAGGGAAATGAGTCTGAGGCCATGTGGGAAACCGTCAATGATGCACCTTTGGGTGGAACCCGGAATAGGGAAGTTACAATGTTGGATCATCAACGTTTTTATTTTCTAGTTTTCCATACTATTTGGAGCATCTATGAAAGGATATAAAGTAATTGGTAGTTGGTAATATGATATTATTGGGAGTAGATTAGCTGTGCACAAGGAAAAGCCATGTTACATTAAATATTGCAATCTTTCTTATATAGAAAATGTTACAACATTAATTGAATTCTATTAATATGAAATGATTAATAATGAAAAACATTTATTCATGGGAATTTTGGGCTATCATGTATTAGAACATGTAATTCCATGGAAATATATTATGTTTTCATGGGGTTCATTGATGTTTCATAGGATTAATATCCATAATAATAGACAACATCGCATGTGATGTTATGAACATGAGAAATGTGTTTATATTTTCATGAATAATTGAATTTTCATAAATACACACATTGTACCTTATGTACATGTTGTGTAGTTGTTGACCGTTTGACTGACTATGTGAGAAGAGACACAGATTTGATAAAAATTTGATAGAACATTCCATGTAATGTGAGAACATGTCGTGGTATAAAAGACGATGTATCTGGTCATTCGACTAACGACAGTACTGCATGAAACATTGGTTGTAAACGTCGTGTCTAGCTTATACCAGCCAAGTTGTGATCAACTATATATCTGGCTGTGTGACTAATGAAATTTGTGGATGGGACATATTTAGTGCACTCTGTGTTTAGGGTGAAAAAATTGTGTAGTGTTTTACTAGAAGAACCATGTAGTTCATGAAATGTAAATGTACCTATGCAGGAGGGGATATTCGAGTACACACTATGTCCCAAAAGGAACATGTCGTGTTTATAATGGGTTACAATACCTGGTTTCTAGAGGTGAATGCCAATGTTAAGGCATAAAGATAACACTTCATGTAGTGGTTCAATAGGTCGTGTTACCCACTTCTGTAATAACTGAAGTCTTTCCTTTTCATGTTCTATTTTTGCACCTCTATTTTTTCTTTTCTGACAATCTTGATCAGAGGTATCTTGCTGACCTTATAGATTCATGCCACCAAGATGTCTTCTGGATGTTTTCCAGGTACAGGTTGATTGTTATACCCCCAAAAATGGTAGATCATATACTTATTATAGGTCCTCCCATCATGACCCTCTTGGAACCAGCTGTTTTTCTAAATGTAGGTGTTGATGAAATGTTCCATAAAGGATTTTTGAGTTTTATGAAGACTTTTCAGGGAGCACCACATCCTACCCTAATGGTGGAAGATTTGCTGACGGTGTTCTAGCAGCAACATCCTATCCCTTTTTCAGGATTAGTGGACCACCGGCTCCATATACAGCGTTGGAGACCAAGATTTTTATCATCAAGCATCTGGAGGACCCTCATTATAGGAGGCTGATTCTTGAGACTTACATACTGCGTGATTTTGCATAGAGATTGTGGGATGTTATCTCATAGTTAGGATCTCATCTGGATATGGAATGTAAAGTGTTTTAGAGGACATTCTATGATTGCATATACCTAGAGGTGTTGAGGGATGATTGTGACCGGGAGTTTGTTCATTTTTTGTTTGGTTCTCTGTCAATAATTGATTACTCTTCTCACTTCACAGAGAATTATCACTTCACCCATGTTTTCGTACATGACAAGTTGTCACTAGATAGGTGTGTTGGGTATGGTCCTAGGTAAAACATCTGATCATAGTTAAATTTTTACAAGATGACATCAGTGTTTTCTATAGTAAATCAGGCACTAATTACAAAGTTCAATCCGAGGGATTTGGGAGCTGCAAACTAGTGTGATTCAGCATCTAGTGTTTGTAAACCATTAACCAATAGTAGGAAGTGACGTTGGGGGATTTAAAATGATTTTTCATTAGGTAGGAAGGTGAGGTTCTTCCAGTGTTAGAATATTGGTGACATGATACCTCAGTGCCCAAGATACCCAATTGGGTGCCGATCTTGTGACCATATTGGCATTTTATACATTTTTTACAATTTTTTCACAAGTATCTATTGAGAGGGGATCTATTATGACTCCATGTTCAGTATAATGTCCACCAGCTTCCCATCAGTCATGGAACTAGAGTTCATCTGGACATTCAAGTCTAGTAGGTGATCATCGTCATGGAATCCAAATGTAAGGTTTTCATAGATAATAGGGTGGATGAGCTCAAGGTAGCCAGGCAGAGTCAGACGGCCACAGTACAGGTCAGAATTTTTTGATGGAATAGACCGAACATGATAAGGATCCTAGACCCTCTATGATGGGATTTTGGATTCTTGTTTCATTAGTATTATCATCTTCTCATATTCATATAAGAGCTTCCCATGGTTTTATATTTGTTTTTGTTATAGAGAGCCTTTGACTATGAATCATTAATTTTAATTATTTTAGGATATTATACACTCCATTGGGGATTGTGATTACTCATCTATGTTATTTAAACGAGTGAAATCTTGAGTATGAAGAGTGTCACTTTTTATGGGACCTCTATGTATTAGCGATGATGTTTTCCGATGTTATTCTCATAATGACCATTTGGCCTCCTTTCATCCCTTTGTTGACAGATATCATAGTAGGGTGAGTATCACATCACCAAAGGGTGGGTATTTTCTACAAATGGTTAAATGGGATTTCTAGATGAGAAGTGGAACACTTGAGCATCATGGGTTGGAAGGAATAAAATCCCAAATTTATTTTTTATATCTGGATTAACAGGGGATTTCACAGATGGACATTCCCCCAGGGATGGATCGTTTCAGAGATGTCTTCCCATATGAATTTTTAGTTTATATTCGTAGTGAGAGGAAGATTTATCTATTGATATTGTTCCTGGGGAGGCACCAATGTTATTTTCTCCACATAGCAAGTCTACACTAGAGTTATCAGATCTTAGGATATAATTGATGTATTTGTAGGAAAAATGTATCATCCCACACAATACTTCTCTTTTTTGTCCACCTATCCTTTTCACAATGAATTCCGATGGTACCCTTAGTTTTTGTGTGGATTATCAGAAGTTGAACTAGTTGACAGTCTACAACCAATATCCCTTTCTAAGTATTGATGATATATTTGATCAACTTTGAGAAGCCCAGCGATTCTAGAATATTTAATTGAGATCTGGTTATCATCAGTTGTGAGTTAGATCATAAGATATACAAATTATATCATTTAAGAGAAGATATCGTCTATACAGGTTTTTGGTCATGTTGTTCAGTCTCACAAAAGCACCAAAAATTATTGTGGCACTGATGAATCGAGCGTTCCATCCGTACATGGTTCCTTTTTTGGTGGTATTGTTGTTTGATATCTTATTTAACTCTCAAACTCAAAATTACCATGCCATTCATCTTGATATCATATTAAGAACAATGAGAGAGAGAGAGAGTCAATTATATGATATAATCTCAAAATGCCACTTTTGGATGGATTATAATCACTTATTGGGTCTTGCAATCTCAAAAAAAAACAGAGTATCAATAGACCTAAATAATTTTAGAGCAGTAGTCTCCTAGAAGTTTTCAAAGAAAATTATTGAGGAATGTATATTTATGGGGATAACTGGATAATTCATATACTTTATTCAAGAATTATCATGCTTATCTGAACCCTTGAAGGTGACTAATAAGGGTGAAAAGGTACAAGTGGACTGATTTGATTGATTTATCCTCTCAAGAGATAAAAAGAAGAAAAACTTCTGCATGGATTTGGATTTTTTAGGAGCTGGGAAAGAGTTAAATAATTTATTAAGACAAATCAGTAATAGGGTGGGGAGCATTACTTATGTATTTGGAAGGAGTCATTGTGTATCAGCCTTAGTATTTGTGTCATGACCCGTCCCTTGGGGCCTGTATCGTGACTACCCCTAGCTCTCCTTCCATAGGCCAGGGGCTGGTGACTAGAACCAAAGGCGTAAATCCCTAAACTGGGAAGGCATTACATTTATAAAATATAACACACAAAATAGAGTACATGCTGGAAGTGAAACACTAAATAAAGCTGTATACAAAAGTGTGCTGAAATGTAAAGGGGACGGAAATACAATCCCAACAGGAAAGTACAAGTACAACTGAAGAAAAGTAAAGTAGATATTGGGTCATCCTCTGGGGTTCCTACCTAAAGGGTAGGTACAGATATCCTCCTCAAAAGTCCATGTCGGTTCATCCGCTCTGTGTACCGTCACACTGTGTGGTCCACCTCTGGGTACCGTCCAGTCCTACTACTCTCTACCTCAGTCAGTGCTATCTTTCTTCTACAACAAGCACAACGAGGTGTAGACATATCTTGTTCAAGGGTGAGTATAACAACACTGAGTCGGGACCCCGACACCCTCAAGATCCCGCATAATCCAACAAGGATAAAATACAATGTATGGATTCAACGAATAACCATTATGTATGCATATTCACATAAATATACCTATGTTATCTAGTAACCCATCTAAATCATGAGGAAAACAAAAAAGGCATTGAGTCAGTTAAAACCAGGATTTTAATCAAGGGGTACTATCAATAACATCCCCTATCATACTATTCAAACCTCAGCAGATGGAATACTCCTCCTCTATCAAGTACAGTGGGCATGTCGCATCACACAGAGGAACTTCACACTATTCTGGATGGTTGTAGTGCTCCTCCTATCGAGTACCGTGGATCTTATGTGCTAACATATAGGCGCTCCCCACTGTGGCTCTGCCACGCTCACTCAGAGGTGATCCCGCTCATATCCTACTGAGGTAATCCTACTGTCGACTACCGTGGGTCTGCTGCGTCACACAAAGGCACACCCCACTATGGTTCTACTGCGTCGCATAGAGGAGCTCCCCACTGGACTAGTCAAAACACTCTGAGTCGAAAGTTCAGTAGTCGTCAGGTCTCAACCTTCTACTAGGACTTCGTACTCCGCTCGCACATCTCTGGGAGGATCCTATCCACGAACTACAGGTGGATTCTACAACTGTAATGAAGTCCCTAGTAGAAGTATCTCAAAGGTTTGCCTCATCCTAGGGGTCTCAAAGCAATAGACGGCGTGTCAATCAGACTCCCTGTCTACGAGTTATTGGCATTTCCGTCCTGCGGGCCCTATTAGATTTTAGGTTCAAACCATCCTGACTGAACCCCAACTGTGTCCAAACCTCATGTGGGGTATGCCAAAAGAACCTTCTCGCTTTAATATTTCTGCCTCCATAGACGGTTCATCGATCAGACACATGTAGCCCATGTTATGGGCGAGAAGGTGTGTTAAAGTCAGACAGGTTCGGATTGGGGTCCAACATGGTCCACAGGTCCGACCCGACCCATGGGTCCGACCTAGTCCGTGGGTCTGACCCGGGCTGAGGGCGGCCAAGATCGAGGGGCTGCTCAGACCAAGGGGCGGCCCAACCCGATGCGGCCCAGAACAAGGGCATACCGGTTTGACGGGGCAGCCAGACCCGAGGGGCTGGCCTGGACTGAGGGCCACCCTATTGAAGGGGGCGGCCCGAGGGGGTCTGCCGAAGCCATATCTAGGGGGTACCGCGAGCCTCCTGGAAATCCTGAACGGATGAGCTGTTTTGGTGGGGACTAAACCCGTGCCAGGTGGCGTCGATCCTTATCACGTAGGACCCAATAGGGTCCCACTCCTTTGGGCTAGCCAAGTGGTCAGCCACTCCGCACCACTAGTGGTCGGCCCGATGACGGCTGCCTCTACCCTTCTGCCATAACCCACCTTGGCCGCGATTTTTCTCCTCTACCGCGGCTTGCCCTAGCTTCCGTTCAGCTCCTCCGCGCGGCATGATGGCCCCACTCCCTTCCGCCGCAGCCTGACCTAGACGTGGCCCCCTTTATTCCACACAGCATGATGGTGCCACACCCTTCTAGCGACCTGGTAGCCTTGTGCCGCTGGTTTCATTTGCGGTAGGCCTATCGCTGGCCGCCGTTGCTCTGCTGCGGTCTGCCGTCGTCATCAAGCGAGGCAAAACGAAAGGGGGGGGGGGGGGTTGGGTCATTTTCATGTGGCCTAAGCCTTCCACATTCTGGTGATATCAATAGGCCTCAAAAATCACAACTAATGACAAATAATGGAGGGTAAAACTCAATCATAAAACAACCACTACCTCATATTGTTGTTCGATGACGATGCTGCGGAAAGATAACGTCGATTCATCATTCTCCGCGTTCGTCAAGCATGCTGAATTTCAAAAACCTATGTCAGAAAGTGTTTAGGGTAGAAGACTAAGGAAGATGTTTCATCACCATTCTTCGTGTTCTTCGTTGGGAGGATAATTCTCCAAGGATTCTCCCAAGCCTCATATCCTCTGCCAATTCTCTTCCCATGAGGGTTGCAGTGTCAAAATTCATATAATTGATTTTATTAACATAACACATAAAGTTGGGATAATTATTATGTTGTAGTTGGCACAATAAATTATGCTGGAGTTGGAACAATTAATTTGGGAGGAGAGAAACCAAGGGTCATCTCTCATTCAAGAGGGAGCTCAAGGTTTTAGAAGTCAAGTGGTCCCCACCACATTAATTGACAAGAGGTGTTTAAACCTCGGGTGGGCCCCACCACAATAACCTCTCATGGGAGGTTATGGTGTGGTGGCACCCACCTCTACCGTCCTCTTGGATTTTTTAACCACCAAATAAAATAAGCTACACACTTATTTTATTTAACTTTGGTCATAAAAACTACAAAAACTACCTTTCATTATCAACCAAATGTCGTCGAGATGAAAGACTTTTAAGCGAATACTGGTGCTGCGAGTTCAATGGTGCCATCAGATTTCAATTTCATGCAACGGTTCAGAAGTTATAAAAACCCGATCATACCTTTACTGAATGTACCCAAACAAATCATGAGAAATTGATTCCGGGCACACTGAGCCTCAGAATCAAGTGACGTAAATTTCCACGGACTCGTAAATTTCCAATGTATTTAAGAAAATATTTTCCATAGAATTTCTAGGTCTTTAAATTCTACCCACATCAAGACTTTATGTCCCCATAAGCTAGAACTTGAACTAAGGGAGTAATTATGGGTACTGAGCACGCATCTGAGCCTCCCGCTCCCTTGTGCTCTTTTGTAGGTTCCCGTGCTGCCAGCATACACGCACCAGAGGTATCAACCATCCACAAAGGACTCGCTCTCGTCGATCCTCAATCACCACTAGAACCTACATGAATGTATCCCCATCATCAATGTCTAGATCCCCATGGTCGATGATGTGGGATGGGTCATGGACTTATCTCCTCAGCTGAGAGACATGAAAGACGTCGTGAACCCTGTGCAACTGATGTGGAAGAGCTAAGAGGTACGCCACCTCGCCTACTCTACCGAGGAACTAGAATAATCCAATTATTCACTGAGACAACTTTCCACCTCGGCCAAATCTCTGTAGACCACGGCATGGTAAGACCCGTAGAAAGATGTGGTAGCCATCCTCGAACACCAGAGGTCTCTGTCTCCTATCATCATTCGAATTATTCCTACTCTTTGTAGTCCTCATCCACTCCTGGATGATATGCACCTTATTCGTGGTAGCTTGTACCATCTCTGGTCCCACCAGTGTGGACTCCCCCAGGTCTATCCCGCACAAATTTTATTTGTAAGGTCACCCATACAATGCCTCAAGTGGTGCATCCCTATGGTGGAGTGATAGCTATTTTTGTAGGAAAACTCCACCAAAGGTAAGTGATCCTCCCAGCTATGACCAAATTTGAGGACACAATCGCGGAGAATGTCCTCTAGGGTCTAGAAGGTCTGCTCGATCTGGCCATATGTCTAAGGATGGAAGGTGGTGATCAGACGTAGATGCATCCCGAAAGCCTCCTTCAACCACTTCCATAGCTGGGAAGTAAACTATATGTCATGGCCAGAGATAGTAGAAGAATCCACTCCACGAAAATGCACAATCTCCTGTACATAATGGCATCCCATCCTCTCAACTAATCCCTACTCTCTGATCAGTAGGAAGTGGGAAGACATGGTGAGTCAGTCAATAATCACCCAAACTGAGTCTTGACTCCTAGATGAACATGGAAGACCCGTCAAAAAGTATATGTATATCCCATCCCACTTCATCTCTGGGACCTATAAGAGTTGTACTAAGCCTGCTGGTACATGGTGATCCACCTTCTCTTGGTGACAAGTGACGCATCGTGAGACAAACTCAGCTACTTACTTCTTAATACCTAGCCACCAGTGCTGTCGTCGAAGGTCCTAGAGCATCTTCACCACTCCTGGATGTATTAATATAAAGGGTGTGTGAAAATCACTCAAAAACACCTTCTGAAGTGACTCTGGCACCGTTGTACATCCTCTTAAAAGGATGACGTGCTCCCAACCTTCATAAAATCAATCAGGTGTCTGTCCTGTGGATATATGTGCACGTCGCGTCTCACAGTCAGCGTCTTCATGTTGTGCCTCCCTGAATCACTGAAGAAGTGGAGGAGTGACTGTAAGAGACTGTAGATTGGATGCTCCATCTCTATCCACAAAGGATATCTGTAAGGAACCCAACTGATTTGTTGCCTCTCCTATAATATGTATACCAGATCTCTTACTAAATGCATCTGCAACAACGTTCCCCTTCCTAGGTGTGTAGACTATCTCAAAGTCATAGTCCTGGTGGAACTAAAGTCAAAGCTGTTGTCTCATGTTAAGGTCTTTTTGAGAGAAGATGTACCTAAGAATTTTGTGATAATAGTACAGGGTAAAATGTTCTCTCGTAAGATAGTGTCGCAACATCTTCAAGGTGAAGACCGTTGCTGCTAACTCCATGTCATGGGTGGCGTAGTTCTTCTCATGACGTCTTATCTGTTGAGAACCATATGCGATCACTGCTCTCTTCTGCATCAGGACACACCCAAGTTTGGTTGCTGATGCGTCGTAGTAAAATACATACCCTACACCTTCCTCTGGAAGCCTTATGATGGATGCACTAGTAAGCCTCTACCTCAACTCATGAAAGCTCGTCTGACATCTCTCCGACCACAAGAAGGGTCTCCCCTTCTTTTTCAAGGATGATAATGGTGCTATAACTCTAGATAAGTCTGGAACAAACCTCTAGTAGTATCTAGACAATCCCAGGAAACTCTGTACCTCTGTCACACTCTTGGGTGGCTCCCAAGAAAGTACTGCCTCAATATTCAGTGTATCTACTGCAACTCCAGCCTCCGAGATGACATGTCCCATGAATTGAACCTCTTGAATCCAAAACTAGCACATCGAGAGCTTAACAGAAAGTTTGTGCTCTCGGAATGTGAACAGTACTACCTGAAAATTGTAGGAATGCTCCTCCTCAGTTGTTGATTAGATTAGAATGACATCGATGAAGACCACGGCAATGAAATCGACATACGGCTGGAAGATCTTGTTCATGAGTCCCATGAACACTGCTGGAGCATTGGGTACACCGAATTTCATAACCCAGAACTCATTGTGGCTATACCAACACATGAAGGTCATATTTTACACATCCTCATCTCTTACTCTGAGCTGTTGATAACCTGATCTGAGGTCCATCTTTGAGAACCATCGTGCTCCCATGAGCCGATCAAAGTGGTCATAAACACTCAGGAGTGGGTACTTGTTCTTCAGGGTCACCTGGTTCAGGTGACGATATTCAACACAATGCCTCAATCTCCCGTCCGAATTATTGGCGAACAGAATCGGGGCTACCCAGGGAGAAACATTGGGCTGGATGAATACCTTCCCTTGCAAGTCCTCCAGCTATACCTGCAACTCACGAAGATCAGCGGGAGCCATCCGATATGCTGGTGTAGATATTAGTGTCGCCCCAGGGTACAAGTCAATATAGAATTCCACCTCTCTACGATGAGGTTGTCCTGGAACACCATTAGGAAAAACATCCACATATTGGTCCACCACTACATGATATGTCGGACTCTCCACATCAACTGCTCCGAGGGTAAGGAATGAAAACTAGTGAGTGGTCAGCTACACCCTCCTCTGAGTAATACTGTCTTATGCTGCAATGGTTCCCTTCTCGTCGGTGAAGGTTATCCTTGTCCATTCGTTGTGGACACACCCAACATTGAACCTAATATAGTCAATCTAAGAATGACTGTATATAACCATTCCATACCCAAGATGACGTCGTAAGGCCTCGACGCCACTAAGAGGAGATCCTAGCTGAAGCTTCCACATCCTAGAGTAAGCTCACACTGCCAGAAAAAGTGTGTAACCATCAAGTCTGCTCTCATAGGAGTCTCTAGCCGTAACGATCGATTTAACGGCTCTGTTTGAATCTCCATGATCCGAACGATGGCATAGGTAATGAAAGAGTGCCTAGCACCTGTGTCTATAAGAACTGCATCTAACGTTTAGTAGACACATATCGTACCTCGAATCATCTCCAGAGCACCATGGTCGTATGCCTAAGCTACATGAAGTTGTGATCTCCCTATCCACCAACTCCCTGTGGTTAGGGTGGACCTCCTGGTGGTGGCGGTGGTACCTCCTCATAACATCATCCACCACCAGCAACATGACCAACTCCTATGCCACGTCTGCCTACAACCTGTGGACTGCCTCGATCGAAACACTGCCTCTTCTTGGGAAGTCCTTCAACTATCTGATGACCATCTGAACAGGCGGGTAAGATAGTCATGAGCCTTTTGACCCTGCCCACCGCATTAGTAGCATTGTCTGCTCCTGGAATATATGTCACTTCCCCGGTGCTTCACACATATGATCCTGAGTCACGCGGTCATCCACCCATGGGTCTGGTCCTCTTGGACCTCTGTGTCATTTGTCTACTACCATCCACAGAAGACTCCGCTTCTTGTAGACTAGTAATGGGTCTCGATACAGGTGACTGCTCAACCAGGAAACTCTCTACTAGTAGGGCTCTTTCTAACACCCCCGCATGCGTCAGCATGCTAAGGGATATCATTGATTCCCTAATATATCACATAAGCCCATGATCAATGGCCAGGGACCTGAAGAATGGGTCCCATACCATATCATTGGAGTAGCGCAAGAGGTCGGTGGACCTTGCTGAGTATTGAGATATATTCATGCTACCCTGCTCTAGATGTAGTAGCTCTTGTGTCCACATCACATAAATGGTGGCTTGGACAAACTCTGCCCAGAATATGTTCTCGAGTTCTGTCCAGAGTAGTATCTCATAGTTAGAGACCTAGATGATCAGGCTCCACCATCTGCCTCCTACTTCATAAAGGAGGCTGGCGGCAAGGTTGACCATGAAGCCTACTGCTATCCCTACTTTCCTGAAGATTCTCACCACAGCGTCCGGCCAATCCTCAGCCACCTGTGGGTCTGCCTCTCCTCGGATCCTGGGTGGCCTCTGGTATTGGAACTCATGAAATGCACTCAAGTGGCGTGCATCGTCTACTTCTAGGGATAATGGCTTCAGTGGACCAACGAGAATGGTATCACCGGTGCCTCTGCTGGTAAAGGGCCCTACACCAAGGCCTCATCACTCGGTGGGATGTCAGAGTGTACGACTCTCGTGGCTTTGCGGGGAGGCATACTGAATGAAATAGTTGTGACACAGTAAAAATATTATACCTGGTGAGCTAACTCGGCTGAGCTAACTTAAGAAAAAATTTAAAGATACTCACACAATCAGTGTTTTCATGCACTAAGTCGGAAATTTGTAGTCAGGGTCATGGTGTTTGGATACGTCAGATGCCTACACCGACAATGGATTTCCTAAATTAAAATCCACACTTAGTACCCTTAACACTATTTATTCACAGAAAATAATGATCAGAGTCCTCTGTTCTATGGTAGATATGACTAATCTGATACCAATTTCACACGACCCGTCCCCCAGGGCCCGTATCATGACTACCCCAAGACGACCTTCCATAGGTCAGGGGATGACGACTGGAACCAAAGGCTTAAATCCATAAACTGAGAAGGCATTTCCTTTATAAACTGGAACCCAAAAAATAGAATATGTGATGGAAGTAAAACACTAAACAAATCTGCATACAAAAGAGTGTTGAAAAGTAAAGGGGGCGGAAATACAATCCCAACAGGAAATTATATGTACATCTGAACAAAAAATTAAAGCAGCTACTGGGTTGTCCTCTTGGGTTTCTACAAGAAGTGTTGGAACAGATGGCCTCCTCATCAGTCCACGTCCGTCCGTCCACCCCATGTACTATCCCGCCGAGTGGTCCACCTCCAGGTACTGTCCAATCCTACTACTCTCGGCCTCAGTCAGCATTGTCCATCATCTACAACCAACACAACGAGGTGTGGGAATAGCTTGTGAAAAGGTGTGTATAATGATACTTAGTAGGGACCTCGAGACCCTCAAAATCTCACAAAATCCAACATGGATAAATCAAAATGTATGGATTCAATGGATAACCATTACATAGGTATATGCCCATACATATATCTAAGTTATCTAGTAACCCATCTCAATCATGAGGAAAAATAAAAAGTCATTGACTCGGCTCAAACCAAGATTTTAATAAAGGTGTAATACAAAGTAGCATCCCTAGTCATACTGTTAGAACCTCGGCTGATGGAGTACTCCTCCTCTATTGAGTACAGTGGTCCTTCCTCGTCACATATAGGCGCTTCCAACTATCCTAGACTATTGTGGTACTCCTCCTGTCATGTACAGTGGATCTGCTTCACTCACACAGAGATGCTCCCCACTATGGGTCTGCCGCGCTCACAAAGAGGCGCTCCCCCTCCTTGCCTACTATGGTACTCCTCTTGTCGAGTACCGTGGATATGTTGCGTCACACAGAGGCGCTCCCCACTAGACTAGTTGAAACACTATGAATCGAAGGGTCAGCAGTCGTCTGGTCTCAGCCATTTACTAGGTCTCTGTACTCTGCTCGCTCGTTACCAGTAGGATCCACTCCACGAACTACATTTCGATTCTCAAAATTTAATGATGTACCTAGTAGATGTATCTCAAAGGTCCGCCTCATTGTATGGGTCTTAAATCAACAGACAACGCGTCAATCGGACGCCCAGTCTGTGACTTATTGTGATTTTCATCCCAGGGGTCCGGTTGGATTTTAGGATCAAACCAACCCGACCCTACCCAATGTGTGTTCAAAACAGAAGTGGAGTATTCCAATAGAGCTTCCTCACTCTATTAATTATGTCACAAGAGATGGTTCATCGATTGGACACTCATAACCCGGGTTATGGGTGAAAATGTGTGTTCAGGTCAAATGGGTTCGGACTGGGGTCCAACCCAGCCCGCTGGTCCAACACGGTCCAGGGGTCTGAACCTGACTGAGAGGGCAGCCTGTCCTGAGGGGGCTGCCCATCCTAGAGGGGCCATGCCCGAGGGCAGCCCAACTCGAGGGTGGGCCGGTTCGAGGGGGCGACCCAGCCCGAGGGCGGCCCTGTTCGAGGGGGTGGCCCGACTCGTGGGGGCGGCCTAACCCGAGGGGGCCCAGACTGATTCGGCCTAGCCCGATGGCTGCTCGGGTTGAGGGGTCCGGGCCCGAGGCAGCTCAGTCTGCAAAGGCGGCTCAACGGCCCACATGGGGTCCGCCTAAGCCGCGTCTAGGGGTACCACGTGCCCCTGGAAATCCCGTACTGATGAACCATTCGGGTGGGGACTGAAACGGCGCCAGGTGGCACCCATCCTTGTCACTTGGGACCTAGGGGGTCCGACAACTTTTGGCAGGCCAAGAAGCCAACCACTCCGCACCGCCGGTGGCCAAGCCGATGTTGGATACCACTGCACTTATGCCGCGGCCCTCCCTGACCATGGTTCAGCTCCTCCGTGCGGTGAAACGGTGTAGCGCCCATCTGTTATGGCCCGACCTGGCCGCAACACCCTTTCATCTGCGTGGAATGATGTTGACATTCCCTTCCAAAGACCAGATGGCCTTTTTCCACCGTTTTTTTTTGCGGTCGGCCTGTCGCATGCCACCGTTGCCCCGCCGCGGTCGACGCTTCCGACGATGCCGTTGCGCCGTCATCGTCGTCATCAACAAGTGAGGTAAAATGATGGGGTAGGGTCGGGGTGTGATCATGTAGCCCGATCCTTCCACATTATGTTGATATCAATAGGCCTCAAAGATCACAAATAACAACGAATATCAGGGGTAAAACTCAATCATAAAACAACCCCTACCTCGAATTCTTGTTTGTTGATGATGTTGCGTAAATAGAACGGTGATTATTCATTCTCCACGTTCATCAGGCACTCACAATTTTCAGCTCATGCATCGGAATGTGTCTATGGTAGAAGACAGAGGAAGAAGTGTTGTCATAGTTATTTGCGTTCTTCATTGGGAGGATATTTTTCCAAGGGTTCTCCCAAGCCTCCTCTCCTCTACCAATTATCTTCCCATGAGGGTTGCAGTGTTAAATTAATATAATTGAGTTTGTTAACGTAACACATAATGCTGGCACATTAATTATGTTAGAGTTGGAATAATTAATTATGCTGGAGTTGGCACAATTAATCTGGGAGGAGAGAAACCAAGGGTCATCTCACATTCAAGAGGGAGCTCAAGGTTTTAGAATTCAGGTGGTCCCCACATCATTAATTGAACAGAGGTGTTTATACCTCATGTGGGAACCCCCACCATATCCTCTCATAGGAGGGTATGGTGTGGTGGCCCCCACCGCTAACCTGTTCTTGGAGGTTTTAACCACCAAATAAAATAATCTAAACAATTATTTTATTTAACATTATTGTTACAAAATCCAAAAACTAACATTCATTCTCGGCCAACTGGTTTCGAGATGAAAGTCTTCTTAAGAGAATATAGGCGCTGCGAGTTCAATGGTGCCCTCATATTTCATTACCGAGCACCAGTTCAAAAGTTATAAAAACCTTCTCGTACGTTTAACAAATGTACCCGAACAAAACTTCATAAATTTATTCCGTTTACACCAAGCCTTGGAATAAAGAACTATACATTTTAACGGACTCGTAAATTTCCCATGTATTTAAGGAAAAAGTTTCCATATAATTTCCAAGTCATTACATGTTGAGTACAAACCATAGAATTACAACAACATGCGATCTATAGTTTGTTGCCGTTGTGATTTCCTTTCAATGTTGGAGACATTATCTTCTGGTAGACCATTTTGTGGTATACAGTGACAAAAAAACCATCAAGTATATCGTTACTCAAAAAGATCTAAATTTGAGACAAATAAGGTGGGTGATTACATTCATTCATTTGAATTTTAGCTTACCTCAATGCATGGGAAATGCAACACAATGGCTGATGTGTTGAGTTGGAGAACTCAGATACCAATAGTTTAGAAGGCCAACTATGAGTAGAATCTTATGCATATGTTCTCATAGATTCATTTGGAGGTGCACTAAACATAGAGGCATACATTTATTTATTCTATTTATATTTACTATACTCTACAGGATCATTTGCGAATATAGAATCTATCTGATTCGGAAGGCCTAGTCTTACAGTTGAGTATTTCTGGTTAGGACCCTAATATTGGGTGGACCCTAAAAGAGGGTGAGGTTTTTTGTTCTCATGGGTGTGTATGGGTGTCAGAAGACATATGCATGGAGATGTTACGAGATTTTGATTCCTTAGTATGGGTATTTCGTCCGGGTCTCCACAAGATATATAGAGATCTAAATCATCAGTATTAGTGGCCATGCAGGAAGAAGGATGTTGTGGTTTTGTTATGAGACGTTCCATCTATCAGTATGTGGAGGCGGAGCCACAATAATAGAAATGGATTTTATAGTATTTAACCATTCCTAAGTGGACGTGGAATGTTTTAATAAAATATTTTGTGATTGTCTTACAGTGCTCGACCAGATCAAAATATGTTTTATGGGTTTTTTTATAAACCCACAATGGTTGCACATTTATTGAAAATCATGGTAACCATTAGAGTTTTTCATCTTGGAAGGTAGTACATCTGAGATATTGTGCGTTTTTATAGGGTTCAACACTCTATAATTTCAGAAATGGATTCTGATTTACTTCTCGTGTTTGGAAATGATGATAGAGGGATTGGGTACATAGGTATTTCTGATTATAGCATACCATCCCTAGACAGATGGGTAGTCCATGAACATGATTCATGTTTGAGAAGAAATGATTTGACCATTCATCCTGGATTTCAGGGGCTCTTGGGAGAGACACATACCCCTGTAGGTGTTTTCCTACATTATCAATTTTCAGGGAAATGATTTAGATGGCTCATTATGAGGCATTGTATGTTAGGCCATGATGATCAACCTTATATGGGATGGAGTAAGGAGAGGTAGATATATTGGGACCTCATCTTGTTTAGGATACCATTGAGAAATTGGAGTTGATTCAGAGGTGGATTAAAACTGAACAGTCTTACTAGAAATATTATACTGATTGTCAGGGATGACCTCTAGAATTTGATTTTGGATATTTGGTTTTCATATGTGTCACACCTAGGATGGGACATCAGAGAATTATGAGATAATGGTAGCTTTCACTGATATTCTTTTGTTCATTTTTTGTTTCTGAGAGAGTCGGTCTTGTTTCCTATCAGTTGCAGTTACCTTAGAGTTATCGGGATATCCACGATGTATTTCATTTTTATCATCTATGGAATTATATTCCACACTAGTCATGTGTTTTTTAACCTGGGGAGGTTGAGTTGGTGGTGGATGAATCCTTCAAAGAGAAACCTATTAGTATTGTGGATCTCAATATGATATTTCTCCGTGGTCAGTATATTTCTTTAGAACAGGTTATATGGTTTCATGACCGATTATAGTATGAGACCTGAGAGAAAGAGGGTGACGTATGATCACATTGGCCTGAGTTTTTTTGAAATTTCTTCTTCACCACCCAATAAAGGAATATTCAGGGATGAATTGCTCTAATTGGGGATGTTTTTAAGAACCCATATCTTCAATCCATGTATGAATTTTAATTTATTGATGTTTTTAAAGAAAATGGATGAAATGTGGGTTTTTTATCTACATGATGTATGCTTCTGAGTACTCATCGGGTACCCGATTGTCATGCACATTTGTGTACTAGCCATGTAATGGCCGATTACATGGTTGTGAGATGACCAATATGACCTGCTTACATCAGGGCCAGTTGAGGACAATAAATGGCGGGTACTATTAATGAACATGTCATGAACTTTTTTTATTTGACATATTAGTGTGGGATCACATATTATGTCCATATGTGTCTTGTTCCCCCCATGGATCGTACATGAGAGTAATGGAATGACTGAAGAACTTTTAACCCCTAACAATTATCCATCCAAGCACCAATTGAGACACTATTGGGTGTGTTATAATCCCACATGTGAGTTCTCAAAACCCATAGATCCTTTCTTCATGATTACATCTATCTAATGGGTAATTAAAGGATAGGGTTTTTTAAATGTTTGTATATATAAACCATTCTTGGATAATTCAAGGGCTGATAATCACATATATCAATCATTAGAAATTGATGTAGGTGGTTTATGTATTTTGTTGTTTGCCTTTAGATTATCAATGCTAAAAGTGCAGCATACCCATTTCAGGGGGATTAATTGATTTGGAATTGAACCTTGTTATTTTATTATATGGTTTCATTCATTTTTATGATGATATTTCATATGTGAATAGTCAAATACTTTTTTATGGTAAAGCCCATGGGTTATTTTTCCATGACTAACTGTTTATATATTTTTTTTCTAGAATACATTTTAGGTGTACCTTGTTTTCCATGCCATGGATGATTAAGACAATGTTTGATTGATAATATGAAATTTGTGATGAATAAATTGTGAATGTTTATCTATGTAGAAGATAAATATTACATGTTATTCATTGATATGACATATGTGTTGTTTTCCCAATAGACCTTGAGAGTCGAAGACCCTGAAAACTGTGGGGTTTTCCATGATTTAGACATAGGACCATGAGAGCCATGATGTAGGTAATTGGCCCAGGGGAATTGATCATGTGATCCACCCATAAGGTATTTAAAAATAATTTATGTTATAGAGAACATGGGTTATTGATCGTGTGAGCTACCTAGGAGGTCGTTATAAATTATTGATGCCATGTTGACCTAGGGGTATTGACCATTATAGCTTCCCTGGTGGTTGTTTATAAATGATTCGGGATATATCAACCCAATGGAGTTAGAACGTGACATATATTATATAGGGTTTTCTATGAATGATTGTGTTTTTGTGACAGGTCTTCCAAGCCAAATCACAAGATTAGACTCGATACTACTTGTTTTATTAGATGGCATTCTGATACATTTGTATTGTTACTATTACGTGGGGGGGATATAGATATTATCCTATATCCCAGGATAAAATTATTCAAAGGATAAATAATAAATCTAAAGAATGTAATTGAAACTATATAATTTTTACTTTTAAGTACTTCTTTGTTTACTGCTTCATTTCAAAATATTACCTACTATATATATTCACTGAAAATTAGGAAAAAAATCATTTGGTGGTTTCAAACTGGGAATCACCTCAAACCAATTTTTGGTCATGTTTTGGACCCAAAACAGATTATATGGATGCATGTATAGATAATATCGAGAAACCTTCTTCATCGTCTACTTGATAGTTGTTGGAGCTAAAGAGCATGAGACCAAGCTGAGGCTTGTGATGCTGTTAAAGTTTACATAATATTTTGTAATTTTGTTTCAATATTTCATTCCATATTTGATTATTATTTTGTAGTTTTGTTAGATAAATATTACATTCATCATGTGTTTGTATATATATTATTATATTAGTACTTCAATTGGATTTACATTCAATCTTCTGCTACTTATTTTTGTTGTATTACTACTTTTTCTATTGATATTATTTGTTTTTCGATATGTATACTCTTCCAATGAGTGAATAGTATCCCCGCTATCACTCCCTAGGCACATGGTACAAGTTAGAAGCCTCTGGAATTTTGGGATGTACGCTTGAGGCCATGTGGCCAACCGGGTACGGGGCACCCTTGGGTGGAACTTGAATATTGGACATTACATGTATTCAAATCCTTGCGATGTCTTAGAAATGTCAGATACATAGTATTGGATTGTTTTTCCATAGATATAAGGTGTAATGAGACTCCCATCAGATTTCACGAAGAACAAATAATGAAGAACAAAGAACACGGTATATTTGGTGAAACATATAAAGCACATGAATGCACAGATGGACAAACATTGGTCTTATTTGTGTCAGCATAGATATGTTCATGTTATAATGTTTAATGAATAACAATAAAATGGTAATAAAATTGATTTATCATCCCATTAACCCAATCAATATAATATAGATTGTTTGAATGATCAAACAATAGATCAACCTACTCGTGGGTTGGTCTGCGTTCGTCGTTTGAATCTAAGAAGGGACAAGAAATCACAAAAACATCGACACCATACATATAGGTTGGATTAGTTTTTTATACTTAATGGATGTCTCTTTCATCATCGATCCATCATCTAATGGTGTTTATCATTCTTTCATTCTCTAATAAAATTTTCCAAATTTTTGTGTGGGACTTATTATTTATCCGCCTCAGTGAAATTCCAAATTTATTAGGATAACATTGGATTTCTAAAAAGGGAATGATTAAAAATTGAATCTCTTCTAAGTAAAACAATTAATTTTTATAAAAATATATTAATGTTGTTTATGTCCAAAATCATTCTTTCACCCTCGACATGCGCTAGTAGATGTTAGGCCATGACAATTATGCAATTTTTGGTTAATTATCAATTGTGCCTTATTATTTCTGATCTGATCACCCATTTATAATTTGTTATTATTTTAATAGAAAATCACCTACATACATTATTAAAAACAAAAAAAATTAGATAAATCATTTTAGGTACAGCAGTCCTAGAAAACTCATGTCATCTCAGCATCTGGTCTCGTAATTTTTTCCAAGGAATTTATAAAAATCAAACCGAAGGAACTTAGAGTCATTACATTCTCCCCACCTTAGGGATTTACATCACTGAATTCCAAAACAGGGGCTACTAATCAAATAAATTAGGGAAATAAGAACGATTTTATGCCTACGACTCCCAATTTCTCTCATGGAGATTACCATGTTTCCATCGAACATGAACCAATGGAATCTACCACCCCCAAAGGATCTGATCCATTGGATACTCGATCTTTACTAGGTATACCACAATAGTCTCTACGTCTCCAATGTCCAACACATCCTATTATATGATGTGGGATGGATCATGCACGTACCTCCTCAGCTGTGATACATGGAGGAAATCATGCACCCCATGTAACAATGGTGGTAGAGCTAGGTGGTACGCCACCTCGCAAACTCTAATATGAATAAGAAAAGGGATGATGTTTCTTAGCGATAATATGATGCCCTTGACAAATCTATAAAATCCCCATTGAGGTGAGACCCAAAGGAAAACATGGCCTCCCTAATCAAACTCTAGATTCATCTATCCCTTTTAATAATATGAACTTTATTGTTTATGTGGAGTCCTCATCTATTCCATGATGAATTAAACCTTCTTGGCGGTAGCAAGAACCTTCTCTGAACCCATGGTTGTTGTCTATCCTAGGTTTGTCCAGCACATTGGTGACCTACACAGTTTCTTGAAAAGGGACTCTAATGGTGACTTACCAATGGTGGAATGATATATATTGTTTTACGCAATCTCTATAAGTCATCGGTGATCCTATCCACTACATCCAAACATTATGTTACATGAATGTAGCATATCATCAAGATCATGGATATTCTTCTTCATCTGGAAATATGTATGGGGATGAAACATTGTGCTCAACTAATTATGAGTCCCAATTGCCTCCTATAATCCCTTTCACACACAGGATGTATAGAACGAATAAGGATATGAGAATACCATCAACGGGACACCATGGAGTCAAACTGTATCTTGAACATTGAGGCATCATAGGATCTCTATTAAACTATTTGCATGAATAGATAGGAATCAGTCTATCATTGTGAGTCATTCAAAGATCACCCATGTAGTATCATGTCCCCTAGAAATTCATGGTAATATTGTGACTATGTTTATCAATATCTCATCTCACATCCACTCTAGCACCACTAGTGGCTGAGTCAAACCTTCTGGAACTTGTGGCTCACCCTTCACTTCATGGAAGGTGAGCAGTAGAGAAACAAACTCTTCCACCACCTTATTTATCGCCGGAAACTAGAACATACAACATATGTCTTGATACATCATTTACAATCGTGGATGTATAATAATTGGGGAATTATGGAACTCCATCATTGCATCCTCTCACAATGTCCATGGAACTACTATGATTCCTCTAAAGAAAATTATGTGATCTCCACCGATCAAATTTTTATCAGGTGCCGACCCTGTGGACATCTAAGCATGTAGTGTCTCACAATTGGTGTCTCTGAGATATGCCTTTATGAAAAGTCATATTAGTGGTGGGGTTACAAACATCGACTGGAGTTATGATTCTCTATATTCAATCATAAAGGATATCTGTAATCCATGAAACTACTCCTACTCCTCACTAAGAAACTATACGTTAAATCTCATGATAAAAGTATCTTACATAATGTTCCCCTTCCCAAGAATATAGAAAATCTCAATGTCATACTCCATGAAGATTTCTATCCAATTCCTGTTTATCATGTTCAAATCCTTTTAATAGGATATATACCTGAGAGTTTTATTGATTGAGTATATGATAATCTACTCACCCATGATGTATTGTTTACACATCATTAATGTGATGTCTATAATTTTTATCTCATTATCTTGGGAAATTTCATTCTTCGTATGTTTTGTCCACTAGTGATAACCATAGGTGTCAAATGTTTTCCCTTGCATTAGGAAACAACCAAGAACAATCCTTGAAGCATCGGAAAGCACCCTATAATCATCACCCTCCTCTTTTAATCTGAATATGGGGGAGCTCTTAAATCTCTACCTCATCTCTAGAAACCACTACTGGAACGTCTTTATCCAAAAAACTAGATTCCCCTTACATGTCAACACCTTCAATGGTTCTTCTACTCTAGAAATGTCTCATAAAAACCTCTGATAGTAGCCAGCGAAGTTGAGGAAACTCCACCGATTCGAAACAGACTTTAGTGACACCCATGAGAACCTTTCATCAATCATTTCTATATCTACTAAAACTATAGATTCCATAATGACATGCCCTATAATGTGTAACAATTGAATATGTAACTCACACTATGATAGTTTCCCAAAAATTTGGTGCTCTTGGAGTGTGTCCAGAACCATCCTCAAGTTTACCACGTTCTCCCCATTGGATCCTGAGTACACCCGGATGTCATAAATGAAGAACACAATGAACCAATATAAGTAATTCTTGAATATCCTATTAATGATATCCATGAACCCTACTAGTGAGTTAATCTTACCAAAGGGCATCACTATGTACTCATAGTGGCAATACCTACATCTTAAGGAAGTCTTTAAGGTGTCCACATCCTGCACATGATGTTGGTGATAGCCGTATCTTATGTCTATCTTCGAGAACCACCTATCTCCTTTAATCTTATCAAAATGGTAATCAATCCTCTATTGTGGATACATATTTTTCATAAAAATATATTTCAGGCATGGGTAGTCAACACATAACCTTCACCTCCCATTTAGTTTTTTGGAAAACAAAACTGATGTAACCCTTGGTGAATCACTTGGTGTGATGAATCCCTTCCAATGTATGTTCTCAATTTGAACTCTTAAATCATAAAGGACTATAGTATCCATCCGATATGTATGTGTAGATATCATTTCCTTCCTAGGGTACAAATCAATGAAACATTATACCTATTTATGGGGATTTAATCATGGTATATCCTTAGGATATACGTCCTTATACTCTTCCAAAACTGTAGAAAGCTAAGGACTCATATAATCTACTATAATGAGGGTTATTCTAGCCAACTAATGGGGGGTTGACTAAACCCTTATACAAGTAAGTATATCATTGTTTTCATTTTTTTCCTTTTCACTGAAAAAATAAAACCTAGTCCGATATCCATGGAAAACCCACATTATGTGCCTAAAAAATTCAATCTCGGAATGAAATACAGATCACAGGTCCATACTGAGAATGAAATAGTAAGGCCTTGATGCTAACACCATGAGATCCCAACTAAATCTCTCACCCAAATAGAAAGCAAAAACTATCAGAACCAGTGTGTGATCATAGAATCTATCACCACAAAATACTCTTAGACTAGGGCTCCAGTCAATGGGTACAATAGGATCATCGAGTCTCGAATAAGGGACGTTGAGAGAAAATATTGACGGACACCTATGTCTATCAAAAAAAATTCTATGTTTTTAAAGACATATATTATACATCTAATAATTTCTAGATCACTAGGGACATTTGTCACCATCAATAGAAGCTGACCCCATCTCTATCCACCAGCTCCCTAAGTCATTGGTGGACCACATAGGTGTGTAGGTGGTAATATCTCTAACCTCCGAACACCTCCAAAGGCATGCCCACATCGTCTATCATGTATGACACCTGAGAAACCACCCTATCATTCCATCGCCCCTACCTCGTCTATCTCTCACCCATATCATATTGAATCATATGATGGGTCGAGCAGTCTCTATCCAGATGTCCCAAACTTTTGAATGAGTAACACAACATATCCTTTAGATGAATCTATCTACCATGGGGGCCTCGATCTATGAAACTCTTGACTTCGGGTCTTCCCATAAACAATCTGATATTTTTTGAACCTTGTGTCATATACTGGATACCTGCTGTCAAATATTCATCGACCTGAGACTCGATAGTATCACCCACTACTGGGGTCTACTCTTCTAGAATACTCTCTACTAATAGTTATTTCTCTAATACCCAATAATTTTACGAAATTATAAAGAATATTATGGATTCCATGACATCCCGGATTCTTCCCTTCTCAATGTTCTAGGCCGTGATGAATTGGTGCCACAACATACATATGAATCATTGAGAATGACCCATAAATCTCGATGAGTACACTTCTAATATCTGACTTCCCGACAACATATGATGTATCTCAGGTATACTCACTGAGTGAAGCATCACCATAAATAAATCCAACCTAAAGAGATGCTCAATTTCTTAATAATAGATTGTCATATTGTCTTGCATCTGGGACACTAACCTCCACTATCTCCCCACTCAACGCTATAGAATACACTAAGCTACGAATACCATATCATTTAAAGGCTTCCACACTAGGAAGAAGACACACACAACCACCTATAATAAATCATAAGATACATGGGGGTCTAGATCACCCCTAAACCTAGGAGGTTTCTTCCACTAGAACATGTGCTATGCACATAGCCATCATGCATCCTCTACCTATAGCACTGGTAGTAACTGCTACTCCATGGGTTGTGTTATCAGTCGTAAACCACCCATAGGTGTTATCTCTAGTACATGTACCTATACTGATGCCTTTTCACTAGGCAGTCATGCTCATGATCACTCATCAAAATCCCAGATGGTAATCTGTGTGGTGTCTTCTTGAAGTATATCAAGAGGCACCACAATCAATAGAATATACATGGTGAGCTAACAATTACTCCAGAATGACATGAGATCATAGTCAATAATATATGATTAATGGGTCATTTATGGTCCATGAAAATATTGTATTTATATACCACATTAGAAAGAATATTTTAGTGTCCCAGTTTATGGATACGTCGGCCATTGCACTAACATTGGAGTCCCTAGTCTAAAATCTGAACACTAAACACTTAACAATAGATTCCTAATCCAATAGAATACATTACTGGTTAATTAGGTAGAAATGAATCTGTTGATACCACTCTGTCACGACCCATTTTAGAGGGCCTCATTTCATGACTTCCCCAATACAACCTCTGATAGGCCAGTGTCTGGTGACTAGAACTGAGTAGGCATATCTCACATATGGAATGAATTTTATTTAGTAATTATAAACTCACAAACATATCTAAGTCAAAAGTATAGAAATATAAGAAAACTATGTATAAAACCACTCATAGTATTGTGATACCATCAATAAAGTTTGATAGTAGGAAAACAGGAAAGTAAACTGGGCCAGAGTACATGCCCACAAAAAGTAATGTCTTCCTATGTGAATTCTTGAGTTCCTGAAACTCATATGATGAAAACCATAACTAAAGTGTAGGTGTGGGGATGTTTTTTGAATCTGTAGGAGCACACCTCACCTATTGGAAAACTTTACGCATGACCTGGTCTTGGTCCACCAAGGAATCTATCAAATAATTGATCATATGAACAAGAAAAAACACATGCAATAAAGTCCCGTATAAGCGGTGAGTAAAACAAAACTCAGTGGACACCTAAAAACCACAAATGTAATACAACTAATAAATAAATTATTATACCAAAATGTAATCACACAAACTAAAAAAAATGGAAACACACAATGTAGTGTCAAATATGGTCAACTCACAATGGGATAATTCAAAACTGCAATGATAAGGATTAATTTTTATAGTACACATATCTCCTAGTTTCCACGACACTATAAGTGTTTACGCTGCATGAGGAATTGATGGTCCAAAGAGAGTCAATGGTGCATGGATCGTCAATGGAACATGGAGAATCAGTGCACCAGAGAGAGTCTGTGACGCACTAAGCATTTAGGGTTCATATATACACCATGTCACATAGTAAACAAGATCACACATTCACAAACATCCATATGATTCTACTTTTATAGAACATATTTTGAGAGATCATACTCCTCAAGACATTAGGTCATAAACTAATATCCAAAAAATGCCACTAGAGTATCTCAATGGGAGTGAATCATCTAAAGGTTCCCAACACCCAAAAAAAAATTGTCAAGCAGACACACCATTTGAATGATGTTGACTGTTTAGTGGAAAGGGTATGTTGTGATTCGATCTAATGTGACATGCTCCAGCCGAAAATACATGACTTGTTTGGTTTGGGATGTCCCAAACTGACCCAGCTTGAGTTGTTGCTGGACCAAATCCCACTGGACAATGTGTAGCTGCAACACTGCAACGGACCAGTTCTCTATCTTGGTATCCGTCCTGCGGTCCAGTTCTGCCCCACCATATGCAAACTGCCCTGGTTTTGTCCCTATGGTCGACGTGGTCACCCGACCAAGTGACCAGCCGACTCCCCTAATCAACGCAGAAGCAAACCACATTTCACACGGCCGGCCCACATTGTATTCTTGGTCCCACATTCCTACGGTTGTGGGATCCCCTTTCAATTGTATATCTAAGCTACATCCCAACTACCACTTCCACGAGTGTCCTCTAACTTGGTCCCACATGGACAATGTATCATTTATTCTGCTGACCTTCCAATTAGGGGCCCATTATTCCATTCCCCACATAGCCCGACCACCCTTTTCTGACTGGTGCTGCCTAAACTATTGTCCACCTCACTTTCATCGTTTTTATTCATTGTGAACTCCAGCCAGATCTAGCTACAACCACTCCTCAAGCTACTATAATGTGCCACTAGATCACGAAACTATAACCTACGTCCTTGGGTGATTCTCCCCACATATTGACAATGATATCATTCTTATTTCGTAGGGGAGTCAGATCTCAATCCTTGGATCATTTCACCATGGAATAATGCCTCAACGATCCCCCCGTCATATTTAGAGAAGAATGAAGAACGATGAATGATGATGATTGGGGTAATGAGACAATACACAAGAACTCCCAAATGGATGGATCAAGGAATAGTTTTTTTCCATGATCTGTTCATGTTAGAAGTTTTAACAAAGTACAATAATCAAGTATTAACAAATATTTATAATCCCTTTAATCCCCAAAATAAAATGCATCAGTCATGAATGATCAAACTACAGATCATTCAGTTCATGGGTTTTTTGATGTTTTTCGTCTAAATCTATGAATGGATAAGTAATAACAAATATATAAATCCCCTGAAAATATGTGGGATCATCTTTTGATGATGAACATAATTTTTTATCATTATTGGTCATTAATCTGCCGATGTTCATTAATCTTTCATGCTCCGGTTATATTTTCCAAAATGCTGGGAGAGAAATATATTTTCTCTACCGTAGGGAAACTCCATGGTTATAGTGATAACCGTATATTTATGATATGATTTGGATTAAAAAACCGATGTTGTGTAATAATAAATACATTTTATTTAAATATTTTAATAAAATCTAGATAAAAAATCTAACTTTATATTTCATCGAGCACTGGTTGAGGTCAGGCCCGACCAAAGTCAATGTCGATTTTATGAGTGTAATGATGCCCCAAGATTTATGATCAGGGAACCTGTTTAGATGTTATTCTTATTTTAATGAAAAATCAATCATATGATTTTTTAGAAACATAACATTTTTTGACAATTTTTTCTGGGATCACTACGCCTAAGAATCTAAATCCATCTTAGGGCTTGGTATCATAATTTTCTAAATACATTTTTAAAATTAAAATTTGAGAACATAAATTTCATTACAGCTTCATGTCTCCAAAATGGATCAATATAGAACATTATATGACATATTGTCTGAATATGTTCATATAATAGGGGTTTGACATGTGTTCAATCATTCTAACGCATTTTATAACAGGTTAACCTTTAGTAAACAACATTTAACCATAACCCTAGTAATTAATTTTTATAATATATACTATTAAATATGATATACAATTATGTCAAACATATAGTGTATTAAATATAACACTTATTCGAAATTAAATTAAAATAATTATGAAAATGTATTTAAATTTTATACCCAGAAACATGATGTATGTATTGTTTTCTAAGTGAAAATATTTCCTTAAAAAAATAATTAGAATATAACCTATAATTGACTGCAATGAAATTATTTTATTTATTATACTATAATTTAACTAATTATAAATTAAATACATTTATAAAAAATTTACTTAATTTTTATTAATAAAATTACGATTTTAAAAAACATAGTATTTTAATATATTAATCGAGAAAATAATATTTATAAATAATTCATAAATAATCAATAATTTTACATTTGAAATGGATGATTTAAGAATTGAATATTTTTTAATCAAATTTATTTTTTAAATGAAGTAATTATAATTTTAAAATTTGTGTGCAATACATGATGCTATAGATTTTAATAAAAATCATATTCTATATCAATAAAAATAAACTTTTACTTATCTCATGATAAAGAAATGTATTATATGAATTAAAACATTTAAAAGAATATGTAATATATAAATTTAATTATAAGAAATCAACATTACTAATAAATTTAATTCATTTTTTATAAAACATATTTTGTGCAAAAATTTAATTTTTCAGAAAAATAATTCTTTTACTTTGAAGTAATATTATTTTAATTACTACTCAATTTATTACTAATTTATTTATTTTATACATTTATAGACCATATAATTTTCAAAAATTATTACTTTATATCCATAATATATAATTTAATTTTTATGTAATATAGGTGTAATTTAAATAATATATTTAATTGGACATTTATGCGTGGTGTTGGGTATCAAATTCTATATTGATTAAAATGATCTTATTTTGAAATCACGGGGTGTTACACTCTACCCACGATCCGTAGATTGAATTATTTCAATTCTACATTTATCTTGGAATTAAAGGGTTTGGTATTTTATGATATATTCATTTAAAATACACATATAAAAAATGAATAAAAAATCCTCCTCTTGAAAAGAAAGAATGTGTAGTTTAAATGTAATATAGGAAAAAAAATAAGGTGTTTACCTTGTAGGAATACATTAGTTGGAAGTAAAAATAATCATGTAGAAAAAAAATATAATAATGGTCATTTTTTGTGACCATTAATGACAATAAAGGGAATGTTCAATGGAAATCTATTGTCCCTAGAGTGATGAAAATGTGATGGGTGAAAAGAAAATTAGTTTGTCAAAAAAGAACATAAATGTATAACTTTTTTTATGTAATGATAAATTTCATATTGTTTATTTATTGTTTTACTATCAATATTGAGAAAACTAATTATTATCATTTTCATACATTAGAAAATTTTCATTCTTATATTGTTTTTAGATAAACTATCACTTAATTAATTACTGTAATAAATGATTATAAAGGATGATGTTATTTCAAAATGTAATAAAAATTTCATCTAACAATTCATATAATACAAAGTCTATTAAAAATTTAGTTATAATATCATTACTAAAAAGAAAATTTTTATCAATTTTAATGTCAATACCCAAAAGGGATAAACCTTCATTTGAAGGAATTATACATTAATCATTAAAAATTTATAATAAATAAAATGATACATAAAGAAAAATGAATCACTAAATAGCCATATATTCTAATTAACCTCATTAACATCAACATTATATAATATTTTGGAATCAATTTTTTTATAATACCCTCTATAATAATAATTCATAAATTTAATAACATTCTTACAAAATAATCCATTGTAAAAATCTTGCTTTTTATTTAAACATGAACTCAATAAAACCACCATAGAAATAACATTTGTCACCTCAAAATAAAAAATATATTATATTATTTGGTATTTCAATAAATAATCATAATATTTATTCATCAAATTGGTTGATTTAAAACAATTTTAAATTTACCCTCACATCATATTGAATATTGGTAGATACTTCACCCTTGTATATCATTAGTTATGTGTCAAGCCCCATGGCCTTACTTAATGTGATGATTTGTCCCCCTTCATCCTGGTTTTCTATAATCTACATATATTCAAATATTATTCTGATATAATTATAACCACTTTATGATAAAAATTCGTAATATTATATTTGTCATAAAATCACTTCTGACCATAAAAATTTCTATAAAATTTTATTCCAATCAAATAAACAAATATTATTTGACACTGATTACCCAAATAATAGTGATAAAATTATACCTATATATTATAAATAAATTTAATGAAATGTGCACAAAATTTAAAATAATCATTAATCAAATAAATTTTTATCAATAACTGATACATCTACGAATGATTATATGTACATTAATGTATCCAAAAATAAATCATAGCATCTTGAACATAAATCACATAAAACCTAAATGTAGTTGTATAATAAATTGAAATTATTATCAACTTTAAATACATAATATCAGGATAGTATCTATAAATAATAAAATAAACCTTGAAGAATGTATATATTCTCTAAAAAATTATCTCAATCTATAGATTTGTCAATAATATTATAAAAAAATTAATAATGGTCAAAAATACTTTTCTATCATAATTTCTAGATACCGACACATTAATATTTCAATCCATCCACTTCAATGATTTAAAAAATATAAAAACATATATGTTCATAGATTTAATCATTTCAATATACAATTTAATCAGATAATGAAAGGGTTCCCCGCATAAACGGATAAAAAAATTAAATGTATCAATAGGATGAAATTTATTTCTCTCTATTAATATAATTAACATTAATGATAAATTTAATTATTTATGCGCTTATATTTAATAGAGTAAAAAATATATTATCTAATTGAGAAATTTTTTTAGTTTTCTCAGTCAACATTTATAACATGAATGAAATTGATCCTTGTAAAAGATATCACCTCTAATATATGAGCTCTCAATAAACTCCATTAAAATCATATTTTGTGACTATAAGAGTTTTTAAGGTTTATTTTATTAGTCATATATCATTATATCTTATAAATAATTATCCCAATAGTTTTTACTCTAGTCATCAACTAATTTTGTTTCTCATAATTACCACTTTTTCCATCATATTCAATGATAACATGATTTCATCATGTACAAAAAATTTAATTACTGAAAAACATACTGTGAACAACAATAATCATAATGAAAAAAAAACTCAATTATATGTTTTATAAATTATAGAAAATTCTTTTCAAAATACAACAACATGGTTTACCCTGGAAATTAATTATCATAATCAATTAAAATACTATTTATGGATCATAAATTTAATGTGAATTAACATATAAATATTCCTTGGTAGTGACATATAAGGTGTGGAGAAATTCCCATTATCATGCACCGGTTGACGATCGGCTCATATTCCACTATTCACATTCTTTGTTGTTACCCTTTTGTAAAAACTATTATAGAGCCCATCCAGTTGTAATATTAGGTATGGATATATTTAGAGATAAAATTCATAATATATACTTTAAAAAACACATCTATGTTATATTATACATACAGTTGTCCTCAATGAAATTATTTGGGTTATTATAACTAATACATGGTTTGCTAAATCTAGTTTCCATGTTTTCAACTAAATTTCACTACATACCAAATGTTAAGAAATATGACCCAATAACATAGAATTTGTGGTTACATTATTCCCTTTATACTAGATTCATGAAATTGTATCCTAAAAGACCTAATATTTTATTTCTCTTGGAAGACATGAAACATCATTTAATCACATATTACAGTTGAAAACATAATATTAAACGTTTTTCATTTGAGTATTCTAATATTATATTATAATATTCCAATATATATGTCATAATAAAATTTATTCCATACAAGGAAATGAATAAGTATTATCGGTGAGTATAATTCCTAGAATTGATATGTTTACTACTAAATGATTCATAATCATTTAAGAAATAATAAATATAATAAAGAATATAACTATAAAAATTAACATAAACAATTTCCTAAAAATACGTATAATATTGGAATAAATGATGATAATAATAATTCAGTATAAATAATAGCATGATAATAAAACAAAACCATGTATAATATAACAAATAGAAGAATATCATAGACTTGAATAAATAATATCATAATGTGGGAATTCATATTTTAAAGCAGTATAACCAGACCATAATGAACTCAGTACAAGTCATCATACATAAATAGGTAAGGATTTGACAATAAAACCTTTCTAGTTTGTCTCAATAGTGAAACGGATGCATTAACGGCTCTAGTGGGCCATTCCTATCAATTACTATGAATAATTTATTGCCATTATAAAATGGGAGAATCAAAATCACCAAAAAAGTTCATATTAAAAACTAAAATTTTCATTATAATTTTCCAAAATCATTAAACACAATCAATATAAAATTTTATGTTGGAAAAATATCATGTGATTGTTCATAATTTCTTTTATCAATAAACAAAATCAGAAACCATCGATGGTATAATGGGGAATTCTATACAATAGTATATCTTATTAAAAGTTTCAAAATTAATCTAGATGAATAATATAGATGGATTCATTAAAAATACACATGATGGAACAAAATTAAAAATGGGGTTTTCAATTAGTAATAAATATAAAAACACTAATAATTTCATTCAATATATTATTGATGAAAATACCCATTCAACATCAACAATTTGTTTAATAATAATGATATTTGATGAATATTTCTAAAAAAATACCACTATAAATAATCATATAAACAAATAAATTAATATTTAATTCAATGAGATCTCTTGATGGTGGTAAATATTTAGCATGTCATATATGTTAATATAAAACATTCATTTCACACTTTTATAAAAAGCAATAAAGTCCATCCTTGTGAAAATGACTTTTATATTGATATAAATTTATTTTAGAACAATTTATATAATTTTTAAAAATGAAATGAATTACATATTTTCAGAATGTCAAAATAATAATCTTATATATTTTTATAAAACATTAATATAGAAAAAAATTGATTTTGAACAGAGAGAGAAATTATATATTATTTTGTTTCAAACATTTTCTCATTCATTTCATGTACCAAATATATTTAAGTGGTTATATTTGAATATATATCTTGAATAAATAGATCTGTTGAAAATTAGTGCTTTTATTGATGGATACATGAGAAGATATCATCATTAGAAACATAATCATAAAATATTTTAATATGTGATGAGATTATATTTGTAAAAATCATTCAAAATTGGTAATATTTGAATTATATTATCCAAAATGTAATAAAATTAAATTTAACATTAAATAAACAAAATATAAAAACATTCAAGACATTAAATATAAAGGGTTTAGTATATACAACACAAAAAACAAATAATTGATGACTATATATTATTTTGTATGAATGTAAATATGATATGATAATCCTCACCAAATGGTTTATTTCATTAATAAATGCATGGACCTTTTATAGATTAATTATATATTTATTACAC
This sequence comes from Viscum album, assembly GCA_963277665.1. Classification (NCBI taxonomy): domain Eukaryota; kingdom Viridiplantae; phylum Streptophyta; class Magnoliopsida; order Santalales; family Viscaceae; genus Viscum; species Viscum album. The sequence goes on from OY728152.1 coordinate 1,016,100,815, forward strand.
ATATATTAAATATCCTAACCCATATATTTTATATAATAAATTATTTTATTATATATTTTTACCACATGTTGATTAAAATTTCATTATATAAAACACCATTCGTTGTGTAACATCTTATTTTATTGTATTTTCCATGGTTCTATACATTCAATCCTTGTACATTTTTGGTTGTTCCAAAATCTCAAAAATATTTAACATTATAATAATATCATATATATAAATGTATATATATTTATATTAATTATATACTTATTTATAATAGTTAAATAATATAGATTGAATAGTGAGTCAATCTGTTCATGTAGATGGGCAGTTGTACGTATGTGTGAACATTATATTCATTTATTTGTGGATATAATGAAATAATTTTAAATAATATTTTTCATATATAAAATCATTAATATAACTTATATATTATAAATATTAACAAAATGAATCCTTATTACAATCTATGTCAAAATAAAATTGAAAATATATCATTTTGTTTCATGGAGTCGACATTACACACGTACACAAAATCAACATTACCAATTTCAAATGGACTGTAATTTAAGGAGGTAAATGGGATATCATAATTAAATTTTCATATATATTCCATATTATATATATATATATTAAATACATCATTATGTCCATTAATGGAATGTGGTTATAAAAAACTAATTACAACGGTTCTAGAGGAAGTTGTCTTCCATACTTGTAAAGACCCATAAATTTCAAGGAATATTTTTTTTAAATTCATTGGGATTTTACGAGTACGGAGTTTCTGACGAAACATGATTCTGAGGCCCGGTGTGCCCGGAATCAATTTTCGAAGTTTAGCTCGGGTACATTCAGTGAACAAACGAACAGGTTTTTCTAACATTTGAACCCATGCTCGAAGTTAAAATTTGAGGGTACCGATGAACTGGTGGTGACGATAATTACATAAGGGGACACTTACTATAGTTGCGTTCATAAAATAAGAGAAGTTATTTTTTGGGGGTTTGTTTAAGAAATAATAAAAAAATTGTCGAAATTTTTTTTATTGCTAAACGAGGTTACTCCCTCCCGTGGGTAGTTATGGGTGGGGCCTACATCCACTTAATTACCCCTGTGAGGAGGTTATAGAGGTGGGGCCCACACGAGCTCCACCATTTAATTTCCTCTAACATCATTTATTCCCCTACTGTTTCCTTGACTTTTCCTCCATTGTCATCCCTTGATTAATTATTGTGTAACTCCTTGTTTTGATTAATTAGGAACCTTCCTTTTTTCCTTTTTAATTTAAACTGCCAACACGTTTAATTATGTGGAACCTTCTCTCTCCCATCCCTAATTATGTTTCAACACAATTAATTAGTGTGGTGAAATAATTGTAGGATAGTTTCTTACAATATAATAAAATAATAGGGGGGGATATTGTTTTGGTGATCAAGGAGAGAGCTTCATTGTGAGACGAAGAACGCCGACCACCAATAAAGAACGAAGAAGAATGCAGGTTCCACAGAGATCGATGATGCACCGCCAAATCCTCTAGCCCGCGACGCCGTGTACCGTGACGCCTATGATCCTCTTCTCCTTGACATCGTGTACCCTGACACATACGATCCTCTTCTCCGCGACGCCGTGTTCCGTGACGCCTACGATCCTCTTATCCACGGTGGCGTGTACCGTGATGCCTACGATCCTCTTCTCCATGATGTCGTGTACCATGATGCCGATAATCGTCTTCCTTGTCGAGGTAGGGATTTGGTTTATTTTTCTTTAGGTGGATTATACCCTCGGCATGTCAAATAATTGTTTGGGGTTGTTTCAAACCACTAATGTTGTGGGTGCAGACAAACGAACAAGTCCAAACACACCGTTTTTCTGTTCATGATGCGCGGGGTGCTTGGCGATGATGGAACGAGACTGCAACAGTGTGTGGAAGCCTTCACCGTTATGAACGGTTCTCGAGAGGGCCACATGTGAAGAAGGCGGACCAATAGAACCACCCGAGTTCACCCGGTGGTCCGTGGAAGGCACTTCCGGCGCGCCAGCACCGTCGACCGGAAGCATCGGCCGACACCGGTCGGTCGCCCGGAGGTGGCGGCTCCCCTACGCTCCACCGGTAGGAGCCGCCGTGGTGGCAGGTGGCCGTATCCCCTGGCCGGGTGGGATCTGAAGGAGGATGTGTCCCCCACCGCGTCCGCAAAGTGCAAAGGGAGGTGGAACGCACCCCCTCCCCCCTACTCGACCTGCTGGCTGAGCCGGTGGGACCCCCCAGCTGGGCTAGGGCGGGTCGCGCAGACCACGCCGGGCAAGGCCACGCCCCGCCGGGCCCAGACCCCCCATTTCAGACTGGTTTCGATATTTCGCCCACATCTTGGGCTACAGACATCCGATCGATGCACCGTCAGTTGCATTGAAATCCTTGGATCGTTATGGTCTTTTTGGTATTTTACACTCATCGTTTAGGAGAACTTTGTGTATGGCTGAGTTGGTTCGAATACGAAACCAACCGGTCCCTCGGAGCGGAAACACTTATAACTTGTGCTCCGAACGTCCAATTGATGTGCCGTCGACTTCGTTGAATTCCTCAGAGTGAGATGTTTTTTTCTGGCTTACTACACTTGAGGTTTGGGCATAGCAAGAGTACGGTCGGGTTGGTTTTATATTAAAAACCAAACGGTCCCCTGGGACGGAAAAGCCAATAACTCTCAGACTGAGCGTCTGATTGATGCTTCGTCTGTCGCGTTGGGTTTCTTTTGACGAGATGGAACTTTGAGATACATAAACTCTGTACTTTGTGACAGTTTAATTAACGGATCACTTTTTCTCAAGGAGCGAACCCTCCTATAATTGAGCATGTTGTGTGCGGGAACCCTAGAGCTGGCATCGACTGCATCGACTTCTGCACTACAGTCCTCTGTGGGTTCAGCAGCGACAACGACTGTACTTAGTTCCTCCACGGGTTTGGCAGCGACGACGACCATACTGGAATCCTCCATGGGTTCGACGTTGATGTCTACTGTTCTTGTATCCTATGTGGGTCCGACAGTATTGACCTCTGTACTTGTATCCTGTGTGGGTCCAGCAGAGTAGCACGTCTTGTATCCTGTGTGGGTCTGACAGCATAGCTGGTCATGTATCATATGTGGGTCCGACAACATAGATAAATCAGTTGCTACATTTGATCATCTATATCGCCTTACGAAGTTTATACCTATGTGAGGTGAGTCTTGATTCTCAATCATTATCATTGACGTGGTGGACATGCTTTCCTTTTTGGACTAGGTTGTGTTTTTACGGTGTGGACTCAGTTGTGATATCATTGTAGACTTGGTTGTGCTTTCCTTTGTGGACTGTGTGGTGCTTGGGAGTTGGAGATGAACAGTAACTGATGACTTAGGTATATGTATGGGCATATACCTATGTAGTTTTGTTGATACTTCGTGATTGTTTCTTTGCTTTGTGGTTTATCCTTCATGGATTTTGAGAGACCTTCTGGGGTCTCGGGGTCCCTAATGAGTATCATATACTCACCCCTGCATGGGATATGCCCGCACAACATTGTGTTGGATGTAGACGACATAAAATGATGATCGAGGTGGACACTTGAGGATCTAGACGGTACCCGGAGGTGGACCACTTGACGGGACATACACGGAGCGGGCGACCGGATCCGAGGAGGTGAGGAGACTATTTGTACCCACCCATCAGGTGGGATTTCCGGAGGATGACTGAATGCTACTTTTTTACTTACTAATTTTGTACTTTCCTTTCAGATGTATTGTACTTTCAGTTGGGTTTGTATACTGGCCCACATACCTTTTCAGCACTTACCTTGTACTCAGTTTTTCTTAGTGTTTACTTCGCTTGCGTACTCTATTGTGTATGTTACTTCATAAGGGCAATGCCTTCCATACATTGGGATTTATTTCTTTGGTGCTAGTTGCCAGCCCCTGGCCTATGGAAGGAGGGCTTGGGGTAGTCACAACATGGGCCCCGAGGACGGGTCATGAAAAATTGGAATCAGAGGAGTCGGTTCTACCGTAGAACTCATGACTCTGATAATTACTTATATGTGGAGCAATAGTGTTAAGAGTATTCAGTGTGGTTATCAGTACAGGGATTCCTGTGTTGGTGTGGCGTCTGACGTATCCATACACTAGGACCCTAACTTCTAATTTCCGACTAAGTGCACGAAAACATTGATTGCATGTGTGTTTCAAATGTTTTCTTTGTGATTAATTTATGTCAACTCACCATGTATACTATATTAACAGTGGTGCACCTGTTTTCTTTTCAGGATGTCCCCATGACGGCAGCTAGCTAGGGTTCCGAGATTTATGCGAGACGACAGCCCACTGAGTGATGAGGCTTCGGTGCAGGGCCCCGATTACCGCGGAGGCACCGGTGGTACCTCTACCCACCGAGCCACCGATGCTACCCACCCCCGCAGCGGAGAGTGCACGCCACCTAAGCGCGTTGCATGAGTTTCAGAGGCATAGGCTGCCTAGGTTCCGCAGAGAGATGGATCCTTAGGACAACGAGGATTGGCTGGAGGCCATCGTCAGAGTCTTCAGATTGGTAGGGACACCAAAAGACCACCTGGTGATCCTTTTCACGAGTCTCCTACGCGCAAAAACATGAAGATGGTGGAGCCTGATGCTCCAGGTGCATGATGAGGCATCTCTACTTTGGACGGACTTCGAGAACCTCTTCCGCTCGGAGTTCGTTCCAACCACCCTTCGTGCGGTGCACATCCAGAAGTTACTACAGCTGTGGTAGGGAATCATATCAGTAGCCCGGTACGTGGTGAGATTTACTAACCTCTCGTGCTACTCCACGGACATGGTATGAGACCCATTCATCCGGTCCCAAACCTTTGAGCAGGAGCTAAGGTGGGGATTGACCAGTGCACCCATCCTTAGGCTACCAGAGGAGGGCATAGGGTACGTAGTTTACTGCAACGCATCAGGGACCAGACTCCGGTTTTTCTAGATGCATGAGCAAGCAGTGATCACTTGCGGTTCACGGCAGTTGAGGCCGCACTAGCAGAACTATGCCACCCATGACCTAGAGTTAGCAGTAGTGGTCTTCGCCCTGAAGATGTGGTGACACTATCTGATGGGATAACGTTTTACAGTCTACTCTGACCACCAGAGTCTCAGGTACATTTTCTCACAGAAGTACCAGAACCTGAGACAGCGGCGATGGCTCGAGTTTTTCAAGGATTATGACTTTAAGATATTCTATACTCCTGGAAAGAGGAACATAGTAGCATATGCTCTCAGCAGGAGGACGGGAATTTAGCTACATTGAGAGGCGATAGAGGAGTTAGCCGCTTTGCACATATCCTATGTGGATAGAGATGGGGCAGCCTCTCTTCAGTTTCTCACAATCACTCCTCCACTACATCTGTGGGTCCGAGAGGCGCAACATGGAGATGTTGATTGTGAGGTGCGACGTGCTCCGATCTCCTCAGGGCTAGCACCCGATGGATTTTCTAAAGGCGGGGAGCACGCCATCCTCTTCGAGTGGCCTACCATGGTACCAGTTACACTAAAGGAGGAGGTGTTGAGGGAGTTCTACACATCCCCTCTATCGGTACATCCTAGAGTAGCGAAGATGTAACAGGACCTCAGACGACGTTATTGGTGGCCGGGTATGAAGAATGTTGTGGCAGAGTTTGTTTCTTGATGCCTCACATTCCAACAATTGAAGGTAAAGCAATAGGTACCTGCAGGCTTAGTACATCCCTTAGAGGTCCCGGAATGGTAGTGGGATGGGATATCCATGGATTTCGTGATGGGGCTTCCACGTACTTTTAGAGGACACGACACCATCTGGGTGATCGTAGACCGACTAACCTAGTCGGTCCACCTTTTACCTATCAAAGAGAAGGGATCAGTGGAGAGTATGGGATGCCTTTATGTTTAGGAGATCGCACGACTTCATGGTGTTCCATCGTCTATCATCTCTGATCGAGATGCTCACATTACATCCCGGCTTTGGAAGGGGTTGTAGGAGGCGTTTGGGAGGCAGCTACGCCTGAGCACCGCCTTTCATCCACAGACGGAAGGTCATACAGAGAGGACAATTCAGAATCTCGAGTATATGCTCCGTACATGTGTCCTTGACTTTGGTAGTAGCTGGGAGGATCACCTAACCTTTGTCGGATTTTCATACAACAGTTACCACTCCACCATCGGGATGGCACAATACAAGGAACTGTACGCCCGACCTTGCATATCACATCTGTGCAAGAAAGACCTTGGGGAGACGACACTTGTTGGACCAGAGATGGTCTAGGCCACAACGGAGAAGGTACAGGTCATTCAGGAGTGGATGAGGACAGCTCAGAGAAGACATAAGTCCTATACTGATAGGAGGCGGAGACGACTGGCGTTCGAGGATGGTGACCACGTCATCTTACGGGTGTCACCTCAACGCGGATTATGGAGATTTTCCCGGTGTGGAATGTTATCTCCGCACTTCATCAGAACATTCCAAGTTCTTAGCAGGAAAGGAAAGGTGGCTTATCGCCTGTCTCTTCCACCTTAGTTGCACCGGGTGCACGACGTCTTCCACGTATCTCAGCTGAGGAGATACGTGCACAACCCGAGGCATATCATTGACCATGGGGAGCTGGACATCAATGACATGGAGACTTTTTCCGAGGTCCCAGTGGAGATCGAGTATCGAAAAAAGTGGGTCCTATGTGGACAGTCGATTGCTCTTGTGCGCATCAGGTGGAAGCACATGAACCTCCAGGAGAGCACATGGGAGAGGGAGTGTCAGATGCGTGCTCAGTACCCTCATTTGTTTCCCTAGATTATGATATTGGATTACAGGGATGTAAAGAACTGAGGTGGGATTAATTTAAAGACCGTAAATTTCATGTAATTTTTTTTAATTCATTGGGATTTTATAAGTACGCAGTTTCTAATAGCACTTGATTCTGAGGCCCGGTGTGCCCAGAATCAATTTTCGAAGTTTAGCTCGGGGACGTTCAGTGAACGAAGGAGCGATCTTTTCTAAATTTTGAACTAGTGCTTGGAATTAGAATCTAAGGGAACCATTGAACTCACAACGCTGATAATTGCTTAATGGGACACTTACCGTAGTTGCGTTCATAAAATAGGAAAAGTTAATTTTGGGGGGTTTGTTTAAGAAATAAATAAGAAAAATGTCATAACAATTTTTATTACTAAAGAATGTTACTCCCTCTCGTGGGTTTTTAAGGGTAGGGCCTACAGCCACTTAATTACCCAAGTGAGGAGGTTAAAGAGGCGGGGCCCACACGAGGTCCACCATTTAATTCCCTCTAACCTCATTTAGTCCCCTACTGTTTCCTTGACTTTTCCTCCATTGTTATCCCTTGATTAATTATTGGGTAACTCTTTGTTTTGATTAATGAGGAACCTTCCATTTTTCCATTTTTAATTTAAAATTCCAACGCATTTAATTATTGGGAACCTTCTCTCTCCCTTGCTTAATTAAATTTCAACAAATTTTAATTAGTTTGGTGAAATAATTGTAGGAGTGTTTCTTTGCGAATAATAAAATAATATGGGGGGCCTATTATGTTGGTGATCAAGGAGAGAGATTCGTTGTGCGACGAAGAACGTTAGCCTCCAACGAAGAATGAAGAAGAACACTGCTTTGTAAGAGATCGACTACGCACTGCCAAATCCTCTCCCTCACGACGCCGTGTACCGGGATGCCTACGATCCTCTTCTCCGTGACGCTGTGTACTGTGACGCCTAGGATCCTCTTCTCTGCGATGCTCTGTACCATGACGCCTACTATCCTCTTCTCCACGACGCCATGTACTGCGACGCTAATGATTCTCTTCTCCATGACGCCATGTACCGTGATGCTAATGATCGTCTTCCTTGTCCAGGTAGGGGTTTTGGTTTATTTTACTTTATGTGTATTATACCCTCGACATGTCAAATAATTGTTGGGAGTTGTTTCAAACCACTAACATGGTGGGTGCGGTCAAACGAACAAGTTCGAACCAACCATTTTTCTATTCATGATGCGTGGGGCGCATGGAGTTGATGGAACAGGACTGAAACAGCGTGTAGAATCCATCACAGAGAAGAACGGTTCCCGGGAGGGCCGCAGGTGCAGACGGCGGGCAAATCGGACCACCGGAGCGCGTCCAGTGGTCCGCGGAAGGCGCTGCTTGCGCGCCGCGCTGGCGCGGCGGCGCCGGCCCCCGGTGGTGGCGACAGGCACTGACCGACCGCTGGGAGGCGATGGTGCCCCGGCGCACCTTCGTCAGGAGCCCCCACGGCTGAAGCCCCGACGACAGGCAGCCAGATCTCGCGGCAGCGTGGGATCCGGACGAGGACGCAGTGCCTGCCCCGTCCGCGAAGTGCAAAGGAAGGGGGGATCGCCACCCACCCCGCTCGGCCCACTAACTGAGCCAGTGCACCCCCCGGCCGGGCCGGGGCGGGTAGCGCGGACCGGGCCTAGCCGCACCCATCCGGGCCTGGCCGTTCCCAGCAAGGCTGGGCCGCACCCCTCTGGGTTGGGTCGCGCCTTTCCGGGCCAACACGGTTTCGGCCGACCCAGGGGGGTCGGGTCGGTTCGGGCTGGGCCCAAACCCCCCATTTCGGACCGTTTTTTGTCTTTCACCCACATCATGGGCTATGGAACTAGGATCGACACACCATTAGTTGCGTTGAGATCCTTGGATCGAGGCAGTCGTTTCGTTATATTACACTCAAGGTTTTGGAGAACTTTGGGTACGGCCAGGTTGGTTCGAACACGAAACCAACCGGGCCCTCAGAGCGAAAACACTTATAACTTGAGATCTGGACGTCTGATTGATGTTCCGTCAACTTCGCTGAATTCCTCTTAGTGTGTAAGTTCTTTTTTAATACTCTTATTGAGGTTTGGGTGAAGCTGGAGTACGGTCAGGTTGGTTTTAGCATGAAACCCAACAGGGCCCCTGAAACGGAAAAGTCAATAACTCTCAGACCGGGCATCCGATTGACGCACCGTCTGTCACATTGGGTTTCTTTTGACGAGACCGAACTTCAAGATAAATAAACTTTGGACTTCATGACCATTGATGTAATGGATATCTTTTTCTTGAGGATTGAAACCTCCCGGAATCGAGAATGCTATGTACGGGAACCCTAGAGCTGGCTGCGACTGCATCGACTTCTGTACTGGAATCCTCCGTGGGTTAGACAGTGACGACGACTATACATGGATCCTCCTTGGTTTCGGCAGTGACAATGACCATTCTATAATCCTTCATGGGATTGACGATGATGACTATTGTTCATGTATCCTATGTGGGTCCGGAAGTATTGACCACTGTACTTGAATCATGTGTGGGTCCGGCAGAGTATCTGGTCTTGAATCCTATGTGTGTCCGACTGCTTAGTTGGTCTTGTATCCTCTGTGGGTCTGACAACATAGATGAATCAGTGGCTACATATGATCATCTCTATCGCCTTACGAAGTGTATACCTGTGTGAGATGAGTCTTCATTTTCAATCATTATCATTGATGTGGTGGACTTTCTTTCCTTTCTGGACTGGGTTGTGTTTTTCCTGTGTGGATTAAGTTGTGCAATCCTTGTGGACTGGGTTCATCTTTCCTTTGTGGACTGCGTGGTGCTTGGGAGTTGGAGATGAACTGTAACTGATGATTAGGAATATGTATAAGAATATACCTAAGTAGTGTTGTTGATACTTCATGATTGTATATTTCATTAGTGGTTTATCCTGCATGGATTATGAGAGACATTCGGGGGTCTCGGGGTCCCGACTAAGTATCGTATACTCACCCATGTAGAGGCTATGCCCGCACTACATTGTGTTGGATGCAGATGATGGACATCACTAATCGAGGTGGAAGCTTGAGGAGCTAGACGGTACCCGGAGGTGGACCACATGACGGGACGTACACGTAGTGGGCGGTCGGAACCGAGGAGCTGAGGAGACTATCTGTACCCACCCTTTAGGTGGGATTTCTGGAGGACGACTCACCGCTGCTGTTTTACCCACTTCTGTTGTACTTTCCTTTCAGTTGTACTGTACTTTTAGTAGGGATTCTATACTGGCCCACGTACCTTTTCAGCACTAACCTTGTACTTAGTTTTGCTTAGTGTTTACATCGCTTGCAAACTCTATTGTGTATGTTACTCCTTAAAGGAAATGCCTTCCCTACTTTTGGGATTTACACCTTTGGTGCTAGTCGCCAGCCCCTAGAATATGGAAGGCGGGTTTGGGGTAGTCACGACACATGCCCTGAGGATGAGTCCTGACAATAAAAATGATTGATGGTTTTGTTTCACATATTATGGAAGAGGTTGTGAATATATGGTTTGATATTAAAATAATAAAATATTTTCATATATTGAACAATTGTGAAATTATTTATAATAATTTATGGGGATTTTATGGTCTTAATGGATGAAATAAAATGAAAACCCATCAATAAGAACAAAATAACTTCTACAAAAAACCACATTATGTTTATTAATAAATAATTCGAATACTATTTTCTAATAAACCCAGGAAATCTATTTAATGGATTGGTATATATTTTTCCAATTTAAGTGGGTAATGATCGAAACATTGGGACTTGGAATTGCGAACTTTAGAAGATATGGGTGCCCTTATTTAAATGTGGGGGAATGACACGCATGGAATTTATGAAAAGAATAAATTATATCCATGCCTATATATTTAAAATATTGTCTCTATTGGATCATAATTGATCCTCAGAGAATATAATGTCTCAATATATATATATATAATTTTTTTTGACAATTTTATAGGTCCTTTATCACATAACTGTTTGGTTAATCCCCTTGTATACTCGTTTTACATTTAATAATATTAACTAATTTTTATTTTATTTAAAATTAATTATATTTAAAAATTTTGTTGATCATATTATTTATTATTAATTATTATAATTTTAAATATGGAATAAATATTTAAAACTTTTATTCATATATGCGGTAGAATTTAATTTAATGTTAAACACGTAGATGCGAAGAAAAAAAAGTATTCCAAGTAAAATGTATTCCTAAGTAAAAAACGTTTTCATATTTAAGCAATAAATATTATTTTCTTCAAATATAAATAAAATTAACAAATAATTATATATTTGTTGTAATTCTGTTAAGAAAAAAATCAATATTGAACTCCATAAATGTTTTAAATTAAATGAATCTTCAAAATAATATATATATTATTTATAATTCATTGAAAAATCAATCCTTTAAAAAATTTATAAAAAAAATCTATATGATTATTTGAAAATGATTATATTAAAATGAATTTATTTTGATTTTAATTTCCCATATGTGGTAATATTAATTTCTAATGTTTGTTCAACAGAGTGATAAATCCAAAATATTTAAAAAATGAAAATAAAAAAAAGTTTTATTTATATATATTTATTAAAAAAATAAAATAATGATTAAATTTAGAATGATTATATTATATATATATTATTAAAAATTAAAACTATATTTATTAATTTAATTAATTAGGATAAAAATAAATTTTGTGTAAACTTTTTTATAATAAAAAAATTAATATTTCTATTAAATGATTTTAGTTTTGGTAAAAAATTTATTGATAAAATATAAATATATTTTTTACATATCAATTACATATACGTTTTGTAAGATATCCATACATAATCACATCTTCTAATTTATCATCTACTTTATAATGATCTTATTTTCCTAATATATTTTATGTGTACTTTATGCTCGGTGTTGCATGTCGTAGATATTATAGAACACAATGTTAATATTTTGTAATATCACAGTGTTTTTTATTATATACTAGAGTTAATATTTTCCAAATAATGTTTTCTAAAACATGTTTAGTAGTAAAAACCCTCTATCAAATGGTTAGACACACATAAGGTTACAAAAACAACAAATATTTTTTACATAAAGAAGAATTGGTCATTGAACATTATATTTTTACATTTTCAATAACTTATATCCACATAAATTTGATGTAAAACATATTTGATAAATTTGAGTAATGAATTAAAAACATCATGAACACGTAGGTCATGGGAAAATCCAATAAATTGAAAAAATTATTTTATCAACCATAATATAAATCAACAAGTAACAATCATTGTGTAATTTTAGAAATCTTATTTCTTTTGTTGATAACTTATATGTTTACATATTTATACAAGATGATTATATAGATGATTATGTGGGTTTAGACCCTATTATGAAAATAGAGGTGATAGTGTACAATTAGACATGATTAAAATGTTTTTTTCATGATCGAGACTTTAATTATTATTTAATTAGATTTATAAATTATGAAATATGGAGTAATAACATAGAATGTGGATTACTAAGAGTCACAAATCAACTATATGGAACAATAGATTGAATGTTGGGATAGTTTTTGAAGTTTTTATGAAAATTATTTATTTCCCCATTCCTAAGGGTACACAATTGTAATAGTGATGCTCTCATGTTTTTGTGGTGACCCTATAATCTATAATGGTATCAAGGTGACAATTATGTCCCAGATCATTGTTAAAATATGGTATGTGAGTTTTTCCAATGTTGGATGAAAATGATTGAAAATTGTTTAAGTAATGGGAACTAAAAATACTTATTAGAAATGTAATGGTTACACATGTTTGGTTGAATGAAATATAATTTATGATATATAAGTGGTCTATAAATTACCTCATTCTACATAATGGTTAAAAATTGTTACATTTTCATATATGTAATGGTTATTTGGGTTGTATGTAAGGGTAATATTTTCAGGATTATAAATTCTTTAACTCATCACAATTAACGGTTAATCATGGTTTTTCAAAAAAGTATGTGATGGATTTAGTGAGGAATCATGCAATGTAAGAAGCTTCCATGTTATTATTTTAATTATATATATTTCCAAAATATGTTAAATCCCATAAATACCACATAGTTTAATTTGTCCGATGACATCCAATTATTCCATCCATTCAAATTACAGCTACAAAATTCTTCTATTTAACTCATTCGACACTATCATTCCCCCAATGTTATCCATATATATTGAAGGTTGATTCATAATGGTAAAAAAAATCTAAACCATTCATATATTCCTCATCCTCCTTATGATATTTGATTCATTCCATAAAATTTTTATAAAGGCTTGATTTTTAGAGTTTTTAATTCATGAAATTGAGATGTTCTTGATTTTTTCCAACAAGTGGGATTTTAATAGTTTTCCCCCATTATTTGTGTTATAATATGTCAATTTATATAGTTTTTATTAATTTGATTTGGGTTTCTACTTGAATAATAAATTATCCCTAAATAAATGTATTATTTTTTATTACAAACCAAGTTTAAGTTATTGAAATTTCATAGTATGTATATATACTGATTATTCTAAAGATGATTTTTTTGCACCAAAATATAACAAGTCATAAATTTTTCTTCAGTATTTCCTAGTTCATTAATAATTTTTTATTTAACATATAATGACATTTTCATTTTGAATAAGTTATTGTCTCTTATTAATGGGATTAAATAATCAATATTTTTTTTGATCCTCATCTATTATATATGGTAATATAAATTTTTTTTAAAATATATTATCAATTAAGGATATTTTTGTATTCTTATAAGTTGTATCAAAGTTATATTTTTATTATATATGGTTCATTTATTATGATATATGAATTGGATTCTATATGGCGATATGATATCAGCGTATTTATAATTATTTAATAATTTTTTTATAGAAGATTATAAAAATAATTTTTTTATATTATTAATCCCTTTCTTTTTGGCAGTTTATATGTTTTACGTAATATCTAATCTGATGTTTTTATTTTTTAATTTTCATGTAGTTCTCTAAGTTATCCTATGTGTAAATTATTTTCATGTTCATGATAAAAATAAATTTTACGTAATGGGATTTTAGATATGAGCTTTTATTATTATTAATATTTATTATAAATCGGTTTATGTCCCACATTGTTTACTCAAAAAAATTTATATTCTTTTAAATATTCTATAATTTTTTGTGTGAATTTATTTTAATAGTATTGAACTAGATAATATTATTCACTAACTATTCTCTAACATATAGGAATGAAGATGTTGTAATTTTTTCACACAATGATTATTGATTGTTATTTAAAAAAGAATATTTTAGATGCTGAATAACATTAAATATAAATTAAAATGATTCTATCTTTTTATATGTCTATAATTTTATCTAGATATATAAAATTTGTGCATATTATGAGAAATTTTTTAGTTATTTTTAATTGTTCTTCTTTAATATATTTCATTATAATCTCATAAATGATTATTTTTATTTTTTTATATTATTTATATGAATTTTATTGCCTCCAGTGACAAAAAATTAATTCATATTAAGTCCAATTAATATAATTTTAATTTTTATAATCCATGTGATTGTTCTTTTACACTAATTAAATTATTAGGTAAAATTAAATCATTATAATTTATTTTTTGATTCTAAATACTAGTTTTGATGGTCATGTATTAATGTATTTTTCCAATATGAATACTAGGCAAAATATATCATTTATATATTGGATTTTATGATTTAACACATTGTTTCCTATTTTGATTAGAAGAAGGAAATTTTTTTCTATTATGATTTTAAATTATAATGGAAATTATATTCTTTTAGTGGATTGTATTTTTCGTGTGGAGGATATCTAAAATGTTTTTTTTCATACTCCAATCATAATATATGTAAATTACAAGATCTTCTTTGTTTTAGTACATTATCAAAATATTCAATTTAATAATTGTTTAAATAATAGGAAAACGTCCAATTTACAAGACTATTGGATATGGTGGGATATGTTCCTTATTTTAGATTTTTATTTTGTTTTTATTTTTTAGTTTCATAAAACATCACAATATTTTATCTTGGATTCATTGTCATAGATCAATTATGCAATCAATTGTTTATTTTTATAACAACATTATATATTGGAAATATTTTTGGCAATAATTTATATAAAAACCCATTACATAAATACATTATTTTTCATCATTGTTTATAATTATATTCACATAAGATAACATAATAATATTATGAGTCCAAGTGTATTTGGGTAATTAGAAACATAATAAATAAAATTCCTATCTAAATATAAAAATATAATTTCCAATTTATAAAATATTGTAGCATATTCCATGTATCATCTTAATATTTATGGGATAACCGGGGTACATACACAAAAATGGGGAGTTAAAAATCCAACTATGAGAAAAAAATGGTATATAATTATTTAATGTAGTACATCTGACCAATGATCAACATAAAGGCTGGAAACTAGGTTTAAGATTAAGAATATTTTAAAATGTTGAATGATATAACATTATAGAATAAATGAAATACTTCAGTGTGGGAAACTAATAAAAATCATCAATATTATATTTCAATGAAAACCACCAAGATAACATAACATAACATGTTTAGGATAACCTCTCATCCATGGTACATAGCATCTCATGTGATAAAAACATTTCTAAATGAAGTAATGTATTATATAATTATGGGAACACCCTTCACAGTAATAACATTTGAATGAATATGTGTGCCACAAATATCATTTTAAAATAACAACCAGATATTTGATGAATTTGGTTTTTAAAAAATTATAATTTCTTCGATAGATTCTGTTAGAATAAACATCACGTTTAATAAAACCATTATATAATATTAAAATATAATTTTCACTATGTTTTTGGATTATCTAGTATGAATAAGAATACATAAAACATGAAGATTAAATATATATAAATTTATCAAGTTTATTCAAGAAATATAAATGAATTATAAATGTTATTAAAAATAATATAAAACCATTTAAGATGTTTTTAATAAAAACTCTTTTTATGTTTGCAATTTAATATTATACTAATTAATGATAGTTATCCTTCATTATGAATTATTTTAGTGAATTTTATATATTATATATTCAATCAAATTTCATAACAATAATTGTATATTTTTATTCTATGTTGGATAATAATAATTCTTGTCTTAATATTAAAAATATTTTTTTAAATAGCTATATTCGTCACATTTACAGGAAACAAATTTAAATTTAATTTTTCTATTTAGAGGTATTAAATAATCTGAATGTATAAAAATATTTAGGATCATCGTGATGAAATATGGAAAATTGTCCTCTTATTTTTTTATCAATATAATTGTTAATATATTGAACATTTATCACCTATATAATAGGGAAATTATATTCCTCAGGGATATATATAAGTGTTAAGGAAGTAATTTATCTTCATAGAATTCATTGTATGAGGATAATTATGCCATTATCACATTATTCATTAAAATTATTATTTTAATAGTCAATATTTCATTAAAATATTTTATATAATATATAAATTAGTGATATTTACAAAATGTATTTTTATTTTTAATATTTTTTATTTTTTCCATGTATTCAAAAATTAATATTATTAATGAATCTAACTATTTAATTTTAACATAATGAAATTATATTATAGATTTAAATTTATTTTTAAAGTTTAATTTTTGTATAATGTCATATATTTGGAAACCAACTTCAATGAAATGTATCACTATTTAATAAAAAAATATAATAAATGACATTAAAAACGCATAATTTGATATAATATGAAATGGATAATTTCATAAAGTAATTTTATAGTTCAATATGAATAATTTTGTATGGTGTTAAGGTCTTATTTAAGAATTTTCACTTTGTGTTTGTGTATATAATATTAAATTAAATGAATAGTGATAAAAATATTGTTAATGACATTTGAGAGTAAATAAAATATCATTAAATGATATTAAAATTATATAAATTTCATAGATTCATAAATAATATATTGTATTGTGTTAAAAGTCATCCATGGTCCATTATTGGGACATTACTCAATTTATAGTTACTTTATTATGCCTTAATTGATTAAAAATAGAAATACTATTTTGATTGTTAGAAGGGATGATGTGGGTTGATACATGAATAAATGTGTTATCTATTATCTGAACCATTCCATATTTTATCAGACATGAGTATATAAAATATGACCCATCTCAGTTTCTAATCATATAAACTTGTATCCATTTTCATAGAAAATGTAATTTATATTAAGTGAGTATTTTATAAAATTCAAATAGTTCACCTCCCCATGACTATATAACGGAACCTCTATTCTATTATTCACACCATCATGGGGCTTATTGTTAATAAAAACTCCACAAATTCCACCAGAATACGTCCATATCTACATCATATTGGTTTTTTTCATCCCAAAATACTAACCATTGATACCCTTAGAGGAGATATAAATTTTTCATTTGAATGATTAGTTGATTACTATAACCCATAACATTATTTTTACATTTTAATTTACATCATACAATTCTATTATATGTTTAGTAAGATAATAAAATTAGTTTTAAAAATATTAATAAATTTAATAATTA
Organism: Viscum album; assembly: GCA_963277665.1. Lineage (NCBI taxonomy): Eukaryota > Viridiplantae > Streptophyta > Magnoliopsida > Santalales > Viscaceae > Viscum > Viscum album. The sequence continues at coordinate 1,016,118,277 of OY728152.1, forward strand.
TTATGATAGCACTATTACAAAACGTCTTTACTGTCAAATTGGTATGAATTTCATTATCGTAGATTTGTATGTCTTACTTCCTCAATGTAGTAATGAAATAATTTATTCATCTCCATCATTAGTTGATGGGTAATATGATGAGATTAATATTTATATGATTTATTTTGATAAAAGATTATTCATATTTATTTATAATATAATTTCTAACTTATTACCATCAATTCCATTTTAAAAGATAAATTCATTCATATAATCATGTAGACTACACCATCCATGATGTGTTGTTATTATTTTTTAATTTATATTTTACATTGATTATAAAATGGGTAAATTTAATGATTATATATGTTTTATATTATAAAATATTTGTCACATAAATATGATATAATTTTAAACATTCTTTAATTCCTTCAGATAAAAAAAATATCATTCATTTGTATGTATGGTTCAATGTCTCAATGAATAGAATAATTAATTTTTCTATCCAAAACATTTTTTGATTACTATAAATATATTTATATATAATATGATATTTATATCATGATTAAAATTAGGGTAATTTCGTAACTATGATTAATGTACAAGGATAGAACATAACACACATTAACATAAATGGAAAACGAAGGGATTATCACCAAGAATGGTTATTTTAAAAAATAACTCTTAATGTATTGTTGATATAAGGATAATAATAAATTTTATATGGTAATATATATTTTTTTATAGGTATGAAAAATATTTAATAATATTATATTTATTATAAATGTTATTTTATGTATGTAATGGATGTCTGGCATGGGGTAATGGGTTTTCTATTGTAATGTAATAGTATATTTCTATAGAATATGATTGAGTTATGGTGATAAAATCATGTTATAAATCACTCCATATATTAAAAAAATTTCATATCATCAATATATTTATTAAATATATGTGTGTCCAATTTATTTTACTCACCTTATGTAATCAAGATAATGAAAATATTTTTTTAAGGAAATCAACATATTTTTTATCTTGTATCGAAGAACCATTGACTATGATTTCATGAAAATCTAATAAATATTTCAAAATGATTTTTACTATTATAGTATAATTTATTAACGAAATTTGTAACCATGTTTTAATTATCAAAAAATTTGTTTCATGGAATATTCATGTCATTTTCATAATGATGTACATTGTTACTTCTCTGAAAAAATAATGTAATGAATGATATTTAAAATACAGATAAAGAATGCATTTTCCCAGATTCATGGCCTCTAAATGGTTTTAATAATTCATTACAAGTTCCCATTTTTATTTTCAATGAAAATCATTTTCATATAACATTTTAAATATTAATATTTTCAATATATTCTGCCAAGGTAGAACGGTTAATCTCCGAAATATGATTTAATAAACTACTAACATGTAAACAATAAAAACCATCATTATTTCTTGATATTTCCTTAGAATTTTATCCCATGATACAATACATGATCATTGTATGGATGGATGACTTTTATGATGGAATTATGTTTATAAATTTCATTCATCTTCCATGGGTTATTTTATGATCAACTATATATTAAGACAATTTCATTTCATGGGTTTTGATATGACACGTGATTTGTGATCACATTGTAGACAAATATTTGATTTTCATTATGTGATTGGTGGGTATTGTATTTCCCTCTAATGAATTAGGTAATTATTTATATCTCGTGTTATAAATATGAATGGAATGGGGAGTTAAATAGATTAGTAATGGACTTTTTCTATTAGGAATATCATGGGAGTGATCGTTTCCTACTAAGATGTTTTAGGGAGTGAATGCATTCATATATTATATTCTTGAAAAAAATACTAATCTACAAAGGTAATTATAGTCAAATTAAATTTTAATGCCTAAATTTCATGTCTAGTAACTATATAATTATCTTGTGTATTTTTTTTTTGATTCATTTATAATAAATGTTTTATAAAAAACCTTTATTTATTATATGATTCAAGACAGTGATCAAGGATATGTTGGGTGTGGTTTTAAAATGTTATGATGAATTTCTTATAGGTCTTTTCATATTATTCCATTTTAAAAATTAATATCTCCATAGATACCACTATTAAGTATTATATATCACCAAATATTATGATAGAATTCCATTATTATGAATAATGGTTTTATATATTATATTTCTAATGGGGATAATTGTTTTCATGATAAAATTTTGATACAAAGTGGAAATAATATACACTACTTATTTTTATTCATAATTAAAAATGATACTAGAGATGTATGACTCTACTGTAGATTATTATATTATATAAATAATATTTTTAATGAAATATGAAATATTTATTTATACGAATTTCTCACAATATTATTGGAATATTTGAAAATTTTTGTTATCATTTTGAAACTCGGATAAGAAAACGATAATGATAATCATAGAGATAAGTCTATGTATTGGTGAAAATACTAATGTTTTTGTAATGATAATGAATAAACTATGTTAGAAATCAATGAATATGGTTTTATGAATTGTAAATTTTATTAATTATTTTTCATGATCATGCGGTCTCACACAAGGATTGTTTTTTCTCATTGTATTATTTAGTATCTAATTATTGGATGACTGATGAAGTAATTTTGTTCACGTTAAATGTCACAGAAAATTCTTTGATTTTCATTTAGAAGATATTTATTTTATAGGAGAAGGAATGAAAACAACTATTATTTTACTACAACAATTATCTCATTCACTGAATCAGGTACACATTTTAATCAATAAATTGAATCAATAATTAAAAATTGATTTCATTATGAGGATATATCATCTATCATTTTTTGGGGTGACAAAACTACTAGGCAATGAGAAATTTGATAGTACCAATGAATTTATATATTCCATTATTGAGTGTTTGGATCGTTATATTTTTATTCCAGTTTTTTTATATATGGATGGATAAAAAGATCAATGGTGGAAACTTATCTAGACTATGAAGTAATAGGTTAAAATTGACTATATGGATGGTGATTATTTCAGGATATTTTTTCTTAATAATTATTTCATATATATTTTTCATATGAAAATAGCGATGGAATTCCCGGAGTTATCAGAGAAAAATAAGTAAACGGTTGGTACATATAAGGCATATTTTATAGGACTTTCAATGTCTAACTTTTGAATTATCAACCAACTATAATATAATATTGATCAATTTTTAATTTTTTTTGAACCAATTATTTAATTCGTTGAATTTATAAAGAAAATTTAGTAGCTATATATAAGTCATTTGATGTGAATTCACAGTGGAGAAGGAGATTTTAATTATCCATCTATCTTGTGGTTTTGAAAAGAAAAGAAAAATGGAATTCAAATGATATTCAAAAAAATGATTGATGATGAATATCATTTATTTATTCTAAAACTTTTGCATGGGGACATGGGGAATTTTTATAAGTGGGATTTTCCATGATTTATGAGTTTAATGTATGGTCATAGGGTAATTGAGTACAAATGTTAAGTGGAATTTTTAGTTATTGTTCCGAATATAGAAGAAGAAAGACATAATGCAACACCTAGAATCCAGTTTTTTAAATTATAGGATTATTTTAATATTGAAAATTAGTTCCATAGTTGAAATAATAATAATAATAATTGACATCAAAATCATCATAAGCCAATAGAGAAAGGTAAATATCATTAATTAGATATTTATTATTTAGAGTACGAAAATGTTTTTTAATGATACACATACCACATACTCTATAAAAAAAATTCTTATTTGATTCCATATCTAAAAACACTTGTATATATAAATAATTTTCAAAGTATAGAACACAAAGGAATAAAAAATTGGATGTTAAGTTATTAGTAAAATCCCCTACTATTAGTATAAGCACAAAACCATAAACATTAATAAATCTTTATTTATGTCAAGAATCTATATTGTGGTTATTTTCAGGTTTATATTTTTATAGAATTAGGAGATTAATATTAAATAACATATCAAATATAACATAGTAGACACATCTACTAATAATCTATTTTTCCCAAAATAAAACACCTTAATAAAAAAATCCAATTAACTAATTCTGTTCTCTAATCTATCATTATACAATATGGAAAACATTTTTTAATCATGGGATGTTCACAAAAACCTCAATAAGGGACAAAAAATATGTATTCAAATCGTCAGTCCTATGATATTTAAATCTAATTGATGAATTTTTCACAAAATATTACTTTTCACCAATAAAACATAAGATCTTAATAGACTTCAATAAATCATAATATTCTCGAAGAAAATTGTATAAATAATAAAACATAGTGGTAACATGTGGAATATATATCATACTTATATTGTAGTGTTGATAACTGCATAGGGTGTAATCATCATGGTTATGTTTGTAATACCCATCATAGTATACTCCCTATAGATCATAGGAGAATCCCAATTATTTAATTTTTTCTCATTACACAACGCATTTGAGAGTTATCATGGGCTCACCGCCACTTGTTTTATCATGGAACCACTAATATACATAAGTAGTTCACATGATCTATAACATAATCAAATCAAATAAAAAAATTATAAAATTAAATTAAATTTCAACATTTAAAACAAAAAATAATAATTTCATAATATTGATATAATCCATCAATTTCAAAATTCATTTTCAATACCAACATAGTTGTAATGATGAAATATAATTTGTTTAAATTTTTTTACGTCTTGTAGAGGAATCCAAATAATGAATAATGGTCATGGAGGAGGAGAAGACAATGTAATCGTGTAAATTCAAGAAAAAAATTCTTTTATAGTTTAGAAAAAATCTTAATAAAAAAAGTTTCCATCATTAAAAATTTGAATGAAATTAAAATTGAAAGAGGTTGATTATTATCCGTATAAAATAAGGTGGTGTATATCATAAAAATATGCCAAATTAATAGAGATTGAGATGAAGTCACTTACCTTGAGTTTGAATTCCCATCTACAGTATTTATATTAGATAACACTAAACATTGGTTAATTTATAATTTCATGGGATGATTTTTAACATTTATTATTCATATTATATTACATATTACCATGTTAAAAATTAACATAATTATTTAAGTTCATATCACACATTTTGTATATTTTCAGTACATGAGTTGAAAAAGAACATGGTAAGATGTAAATAGACCATGTGGTAACAAGTCCATCAAATATATAATGATATTCATGACATTATAATAATTCATATAAAAAAATATATTTTCAAATTAATAGATTATGTATTGTTGTGAATAATGAACATTTTTTTAATCATGGAGATAGTAGGTCATACGTACGCATGAGTAACGATTCCATTTTTCATTGATCATTATAGAAATAGGGGTGTTAATATTTTACATTTCCATAACAATCATAATATATTTTAAAAATATTAATCATTTTTATATACTTATATATATCATATAATTGATATGGTGAATAAAAACTATTTACATCACTCTGTGGAGGTGATAGTTCACACGTATGAATGAATGAAATTTTTATTTTTATGTGGATGGAACGTAAGAATAGAAACGATATATCATTCACATATAATTATAAATATTTCATGAAATTCATATAAATAAATTAATTCGAATGTTATGACAAGTCTATGGAGGCGATAATAAAAAACGAAAAATATCTGTTCGCGAGGCTGTAGTCCGTCTTACATAAGAATGAAATGTTTACTTCCCATTAATTGAAATTGGGGATTTATTTAGGGGATGATATTAAAATATTAAATTGTAATATATTTATTATACTGGATGAATTAATTCCTCATATATGATGAATATTTAATGGAAGTTGTAGAAAAAAATTGAAATACATAAACAAAATGATACTTATCTTTCATTTATTCACCTTTGAATTAAAACTTTACACCTTTAAAGAGTGTAATAAACATAAAATATACAATCAATAACATGGGGATGGATTTTAAGAAGTGTCCTTAAAGATATTGTATAATCCAAATGGTTCTTGAGGGGTTACTAATATCGAAGAGTGTGTACATTTTTATATTAGAGGGGAGGGGCACCCATAGAAACACGTAAAATATTAAATTAACATAAATTAATTTTAAAATATAAATAACTCCAACTTGAGTTATCTAGAATATAATATTGGTTTGTTTGAAATAATTTAATCCAATAGTATTTTGACTTGTGTGTATTATATTTTAAAGATTATATTTTATGTTTTCCATTGACTAATCTATTTTAATTTTAATTGTGGTATAATAATTTTAATTATCATCAGGATATGAATTTCAATTATATGGGGTAAATATCCCATAAATGGACACATTATAAATAGTTTGAAAATATAAAATTAACTCCAAATCTATTAAATATTTTTATTGTTTTTAAATAAATAAATAAAAAATTATTTTTATAAAATATAAATAGTATCATTTTTGACACTATTCATTTCATTAAATTTAAATAAAATCCAAAAAAAATTAAAATTTAACAAATATATTTAATTGAAATATAATATGTCATTGTAACCTTCATAATTAATAGGGTAACTGAATACAATTTAATTATATTTATTTTAATAATATTTATCTCATTTATTTGATATTTCATATAATAAAATAATTACTATATCAATGTTGTGTCTGTATTTATGGTAATAATATGACCTCTAAAAGTTAAAAATATATTAACATGATGTAGATAATTTTATTATCCATATGTAGACTATTTATTATCTATTCTATATCATATTTATCATAATATTAAAATTATTATACATAAAATAAGTAATAGGGTGACATTTTGTCACTTTATTTTGATTTATTATTTTTATATTAATTTCATATAAACAAAGTCAATTAAATGAGTCAATTAATATTACTAGGTTACAAGTGTCAACTATTATTCATTAAATAAGATTTTTAGGTGGATTGGGTAATTTAAATAACCTTATTATATTATTTATAACCACAATTTACCTGATTTAACTTTATCCGTAGTAAACAAAATACAAAAGATATTGTTCATAAAATAAAAAAAACGCTATTTACATAATTCAGATACACTTATTAAGAAAATGGAAATTATTTTTCAAAATTTAATATAAATATTTTTTATTAATTAATTTAAAATTAATCCCCATTGTCAAAATGATAAAATGAGTATTTAGAATGTCAAAACCAGCAAATGATTGACATGAGTTTATGACTAATTTTAATTTGTAATTATTTAAAATGAAAAACATTGGTTTAAATGATAAAAAAATTATCTAATTATAAATTAAACCCAATTGAAATTATAATTTAATAATATAAATAAATTATATGAAAATTTAATTTTGAATTAAAATGTAATATTTTTTACTATTAATTAAAATGTGAATATTAGTAGAAAAATATCAAAAAATTATCCAAATTAAATATTAATGTAACACTTCAAAAAATAATTTTATTTTATAAAATATTAATTATTAATGTTTCAAATAATAAATTGAAAATGGGTACTCCATCAAAAAGTGGAAACACCTATTCAAAAATATGTTATCACATTTATTCCTAAAATTAAATTTAATCTTATTTACAGAACATAAATTTTATTGGATGAAAGTAAAAACATATAATAAACATGTGTAAAAATAAAATAGTTTTTTATATTCATTCCTTCTGATACAAAATCTTGGCGATAACTACAATTTAAAATAATAATATTAATAGTATGTTATATATTTTTTTGTATCAGTGAGTCTTGTGTGAAATGTAGATTTTTGAAGAAACTCATTATTTCATGTCAGGTAAGATATCATAGACAGTTTCACCATTAAACTAAAATTAAAATATAATTTATAAATATTAATTATTATGAAAATGTATTATTCTATAATAACATGGAATGTTTCTCCCCCCCTTTTGAAAATGAGTTCTAAATATTTTATTCACAAATCAAATTAGTGGTGGTATTTCTCCCAGAAAACATATTTAGATTAACATATTTCCCATTATACCATATGGTTTTTAAAAAAACCCTAACATGAAGAATACTCTTATTCCACAACATAGTCTCTATATTTTCATGAATATGCACTGTCAATTCATCATAATAAATATTATCTTCAAACTAAACAACATCTAGACTGAAGCATGTGATATATCTTATAGATACTCTCATAAAATTTAAAAATCAAAAAATTGTGTACCTGGGATAAACTCAGAGGTAATGCCACTTGGTAAGAAACCAATCCAAAATTCTCCATGATTTCATAGGGTTCAATGAACCATGTACTAATCTTCCATTTCTTAGCAAAATGATTCACAATTTTCTATAGAGAAACACTGAGAACGATATGGTCATATTGCTCAAAAGATTAGTCATTCCTTCAGATATCCACATAATGTTTATACATTATCTGAGATGTCGTCATGTGTTTCTTTATCATATGAACATATTTTATATACCTTCTACCAATTTTAGTAACATCAATATCATTTCACTTACATCATCCCAATAAGATATAGTTCAACACTCCTTATGATATAATATCTCAAATATTTCCATCTATATTCCATATTGAAATGTTCTTTGTTAAGAAAATTCCAAAAAAATATAGAATTTTATCGAAAAAATACATGTCATCCATTGAATAATAACGTATCATAAACTATATGGTATGAAATTTTCATGCTAACTACCTATTTGTTTATAGATGAGAAGTTGTACTGAAATTTAATTCAGTTGCCATCAAATTCCAACGACCTTACCAAAAGTTAGAAGTATTTCTGGGATCACGATTAGATGAAATAGAGAGATTAAATTCATGTAACCTATATATCTCTTTAATATACCATTTAAAAATATTATCTTGAGATAAAACAACTCATATAGGATAAAAATGATAATATTTAGTCAACCAATCAATAATAATAAAAATCATATTGTTGCCTTGATATGTCCTTGGTAACACCACTAAAAATTACCTGGATCTAATTTCCCACGTCCACTCTAGTATTGGAAAAGGATTAAGCAACCCCAAAAAAAACTACCTCTATACTTTAATATAATCACAAGTTAAAACCTTCCTAGTAAAGTCAGAATAAACTATATTTATTTCATCCCACTAGTAATCCTTTTGAAGGACACTGCAGATCTTAGTACAACCAATATGAACTGAAAACTAACAACTGTGAGCATCACATAACTAATCCTTCATCAATTGTGAATCATAATAAACACATAAACTATTCCAAAATATCAAAAAATATCATTGTCAATAATAAATAATGGAGAAATATCCTTTTGAACTAATTCATGCTTTTTTGCAACTCATTATCTTCTACACTTCCTTAATTCATTCTAATAGAGAAGATTACACTGATACCTTTAAAAAAATAGAGTTTTCTCCTACACCAACAATATCCAATCCAAATATCATCAAATCATTAAATATGGGATCACATTCCATGTGTATCATTGTTAATGTATCATTATTATTTTGACTCAAAGAATCATCCAATATTGTTTATTCCCCTGGATTGTAATTAAACGTTTAATCATAATCCTTGATTTGTTCCAATCATCTTCTATTAATGATGTTAAATTTTTCTGGAGTGAACACATACTTCAATGTATGTTGGTCAGAATATATTTCTCATTTTACTCCATACTGATGATTCCCCCTAATTTTTAAAGAAAATACAACATCTGTAAATTCAAAATATTGTGTATGGTAATTTAACACATGAGTTTTCATCTCTTTTTAAACATAATAAATTACCTAATCATCCCTATTATGACAAAACCATGTCATTTAAATGACTTTTCACTATAGATATATAATTCACAATTTTTTAAAGTTAATGCTAAAAATAATGTGTTCACCAATGTTATTTTCAATTCCTGAATTAACTTATCATATTATTTTTTCCAAATGACCATAACACCTTTTTGATATAACATAGTCTATAAGGCCCCTACCTTAAACCTTACTTAATTTTGAATTAAATGAATAATTCACATTTAGGATCTTTTCAGGTTTAGAGTTTTAGAGAATTAGGACATAACTATTACATCTCAAAAATTTACAAGTAGACACTTATATTAAGTTTTCATAAAATAAAGAAAACTCTTAAAAAGAAACATATCTAGTTCCATGTTTTAGATAGCATGACATTCCCTTGATCCCATACATGACAATATTCCACATTAAGTCCTATGAAAAACATTTCAAAAAAACATGGGGTGAGAATAAAAAGCTATGTAAGGTATACACAAAGAATGAAAACTGTTAGTTTTTCAAAACAATAAGTAAACCATGTATACATTATCAAAGTAATACATTTCACCTTTATGAAGTAGTAAAAAAAAATTCACTGAATAAAAGATCATTACTTACCCTTTTGTAACCAAAATATTACCATAAAACCCATATAAAGATCACATAACATATAATTGTAACTTGGGACATAAACATACTTAAATGGAATAACCATATGGTCAACTTCCACACATATCACTTAATGGAATAGCCATACGGCCAACTTCAATACCCAATGCAGTGGAGGTTAAAATGTAACCACCCGTCCTATTATTCATGGCACCACCCGTCATATGGTTTATCACGTAACCACCCGTTAAATGTCCAAGTACAATTACAAAATCATAAGACATAAAACAAATATAATGGAAAGAAAACATTTCCACACTTTGATCACAATATATCACATAAATATATTTACATAACAAATCCATTATAAAAACCATTTTCAATACCAAAATACATAAAAGAGTATATGGTATTTATTTCACTTTAAAAATATTATGACTTGTTGAGGAAGCCAAAGACCAAATAATACTCGTGGCGGCGGAAAAGGTCGTTGTCACCACATACGTTAAAAGAATCATTCCTTTTTGTCATTTAGTAAAACGCTACGTAGAAAAATATTCCTTTTGTATAAAAGTAAAATTCAAACGGGTTTATACACCGTAAAAATGAATGTTGCGTATAAAACGAAATATGCCTCAATGAAAGGATATTTAGATGAAGTCCCTTACCTCGGGTCCGACATGACTCGATCGTTATTTAATAACATGAATAATAATCTTGAGTTTATTTATACTTGAATAAGAACCTTTTCCAAGTTCATTATTACTTTTATATCACTTATTACCATGTTATAAACATTATGTAATCATTTAAGTTAATAATTTTTGTTTTGACGATATTTGGTTCTTATGTCGAAAGTGGACTTCTTACAATTACATGTTGTTCATTTGGTCAAAGGTTCATTATATCCAGAATGATATTCATGATTTGGATATCATATATCTCATATATATCCATCATATACATGTATTTATAATATTACATAATCATTTAGATATAAGAAATGAAATGCATCATTCATGGAGATGGTAAGTCGTACGTACGCATGAATGCTACTTTCATTTCTTTGTCATGTTAATGGAATTGAAACTAAATGAGAGATATGTATATTTTAATTCCAGAATTATATTAATAATTTAGATGTAAAATACATCATATATATCCATTATGTATATGTAATTATAATAGTACATTACATTTGGGGATAAGAAATGAAATGCACTGTTCATGTAGACGGTAAGCCGTATGTACGCATTAACGCTACTTTAATTTCTATCTCATACTTTAATGGAATGAAATAATAATGATATAAAGGTATATTATAATTCCAGTATAACATCATATATAATAACTCTAAATCCATCCTTTAAACATCCAACATATGGTATTAACGAATCAAATCACTTTGAGGGGGTGGTAGTCTGCACTTCCTAAAATAAAGATATCGCGTATACCCATAATTGAAGCCATAAAGGTATACCAAAAATGAAAAATACAGAAGCATAAGGAAAACATAAACATAATATATATCATATATAAATAGAGTGACATCTTAATGGCCACCATTAAAGGTGTTAAAAGAAGATTGAACAATCATCGTTTCGTGAGACAGAAATTCGCCAACCACAGAAACAGTATGTTCTTTAACCATTAGATGTAGGTGTGTGTAAGTGTAGCTCAAATTATTCTTATTAAAAATTCCTATTATATTTAGTATACTGTTGTTGTTACAAAAGAAATCAATAAAAATATTTTATGGTGTTGGAGATGAAAAATAAAACAAAAGAACACAAGTGAAGACATTACCTTAAAATCGGGTAACTCTCTTAGATTTGAGCTCAAAGGCTTCCTTGGAAAGACTTCTGCCCAATGTAAGGCTTCAGGGAGTAATAGAGGGATGTGGAGAGACAAAATGGGAAGGTTTCGGACGAGCCAAAGGCTTTGGAAGTGTGGGTAAGGTTGTAGAGGTGGGGGCGTTTTATAAGAGGAGAGGATGGGCACACTTGGAATCTTATAAAAGTTTACTTTAGTATAAAATGAGATTCGGATTTAAAAGGTCCCACATTGATATAATTCGAGGATAAGGTGATAAGGGTTCTATATATACTCATCCAATAGGTCTTTGACAAGTGTAAGTCATAGATTTTACATTATCGTTTGATTTTATTTAAATTGTTCATTAATGAGGTAATCGATGCATCAACATGATGTCAAAAATAATTTAATTTATTTAATGTTTAGAAATTAAAAAATAGATATCATGATTTAGGAAAACTTTTTAGCTTTATAATAAATATTTATAGTAAAAATTATGACTTGTATAACCCTATGTAAAATTTTTTTGAGTAAAACAACACATGTTTGTGACATTTTAATTTTAACTTTAAATAAAAAGGTATAAATGTCATTTTCCTACCAAAGTTGCTCCATGGGGTCCCCATGTTGACCCATGGATTTTCTGGGTTGTACATGACACATCCAATGAGGGTAGGACATGTGTCTAGGTCATTTCATAATATTAAAATATTATTTTTACCTTAATCCACACTAATTACCTCTAATCGCGATTAATAAACATAAAAGTTACTATTCAAGAAAAAATTATTTTAATCCCATTCAACCACATTTTACTTCTTAATTACAACCATGTATGTCAGATTTTTGAAATTCAAAACACAGAGGTGGTAAAATTTCATTTAAACAAAAAATCAGTTTTTAAGTACCTCTTAGTGGTTTCACTATTCATCAAAAATTGATGTTTTTCCGAAAAATACCAAAACTTCACCCTAAGCTATATTTGATATTATGAATTCAAAAATGATTTCTATTTTACAATATTCAAAACATATATGTTTTATTAATTAATTCAATAATTAATTCCCGTTGTCAGATCAAATAGAGTGTTTTTATGAAACAATAAGTATCAAAAGATTGACACTAGTTTAAGTCCAATTTCAAAGTGAAATTAATTTCAATGACCACTATTGGATTAAATGGTAAAAATATATTCTAATTGAACTTTAAAACTAATTCAAATGATAATCTAATCATATAATTAAATTAGTTTAAATAGATGTGTTGAATTAAAATACAACATTTTTCACTATTCATTAAAAAATGAACTTTATCGGAAAAATACCAAAAATTTACACAAAGTAAACTTTGATGTATATATTATAAAGAAGAATTTTATTTTGTCCAATAGAATGTATAAGAGTGACCAAAACTATATTTATATACGGTTCGCCATCAAAAGGCGATAAGTCGACCTTTTGTGAATGTTAGAGTATATATGCCAAAAATTGAATTCCCTTCGTATTTTAAGCCATTATATTTTATTAAATAAATGTAAAACCATTTACCAAGAATATATAATCATATTTTAGTTGTTTCTATTCATTCCCACCAATACAACAGCAACATGTTAACTACCATTTAAAATAATATTATTTTATTACTAGTGTGCTACGTAAGATTTAAATGAAACTCTTTGTTGCGTATCGGGTATGCTATCGAACATAGCAACACCTTTAAAGTAAAATTAATATTTAATTCGCAAATATATGAAAATGATTTATTCTTTAATTACCTGGGATGTTACATCATTCCCCCCTTTTGGGAATTTCATCCTCACAATTTTATTCACTTATCAAAATAAGTGGGGGTATTTATCCCTCATAGAATTTTCAGATTCTCATGTTGCCTCTTCAACCATATGGTTTTCCACAAAAACTTTACCTGCTGAATTACCTTATTTCGCAACACATTCTCTCTTTGGTCAAGAATTTGGACTGGTTGTTCTTCATAAGAGAGATTCTCTTCCAACTGAACTACCTCTGGTCTCAAAACATGAGATGAATCTGGCATATACTCTCTCAACATCGAAACATGAAAAACATTGTGTACCTGAGATAAACTCGGAGGTAAATCCACTCGGTATGCAACTGATCCAACTCTCTCCAGAATTTCATTAGATCCAATGAACCTTGTACTCAACTTTCCTTTCTTACCAAATCGCATCACACTTTTCCATGGTGAAACTTCGAGAAAAACATAATCACCTACCTTAAAAGATAGATCCTTCCTCCGGTTATTCGAAAAACTCTTTTGCCCAATCTGAGCTATTATCATGTGTTTCTGAATCAAATGAACATTTTCTTCCATCTCTTCTACCAATTCTGGTCCCATCATATTCCTTTCACCCACTTCATCCCAGAAAGCTGGAGTTCGACACCACTTCCCATATAATGCCTCAAATGTTACCATCTGTATACTGGAATGAAAAAATTTATTATAAGAAAACTCAATGAAAGAAAGATGGTGGTCCCAACTTCCCTGATAATCCATAGATCATGCTCATAGCATATCCTCCAATGTCTGAATTTTTTATTCTGACTGCCCAACTTATTACGGATGAAAAGCTGTACTAAAATTTTATTCAGTACCCAACGACTTCTGATGGCCTTTCAAAAAGATAGAAGTAAACCTGGGATCACGATCAGATACTATGGAGATGGGAAATCCATGAAACCTGACCATCACGTTAAGATAAAATCGTAAAAGTTGATCTAGAGAGAATGAATCTCGAATAGGAAGGAAATGAGCAGATTTAGTCAATCGATCAACAACAACCCATATTGCATTATTACCTGTAGATGTCTTCGGTAATACCACAACAAAGTCCATGGATATATTTTCCCATTTCCACTCTGGCACCGGTAAAGGCTGAAGAATCCCTTTCGGTAACTTCCGCTCTACTTTAACCTGCTGACAAGTCATACACTTCACAGTAAAATCAGAAATATCACTTTTCATTCCTTCCCACCAGTAATACTCTTGTAGATCTCTATACATCTTAGTTCTGCCAGGATGAACTGAAAACAGAGAACTATGAGCTTCAAATAACAACTCTCTCTTCAACTGTGAATCACAAGGCACACACAATCACTTCCCAAAACTCAAAACACAATCATTATCAATTTTTAATTCAAGCAGCATACCCTTCTGAACCAGCTCTACCTTTTTCTGCAACTCACTGTATTGCTTCTGTGCTTTCTTGATTTTATCTGATAGAGAAGATTTCACTGATTCCTGAAACAAAACAGATGTTCATCCTACACCAAAAACATCTATGCCAAAGTTCATCAAATCCTTAACCAAAGGATCATGTTCCAAATGCCACATTGTTAATGAATCATTACTTTTTCGACTCAGAGCATCAGCCACTTTATTTGCTCTTCCTGGATGGTAATGAATTGTACAATCATAATACTTGATTAATTCCAGCCATCTCCTCTGTCTCATGTTCAATTCTTTCTGAGTGAATATATACTTTTAACTTTTGTTATCAGTATATATTTCACACTTTACTCCATAAAAATGATGCCTCTAAATTTTTAAAGCGAAAAAAACAGCAGCTAATTACAAATCATGTGTAGGGTAATTTATCTCATGAGTTTTCAACTGTCATGAAGCATAAGAAATTACATGATCATTCTGAATTAGGATGCAACCAAGTCCTTTCAATGAAGCATCACTGTATATAACAAACTCACCATTCCTGGAAGGTAGTGCCAAAACTGGAGCATTCACCAATCTTGTTTTCAGTTCCTGAAAACAATCATCACATTCTTTTGTCCAAATAAACATAACACCCTTCCGGGTTAGCTTAGTCATTGGACTAGATAACAAGAATTTTTTTTAACAAACCTTAGGTAATAGCCTTCCAAACCAAGGAAGCTACAAATATCAGTTATAATTGTTGGTCTTGGCTATTCATTAAAAACCTTTTTTTGCAGGATCAACAGTTATCCCATATTTTGAAACAATGTGACCACGGAAAGATTTTTTTTGCAACCAATACTCACACTTGCTGAATTTCCCATACAATTTCTTATCTTTTAAGGTTTGCAAGATAACCCTTACATGACTTTCATGCTCCTCTTTAACTTTAGAAAAAACCAAAATATCATCAATAAAGACAACCAAAATTTTTCACCTGAGTCAACTGAGCCATCACTGCAACATACTATTCAGTTCCAATTCCGACCATCTCAGGTTGCTTATTTGGAAGGTTGTCTTCCTCTAGATGTCGTCCCAACATAGCTGCCTTGTTTCCTCTATGGAAAACCATTCTGAACACAGAAATATCTTAGGCGAAGCAACATGGTAATCTTTAAATGCTATATCATTTCAGTCATACGATAAATTAATTTAAAATTTAACAATTTTCTAACTCCTAATGTTGTCTAAACCAACCTCTGATACCAACTATAAGGCCCCGAACTTAATCATTACATAATATTGAATTAAATGAATAAATCAAATTGAGTATCTTTTCAGGTTTAGAGTTTTAGAGAATTAGGAAATAACTATTACATCTCAAAATATTAAAAAGTAGACACGTATACTAAGTTTCCATAAAATAAAAATAACTCATAAAAAGAAACATGTCTAGTTCAATGTTTTAGATAGCATGACTTTCCCTTGATCCCATCGTTGGCAATATTCCACATTAAGTCCTGTGAAAAACATTTCAAAAAAACTTGGGGTGAGCTTAAAAAGCTCAGTAAGGGATTCACAATGAATGAAAACTGTTAGTTTTTCAAAACAATAAGTAAACCATGAATACTTTATCAAAGTAATGCCTTTCACCTTTATGAAGTAGTAAATAAATATTCACTGAATAAAAGATCTTTACTTACCCTTTTGTAACCAAAATATTACCATAAAACCCATATGAAGATCACATAACATATAAAGGTAACATGGGACATAAACATACTTAAATGGAATAACCATTCAGTCGACTTCCACGCATATCACTTAATGGAATAGCCATACAGCCAACTTCCATACCCAATGCATTGGAGGATATAACGTAACCACCTGTCTTGGTATTCACGGCACCACCCTTCATATAGTTTATCACGTAACCACCTGTCATATTTCCAAGTACCATTATAAAATCATAATATATAAATCAAATATAATGGAAAGAATACATTTCCACACTTTGATCATAATATATCACATATATATATTGACATGAAAAATCAATTATAAAAAAAATATCAATACCAAAATACATAAAAGAGTATATGGTATTTATTTCACTTTAAAAACATTACGGTTTGTTGAGGAAGCCAAAGACCAAATAATACTCGTGGTGGCAGAAATGTCCGTTGTCACCGCGTACGTTAAAAGAAACATTCATTTTTGTCGTTTAGTAAAACTCTTCGTAGAAAAAGATAACATTTGTATAAAAGTAAAAGTCAAAGGGGTTTATAAACCGTAGAAAATAATTTTGTGTATAAAATGAAATATGCCTCAATGAAAGGAGATTGAGACGAAGTCCCTTACCTCGGGTCCGACTTGACTCGATCGTTCTTTAACATCCTGAATAATAAACTTGAGTTAATTTATACTTTTGTAAGAAACCTTTTCAGGTTCATTGTTACTTTTATATCACTTATTACCATGTTATAAACATTATGTAATCATTTAAGTTAATAATGTTTGTTTTTTCGATATTTGGTTCTTAAGTCGAAAGTGGACTTCTTACAATTACATGTTGTTCGTGTGGTCAAAGGTTCATTATATCCAGAATGATATTCATGAATTCGATATCATATATATCATATATATCCATCATATACATGTATTTATAATATTACATAATCATTTATAGGTAAGAAATGAAATATACCGTTCATGGAGACGGTAAGCCGTACGTACGCATGAATGCGACTTTCATTTCTATGTCATATTAATGGAATTAAAACTAAATGAGAGATATGTATATTTTAATTCCAGAATTATATTAATCATTTACATGTAACATAAATCCTATATATCCATTATTTATATGTACTTATAGTAGTACATTACATTTGGGGATAAGAAATGAAATGCACCGTTCATGGAGACGGTAAGCTGTACGTACGCATGAACGCTACTTTCATTTCAATCTAATACTTTAATGGAATGAAATAATAATGATATAAAGTTATATTATAATTCCAGTATAACATCATATATAATAACTTTAAATCCATCCATTAGACGTCCCAAATATGGCATTAACGAATCAAATCACTTTGAGGGGTTGGTAGTCCGCACTTCCTAAAATGAAGATATCACGTATACCAATCATGGAAGCCATAAAGGTATAAAAAAATGAAAAATACAGAAGCATAAGGAAATGAAAAACATAATATATATCATATATAAATAGGGTGACATCTTAATGTCCACTATTAAAGGTGTTAAAAAAATATTGAACAATCATCGTTTCGTGAGGCAGAAATTTTCCAACCACAGAAACAGTATGTTATTTAACCATTAGATGTATGTGTGTGTAAGTGTATCTCTAATTATTCTTATAAAAACATCCTAGTATATTTATGATACTATTTTTGTTACAAAATAAATGAATAAAAAGAGTGTAGGGGGTTGGAGAAGCAAAATAAAACAAAAGAACACAAGTGAAGACATTACCTTAAAATTGGGTAACTCTATTAGATTTGAGCTCAAAGGCTTCCTTGGGAAGTCTTCTCTCCAAGGTGAGGCTTCAATGAGTAAAATAGGGATGTTTAGAGACAAAATGGGGGGGTTTTGGCCGCGCCAAAGGCTTTGGACGTATGGGTAAGGTGGTAGAGGTGGGGCCCTTTTATAAGAGAGGAGGGGCACTCTTGGAAAGTTATTAAAGATTACTATATTATAAAATGAGTTTCGGATATAAAAGGTCCCACATTTTTATAATTCTTGGATAAGGTGATAAGGGTTCGATATATACTCATCCAATAGGTCTTTTACAAGTTTAAGTCATAGATTTTACTTTAACGTTTCATTTTATTTAAATCGTTCATTAATGAGGTAATTGATTCATCATCATGATGTCATAAATAATTTAATTTATTTAATGTCAAAAAATTATAAAACAAATATCATGATTTATGAAAACTTTTTATCTTTCTAATGAATATTTATAATCAAAAATCTGACTTGTATAACCCCATGTAATAATTGTTAGAGTAAAACAACACATGTTTGTTACATTTAAATTTTAACTTTAAATAAAAAGGTATTAATGTCATTTTTCTACCAAAGTGGCTCCATGGGGTCCCCAAGATGACCCATGGATTTTCATGGTCTACCATGACACATCCAATGAGTGTAGGACATTTTTCTAGGTCATTTCATAATACTAAAACAATATTTTTAACTTAAACCACACTAATTAACTCTAATCGCGATTAATAAACATAAACGTTACTATTCACCAAAACAATTATTTTAATCCCATTGAACCACATTTTACTTCTTAATGAAAACCATATATGTCAGATGTTCAAAATTTACAACACAGAGGTGGTAAAATTTCATTTAAACGAAAAATCAGTTTTTTAAGTACCTCTTAGTGGTTTCACTATTCATCAAAAATTGAAGTTTTTCAGAAAAATAATAAAACTTAACCCTAAGCTATACTTGATATTATGAATTCAAAAATTATTTCTATTTTAAAAAATTCAAAACATATAAGTTTCATTTATTAATTCAATAATTAATGCCCGCTGTCAGAGCAAATATCATGTTTTTATGAAACAATAAGTATCCAAAGATTGACACTAGTTTATGTCCAATTTCAAAGTGAAATTAATTTCAAAGACCACTATTGGATTAAATGGTAAAAATATATTATAATTTAACTTTAAAACCTATTAAAAATATAATCTAATCATATAAATAAATTATATTAAAATGTGGTTTTGAATTAAAATACAACAGTTTTCACTATTCATTAAAAAATGAACTTTATTGGAAAATTACCAAAAATTTACACAAAGTAATTTTTTTTCCTGAATCTAAAGAAGAATTTTATTTTGTCCAATAGAATTTATAAGAGTGACCAAAACTATATTTATAGGTGGTTTTCTATCAAAAGGTGATAAGTCATCTTTTTGTGAATGTTAGAGTATATATGGCTAAAAATTGATTTCTTTTTGTAATTTAAGCCTTTATCTTTTATTGAATAAATGTAAAACCATTTTACAAGAATATATAATCATATTTTAGTTGATTATATTCATTCCCGCCAATATAACGGCTACATGTTAACTACCATTTGAAATAATATTATTTTATTACTAGTGTGCAACGTAAGATTTCAAAGAAACTCTTTGTTGCGTATCAGGTATGTTATCTAACATAGAAACCCCTTTAAAGTAAAATTAATATTTAATTCAAAAATATATGAAAATGCTTTATTCTTTATTTAACTGGGATGTTACGGAGTCAGTGTACAGATAACCATGAAAAAATTTCAACAAACCTCACGTAATTTCCTTCTAATCCTAGAAAACTACAAATCATAGTTATATTTGTCGGTCTTAGTCATTCTTATAAAACTTTTATATAGAATTATGGAAAGTTATTCCACTATTTGAAAAAATGTGACCACAACATGATGTATTTTGTAACCATAAATCCCAAATTTTTTAATTCCCATATAGTTTATTTTATTTTATGGTTTCCAAAAGAATACTTAAATTACTCCCTAGAATCGATTTAATTTTATAAGATATCAAAATTTCATCAATAAAAATAACCACAAACATATCCAAAAACTAAAATAAATATTTTATTACTAAGATCCTTGAAAATAGAAGGTTCATTTGTTATCCCAAATTCCATATCTGTAAATTCCTAATGGCCATATCTTCTATGAAACACGTTATTCAGAATGTCTTCTTCATTTATTTTCATTTGATGGTAATCTGAACTCAGGTAAACCATTAGAAAATATTGGTATCCTTGTACTTGATCAAAAAAATAATCGATATGAGGAAAACGAAAATTTTCATAATTTTGAAGTTATTTATGTCTCAATAATCAATTAAAATTCCCATTGGACTATTTTCCTTTTTAAAAAACAAAACAGGATCACCAATGGGAAATGTTCTTGGCCGAATTATACCATTATCTAATAAATCATGTAACTTCTTATCCATTTATACAAGTTATATTTGAGCCATACGATATTGTTTTTTTTATATTGGGATAACATCAGACACTAAATAAATATATAATTCATCTTCTCGATTAGGTATAATACCAAAAAACACATTTGAAAAAACATCAAGAGACTCATTGAAAACTGGTATTTCATTGATTTGACCAATTCCTTTTTTTTCAAAAATATGTACATTATACAATTAATTTCCCTCTTTTAACATTTTCTCATCTTAATGATATTGTATCAATAGTAACATTTTATTATTGTACACAAAATTAATGTATTTCTTAAAATATAGTACATTAGCTCTAGAATCATTATAAGAATTTTAACAGAATGAAAATCCATACATATAATTATATAAAACTCTACAAGATGAAAATCAACATGTATTTCTAGTAAATTATTTCCTCATATAAGGAAATAAAAATCATATGATTTATTTTTTCCTAATCATTTCCCCCTTGTTTTTTAACAATATGTTTTGTATTCATTTTATGAGTTGGAAATTCCAATAAAATGAAATACATCTCATAAATGAATGAATCTATATACCCTATATGAAAAAATACATTGTAATAATTTATATAAAAAAACAATTTACCAGATACCACATCATTTGAGATTACAACAAAAACTAATGTAGTTTAAAATAATTTCACTTGACCTTTCATCTTGTATTCTGGAGGCTACCCATCATTCAAATTCTTCATTGGACATTCGTTTTAATAATGAACCATTTTGTTATACATAAAACATTTTACTTGCTATATATCATAATTCTTCATACAACTACCATGATCATTTTCTAGGTAAATACAAGTATTATATCCCATTTAAACACATTGGAGAACATACCGGAATTTAAAAGGAATTCCCCAGTTTTCATCTTACCCAAATATTCAAAAAATGTTACCCCAATTTTCTATCTGCCAATTTTTTTTTGAATAATTTTTCCCTTTAAATTGCCACATTATCCTATGATTGTACTATTTTTAAAGAAAACATAATCATCTAAAAACAGCATTTTGACATTCTCCTAACATCGAACATGTTTTTCATAACTTTTATCCTCAGGATATTCCAATGCCCTTAGATATAATATCATTAATATTGATTTAAAATTATAGTTTAAAAATTCAAGATATCAGATAAATTTTATGAATTCTTTTGGAGTAGATTGATTTTTTTGTATAGAGCCATTGAATCATAACAATGCCTTAATTCTAGGAATTTGTTTCCAATCCTATGTTGAACCATCATAGGAAAATATTTCTCAAGAAACATATTTTTAAATATATCCAACTCAAGCGCAATAATATCCAAACTATCCCAAACATTCATAAACATATAACACCAAAAATAATATTCACCTTAAAAAAATAAACTAATGTCAATCCTATGGATTTTCTGAACACCCCATGACATTGAAAAAAATTTCTATTACATTAATCCACCCTTCAACTAGCACATGGATAGATGATCCACTAAATTATGGGGATGTTCTATAATGAAATGCTTTATTAATAAAATGTTACAATGTGGATTATTTGGATGATGTCAATGACGGATACCCCCATTATTGATAGTATGAGTATTCTGATTCGTCACTGCAACAAACTATTTAGTTCTGATTTAGACCATTTCAAGATCATCTTTTGGAATGTTATTTTCCTATAGATGTCATCCTATTATAAGTATGCTATTCTCCCCTGGAAAGCCATTCTAAATTGACATATCATAAATGATGAAACATATTATATTATAATTCAATATCATTTAAATTAATAATAATTAAAAATCTACTATGGATATTACATTAACTATATCCTAATGTTTAAATTTCCCTAAACTAACTTCTAACACAAACTATAAGTCCATAGATGTAAAAATTACATAATTGTATGTTAATATAAGAATTCATATTAAGGATCATTTTAGGAATTTATTTTTAGGTAATTAAGACATAAATATTACATAATAACTCAAATATTATTAATTAGTCATAACTACACACTATCCTTTTTTATCACAAAATAAAACCCTTTCAAATAAAAAAATCATTGAGGCTTATTCCATTATCATTCCCATCCTTATAACATATTTAATACATTTACAAAACATGGGGCTAGAAAAAAATATCATTACGGTATATATAATAAGGAATTAAATAGTTAGTCCATGAATATGTTAAACTCATGAAGTCATTTTTACAAAATCATACTTGTCACCCATAAAACATATTTTCATAACAAACCTCATGAAATCATATGATTCCAAAAATAAATTTAGCAATAATAAGTCATATTGGAATCTTTTTCAATCTATATCATACATACATTGTATGGTTCACATATACATAGGGAGTAACTTTCATGGCTTTGTTAAGAATAACCATAAGAATATATTCCCTAAATCTATTAAGATAACAATATCCATTAACTTCATCTCAATACCCAATGAATTTTTTAGATTTCACAAGCTCGCCCTCCTTTATATTATCACATAAACACTTGTATTCCTTAGAAATTCCCAAGATCTAAATCAATATCCTAACTCATAAAACCATTATAAAGGAAAATTACATTTCTACCTTGAAGTCACAATATACCATTTCATGATATTGATATAATCAATCCATTCTCAAACACATTTTCAATACCTAAATACCTAATACAATAAAATGGTATTTATTTTTCATTAATAAAACATTAAGGCTTTTAGAAGAAGATAATGACCAAATAATGTTCACAATAGTGGAAAATCATTATATCTATATATGTTAAAAAACATTATTTTATCCATTTATTCAAACTATTCATATAAAAAGACTGAATTTGATAAACTTTTTAAGAAATTAATGGTAAAAGGGGTTTATTATACAACTTATAAAGTAAGGTGGTGTATAATATCAAAATATAGATCAACAAAAGGTGGTTGAGATGAAGTCCCGTAACATTTGTCTAATTTGTCTTGTAAAATATTTATATTTCGAAATAATAAAAAATTATTAATTAATAATATCGTGATAATTTTTTTAATGTTTATTATTACTTTTTATCACTTATTATAATGCTAAAAAAACAATCACTATTTAATTTCAAAATGGGTGTTTAGTTAATATTCACTACTTTATTCGAAAATGAACAAGGATTTATTTCAATGGTTCATATGGTAATAATTCCATTTTTTATATAATAGTATACAATAAAATTTTAAATTATTTATAAAAAAATTATACATTTAATTCAAACCATTAATTGTTTTTATGAAAAATGAACAATGTTATAATAACGGGGACGGTAGTCCATACGTACTCATGAGAAAAATTTCCATTTTTCATTGATCATTATAGAATTAATGTAAATAATATTTTATGTTTACAGAATTATAATAATATTATTAAAATCATAAAAATCACTTATATATACTTATATATATCATACATGTTATGTGGTGAATAATAATGATTCATATCAGTTTGTGGAGGTGATAACTCAAACATACACACGAAGGACATAATCATTTTTATGTGCGTGGAAAGTTACAACATATTTGATAAATTATTCTGTTATATTGATAAATATGTAATTAAAATAATATAAAAATAATAATTCTATCATTATCACTATACATGAGATATGGTCATGAAAAATGAATTATACCAGTTCACAAGGTTGTAGTCTGTCGTACACCCGAAGAAAGTGGTCGTTTACTAATTGAGTAAATTAGTGATGTACATGGGTGATTATTTTATAATTATAAATTATAGTGGTATTGATGATACTTGAGTTATTATTTCAACTAGTTGATGGGGATTTAAAGGAATTTTAAGAAGAACTAAAATAAAAATACTCAAAAAACGATACATCTTCATTGGTTGAATACCTTTGAAGATCACTATCAAACATGTCATGACCCGTCCCCCTGGGCCCATGTCGTGACTACCCCATGCTTTCCTACCAAATCCTATGTCCCGACAACAAGCGTTGATGGTTTCAACCTTCTTGTGGGAGGCATTTTCTTGAGTACCTGTACACACACACACACACACACACACACCCAATGACGTCCCACCACACTGAAAGGGGAAAATGTATACTACAAGAAAGATGAGTAGAAAAATACAATTGAATGTAAGTGGTACAGAATATAAACCCATCAAATGAACATAAACATTAATGTAAAAAATTATTCTCTAATGGCCATCTGTAGAAAACCCCACCTGATCATATGAATAGTGAAGCAATTGGAATTTGAAGTAGTTTCTCATGTCTTTCGGGTCTTACTCGGCCCCAAATGGTCCTAAGCAACTACCTCCACAATCATATCATTCGTCAGTCCACTCCCCCTTATAACCTCTATCAAAACGTTGATCTTCTACACCAGACACTACATGTGTGGGGGAAGCCCGTATGAGGGTGAGTATAGATGAATCTCAGTAGCGGACCCCGAATCATAAAGGAAGTACCAAAAAGCAATCCTCAAGGAAATGCACGATGCATAAGAATAAAGCACAAGACATCTCACACCAGTTATATTCTAGGGTAGTTATGGTAGCATCATCAGTCATATCATCTAACTCCTCATCTACTAGAAAACTACTCCTCTATCGAGTATAGTGGGCTTGCTGGGCCACAAAGAGCTGCTTCCTCGAAACCATGAACTATTGTTGTACTCATACCTGATGTGTACCATGATTTTGATGGGTCACACAGATCCACTCCCCACCATGGGCCTTTCGGGTCACACATATATGCATCCCACCTTCACCTAACTGGGGAACTCTTTCGGTCAACTACCATAGGTATTCTTGGTCACATAGTGCCACTCCCCACCATGGGCCTTCCAAGTCACAAAGGGCCACTTCCCACACCGCCATCATCTAGAAGTCATCAGGTCTCATCCAAACACAGGGTTCTGTATATTGTGTTCTTAGTAGACAAGCCCTTCAAGCCATTCAGAACATCTCAACATCCATGAATGTTATCAAAAATCTTTCCAAAAGAACTTCCTCATCAAGACGTTCCCAATATCGTTAATCACTCGTCAATTAGACGTGCAGTTAACAAGATACACACATTTTACTAACTAGGGGATGGTTATGACGGGGCCTGGTCTAACCCGGTCAGACCCACCCGACCAACCTAGCATGGTGGTCCCACATTCCCCAGTTCATTTAGGCAGTCCCAACCTAACTTGGTTCGGGTTGGAGATAGTATGGTCCGGCCGGGCCTGTTGTCTAGGCCCAATGGGCTTTGCTCGAATCAGTCTGGTTTGGTTGGGGGTCCAGCCAACCAGTTCGGGAAACAACCCAGTCATCATTGGGCCATCCCGAAGGGCACATGTCCGACCTACCAGTGTGGGTATGGCCTGCCGGAATGGGTCCAGCCCGCTGGGCTAGTGCTGCAGCACACCAACCCTAGCCTGATCATTCAAGGGGAATATTGTTTGTATATCACCAGGTTGGGACGTGGAAACATGCTATGGACATACCATTATTCCCTACGGGATACTGTGAGGTATCCACCACCTACTATGGACAATGAACCATGGCTTGTCCAGCTAGCTGATTGGCCCATATGCGGGCCACCTCACTTCACGTAGTGCCCAAGTTGCAACACATCACCTAACCAATGTGGCGCGTTGACTGGTGCACTGGTAGGATGTTCAGTGAACCACTATATTCCCTCTGTTGGTCCATTCATTGCATCTTCTATGACAAAGGTCCTCTCAGGTATCCTTTTTCACCACAAAGCGCTCATTTCCACCATGTTGTCGATTCAGACAATCCTTTCTGAAAAGTACAAATGCATCTGGTTATGGCAATATGTTCATGTCGGCCTGCACCCTCCATGTTAGAGTTATTAAATAATAGGATGTCTCAGGGATTTTTTTCAATCATATAAATTGATAAACATAATCCCAGATAATAAATACCCAATAACATCAGCCCCCGTCATAAACGTACGAAACACTGATCAACATGATTGTTGGTTGATCATTTTTCATCACTTCTATAAAGAGTATAGTAGGAAGAACCATGATATAAAACTCAATCCTCTAACTCTATAACATTCAATGGGATATATTTCTTCCTCAAGAATTCAAGGCATCAACATTGCTTCATGGAGTCGATATTCAAGAGGTGTCGAAGATGTTGATGTTCGTTGGAATTCATTCTTCATTGGAGAGAAAGAACTGATGGAGTTTCATCAGAGGATTCCCTACTTATGAATCTGCTATCATCTCAAATGCCATATAATCAAAAGCAAACATGTCGCATCATTTCAATTAGGCTGAAAATCCACATCGTTATGCTACTTCATTTATAAAACATTGTCGCTATTACCCTTCATTTAATGCTTCGTTATAATGGGTGATATGGGCCATTATTGAGTCTCATTAACATGCGTCGATGCTTCTTCATCACCACATCCCAGTTTCATCATCCTCCACTAAATGGATTAGAATGAATATAGAAGAACTTTTTGAAATTATTTTATTATTTTTCTCAAAGAATCTAAAAATTAAAGTTTCCACTCCGCACTTGTCGGCCAATGTAATCTCATTTATAGTTGAATCCCAGCACATTGACATCAATGGTGCCCTCATATTTTTAATCCATGCATTGGTTAAAAATTTAGAAAAATTATGCTCACACATTTATAGAACATACCATAAAAAATGTTCAATATTATGTTCTGAACACTCTGGGTCTTAGAATCACATTCCATCGAATTTCACGGTCTTGAAATAATTCAGTATAAATAAAAAAATTACACATAATTTTTGAGACATTATAATACCTCTATAGAGTGTGTTCTGTCTAAACTATGGTCTTAAGAATGTTAGAATAGAGTTTAAGAAGTTTTTTTCATAAATATTACCCAATCCAATTGGTTCATGAAGTGAGAGTAATAAAGAACAGTGTGTGTCATTTTATAGAATTGTTGAGGGGTACCCTTGGTATTTTTTAAAATATTAAATTAATATAAATTAATATTTAAATCCAAATTTCACCAAAATGTATTATTTTTAATATAATAAGTCTAAGGTACTGAATATTTTCATCGAATAATTTTTTGATATTTTTTTATATTATTTTAAGCCTTATCTTTTATATTTACTTTTAATTAATTAATTATAATTTCAATTGTTGTAACAAGAAATTATATATAATATGGATGCAAATTTCACTTATATTGGGTCCACTACCCATAAATGGACACTTAATTAACATATAGTATTTATCATAGTTTCTTTTTAAATTTAATATACATTTATAATTTTTTCAAAATTTTATAAATAATTATTTTTTAAAAATATCAATAATGTCAATTTTGACACTATTAATTTCATTGAATTTAAATAAAATCCAAAAAAGATAAAATATATAAAAATATTTAATAGAGTTCAAATATGTCATATTCACCTATAATATCACCAGTACACCCTATTTAATTCTTATTATATTCTTTTAATAATTTTTATTTCATATATTTGATATTGATATTACGAAATTAATTAATGTATCATTGTTGTGTCAATTTTTATACCATTTATTTTTTATGTGAGAATTATAAATAAATTCTCATGAGGTATATAATTTCATTATATTTATGGAGGCTATTTATTATCGATGTTATATCATATTTATCAGTATATTAAAATTATTTTACTAATAATAAATAAGAGGACGACATTTTGTCACTTTGAATTGTTTAAATAATTGTTTCTATCACATTAATAGAAAAATTCCATTAATTAAGAAAATTATTTTCATTTTATATTAAGAGTCGTAATTTATTCATTTAATACTATTTTTGATGTATATAGTGAAATTTTAGTAACCTTATCATATTATTTATTAATCAAATTTACCTTATAAACATTTAACTGTTATAATAAACGCAATGATATAATGAAAAAAAATTTAAAAAAACCTTTAAATGATTCTATTTGCAAAATATAGACCCATTGATTCCAATTATGAAATCAATTTTTAAAAATATAAAACACATGAGTTTTTCTAATTAATTTAAAATTAATCCCCACTGTCAAAATTTGAATATGATGTTTTGAAATTAAAAAACAATCCTAATATGGATATTCATTTATATTTAATTTCACTCTAAATTACATTTAAAGAAAAAAATTTATTAAATCAAAATAATAATATAATTATATTTTAAAACCAATTAAAAAAAATCTATCAATCTAAATAAATTATTTAATATTGATGTTTTAGATTAAAATGCTGTATTTTTAATTTTTCATTAAAATATTAATTTTTTAAAAAAATACCAAAACATTTTCTAAAATAAATTTTGATTTCCTTATTCAAATGAATAATTTTATTGTTTAAAATAAAACATATTAATGTGTCAAATAAAATAATTAATATGGTGTTATCCCTGATAATGTGGTCAAACTACATTTTTTAAATATTAAAGATTTTATGCCTAAAATTGGATTTATTCTTATTTTAAGCACAAAAAAATTTAATGTAAGAATGTAGAAAAAATTTATAAAAATGTGTAAGTATAATAGTTTAATTTTTTATTCCCTTTAATTAAAATTTTAAGTGGTAAATAAAAGTTAAAATAGTAATATTAACAGTGTAATATATTTTTTTGTATACTTCAGTCTTGTGTGCAATATACGATTTTGGATAACCTTATTTTTGTGTTTTAGGAATGCTCTCTTAGATAATATTCCCTTTAACTAAAATTAATATCTAATTATTAAATATTAATAGATATGAAAATATATTATTCTATAATTACCTGGGATTTCATAGGTATGATGATCATATCCCAAGTCATTAAACATGCTCCGATTGATGTTTATGGGATTGTGTTACTAATAAATGTTTTAATTCTTCCTCCAGTTGATATTAATTTTATATTGGTCATGTATTTGATTTTATTTCACAAACATCACATTAATTAATTAATATGGGATGTTATGTTTAATATTCCAGCTAAACATATGATCTTCAAGTAGTTTCATGAAATAAATAAACACCTCCTAGAAAATAAATATTTCATATGGGACTTAATTCTAAGTAAAAAAGTAGTTTCTAATATATGTTTAGGAAAAAATCATCATCCCATATATTCTTATTGTGGAGGACTCTATTTATTCCAATTTGGATGAATTATCTTGTCATATATATAATCGTTATGATCTATTTTTGAATAAAATTAATAACGGATTCTACACTGATTTCTGGGACTCTATATAGAATATACCTGATGGATATGGAATAATTGATGAATAAACTCATGTGGAAAATAAAAAAAATATTTTTTTTCCATCTACGTCTCCTTAGGGTAAAAATTGTATTTTTATTATAAGGATTGATGGATAAATGACCCTCTTCAATAATGTTTTTGAATATAAGATGTAAATTATAAAAAAAACAAGTTCCTCTTATGTTGTATTCGTGATATATTTGATCAAATATAAAGAACTCAGTATTTTGAAAATATTGATATTGATGTTTTATATCATCAATAAGAAGGTCAATAAGGAAGAAATACAGAAGATATTATTCTATATAAGGAAATTACCCTATGAAGTTATAGTGATCGCATTTGATCTTATAAATAAACTCATTATCATTATTTATTTATTGAATAGAGTATATATAAAATACCATTATATGTATTTGGTCTTTATAATAGATAAAATTTTTTTATATTCAAAGAGAATCTAATTTATATGAAGTTAACATAATGAACTTTTTGTTGATCCAAATGAAGGATAGTAATTATAAAAAATTATCTAAGGGTCAATTTAGGAATCTAAATGATTAATTCATGGCCAATATAATCTCTTTTGAGTTTATACTAGTATACCCTTCAATGATAGAATTTGTTCAACATTGTCCCAGACCAACCACTATGACTGAGCTCATTACTATTCATGGTTTTTTAGGAATTATCATTGTATTTTGGAAATTTTTTTATGAATCATTAATCCACTAACTATATAAAATCAGAAAGGAGATAAGATTACTTGTGAAAATGAATTTTAAGATCATTTTATAGAACTAAAGAGAAGGATAGTTAGTGAACATTTTCTTACACTACCCAACATTGGATACTAGTTTTTAATGTATTGTGAATAATCAAACATTTTATTTGATACATCGTCATGAATAATGATATCGTCATAGCATAGGCCTCATGAAAATTGGTCGTCCATGAGAAAAATTAACCAACCAAAGATTTATAGTAAGATTTGATATTTATTGAATTTAATATATTCATGAATTATATAAATGAAGAAAGGTATATCATTTTTATAAATAACATAAAATTAAAATATATTTATACTAAAAGACATAACAAGTTATAAAGAAGCTAGTTATATAAGATAATTGATTATTATTTCTCCATAAATTACCTCTATAGAAATAAAAACACAATGGAAGAAGATATGAGTTGAATGGGGCATGGTTGCATGTCCATGATGATGATCACAAAAGATTTCACATTTTTTGAATTGTAATAGATGGACAACGAAATCATGAAAGAAGGGTAAAATAATATCTTTCTCAAATTAGTGTTCAACAATAAATCCACGTGATGATTAATGTTGTGGATAAGACATATGTGGAGAAAAAAAATATGGGGATAAATGTTCTTAGTTCATCATTGAATATAATTGATTTATAAGGTTTTGGAACCCTTTGTGTGTCTCATGGGTAATATATTGGAATACACATCTATTGTAAATATATTATAGTGGACCATTATCTTTTCCTATTATTTGTATGAATAATTATATATATATATATATGAATGTTTATTATTTGTGAAATGGAATCAAAGGTGGTATTTCTTAGTATGACTCTCTATGATTTGTAAGTCCTATTGTTTTTTTAATTGACATATGTTTAATTGGAAGAAAAAAGTTAAACATAATATAATTTAATTTGGAAAACATCACCACATATTTTTTCACGAGACTCCCTAAAAAAATAAATGTAATAATAATGTATGGGTTATAGTCTATTTACATACAGTGTCATCACATTTTATTTATATTATATAAGATTTATTTCATGATAAAATTACTTTTTATACATAAATTATTTATTATTTATAATGAACCTATATCAATTATATCTGATTGGGAAATGATTTTTAAATTTATGGCATTGATGTATTCTATCCATCATTTCGATTTAGTGTTTTATTTTGGAATTGTTTATCATCCTATGACATAAGGTTATTCTAATATGTCCATTAAAACTATAGAAGACATATTATTATCATACTCAATCGATATAGAATAATGTAGGGATCAACACATTACTTTGGTTGAATATTATTACAACAAATGAACTCACCCCAAAAGTTAGAGGTGTCATATTGAATCCCTAAATTGTAGGAAGTGGATTACTACAAACTGGTAGAATTATGTTCGAGAATGAAATCAATAGGGTCCATATCTATCTGATCAGATATAAATTTTGTATATATCCATTCAATAGCAAATAATATCATTATCATGTAGATACAATTAATATTCAATGAATCATCAGATATATCGAGTTTTCGATGTTTATGAATATGTATTCCAAAAAATATCAACCTTGACGTTGTTAATGATGTATGGAATTAAGGGAGATCTATTACCAATCTTTATTATTCCTTTCAATATTCATTATCTTATTAGGATGGTAGATTGTGGATCGGTTATCCTACACCATCTATCCTTATTTATGGATGTGTTCTATGTATCACTCCTATGTATGTACATAAACGTTTCAGTCACATGTATTGAACATATTTTTCATATCAATGCATCTTGATAATTAATTAAAGGATTAATTTATTGAGATTCAGGATCACATAGATAGTTTTCTATGAAAATAGACCAGCCACAAGGATAATTTTTTGTGGAAAACCACCAATTTGTGGAATCTATGTGGGAACATGAGGATATAATAAAGAATATATATCCATAAT
This sequence comes from Viscum album, assembly GCA_963277665.1. Classification (NCBI taxonomy): domain Eukaryota; kingdom Viridiplantae; phylum Streptophyta; class Magnoliopsida; order Santalales; family Viscaceae; genus Viscum; species Viscum album. Next base: position 1,016,151,664 of record OY728152.1, read on the forward strand.
TGATTATATCAGATTATAAAAATTTACAGGGGAAGATTATTTTATGGGGGTAGAATTTAACACCTTGATTTTTTTTTGAAATTTATATAATTTCAATAAAATTTAAATTCATTTATAGCTTTCATGATAGGAAACAATGGTATTTGAACAAACAAGACATACTATTAAAATATATTTATAACATAACAATTGAAATTTTTGGTATAAATTGTAATAAATAATATTTGAAAATTTATAGTTTGGACATTTATAAAATTACATTCGTAGTTATCAATTAATAATAAATTGAAATATGTCTCATTTGAAAATAGAGGAGATGTTTTTTACAACATGTTTCTATGTGTGCAATGTAATATTATCATAATAAATGTAATATATATCAATTGTATAAGTATTTAAAGAAATTTAGGTATTATAAATTCCATAAAATTTAATAAAAATCATATAATGTTTCAATTATTCAATATATAATAATGAACCATGTTTTATTATTATAAATAATTTTTTTGTAATAAATTGTATTCGACACATTTTCTTACATATATTAATAATAATTTCATAATTTATATATCTTAAAATAAATAAAATGGAATAAATAATAACAATTAGTTTGGTAAAATCTTTTATATAATCCCCTTTTATTTTTGGTCAATATGAATAGAAACAAGGGTAAAATATTTCACCGTGGTAAAGGGTAATTTGTGTTAATCTACTGTATAACTAAGTTGTAAATAAGTATTTTCTATTCAAAAAAAATTTAATAATATAATTCTACTCTTTTCCCCATAGTCTATATTTTCTTATTAATAAATATTACTATATTTAATATATGAAAAGTTTAGATATATCACTCTCTTTATTTTTTATGTGTAAACATAGGGGATAATAATGTTTTGAATGAATATATATGTTTATTTTGAGATTAATGAATTTATAATATAGTATAAATTTTCTAAATATATCATAAATATATATTGACCTTAATTTTATAAGAAACACTGATAATTTTTATGTTCATTAAATAAAAATTAATGTATTGATATTTAAAAATATTAAATGGTATATAATTTCAATGATTTAATGTTAGCCAAAACATTTATACATCTATATGAAATATTATGAAGGTTTAAAATAATTATTTTTTAAATGGACATATGGATTGATATAGTTATGTTGAAACTGAAAAAAAAATTTTAAAATAAAATTAATCTTATTATATAATAACTAATAATTATTAATTGATATAAAATGCATAAAAATGGATTTCAAAAAATTTGCAGTAACTGTTTTTAAAATTTATTAGTTTCCAATTTATGGGTATTTTTTATTTTATTGTATCATTATTTACCACAAAATTTAAAAAAACATTAATATTATGGTAATTATTCAAAAGGATAATTGCTGTATAATAATTGAAATTTTTTTATATAAAGTATAATTTATATTAATTTAGTATTTTAAAAAATTGGCAGTGTGAACCTCTTCTCAATTATAAAAGTGAGCCATCCATTATTATCATCATGACAAATAGAATGATAAATATCAACCAATCACTGCAAAATTTTTTCATCTCTTCAATAGAAAAATTCAATAGGATTTTCTATCCCACAAGACCAACCCTAGAACAATTTATTGTAGCTCTAAAGGAGTTTTTCAGAAAAGATGAAATCCTTATAACTGGTCACATTATTTTTAAACATTCTTCTACCTTATATAATTAAATAATATCCTCAATAAAATAATTACATAAATATTCAATTATTATGAAAATGATATTATGATTATGGAATAACTATTATTCTCCCACTTTCACATCATACTAGATGTTAAAGAAACACTCATACATAACTAGGTAATTCATGTCTACCTTATTACCATCAAATCCTTTCTGAAATGTTAATGTTTCTTATTTTTACATATGTGCTACCAACTCTATTTAAGTGATTCATCTTTAATTTATATGTCAAATTGATAGTAATGTAGAAATATTTTTTGAATATATATGTTATATATGATATATTAATTATCATGGAATGGATAATTACTGTTTACCTATCTTTTTTACCCTCTGTGATGCAATGAAAATCCCATTATTTCATTTTTATAACATACCATCTCAATGAAAAATTTAATTTATTTCTATATCCCTAAATATTATAAATTAAATAATATATATATATATAAGGAATATATATATGACATTAACTACATTATTAACATTCAAGAGATTATGAGACTCTGATAAATATATAAGGAAAAAAATAATCAAAATAAAAAATACATGAAGAATAAAGAAATTATATCATAGAATACTTATTATAGTAACTACATAATAATAAACTAATTATAAGAGGTTAATATTAACTCATACATGGAATTATATATATTAGTGAGTTTTTTTACTAGTTATATAAATATCCTGGATTTTTTATATAGGATGTTTAGAAATAAATAAATAAAGATAATCTTTATGTAAGTGATTGTATGATTTAATATCATTAATTATTTGGGATTTTTTATTATTATGTAATTATAATAGAATTAATTGATCATATAAACAATATAATATGTATTTTTATTCTATAATAGTTATTTCATGATAATACATTTTCTCATTCCACTTTCACTCCTTCATGTAAAAAATAGACCAAAATTATAATTTAAGGATCATCAGATAAATTTATATCAGCTGTCAAAATACATTTTTCATCCATATCAAAAATTTAAAAAAAATTAATAATTTTTTTAATATAATAATATTTTTTTAATGTAATTCTTACAATTAATAATTTTTTGAAGTCTTGTATTAAGGGAATCTTTTTTAATTATCCAAATGTGGAATATTGAAGATTTTCTAAGACAAATTTGGAAGGATTGACATTTTAACATATACAACATCATTGGAATATCCCAACTTCATGGAAACTCAATAACATAAGAATAAATTAAATTTCCCCATGTTTATTTTAAATTAAAACATTCACCACAATATTTTTGATGTCTTTATTTTTATCCAAGTGATTTCAAAATAGAGTGTATATCATCCTAAGTAATGTATCAATGATTTCATCATTCATCAAAAGAAATAATCTATAATTTCTATATTCTAATGATGAAATCTATAATATAAATATAGCTAGTTTTTTATTTTTATGGAATGGTATTGATGAATCATGTTCCATTTTCATGGTTCATGGAATAATGTAATGTTTATTAGAACCATTTCATTTCAGTGGTTCTAATATGATGAATGTTTTTTGATCATATAATAATAAAATGATATATTTTCATTATGTGATGTTTGGGACCTATGTATAACACTAAAAAAACTCATAAATATTGATTTCTCATCAGATGACCGTAACATTAATGGGGTGGTATCCCAGTTAAGCAAGGGTCATTTTCCCCTATCATAGTCATGAGAGTGATCCATGTATATTGCAATTGTTTGTGCATTTATCCCATTCCACATTGATATTAATGGAAAATATCCCTAACTACTATAGAAATAATTTCTTATTTTAATTTCAATGTAAAAATTCCAAGACATCTGCTATTACATATCCTATATATATAACATATTAAATTTCTGAAAAAAATAAAATAGATATGAAAGAAAATGAAATATTTATTATTGGGTAATTTTGATTTGATTACTTCAAAAATAATATTTTATATTTTAAAAAAAATTATCAAATTAACAAATATATACTCAATTATATCAAATAAAAATTCTAGAAAAAATAAATTTTCTGAAAATTCTATATTTTCAGACCCTTCTAAAATTTAAATATGATTTTGTAAATTAATATTATCATTTATATTTAATAAATATATAAAAAAATAATATTTAAATAAGACACAATTCATTAAAAAAATTATTTATTTCATCATAATGAGTATATTGATTGAGACTATATATTTACTGAATATATAATGTTTGATTCCTCATATTATAATATATATTTTCATGAAATAATCTAATTTATAATATAGTATTTAGTTTCAAAAATGAATAAATATAATAAATTTTATGAAAGATAATTTATAATTTTTTAATGTTATATTGTGGAAACTTATCACTCTTTAACATTCTCATATTTCTTATGGGTATGGTGTTTATGGTTGAGATTTTATTGGGGTGGTATGGGGAACATGGTGTGGGTTTCTATCCTAATAAGATTTAACATCCACAATAATCAATTTTTTTCATCATTTATTTATTGAATAACTTCTTGAGAAACATCTGATAGGAATGTCCAGCGATTCTATCTAACTCATAGGCATAAATAAATGGGTTTCAGTGTGAATTATCCACCTCATTGAGCCCATCACTCATTACATATTTGTCAAATGAACAATATCATATTACCTAATATACTAATCAAAACTATTACTTCACATAGTATATTTTCAATTGGTGTGATGAAAAAAGATATTTTTAATTTCATAGATTATATAATGATCCAAAATAACCAATGTAGTTCATGTGAATTTATAACCTCATTTAATAATAAATAATTAACTCATTTAATTATGTTAATTTTTTTAGTTATTTGGTCCACTACATTATTTCCTAAATGTTTATTTCACTTTTGAAATTTTAACTTCATAGACTAAAATAGATGATATTACATTTATTTAAACACCTCTTCTAGTTACCATATCATTTACGTAAACATGTGGTTCCAACAAAAAATATTGATCAAGTGATTTATCTTGTTTCATTGATCACTGTGTCTATGATCTAATATATTTCATGGTAACACATCATTTGAATGAACATTATAAAACAATACAACATTTTTTTTAATTAATTTTGAGTGGTATTATGTGTAACACCTCATTAATGATACATGGAACATGTCTTAAATAATATAAAGGTAATGTTGGAGTATATGTTGATATGAAACCACTACGAGGAATTCAATGTTCTCAATATGGTTAATTTATCTCAGAATAACCATTGAATTATTCCAAAACCTCATGAAAATTTTCAATAAAGATATACAAAATAACACATGTTCACTGAACTCAAACTCCATTTCTTATGGATGATATTCACCATAGAGTATCTTTCTTCTATATATGGATTTCAAATGACGATGAATGGTATAAATATTGTCTTTTACCTCCTAGATTTGATGAGGTCCAATCATGTTTTTCTCTCTAACACCCTCCCAACATTTCAGATCCTGACACCTGTTACCATAAGTTTATATTTGAATGATAGATAATAAAAAATTATTATATAGTAAATCCACTAGGGGGATGTTCTTATCCTAATAACCATAAAAATGAAATGTAGATGATATGATAATATAATTTGGATATTGTATACTAGTTTTAGATTAACCATCAGTATTAGGGTAAAATTTAGTGATGATGATGAGTTTCTTATCTAACTATTTTTAATAGGTTCTAAAATATTTAAATACATTTTATACTGATTACATATAATAGTTAGTGGAAATCCATAAATTCATTCCAGTTTGATTTTGTACAATTTTTATTTTCTACCAAGGGATAAATATTTCTATATTCCCAGGAAATTCCATAACATATAAAGTTCATTGACTTCAACCAATATTGTGTTATTAGAATTAGTATTCATGGGGGTCCTCCAAATAAAAGCATGCTTGTATTTTCTTAGTTCCATACAACTATGGGATATTTTTCATCCCACCCTTAGAGTTATGCCATTTCCACATGACTTTTTGTTCTACCGAGAATTAAAATAAAAACTCCGAAATATCCTTCTTCATGTTATACCTCCAAATTATTTTTATGCATATCTATACATATTAATGATAAAATGATTAATATATAATTTTTCACAAATAAAATTTTACCACGATTATCTTTTATGTTCAATTTTTAATGGGACACGTATTGTGGATCAAAAGACCTAGAAATCCATCAGCAACAATGTATACCACAATAATATATTGTACCTTCTTCTATATGAACTGATCATCATTCATAGACACTATTTTCCACTCACGAAGAAATGCTCAGGAAATAATTTTATAATTATATGGTAATGTTACACTTCTTATTCTGATGTTTATCTATTTCTTTTCCTAGAATATTGGATATCTTTCAATCCTCATCATAGATAAGGTTTTGGTATCAGTTCTACTCGTATCATCTACAAAATTGTTTATATTAATGAGATGATAATGGATTTAAAATAATTATCTATAATCATGTGAAAAAACCTATATTTGAACATATAGATCACTTATTTTGTGATTATATACATAATGTGTTTATGATTTGCTTGTTTGTCACACTACCCCCATCGAAATAATGTCACCAAATCATCAACGTGAACATAAATATAGCATTTTATGATCTTTTTTTGGATAGATCGACTTATTTATCATGAATTGGTGAGTGTAATAATCATTAAATTTTTTATCATACATGATATTAAAAAAATATATTATTTTCATCAATTTAGTTAATAAAACCCACTAACCTTGTGGGATGTTTAAGAATTGTTGTTTTGATTTTTTGTTTCATCATCTATTTTAATATAAAATAAATTATCATAAAAACAGTACACTAATTTATATTACTAGTATGTGGGATTTATAATCTTGGGAATTTTGTCACAAATTGATTAAAGTACCCTTATAAACCATTAAATATATATTTCCCATAAAAATGTCATACTATGACATCCAATGTTTGAAATTATTTTTAAATGATTAAATATATCATTATACTATTGGTAACATAAAATTATAAATTTTCCATCCCATATAAGAGCACATAATTAATATATTTTTAATATAGATTTTCAATAAACAATTTCACATGTATAGAATTAGAAATCACATCATGATTCTAAATTAGATTGTATTTGATTAAAAGATCATATATAAATAATACTACAATTTTTGGAGAAAATCTCTATTGTCTATTTTCATCCTGGATGTGAAGATTATCAGAGTATTACTATGACAAAATAGAATCATTTATAAAATTAAGTACTCGTACCATGTATGAATATAATTCATGGTGGAATCCTCATTTATAACAATTAGTATTTAATATGTGGATTAGATAATCTGCATACTATAGTATTATGATTCATGAAGCTGACTGAAAAAGACATTATTATGTTGATAAAAATGCCAATTGTTTTTCATGATGTTATTGAGATCCTAGAAATCGATGTAGGGATTCATTTTACTATTAGTCATCATGTAAAAAATGACTAGATAGCCCCATAATAAATCAAATGTTCATATAAATCCATTATATTGATTTTCATGTAATTGTTTTTTCATCTCCTTCTGTTTCACATTGATCATTTCATATGGATTCTTGTTTAATGGAAAATATACATTTATCATATAAATATATAATTCAAAAACATTCCTATGTGGTATTCTGTAAAATTATACATGGAAGACATAAAAAAATTATCTTGTTGTGTTTATGTTATTAATGATGATCTACTTATTTTTGTAACATCCCATGAAATTTAATTAATATTTTTTTTAATTTAATTTTTAATTAAAAATTTGTTATAAATTTAAAACCAATATGAAGGGTTTTAATAATAAAAATTAAAAACTATGATATTTTGTATAATCAAAATAATATTTTACTAATGGGGGATTGTTGTGAGACTCTATTTATACTATCATAGAGGGTAATGTAAATTATCATCAATGGATTCAGTATCAGTGGATTACAATGATCCATCAAAAGTCTTCATCAGAACATTGATGAATGGAATTAAAGGATCTGCTATCAAAGATGGGTATTTTCCTCATTCTATAGAAGTGAATGATTTGAATAAGAAAATGTTTTATCTTTCTACAATGTTTGGTGATCTGGGGATAAATGAGGATTACAAAATCATATATGATTCAATGATTGATGTGACTGATAGATTCTTCTTAGGAAATAACAACGAATTTATGCTAGTAAACAATCATGTCTTGAATAATGAAAACCAATCCTCCATTGAATCAGACACTATTTTCTTATAATAATGGATTTAATAATGTAAAATATCCCTCATTTTGTTCCATTCCATTTTGTGTGAGACAAATTATAGAAACATGAAAATATAACAAAGTGGATGCTAAAGGTTTGTGGATTCGAGGGCTGGTAAATTGTGTTTATTGGTATGGGTTTGTTTCATATCAAATTCCTGTATCAAATTCTAAATTTATGGTATTTGAGTAGTGGGTATATTATTCTAATAAAAGTGGTCATAACATTTCTTGATTTGGACCCCTGGTTTGATCTATTTCTGGTAGAAACACTATATCTTTATACTATATAAGAATTAAAGGCATGATCAGGTACTTTTAGAACCAAAATATTTTAATTGATATTTCATTCGAAGTTACATCTCTACATGAGTTTGATAAAGAAATAGAGATTAATTTATATAGATATTATTCTAGAATTCTGCAAGAATTTGAAATCAATTAATCCCTTGTTGTTATTTCTTATCTAGGTACTAGGGAATTTACATTTCCATTAGAAATTGAGTATGTATATGTTCTTGATAATTAATTATAATACTTCTCAATTGTACATGTCAGATGAAATTATCAATGGGGCATATGAAACTCTGATTTCAAGAAAAAATGGTCAACATGATGAGAAATATAAATTGAAATCCACATCTTATATATATTTTATGTTGTAGTGGGCTCACATGATGAGTAAATAGATAAGAAAAGGAGGAATCATGGAAAATATGGATTTGATAGTGTATGATACAGTGATATGGATCAGTTGCACATTGACATGGGGGATTATTGGATGGATGGAATCATATAATTATCTATTGGAGTGGATAACCTATTTCGGGACATCCTTCCATGAATGGTGTTCTATTTTGTCAATTTTATACTTCTGGTTTTTCTCGATTTGTCCAAGGAAAACATATTTGAATTAATTGTTCCGTGTTTAATTTATATTATTTTTTTAAAAATGTTCTAGAAATAGAAAATAAGGATTATTGAAAATGCTCATCATTAACTAAGGAAGGTAAAGAAATAATTATTTCTATAGGAAATATAGACCTGAACAATGTTTCCAAATAATTAAAAAATATTGTTGCAGAGTGAATTAATGAATATGATGATGAATGTAATCGTGGACTTATTATGTAAAACATGTTAAAGGAGTATGAGGTCTCTATATATATTCATGATATTCTATAATCTACATATTTTATTATAGAAAACATCATATGATATGGTAAATGTAAGGGGAAAAATGTTTCCCATTCCCTTATGAAAATAAATTCTAATATAAATATATCAATTACCCCAGCGCGAAAAAGAAATATGTTGAACCACATACTCTGGGAATGATTTCTCAAACCTCATTAATTTTGAATCATAATTTCAAGAGAACTAGTATCATGCTCAGTAATGGGTTTGTATTTCATAATGTCTAAAGACAAGCATATATTATAGGTCATCATGAAAATAATTTTGTTACTTCTACTAATGATTATATACAATGTATGATGATTCCTCTAGTAGGTACTTTGTTATTATCGCTATAATCCATGGGGCCAGTCATGGATCAAAATTATGATAAGTTATTTGAAAATCCAATTATTTTTGGAACCCTATAAGAAAAAGTTAAATATTTATCAATTGTTTACTCTATTTATTTTTAAAGTTTGAAATTATCATTCTTAATTGATTGGTGAAATTGTGTGTATATAAATTTTGGACACACCATTTTATTACTAGATATTCTTATTTATATTTGGGGAATAATTTTAATATATATAGATTTATTTTGTGATGGTGGTGATGGACCCAATGTCAATCCCATGGATCGTGAGCATGCAAATGACATATCAAAAAAATGATGAAGCCTCTAGGTTCTTAAAATATGGTGACACAACTCATCACAAAATAGGATGGTGAGGCAGGTCATCCATAGGGCATGTGCGAGTTGACGATATTGCAGATACATGAGAGGATTACTTATAGGATGAGGATCTCACCTCATGAACAATTTCAGAATTTGGGATATTGAGAAACACTGATAATCAGTGTGGGTCTCGTGGTTTGGGGGACAATCATTAAAAATATATAATATATAGATGTTGGATCCATGTTTTCTCATTGGGTATGGTTACAATGTATAATCCTTCTGTGTTCTCATAAGGATGTCTCTATTTATTGATTTTTTTAGGAGAATGGGTCTTGGTTTCCAAATCCATTTCCACAACATCTTGGTAAAAATATTTTTTGATTTAAATTATAAAATATAACATTCATGGGAAAAAAATTTCTATAAATAATTTAATTTTTGTTAAAATAAAATAAAATATTTTAACAATTTAAACTTATTATTTAACATTCTATGTTGGGAATATTTTATTATATTTATAGTAAATTATTCTGATTTAAAATGATAAACAAATACTATGTTATAAATGTTCTATTAATTAACATTATTAATATTTAAAAATTAAGTATTTGAATAATAAAATTTATACTTATTTGGAATGTTAAATAATGTGACATTAAATAATAACCTCAAAAATTATATTTATAAATGTAACTTGACATTTTTTATACTTATCAAACTTTTATAAACCTTTCAAATAAAAAAAATTCAATATATTTTCTTGTAATGATATTTTGTTTAAAAATATTAATTATGAATATTCTTGTTTTTAAAATTGAAATATTGAGAAATATATGAAATAATTATATTTTATATAAAATTTATATATTATAAAATGAAAAATATAAAATTATAATTATTCAATTATTTTATTAAAATTTAAATTTTGAAAATCTAAAAAAATGAATGAGAAATGGAAAAACCAGATATTATAAATCAAAGAAACAAAAAAAACAGAAAAAGAGCTGAATAAAAGATGTGTTATGTTAAAAAAACAATAAAACAAATAATAAATATTCAAAATGAAAAAGGTAGTAAAAAATGAAATGGAATTTTTTTAAAATTATAGAAAAAAATGATATAAAATGAAATGGAGACTTGAATTGGTAAATGATGAACAAAAAAACTAACACTCCATTGTGGAATAAATTTAATGAAAAGGGAGTATTAATACTAATATATACACACACATATATATATAATATAATATATAATATGAATGTCTGATGTGTACTTAGAAAAAAGTGGTAGTCAATTTTTTTCCTCCCTCAACACTGAATAAGCAAATAATTGTATGCATATATAAATATTATATAAATGATAAATGTGAGGTTATAAATAATTGTATCTTTTTTCCTCTTGGTTGAATATTTTTCTATATATTATAAACATGATGATTTAGTTCTACATAATTTAATGAATGATGCACAACCTGTGTAAGAGGGAACTGTATTATTTAACCTTTCTTTTTTTATTTAGGTGTGTCCAAGAAAAGGTAGTCAGTATTAATAAAAAGTAATGGTTTTCTTCTAATATTATTTATATCAATATATAAATCACATTTAATATTTAAATTTATTGTTTATTTAATTTTTAACTCATCAAATTATGTTTTAATTTTAGTTCAATAATATTATATTCTATGTGAGTTAATAATTTTATTAAATTTTTTGGTTTGCTGCTATATTTTATGACTCATATTTAATTTAATCGGAAATTTGGTTCTCATTTTACGTACAAAATGTGGATTTATTTTAAATTTACATAAATTATGTTTTATTTCAAATTTATTCCACTACAAGGGTGATATTTTATTTATTTTCAATTTTTGATAAGCAACGTTGTATTACAATAATATGTATATTATTTTATATTATTCATTTTTTTGGATTCTAACATAAAAATAATAATCAAGGTTGAGTGTGTATTTGTGTATATATGTAATATATTTCAAATTCCATGATTATTTTTTTCATGAATATATATATATATATACACACAATATTTAAAAATTCATGTTTATACATGTAAGCCATATTTTCAAATTATTAATTATGGTGAAATTATATTATAATTTTATATTTATAAACATATATATATATATATATGCATAATTTCATGTAAACAAGATTCCCCATACACATATGTTGTTTATAAAAATTATTTCCATCATACAATGAACTCTACATATTTTTTTTATAAATCCATCAAATTTCATTAAATTTATAAAATAATTTTTTTTAATAAAATATAGTGTTTCTTTTAATGCACACACATATATATATATACATATTCCTATTTACAATATATAGCATATCATGTTTAACTTAACTAAAATTCAAATAATGTTATTAATGTATCAAAATATATGTTTAAGATAAAAAATGAATTTACAAAAATGTATAGGTATTTATATATAAATAAATTTATCAGTTCTTTTAAAAGTCATTTATTCAAACATGTATATTTATAAATATATATATTTCGATCATTCAAGTAAAAACTAATTTTTAATATTATATCAATAGATATATGTATAAAAATGTTTAAATATATGTATAAATAATATTTTCATATTCCAAATATAAATTAATCATGTATATACATTGGTACCCTATCTTATAAAATTCACATTTATACATGTATGCCTTATTTTTTAAATTTCATGTTATTTGAGTATATATAAAAGTGTTATTATCGAGTTCCTAACTATTAATATTTAAATTATTTGAGATTAATTAAATATTTAAGAACCTATATCATCAAGTATTTATATATTTTAGAAAGAAAGGAAAATAATACCATAATTTTGTGCAATGGACACATGTTATTTGAAACTATCTTTTTAATACATTCTATTCATGATCATTAATATCCCCTTAATATACTTATTATTCATTAATTTTCATAAATAAATATTTATATATATGTGTGTGTGTGTAATCATGTTATTTTAATAAACATTTCATTGACTTGACCTACATTTAATGTTGATTTTAAGAGTCTTTGAAGGAATTTTTACGTACTGGATGTCAATTATCATTTCATGAATTTACTAAATGACTACTAGTGATATGAAACCCTGGGGATGTACTATCGTGATATGAATACATAGGGGTGGACCATTGTGATATGAAACCTTAGGGGTGGACCTTAGTGATATGACACCTTGGGGATAGACCATAGTTATATAAAACCATGGTGATGGACCATGGTGAAATGAAAAAATAGGGATGTAACTTGGTTATAAGACACTATGGGTATTGATATTGGTGATATAGTTTTTAATGTAGAATTTTAATGTTGAATCCACATTCTCATGTTATAATAAATTTTATTTTAATTAGGACATTCCTCGTATTAATTTTATAATAACATAATTATATTCCCTATTATCACATTCAAATTATTTCTTTATTTATTCCCTTTCTATGAAATTAAATCATCACCATAAGTTTAAAATATATTCTTCACAGGATTAGTGAATTTTTTTGTGTTTTGTATATCATAAATGAATATATCACTAGTTAATAAATTTGTTTAAATATTTGTATTGTTCATAAAAATGTAATGTATTGTACTAATTATAAATTCTGAAGAATGAAAAACATCCTAGAGTGTTAATTGTTAAATTTATTTATAATTTTTATTTTAAAAAAATAATAGAGTCATCATTTTTATTACTAAACTAAACTGTCAGTATTCATGGAATTATATTTGTAATCTGAAATTTTTGAAAGAATTGCATTCATAAAGGCCAATAATATAAATGCATTATATGTTTGTATGAAAGATGATTTATCTTCATCACTTATCTTTTATAAAATTATATGTTGATCTTTAATATTAATAGTGATTTCCATCTCTTAGCTAATAATGATGGCTTTGTTATGGGTAATCCAATCCATGCCGATAACAACATAAATTTATGTTATAGAATGGATCAAAATGTTATCTGGGAAAATATTCCAAAAAATATTCATATGGGGTGAGTTATATATATAGGATGTAATAATTTTACCATTTTTTATTTCAATGATTCATTTCCATCCATGTTTTTCATTGATGGTTAAATTTATTTAAGAAACATGTCAGATATGATAGAATGTGTTGATCCCTAGATGGTAAAAATACAATTCACTATATTATTTTGGTTCTGAGAAATTAATTTATCTAATAAAGTCTATTAGATTAGAATATTAAAATGCATAGAAACATAAATGGGAAATAATGATTGTTTTAGTAATAACACATAAATGACATATATTCACTAACATTGGAATTTCTAGGATCCATTATCTATTTTCAATTATCCATATTCTAATATAAAATATTATTGTAATTTTATCCCTTTAACAATGGTTCAAAATTATATTCAGAATTTACTAAATCATATCTCCGGATATGTCAAAAAGTTTAACATCAGATCCTATTCAAGTGCATTAGGTGATGATTAAATCTTAGTCAATGAATCCATTTTATGATAATGAATCCATGGTAACACTATTCTAGAGCCATATAGACTTATATAATCCAATGAGGGATGTACTATATTAAAAAACATAATATAAACTTTAAAATTGTATAGATATATTTTCCAATGTTAATTTATCCCAAGTATTTTCAAAATGTTTTTTCAATTATTTTTTTTAAAATTATATATTTCAAAAATTACAACGATGAAAACCCATATCTTTGATAAAATGTATTTCATGATTTATTATATAAATTTACAATTATTAAAGAGTGATAATATTATGATTAATTGTTTTATTTGTTAAAGATTCTACATAACATAACAATATTCAATATAAATAAAATATATATTTTTAAAAACACCATAAAATTAGATTATATTACATCGATCTTATAATGTTTCATTATACTACCTAATTATTTATTTTGGAAATGGGTGAGGTATAATGGACGGAAAATAAATATACATAGTGGTTCATAAGGTAAATTTATACATGTGAGAAACTATTTATATTAACATCAAATATGTGAGGTGAGAATAATAATCTTGAGTAGTGAGGCATGAAATAACAAGATAATATAAATGGTAAAAAAGAATATGTAAATAACACAAAACATGGTATCATAAACATAATGGATGGCCAACTTCCATGAAACCAGGAAAAAAACAAATTCACATGATAACCATTAATTAACCATTTATATAATATCATATAATTAGAACATTATCCAATTCATTGGATGGTTAAACAATTCATGTAATAAATGTCACATGTGTATTATGTTCATGCATAAGTGTTCTAGGTACATCATTGTACAGATAATCGTATTTGATGACACTTAATCCCAGAAAAATTGAGTGGGGGATAAATTCAAGGGCATATCCTATTAATAGTGGATATTAACTTTTATGTTATTAACCTTTTTTAGAAATGTTGATCAGTATTCACAATACAAATGTTTGGAATGAAAAATTCATAGAATAGTTTTTACAACATAATGGGTGTATATAAAGATTCAGGGAAAGGATAAATGACATTAAAAGGTATATTTAACGAAATATAAATACTATGTGGATTTATATTTATGTTTCAGAACATTTTAACAACTAAATAATTTAGAATTTAAATGAATAGTAAAATGAAGATTCTTAAAAAATAAGGAGAATGAGAGGATCCCATACCATGAGAGGGCACTTCAAAAATCATTATAATACATAATTAATGGATTAGAGAACCTTGGTAGGACACCATAGTGGTAATGTACGATGCAGAAAATTTTCCAATGGATTATTTAAACATGCATTGGTGGTTTAGATTGTTTATATTGAAAAAGGAAGGGTAATTAATTATTAATAACCAAACATTCATTTTCTACTCTATAAGATAATGTAATATTAAAAACATAATATACTACCTTTTTTCAGAATTTTCATTACCAAATAAGAGTTTATGTCATTATTTTATATGGATATTAAAAAAATCATTAAAATAACAGCATGTAATGTTAATGTTGGTCATCTTTTAAATGAATTTATTTTAAAAAGATAAAATATAACATAATTCTGGAAGGATCTGTAAAGGATTTTATAATTTAAAAATTTTTCATAAAAAAAATTATTTTAAATTGGAAATCATATTCCGGGGGTTGAATAATTTTATTAAATATATTACATCACATTTTGATCATTATGATATATTAACACATAACATTTATTTTTACGGAATGATTTCTTTTGTTAGATTTTTCTTCTCACAAAAAATTCAGAATATCTCACCATTTTGTAATTAAAATATATTTATTTAAAACATAAAGTTTATTTTATCAAAATAAATATCTATGAAATAAAATAAATTTTATAATTTATATTTTTCATATTTCATTTATTGAAAAATAATTTTTTTAATATAAGTATTTTATTGACCCTTATAAAATATTAATTTACATCATAATATTAAATTACAAATTAAATTAAATATATATAATTTAAGAATATTATACTACTAAAATTCATATTATTTCAAACAGTCATTGTTCTTCAAAATGATTTTCTTCAATGAAGTAATATTTTTCCCAATTATACAATTTCATTATGTTATATCAAAAACTATCTTTTATCAAAATCATTTTTTAAACATGTAAAAATCATTAATAAAACCAAAAAATAATAACTATTTATTTTATTGAATGTAAGAATGAAATTTCATAATGTTATGGTGTAAATACATTGACCATTTTAACACAAGTGTCTTCTCTAAGGGTAAGGTATGTGAGGTGGGGGTTTTCATTGGATGGATTGGTGAACATTGTTTTTTCTATGATCTTGAAACATTTTAACTTATCCCACAAATGTTTTTCATTATTGTTTAGTTCTTGAATCATTGATTTGGAATGATCAATATAAATTCCTAATGATTTTATCCACCATCGGCACTCTGATAAATTTGGTTCATAGGGAATGATTGTACACATTAAGGCCATCAACCCTTTTTTCTATATTAAAAATAAATTATTAATAAACATAAAATATTAATCATAAAGTGTACTCTAAGATGTAATTATTATCAACGAGTATGATTAAAGTAGTGTTTTACAATTTGGTGAAAAAATTAAATAGTAATATAACCATATTAGTGAATGGGTTTTCTATAACAACATATCGTAATTAATAATTTTCAATTTAAATTTCGAATATAACTTATAAATGATTTGGTTACTAAATTTTTGGGTTTTGAGTTATGTTAAATTCATATATAAGCTTCTGATATTTTTATTATAAAAATTATTTAACTATTTATAGATTTTCAAATTATGGTGTGTTTATATTTTAATTTTTAGGGAAATATACTTATGATTATCAATTTGTTAGGGCAAATCATTCATAGTGATGTGTGTCTTAAATATCAAGAACTAATTTCTATCCTATATTGATCATACTTTCACATCAATCCATATCAAGGGATATACAATTTGACTATATTACATGTACCATTTTATAAATAAAAATGTTTTTCTAGCTTAGTATTATTTGAGGAGTCATGGTAGATAAAAAGTATGTTCACTGAACCATATGATATATTCATGAGTTTTTGTCTTCCGACCATATTTTGTATTCATCATTGA
The DNA here is from genome assembly GCA_963277665.1 of Viscum album. NCBI lineage: Eukaryota > Viridiplantae > Streptophyta > Magnoliopsida > Santalales > Viscaceae > Viscum > Viscum album. Next base: position 1,016,169,178 of record OY728152.1, read on the forward strand.
GTTATCTTCAGTTTTTTAATGTTATGATCCACAAATTTTAATATCTTAATCAATTATTTTTGAGAAGTTTATTAATTTTTAATTATTCATTGTATTTGGTGATTTTTATTTGATTTATTGAGAATATAAATTATTTTCATTTTCATTATTCATTGTTGTCGAGGTTAACTAGTTATAATGAATTATCAATAAAACTATGCAATGATTATGAATACTAATATTGGCATCTTCTATAATAATTTCTAATTTTTTGAATAGTCTTCTAGACCATGTGACAAAATCGTGTATAGTTGTAAAATAATCAAAACAATAATTTATTTTATATTTATGTGAAAATTAATATTATTAATAAATGTTATTGAATAAAAGATTACATATTGTCATCTATATATATTATTTATGTTATTTATCATGGATAATTTTAGTTTTTTATGTGAATATATTAACATGAACTTTTTAGTGTAGAGGAGTTTTCAAAATATTATGCAGTGTTATAAATTGATTTAAATTTAAAAATTCTGTTAGTATGATAATGGATAAAATTTCAAAGGTGTTATTGTTTTTAATTTTTTTTAAATACATATGTAATTATGTATAAAATTTATGTTTTTTGATGTATTTTTTTTTACAAAATTGAATGATATATTTTTTATGATTAAATGTTTATTTGGATTTTTGAGACACATATACTGAAGTAATTCATATTTTATTTTTAAATAGAAAATAAAAATTGACTAAACTTTTTTTATTTATATATAATAATGTGTTGTTGTACTATATAACGAATTCAATATGGAATCACAGGAGGAAAGTATAACTGTTCCATGAATGTGAACCCTTTAATTGATCAATGTTTTCAAATTTAATTTCCAAACCTATTTCGTCATTATATAGTAGAATTCACTCCATTCTAGATTGAAATAAACACTATGTTTAAGGTTTTAATAATTTTATTCATCCTTTATTCTCACAGTTACAGGGTTCCCATGAAGATATATAGTGCTCGGATAACATAGATGATACAAACAATCCCTTAGAGATCATCTTACCTTTTAATGATAAATATTATACCATTAATGACAATGTATCATGATGGATGTTTTTTAAGTCTATATAGAAAAAAATATCAATAGGATCACTCAGGGGAAGGTTTTATGTTACAGTTCATAAAATTTTTCTTATATATGAATATGAATGTTTTAATATTGAAGGTATTGTATTGCCTCTATCAATGTGGTTTTTTCATTCTATAGTATCCTCGTCACTTCATTGAGATAGTATACTAACTATATTACTAGAAACATATTTATTTATTAAAATATATAAATTTTTAAAAAATATTTATAAATTATGTACATTGGATTGATATTTTTGTTGGTACTAACAAAATAATTATTTTTAGTGGTGTAGGCTATCAAAATTTAGTGAATAATGAATGGAATTTATGATGTGATAATATATTTTTCTTTTCTCAAGGGTGTTGAATTAATTTCAAGTAGATTAATGGGGTAATTGGATTAGTCTAATTTGATAAGAGGTGGAGAAAACTGGAAATCCACATTATTCTAATTAACTTTTTCTTGGACTATGTATCAGGTATATAATAAATACTGTAGGATATTGAATTACCAGACATCTCATTTCGATGCTCGATGGATCTTCTAGTATTAGGGAAATTGGTTGACCTATAATGTTTTGTATATTATTTATACGTAAAATTGGTATACTCATATCTATCCCTTTTAGATAATAAATTTTTAGTCCTACAAAACCTAAATGTTTTCTAATTGATACTTAACGTACATATTATTTTGTTTTTGGATTCCTTATATAGTATTTCATTACATGAATAGTTCCGTATAAATTTATTTTAAATATTTTAGTGTATATAATTGAAAATTATTATTCTATACAATGGATTTCCACTTAGTTTATAAGGAATTTGGGTTAGTGTAGTTTTTGAACCTCTAAATTTTATTGAGCATATACTCAGATACTTGTAGAAAAATTAATATTTTATGAGAATAAAAAATTATGTGGAAATATTAATATGTTGTGGACACTGTAACATCTTGGTCCTTGTTCCCCTAACTGTCGCCTCATGAAGGGCTACCTCATGACCTCAATGGTGCCTCCCTATATTCTAGAGGATTCTGACTACAAGTGGGGGACTGATAAGATGATTCTGGGGAGACTATTCCCTCTGTAACCATAGAAAAATAGTAGTATAAATAACAAAAAATAGAATAAGAACATAAATTTCAATAAAAATATAATATCTCAAGAAAAACTATTCAAGAAATACAATGTACAATTTACGTAGAAAAAACTCCATTCTAATGTATGTGTTAAGTGTCTAAAATGAAGACAGAAAATTAATAATCTAATGACTTGAAGAGTGTCTTGAACAACGTCTCATTCCTTCATCCATTCTGCATCTCAAAAGTAGTAATCATACACTTTTACCTTTCCCTTACCTTGTCCTAAAACAATAAAGTAAATTTGAGTACCGATCAAGAAACATGAATAGGGTGTGAGTGCAACATTGTTGGGACCCCTAAACAGAATCTAAAAAAATATATAGTTAGATTATAGTTGATATACTTTTCTAAATAAATAACTATAATTAATTAGTAAAAAATAATGACATTATCAATTAATAATTATACAAATACATAATCCACTTGGTTCATGAGGACACTCGAACCGTAATACCTATTTCGGCTTGTCATGGAGATTGAACAATTTCACATTATCAATTCAAAATTCATATCCTAAATTGTGTTTTATTATCCAAATAATTTGAATTCACTAACACGAATAATTGCATCCATAATCCATTTCCAATATCATGAACATAGAATGTCATGTCTAACACTCTATCCCATGATTTTTTGGAGAATAAGTAAGTTTCTAAAATATTATAGGTTTTTTGTTGCCTTTGTCTCTATCCAATTAAAATATTCACATGAATTTACCTTTTCAGACTATAGTTATTTACGCCCTCAATATATGTCACACACTCATTTATCAATTAATTTTACATGGGTATTTGGAGTGTCATTACGTATACCATACATACACATAATTCATTCACATGCATAACAATATAACATTCTTCACTAACTAATTTCAATCAAAATTATGAAACATTAATGCACTTATAAAATATACTATCATTAATAAATTCCACAATTAATTAATCACATTCATAAAATTAATTAATTAACAATAGAATTATCGTATATATAAAAATTCCAATTTAACAACTAATTAATCACCTTCATTAGATAAACAAATTACACAATTAACTAATCATATCTAGCACATTAATTAATTCAAAATTTAATTTATCAACTTCATCACATTAATTAATTACATAATTAATTAATCTTAATGGTCACATTAATTAATTCAGAAATCAATTAATCACATTAATCAGATTTATTGTTTTTATAATTAATTATTCATAACATCAATTCACATTACAATAATTAATTTCTCAATTAATTATTCCAAATTTCCCATTTCTTATGGTTCTATCAAATTTCCAATTACTCAATTAATTAATTGACTGCATTAATTAATTCAACCACAAATTTGTAATTTCGAATAAAATAGTTCATTTTCATGAAATCATATAAAAATAAACAATATCTGAACTATAGTATTTGAATAATAAACAACTTACATCAATTTATTGATGAACACTCACCCAAAAAAATCCCCAAAAAACTTTACTAGCACCACGATGTAGATCTAGATTCAAATATGAAAACCCTAAATCAAATCAACAAACCATGATCACGATAATTCTCAATCTACATCTATAATCCATGATATAGATTAAAAAAATCACAATCACATTCTATAAAAATGTGGATTACTTCTATCAAAACAATGAAAGATGAAAAAGAGAAGAAAGGGAAAGCATTATGATGAAATCCATTTATTAAGAGAGGGGTATATATTTAATTTGTGATTAAAATTACAATGAATGAAATAAATATGTCCTTGTAATACCTTTGAAAATCATTAAAACGTGAAATAACTCATATGGTGGAATAAGGGTCAAAATTGGTGAGTTTCGGTGGTTTGGGTGATTTTAAAATTAACATTTGGGAGACATTAAATGTTTTTCATGGTTTCATGGGCATGGTCGTATGTTTTTCCATAACCATATGCCAACATTAAGTTTGTTGTTTTATGGGAGCACAATTTCTATTTTTAGTGCACTGAGTTTTTCAAAATGTGTGCCATCCATATAAACCCTCGCATTCTAGGGAAACAAAATTTTTTAGGATGGTGTGCACAATTTTCTCTAATTATGCGCAAAACAATCACATCTCTTTTCACTCTCATTTTTCTTATTTTTCACCCAAACACACCAAAATGTTAAAAAAATAAAAACTAATCAAAAACGGAAAATGTGTACCTAAAATGAAGCATGATATATCCTTGAAATTGAATGGGATCATACAATCTCCCCACCATATAAAAGATCACACTTAAGGTGCACTCTGAAAATTACCTAAAAATCTGAGCCCAAATGATCGGCACAATGGTCCCACATTACTACTTCCCTTTCCCATGTATCATATTTCACACACCCATGTGGCCAAAACACATGAACTAGTGGCATGATATTTTTGTGTATCACATTCTAACTACCCTCAAACACATGTATCAGACTCTCCTTAAATGAAGAATATATCTCAAGGTCTACCTTAATAACATCGAACACATGAGATGGATCGGGGTGACACATCCAGAGTAATCATACATAAAAACATCATGAATAGAAATTTTTCTATTGAAAGATCTAAACAGTATTCCACTAGACTGATTCTCTACACAACCTCAAACAGTCCAACAATCCTTTGTTCTAGCATTCTATCTATACATATAATGTAGTGACCCATCCTTGGTGACACCCGACAGAATACACGATCACCCTCTATAAACATTATGAGTCATTGTTTTCTTTCAACAAATGACATATGCATACATTGATCTATAATCATCTGTTTCTGATCCAACTACACCTACTTCAATATATCATTCATGATACTCTATCCAATAAACAATGAGTCAATATCCTCCATTCAATAGAGCGGTGATCTACATGGAACACCAAAAGGAGCATGTATTTTCCATCATTATAGTTCTTGAATAATTACCATTAAAAGAAAATTATACTAAAGCCAAGTTCTTCTCCAAATAACCATTGATTTCATGAACTGCTTTCCCTATAATATCATCAATCACATGTATAGTGTTCTCTCATATTCCATCTATCTATAAATGGAACAACATAATCGATGTTACATACATACTAAGTGATTTATGCAAGTCGTACTAGAAGTGTTATGTAAATAATGAGTCATGATCTAAAACTATAATATGTAGAACACATTGAATATGAACTATACCCTGATAATAAAACTCTCTATGGTGGTGCATATAGAAAATATCTTTTTTATTAATGAAATTAAATACCTTCATCAGTCGATCCCCAATAACCTAGATAGCATCATTTTTTACTTTGTATCTTCAGAAGACCGAACAAAATGTATATTGTCACATCATCCCACATTCATTCTATAATGGTATATTGGTGTAAAAAATGTCATGGTTGTTGATGCTCTAAATTCACATATGACAGGTGTACCATCAGATTAGAAACCATACTATCTCCTTTTTCATACCCATCCACCCAAACATTCATCGATGGTCATGGTACATTTGGGTAACCCAGGTATATACCATAAACATTGAGGCTTGAAATTCCTGATGAGATCCACTCGCAAGATCATCAGAACAACAACACAATTCTTTACAATGATGATATCAACCTCATCTAATCTAAAATCACCATATGAAACCCCACCTACATGGTTTTCTCTAAAGTTCAAATAGTTTTCATCCTCATATATCCTATCTCAGAACCATCTCAAAAGAGTAGACTCCATAGAATTTGATTCTAGAATCATCTTCTCCAGACTCTCTTAGTGAACCACATACATTTATGCTAGTAAGACTATAATCATTAAATTACCATAAGGATCTTGTACTTATTGAGTTTGAGTTATCATACACAATGCATCAGCCACAATGTTTCCCATCTGGGGAATATATGTTTGCTCAAAATAAATATACTGCACGCAAGAAACCCATCTCAACAAATTATCAGTCAAATATCATTGAGAAATTATTGTACATAATCTGTTATGATCTGTAAATGTTCTAATATTATAACCCAATATATAATTCTTCCAATGCATCAAATCATAAAAACATCACCCACCTCGATATCATTAATGGGGTAATTTCGTTCATGGGGCCTCAACTACGGAGTCCCATATTTCACAACCCAATTTTCCATCATCAACACAGCTCCGAGTCCAATCCTAGAAGCATCACAATACATCATGTACTCTTCACATGGATCTGGTAGGATCAAGATTGGTTCCAAAGTAAAATTCATCATTGTATCTTGGAATGCTTCTCACAATCTTATGAATAATTAAACATTACACCATTCTTAGTCAGGATTGAATGTAGTGCCTCCAAACGGGAAATTTCTAGGTTGAATTTCTCATAATATCTAGAAAATTATATAAATAAATGGATATATAAAACATTGTTTAGCTGATTCCATGATTCCATTGCCTAAACAATCATTGGATCTAGGAACACACCTTCCCCCCAAGCTGTTAGGTCCAATTAAGTGTACCCAATTGATCAAATATTGATAATGAGATATAATTGTCCTTATTTTATTCACTATATTTGTAGTCATTATGATTTCCATATGTTTATCATGATCATTTTGATTCACATAGTACACCATGATTTTATACATAAACAAAACCACAAACTGATCTAGGTGTTAAAAGAATATTATATTCATCATTGACATAAGCATTATTAGTGAATTCGTCATCCCAAATGAAATTAATAAAAACTCATATAGTTATTTACACTATAGAAATTTTGTCCTTAGTGTATAATAATTATGAACTCTGAGATAATGATACCATGATCTCTATTTGATATTTGAGAAATATCATGATCCCATCAACATGTCAAATAGATCATCAATAAATGGTAGTGGATAACGAATCTTTATAGTCATCTTGGTCTAAATATGGCAATAAACAGAAAGGAGAAATCCCCTCTTATAAATTTTTATAGACCACATAAGTGATCCAAAAGGTGAGGTACTTGGATAGATAATCCATTATCTTCTAACTCATGCATCTGAGTCTTTAGAACTCTAATAATTTTCGGTGTTATTTTGTATTGTGGAATTGATACCGGCCTTGCCCCTAGCATGAACTAAATAGTAAATTTCACAACACTATTTGGATGAAGCCCTATGAATTCACCATGAAGGATATCCTAGAATTGTTCCAGTGTTTTTGGATGGTAATATTTCATTACATCCCAATAATCCAACAATTGACTAGAAAGAAAGGTTGGGTGCTCTCGTAGTTTCTATGTAAATGACCCAACTCAACCTGTATGTATATCCCACTTTCCATGGTGATTTTAATGGTTACCTTAAGGATATGTAAACATAACTCTCTTACAGTATAATGTACATTGGATTAATATGCGAGTAGCTAGTAAATACTCAAGATTAGGTTGAATCCAGACATATCAATAATGTAGAAATCTTAGATGAAATGGTACTTCTCGATATTGAGGGAACATCCTTTTTTCACAAATATGTTTCTAGATCATACACCCAAAGGTGTATTTATAGTCATAACTCATCTAAAAAACACCACCACAAGGCTCAAACCATTAAAATGTTTTTAAGATACAATGGAGTGATAGTCACCAGTATCAAATAAAGAAATATATAATGTAGAGTCTATAAGAAAAATACATCTCAATATTGATTGTCTATCCATTCTATTTGTGATCTACAAGACCATTATTCCACTTAATAGTTTCCCTAAGCCAAATAGGCCACATGGCTTCAAGTGAATCTCCCAAAAATCCAGAGGCTACCAACTAGAAGTCATGGCCTATGGTGTGTCCATTGGGAGAAAATTCCCTCATTACAAATGCGTAGCAAATCCAATGAAGATGAACATAGTAAAATATCAGAAGAAATATATGTACATAAATAAAACAGTGGAATATAGAGACAATAGTATCAATAACAGATACATATTTAATATAAATAATCAATTGATGATATTTCATTTCTCATGAAATCTTGAAAAAATGGATATAATATAAAATGCATAACATGTTCCACATAAGTGTAATGGAAATAATGGATTTTCCCAAGAAGTTAGAGCTCCAACTCAATAATTTGATATCAAGAAGCATAGTAAACAATAATAAATAAAGTGTTTGAAGTTTTATGCCTCAATATTTCAACTCCTAAAACCATGAAATATACTCCAGGTGCCATATAGCGCCCAAAGAGGGTGTGATATAAATCTCAATGGGCCACCACCAATGGTTTCAATAACATTCAGCCCATGAAATAGAAATGTAAAAATGAAAAAGCATTCATATATAAGGTATAGAAATTCCATTTAACTGAAAACATAAGAACATGTATTATCCCTCAGTAGGTGTCTCAACATGTAACAAAATAATAGTTGATTATAACCAATTAATTACATTACACATTTTATTAATAGTGAAGGATCCATGTTATAAAAAGTAAAACATTAATGATATTTAACAGTGATGTCCCATGGTAATAACCAAGGCGGTGTAGACCACATGGGTCACCAAATCAAAAATAACTATATCCTAACTAGGGGTAATTTTTAACTCCAATGATCATTGTCCAAGTCATTCTAGAATGGGGATCCTAATAAGTCCATAGAGTTCTTCCAATGTAAAATAGGGATAAGAAAAAATTGGGCCAGATGGGCATTAACCCCGGATCCAACATGAAAATTATATATTAAAGGATAGTATCCAATGAATCATATTAAAATATAAAATGGATGTTGTGGTTTCATATCTTCCATCCAAATAACATACATATATCTTGATCTAGGTTTATCATAACCAAATCAAGTCATATCTAGGTTTATCACAATCCATTGTGATCCCATGTTAGCCCATTCTTAATTAATTATGAAATCATTTAATATTTAATTTGGTTCAATGAATTCTATTCATTTGTTGTATAATTTCTAGTATCATGTAAACCTTTAATCAGATCACAATGAATCATTAAGTATTTTTATTCTATGCATTTCCTTCATTACTGTGAGAAGGCCATGGTGCATCAATCATTACTAATTACATTTAATACGTATTAAATAATTAAGGTTCATTCCACTATCTTCCATTAATGTATTAACGAGTGATATGGTCATGAAACCTATTAATTATTCATAATTAATATGGTAAAGTGATATTCATTGTATGATTGAAAATTTCCATTTTAAATTTAATAATCATTTAATGAACTTACCATAAGTTGTTCAAGTGGTGAGAATGCATGTTAAATTCAATTTTGAAATTCAAAACTTAAATTAAACACTTTAATGTAGAAAATATTACCCCTCGTAGGGTAAAGTGAAGTCAAACCAGATGAGTGGGTAAAACATGTGAAATAATAAAAACCCAATTATGGTAAAACATCCTATACTAGTGGAGCGAGTTGTGGGTTTAACAAAAAATAATAATCATGTATATGGAAAGTGCATATACATATGGTTTAAATGATTATAATCCATAAATATAAATTCTATAGATGGTGTCTGATGTAATCGGTGGGACCCAGACGACAATTCCAAAAACAATGAACATGAGGGATGAGTTAAAGACCACCCCAATTAGCCTTTCACAACTCCCCCAATGATATAATTCCTATATTTGTCTTAGCATTTATTATAATGGAAAAAGAAGTTGAAAAACACTCACATCTCGATAGCTAGGTCAAGAGAAATTGAGAAGACCAATGGTTATAATGGACATGTGTGCATACCATTTGCATCCAACTCGATGAACGGAAGCTCGAATAGAACCTTCATGCAGGAGATAATCTAATACCTTACTTTATCCTTCAAAAATATCCAATATGGGTGACATTGAGGTAAATCGATCAAGAAAATGTATTAGGGACGAATAGGTGGCTTAATAGATCATTAATGAAAAAAATATATAATTTTCCCTAAAAACCGCATGTGTACGGTTTGTCCACACTATTTAAAAAATGGTACACAAATCAATAATGGTCAAATGGGATGAAGTGGAACATACACAGTTAGGGTGTATGACCATTTGAAAACCATGCAATATGGTTCTACCAAATATTTTCATCTACAAATTTAGCCAACCTGTGTGCCAACCGGGCACTAACTCTTCGACATGAAATATTCAAAAAAAAAGTTAGGTTTCAGAAGCTGAATATTTCCTAGAAACCCATGAGACCATTAGAATGAAATTTAAATGATCTTTTCCTATGTAAAAAATATAGTTCCTAAAATATGAAAATTTATATGATGCAGTTCATGTAGTTATCATGCCACGCCTCCCTTTAATGTTGTCTGACTCCCTTTAGTTACACCACTCTATCAACATGGGATCCCCTACCCAGAATCACCATGTTCACTTCCTCACCCACCTCGGCTAGTAGAACTCCATCATTTAAACATATATGGTGTAGAATAACCCTTTCTTACAAAATGGTTCAATTTATATTTGCCCCAGTATTAATTTGTTAGGTGTTCCAGAAAAAAATTTATATATGACCTATAATTACATAGTATTGTAACTCAAATAATTATTTAAGACATTTTTTATGAATTTTTCTCATCCTACCGCACTTTTGGAAAATAAATTTTGTAAGATCATGAGTGATTAATCACTTTGAATGGCCACTTTATTTTCAACTACTCTAGCTAAAGTTGTCGTTAAATAACTTCCTAATTTTAGAATCCACACCCCTTGATCATTCATCAGAAACCACTTTTTCACCCATAGAATCCACCTTCATGTTCCCCTCTGATATGAGCTCTGGATTTATAACATCAATTAAATTCATCATCATATAAATTTTAATCTAGTATATAATATTACATTTAAGACCATATCGAAACATCGTTTACATATTATCCTTGTATAATTCCAACACAATAGAAAACCACTGAAAATATGGGAAGCGTCAATTATATTCCATCATAGAAATATTCCCCAAATTAAATCATATAAAATCATCTTCTTTTTTTGTATCAACATGTCTCGAGAAAGGTTCTTTAAGAACATCTCTTGGAAGTCCTTCTATTTACTAAAATCTAGTAGTCGATCCCAATTTAGGATGTCACGCCATTAATATTCTTGTCCACTTAACATATAGGTGGATAATTTGACCCTTCTATTAGTTAGACCCTCTATGTGTTCAAGTATAGTTTAGGAACACCTTATCCATAACTCAGATACATTAGGTCCACCTTATCCACTAAATGATAAAGGGTTCAGCAACTAAAACTCCATCATCATATCATAGATTCTTTTCCAAAACCAATTATGTTCTATTTCAGTGAATTTCATTATGTGAGTGATGTTATTTTGGAACTGCCCCTATATCCCCACTCAAGCCTATCGGTGCCACATGTTCAAATACTTGTTGTGCGTATTTAGCCACATCCTCTTCTATTCATATAAATAAGTGTCATTAGGGTGGAAAATTTATACAATTTCAATCATGAAACATGGAACTAAATTTACAATGTTAACACATTTACATAAAACAAAAATACAATAATCTAAAACAATAATTTTCCCAAACTTCTTTACATAGTCAAAACTGAGAAACTACTACTACTACCCATAACCATCTTACACCAAGGTCCCAGTTACGAAGGTTAAACACATTATCATATATAAAATTTTTCCATTGGACACAAATTTTTTTATGTTATTCCACATTTTACCATCCTCATTTTCATATTTGGCATCATTTTCATTTAAATTTTACTATAAAGGAATAAAAACTTACTGTTCAACAACATACCCATAACCCAATTTTCCTTCGTTGCCTATAATGATGCATCAAAAAATATCCATATGTTCTTATAATGATTCATGCAGAAACAACCATCATTCCATTCTAGTACATGATTTGACTCATAAATATTTTCAGAAAAAATTACCACATCACACAAATAGTGCACCACCTAAGATGAAATAATATTTAACTATAATAGAAAACATCAATAACAAAAATCCCACCATGAGTACTTGTTTTTTTCCAATACATGGGTTTACAACTACCATGCTCGATCTTATAACATACACATGAATAATCTTTGTATCATTTCATAATTTCCCGTACATTAAGACAAAGGAAAAAAGAAATGGAAATTGTTGCTTTGATACCACTTTGTAACATCTTAGCCTCCTTGGAACTCATGGGATTCCGAAGAGGAACAACCACATTATCTCACGAATTCCTCCATGTATACCACATGCTTATGATTAGTATCTAGGGTATGAAAAGTCGATCATAGAATAATTGCACCCTATTTAACAAGAGAAATATGTTGACACAAATAATAAACAATAAAAGAAGCTTATACATAAACAAATAATACAAATATCCAACGATAAACAATGCATGAAATAAATTAACCAACTGAAGAAGAAATAATTCCATAAAAATTTATGTGTTAAGTGTATATAACGAAAATTATAACTAATGACATTGATTACTGCCATGTGGGTTCAAGACCATGGATCATTCCTTAATCAAATCATTATCCCAAAATCAGCAGTCTAACCCATGGAAATTTCTCCAGGCATGTCATTCAAAAATAATGTTTATTCAGATACTGATCTAGTAGCTCGTGCATAGTGTGATTAAAACTCAATAGTCCCCCACAAATGGGATCAAAAACAATACCCAATCATATACATGTTTATGTAGTTTTATAGTGAACTAATCACACTGCATAATTAAACTATCACCATATTTGCATTTAAAAATTTCATGACTACATAATCCCACAAGTTCCCAGGGACACCAACAACTCAATACCTACTTCTTCCTATGTCAGAGTTTGAAAAATTTCTACCTAAAAATTAAATATTAATTTAATAATTGTTCCTTCATTGTCTAATTCTTTTCAATTCACTATCATGGATAATTGGATAAATTATCCAACGCCATTTTCACGAGTATACACAATCATGTATAAAACCAAAATCTCATTAGTATTTTAAGTGTTAGTACCTATATGACACATAATTGGTATTTCAAGCTTTAATCTTTATCCCATAAAAAATATGCACATGCATTATGTTTTTCACACTATGGATATTGAGAGCTTCAACATTTGTCCTAAACTTATTTATCAATAAATTTTAAATTGGTATTTGGAGTTGGAATCCATATCCCATACATTCATATCAATCATTCAAATGCATCACAATATCACATGATTCATTATATCCTTTCAATCGAGATTCATCAACATTAATCCTCTTATTACTCTTATTAATTAATTAAAAATTAATTGACCAATTTCATTAAATTTATTAATTCCAAAATTAATTAATTGTATCTATCAAATTAGTTAATTAAAAATTTATTTAATAACAGTAATCATATCAGTTAATTACTTGGTTAATTAACAATATATATATTAAATAAATTGATTTGACAAATAATTTACCACCTTCAATGAATTAATTAGTGCCAAAATTAATTAATCATATATATAACATCATATAATTTCACAATTAATTAATCACATTCATCACATTAATGTATTATAAAATTATCTAATTATATTATCAATTAACATTATGATAATTAAATCATAAAATAATTATCCTAAATTTCAAAATATCTGTTATTCAATCATATCCCCAACATCTCAATTATGTTATTGAAAATATTAATTAATTCAACTATATAATTAAAATTTATAAATAAAACATATAAATAAAACAATTACATACACGTAAATGATTGTAAGACTATTGGATTTAAATAATTGACCACATAAATTTATTTTTTGTTAAATGGTCTCCAAATAAAAATCCAAGAAAATTTATTACCACAATTATGTCACTCAAGATCCAAATCTGAAAACCCTAAATCATGAAAAAAATTAAATAACTCTACAATTCTAAATCACGATCCTCAAGCCAATATCTATATAAACCAATTCTTCATAAATATCAAGAAAAATATTTGATAACATCCATAGAAATAAATATATAACAATGGAGGATGAAGGGGAAAACAACAATATAATATATACATAATAAGAGAAGAGCTGATCTTCGATTCAGGCTTCAAATTCAAAGTAACGGTGGTCTTTCGACCTTGTAATCCATCCATAAATATTAAAAAAATGTGAATGACATCATATGTTCAAATGACGGTCAAATAGGTCAGTTATGGGGTTTGGGGGTTTAAAATTTATTTTTGGTCCACTTTAAAATTCCTACATGGTTTCCATGGTATGGGTTCATAGTTTACCACACTAAGAAACAACTATACAACTATTGTTTTAAAAAATCACAATTTCACCATTTAGTGTGAAAACATTCTCAATCCATGCCCCATCCATGTGAACCTTCAATATCAAGGGCTTTAGGATTTCTGGGGCTGTGTCGAATGGTTTTCTCTAATCGTTCACTAACCATGAAAAACCCACATTCCTCTATTTTTTAAAATTTTAACCAAAATGAAATCAAATGTATATCCAAAGTAAAATGTAATAAAAAATGTATAAAGACTGCCCTACATAAAGCACATGATAACTCTAAAAATGTTTAGCATCTCATAGGAGACTACTATTCATTATCATTTAATTGTTTCCTTATGGTGGAGGTAATTTAACACTATTATAAGAATGTTTTTACTTCATTGACAAAGCCCTAATCATTTTAAGAGATATATTTATCAAAATTTTCTTTAATTTAGTGTTTGTATTAGGAATTTCTTGAGGATACCCGTGTATAAGAGTGATCTATGTTATACTTATATTTCAAATACATATTATTGAAAAAATATATGGTTTATTATATAATTATATTATTTATTTTTTAATAGATTATCTTATTGATTGTGTTTTAGGATGTTGGTTTTGGAAAACCTATGTTTAACTGTAATGAAAATCACATCATTTCAATGATTAACTATCCATTATGATATTTTTCACAGGTGATGAATCCATTGGGGAGGAAACCCTGTATTGTGATGTCATTATCATCAATGGATTTTTTGGAGACCCCCTACTTTTGGGAAATGGTATGCATAACTTGAAATTAAAAATCATATTATGATGTTTGTAGTCATTTTAAAAATTTCTCAATATTAATCTCTTCCTTGGAATCCTCATATTTATTGAATCCCTATCTATTCTAAAACATGTTATAATATTTCTCACAATTGGGATATCAGAGATAAAATATATAGATATGAATTCTATTCATTAATTTACTCTTGTTTCAAAATTTTATATTTAACATACTAGCTCCAATGATTTATAAACATAAATCAATTTTGATGTACTTTTAAATGTAGGGTGGTCGTTTTTCTACATTACACTTAATCATATTTCCGTAATAAGTTTTTGTTAGAATGAACTCTCCCCTACCTTATCTAGAAAAAATATATTTTTTATAAATATTTTTTTGTTAATATAGTAGGAATTGATAATTTAATTGATAAAAATAATCATCTTTTTTAATATGTTGTTCAAACATTAAAAAATCCATATAAATTCTATAATTAACATTTTAATTAATGGTTATGGGATTAAATTAAGAGATTCAATTGCGTGTACCATACTTCACTCACTTTAATCACTATATTTATCACATTTTATGTCATTTATATGGACGTATATCTTTAATTTAAAGAATAGATGTATCTTGGTGATGTGGTTGTTTATTTTTAATGTAATATAATGCATTTTTACATTGTTGAGTTATATTAATATTTTGGTCTATAATGGTATGTAATTTCATAATGTTGTAGGAGGTTAAAGGAATTATATTAATTCTCATCTCATATCTTAATGGAATAAGACAAATATGTCATGTTTAACTCTTCAACATCTAATATTGTCATTGATCATATTCAAATTAAAATAGTGACTAGAGTCCATTCATATATTAAATTTATGATAGTTGGGAAAATATTTTTTCATTATTTACATTAAAAATTATATAGGATCCATTGTCATGTTAATGGAGAATATGGATGTTTAGGATATTGATGTGACATATATAATGAATTAAATTTATGAGATTTAATTTTGGAATCCATTAGAGGAAACTAGTTTTACTAAATTAATTATTTATGGACATATGAAATACCTGAGGTCTACTTTTTTCTACATTCCAACATTAAAAGAATGTCTTATGCACATCCCCTTTTATTTTTTTGAAAATCCTCTACACATAAAAGGTAAAAGAGTTCCAGCACTAAAATGGTGATGGTCTATGACCAGATGGTCATCACGTATCCAATTGTTTTTGGAATTATCACAAATATAATGAGAGAAAAATTAGTTACTATTAATTTATATAATATAGACAAGGTACATATATTTGTAACTATTTATACAATTAATGAATGAATTCGTTGATAAAAACACAGGTTAGATAATGAGGTGTACATGTATATTAAATATAAAAATTCTTAAAACTAATTGACCACACTAACCATCAAGGAATTGAAACTATGAGGTTATCAAAAAAGTTTAATTATTTATTAATGTTTTATATGAAATCATTGATTTTTTTCTTCAAGGGTTATTTATGTATAATGAATGAACTGAATAATATCTGGAAGAATATTTCCAAATTTTAAACAAAACATCAATAAAAATATATTTTATATCCCCATCATGAGATTAGATAATACTATTTTTAAAATTATAAGAGAAAATAATGTGATCATATCAAAGACAAAGTGAAATTTTTTCTATAAAATGAAATTAATAATTTCTCATTTTTTTGGGATATTTTTTTGGTTGTGTTTTTATGAATTTAAATGTTTTCTGGTATTTTCTAGCCAAAAATTAAATTCTACATGTTTCAAATTTACAAAAACTTTATTTGTATTTAATCATCCAAAAATATAATTTATAGAAAACAAAAAAACATAAAACACTGTTATATTTTGGAGAGTAATAACACCCTCAATGTAATTTTGTCATATGCTATTTTTTTGACATTTATTTTTTCTCTATGTCTTGAATCGTATTAAAACTTTTTCAATAAATGTTTAAAAAATATATTTTTTCCTCTTTAATACATGAAATAATATATTTTAGTAAAGGCCAAAAACAAAACATTTCCCCTAAAATGAATATTGGTCAACATAAGATATGTATAGGTTAGTCCCATGTTACCACATGATACATATAATTACAATAGTATATTTAGAAATGCAGTAATTAATGATATTAACTAGATAAATAAATAAAACATATAATATGTAATTTTTATTTGAGTTGTGTCAGAATGATAGTAATGTATTATATATAAATAAAAAAATAATTTATCTTACAATACCAAAGGTTTAGTCAAGGAACAAGGGTTATAAAATATCATTATGTCATGTCACTAGAAAATATGTTAATTATCCAGGATAACTATACCTCAAGGGTCACCAACTAAGTAATAACTATATATTGGATTATGGTAAGAGTGTAATCAAATAAACTTAGTCCAAGTAATTACACAATGAGAAACATACAATGTATAAAGCGGTTATCCAAGGAATAATGGGTCTAATCAATGACTCGACGAGATGGTCATTACATATGAAACCTTAATTTATGTAGTGGATCCGAAGATTGTATCCAAGTAATAATGTAATAATATTTCTGGGAACCTACAATTTCATATTTGGCATTGAAATAATTGACAAGGATATGGATTAAGGTTTGTCTCAATCTATGCAGGATGTATCCTAGAATTAGAATGGGGTTGTCAAGTGCTCAAGGAATTTCTCGATAATAATACATTGTAAAATCAAGTCATATAACTCCGATTAAATATTAAATTCAGATAATATTTCCTTATTTTATTTAATACATTCTTCTATAAGTGTGATAATGTAATGTTGTATGCAATCTTTTAATCATGTCATAATTAATCAATAAGTCCACTTCGTCCAAGCCTTTCCATTCATTAGTGTGACAAGACTAAAGATCATGTGGCCATTATTAATTTTTTTAAAGAATATTCAATATTATCTTTCCTTAAACTACATTCCATTAATGTTTTAAGGGTTTCTACATACATTATACTTATTAATCATTCACAATTATTCTGTTTAAGTATTATACTTAATATACATCCCAAATTCCACTTCAAACTAAATTATCAATAGGGGAACTTATCATAAGTGGGTCAATTGGTGATAATATATATTAATTTCTATTATGAAATATAAAATACAGATCAATACATATAATATATATAGTCTTACCTTTTTATGGGTAATGGAAAGTCACACTTGAATGGTGGCTAAAACCAGTCAAATACTAAAAAACCAATTATAGAATAACATCTTACATGGGATGGGTTGAGTTGTTGGAATATAAACCAATAATAAATCACATTCATGGAAGGATAATATCCATATGCTTATAATTATTAATGAATTCCATATAAACTATATAAATTGAATTCGATGAAATTGGTGGGGCACAAACCACAATTCCAAAACTAACAAACATGAGGGGTGGGTTATGGACCACACACTATACGCTTGTAAGACTCCCATTATCTAGTATCAAACCATGAATTGGCTTAAAATGGAGAAGATATAAGAAAACGATAAAAAATTTAATGCCTTTATAACTAGGATTAGAGTAATAGACGATAAGAAAGTCTTAAACGAACTCGATTACTTACTATTGTGCATCCACTATGATGAACGAAAGCTTGAATGGATCCTGGATGAAGGAGATCATTCAATCACAAGTGTTTTCCTTCAATAATATCCAAAATGATATTTATGGAGGTAAATCCCACTATAAATAGAATTATGGAAGATGATGTGTATTAACAGATCATTAATCTAAAAAATAAAATTTACCTAAAAAAATCATGTGCATGGTTTCTTCTAATGGTTTGGAAAACTATGGGAAACCTATGCAAGGTTACCTAGGAAGAAGTGGCACTTTCATGGTTAGGAGTCATGTAAATGATCAAACCATGTGATATGGTTCTATCCTAAAATTTATCATCTCCATGGTTAGGAGAACCATATGCCAATTGTGTTCCAACCAAGCGATCTGACTAGTTTCTCTAGAAGATGGGTTCCGACTCAGAACAGGCCCCAAACACCCCTATATCCTTTTATAACTCATTAGAAATACTTATTAGGTCCATAGAAAACAGTTAAACAGAATATTAAAGGTTCTATAATTTTTTGATAAATATGATTTTTACAGTCTTTCCCTTTAAAAGAATGCATCCCCGAGTTTACCTTCTAGTTGTGAATAAACAATGTCTGAGAACAATTATTGCCACTGAGCAGGTACATCATATTTCCTCTCCCATGTCTCGGAATGTACCCGGATGTGATTATATAGCACACATAATAGATGGATAGACTATCCTTGGAGAGAATTCATGCTCTGATCAATGATGCATATGAGACAATCCTCAATGGTAGCATCAACATCTTACTTAAATTCGTCATGATAAAATTTATGAGACAAATAACCTTGATAGTGGTGATGATTTGAGATTTGAATGATTTTGTGTATGGGGTAATAACAATGAGGTAGTATGAATTGATAAACTACTGTCTCGACAATTTTTGGGATCTCAAATGGACTAATGTAATGAAGAGACAGCGTCCCTGACTTTTGTAATCATTTATGACCAATTGTGGGCGTTATATAGAGGAAAAAATTATCCCAATCTTTGAACACTTGGTGTCATCAAGGATGATCAGTATAATATTTCTATATCGTCTAAGTAGTTATAGTACACCATCTAGTCAGATAAACATTTTATGTGGTCTACTAGAAGATATGATGACCCAGGGGGCTACCTTACCTACCTATAGCTTGCATAGATGTAAACATATTTTCCTACTATATATGTACTCAATAGTTGCCATCTTAATTATCCCATGGAATCTTTTATTATACATGTGCTACACCACAAGATTTCATGGTACACTTCTCATTGAATAATACAGTAGCATGTATTGTACACAACCTCGAGTTCTACCACACACCACAACCAATCAAACTAGCAGTTTTGAATACTGATTCCCAATTTTTGAAATTTTATAAATTTTATCTTTCAAAATGGACATCATTTTTGGATTCAGAATATTGGTATTAGACTTTGGTGATTTTTGGTATTTTTATAAAAGGTTTCTATTTTTGATCAATAGTATACATCTTAATTATCCCATGGAATCTTTTATTATACATTTGTAACACCCCAAGCTTCCACGGTACACTTCTCTTTGAATAATACAGTAGTGTGTGTTGTACGCAACCTCAAGTTCTAACAAACACCACAACCAATCAAACTAGCCGTTATGAATAGTAATACCCACTTTTTGAAATTTTAAAAATTTTATCTTTCAAAATGGACTTCATTTTTCATTCGGAATATAGAAATTAGCCTAGGGTGAATATTTGGTATTTTTATGAAAACATTCAATTTTTGATGAATAGTGAAAAACACAGAGTCATTGGTTAAAACTAAAATTTTATTTTAAGAATTATTTATTTTGTTTAAATTTAATTATGTTCAAAATAGATACATAATATATATATAGTTTCAATGTAATTCATTGGAGTTAGTTTAGAATAATTTTATACACATTAAAATTTTATTTAACATTTCATCGTCTTTTAACCACCTCCTAGGAGAATTTGAAAATTCAAATAAAACATAATTTTACCGCTTCTGTGGGTATAATTTTGAAAATCAGAGAGACATGGTTAATATCAAGGAGTAAAATGTGGTTCAAAAAGATAAAAATATTTTTTGGTGAATAGTATCTTTTTACTTTTATTTACCACGATTAAAAGTAAATAGGACAATGAAGGGTAAAAATGATATTAATACTACCCTAACACATGTCCTAATTCTATTTTATATGTTTATCTCGACCAAAAACAACCGTATGAATAAAATATTATCATTTAGGTCCACATGGATTAGATTAGGACATTTATTATTATTTAATTCAAAGAATAGTTAAAAGTGTTATACTCACTGTTTAATTACTAAAACATTTTTAATATAGGGTTATACATAAGATAAATTCGATTTTAAATATTCATTCGAAAGATAATAACATTTCCTATATAATGTAATTTTATTTTTAATTTTTAGAAATTATATAATTTAATTTATTTATGACAGAATGGTGATGTAGTAATTACATAATTAATTAAATATTAACATAATTGATATTATAAAAATCTAAATAAATGTAATATGAGACTTTTTATGAATTCCAATAATTTTATAGGTTAATATAACATGTTAGTATTGGTTTAATTATGTTTTATCGAAGTAATAAGTCCGTTATGATTGTCACAAAAATTAAATAACAAATACTGTCAAAATTGACATAAAAGAGTTTTTAAAACAAATATTATATAATTAATTGATATTCAATTCATAAAAATATAAGGTTCGTCCAAGAGACTTATATAATGATATCTGTATCATTAATGGACCACTTCAGGGTCTCTTTGACGTATATTGTATGTTTATTTACTATATAATATTAAAATAAAAAGTTACATGGTAAATGTCAAACTAATTAACTAAGAGTTAAAACTAAGAGATAAGGTTAATATAATAACCCAAAACTATCTAAATTCTATTGGCTGAAATTATTTCGACCCATCCCCACCTTATACTTTGAATAATCCACTTTGGATCCATTGGATGCCAAATATAAATTTATTATAATATAATAGTCCTGATTTTCCAAAGGTTCCCCACACCCCTCTTATAAAAGGGAACTCTCCCTTCTGACTAATTCACACATTCAAAGCCTTTTGTCTCGGACAAACCCTGCCAACATACTCTCTCAACTTCCCTCACTTCATCCTAATGGCCTTTTTTGATCAGAAAGACATCCTATGGATCCTTTTTGATCAAATCAAAAGGAAGAACCTGATGAAGAGGTAATGTTTTCACAACCCTTTTTCAAGTTCATTTCTTCTTCAACTTATTCTTTACATTTTATTTCCATTATAAAATAATAAATCCGGTATATTCTATATAATATTATGTTATTATAAATATGGAACAACCAAATTCATTATTCTATCCATCCCTTGAATGACATGTCTCCATATGTGCGTACATACGGCCAACCGTCTCCAAGTCTTGGTGTAATTGTTATTCAAGATATTATTATTTAGATGGGTATACTAATGATGTATATTTCATTTGAATAATAAATATAACATGATAAGGATTATTTTTATATTTTATACTATCCAATTATATATTATATTAATATTAAAATAATGATATTGTCGCTCGTGTGTACGTACGGACTACCGTCTCCACGAACGCGATGAGATTCATTCCCCATCATATCCATTAATTTATAATTCTCATTTTAGGATTAAAAATAATGTTTAAGGACATGATACCATTATGTATATGAATAAAATACAACCTATCCATAACAAACATGCCTTATGTAACAAAACATTTATAATAAAACGATTAAGTTAACAACCAAAATGATGATAATACTAAAATATTATTAACAAAGTATTAATAGAAGATCATATATGATATCATTTTTAGGTACATTATTCATGTATAACTAAATAACAATGTTTTAACTATTATACAGGAGGCTAACACACCATCGAATAAAGAAAATTACAAGGTAAGGGTTATTTAACAATCTCTTCATTATCTGAGGTTGTTTATATGTAATTATCTACTGGGACCTCTTTATCATCAACATCCATGTTTCTTAAAAATTAATTTCAAATAATTATTAATGTTTTAAATACTATGGTATAAATTCATTTATACCCTTTTTGACTATTTATATAATGTTTATAAAGGAATATTTCAGTCGTTTTCCAAACAAGGTCCTTTTTAGCCTTTTAGACATAATTAAGGTAAGAATGTCTTTTTTAACTTATACGGCGAGTGCGGCTATTTCTCACCATTATAAAATCGTCGAAGCTTCCCTTACATGATTATAAGAATATTTTCAATGTAAATGTTTTATTTTATAATTATGTGACTTTTAAATGATTTAAAAAAAGATATATTTCTCTCAAATAGTTTTGATTTCATCTATGTCAACATCATTTGATGGATTTTAATCTTATTTGAAGTTTATTTATTTGGATAAAAAAATTCCACATATTATTGAAGGTTTTTTGATATGTTTGACTATGGATGTGTTATTTTTATACCATTCATGGTTTATGGTGAAATAATTTACATTTCATATAATAGTTTTTATACAAATGCTTATGTTATGTTTAAACATGTTCATATGAGGAATGCATTGGACTTAATAAGTGAAGGGTGGAGCCCGATATAGCTCATCGATGCATCTATAGGTCTCATGAGACAAACTAGTGTCTTGGAACAAGGCCCTGAAAAAAACTTTTTTGTATTCTTGGCACGAGGCCTTGGCTATGTAGTTATGATAGTCTCTCATTTTTCATTCCATCATTATGAAATTGGTTATTGATATTGCATGTGATTATTCGACTAGTAGAACATCCATTTGAATAAGTAAATGGAATTATTTAATTTTATCATTTCCATATTATGTTGTTGTTCAACTTTAAAAGACTTTTGTTTTAGTTATACATTTACTTAAATATTTATGCTTATTTAGGAATGTTCCCGCTATATTGTTATCCTTACCGAGCATCTGAGCTAACCCCATTCAATGTTTTATTTTTCCAAGGATGTGAAGAAGTAATTTATGAATGACTTGCAGGGATAGTTTGAGGAGATATGAGTGTGGATTTTGAAGACAATATATTGTTGTAGTAGTTTTCATTTTACAATGTAATGTAATTAATGTATCTAGTTATTCCAAGGCTACTAAACTAATAGGACTTTCGAGACATGATCTTTTGTAATAATGCACTGACTCTGGGTAACTGGGGTCGGGGATTTACAACAATAACTCAAAAATTGGGGTAATCATTTCCGAAGGACATCCAAAATCAAGGACATGTGCTCAATGAATATCTTCAAGAACATGTATTTCTTGTTATGATATTCTATCTGTTTGATAGTGAAATGTTTTTCTTAGAATCACTTGTGTTCCCCAAGCCTTACTCTGACATTTCTATATCCATGATGTGAAATGATAATCCCTATAGGAAACTATAAAACGAAGGAACCCATGGTGTCCATTGATTTACTGGAAAAATAGTTTTCCGAGCTTATCAACTGAGAATGTCTACCGAATTGGAATGAAGTTGGATGATTACATTGGCCAGTCAAAAACAACTATTATAGCTTCTCTACCACTTGACGACCTAGGAATGGTGACTATGAAATACATATTAACATCTTCTCATTTCTTTTTTCAGGACTAGAAGTGGCTATAACATTCCTGCATGTATTTGGTGTTATGCATTCAACTACTGAATGGTGGAACACCAACTAATAATGGCTGCTATCTGAAATTTCATCCCAATCAACCAACAAAACAACGCATTTCTCAAATCTTATTTTAGATTCATGGATGATATTACCACTAATAGTCTTTTGAATCATTCATCAAAACCTCTATCATATATGTGGGAACCTGTATACATCCATGTAGAAGAAGGACATCGTCTCTATCCACAAGCAAATCTAGATGTAGGTAATATCTTGAGATAATCTCACAGATTAGTAAAACTTGGGGTTATAAAAACAATCTACCAATCACATTCATAATATGGGAAGTGTTAACATCCAAATTATTGAAATAATACTTCTTCTAACAATCATTAAACATTAGATTACGCTCAAATAATATGTGAATTAACTTCCATTCATCAATGGGTTCCCATATGACAAGTGCCTATGTTATCTAACTCAGTTCATATGTAGCTAAATTGCGCTTCCCAGATGTATATTCAATATAAATATAAAAGGATTGTATATATTTGACCCATATCCATTATCTATGGTCATTAATGCTTGGAAACATATATTTGAGGCTCTTGGGGTTTTTGTACTCCACAAAGATCTCACCTAATAGATAATGTCTCCTGTAACAAAATTCATAGAAAAGTTCTAATAGATCAATGTTATGTTCTTGGTAGATTCTCTGATAAGATCACATATTTCAAGATCTAGACACAATGATTTTTTCCTCCTATATCAACACTACTATGAGGTCAATTCCAGATTCATCAAAAAAGTCAATATAACATTGTATGGATTTAGAGGTTTTCGAATAGGTGGTGATACAAAACTCCATTTAAAAACATGGAAGGATTTATCACATGCTTTTTACTATATGAACATGAAACCCTTTTTTGTAAGACTAGTATGTGGGAAATAATATAGGGAAATTACTTTTATGAAATATCTATAATATCCATCCAACCCCATGTAACACTGTAGGTTAAAAATTTTCTTTGGATTATCTCAAGTAACAACATGACAAACCTTTTATGGTTCAATGAATAATCCGAAATCTGAGTAAATTTGACCCATGAAGTGAACATTGTTGATCTAGAAGAGGCACGTAGGATGAATGGAATAAATATTATGTTTTATTATTGTACTCTGAACAATCTCATGATGTTTTTCATGGTCGATATGAGTGGGATAATAAATCATTATTTCATCAACTAATACCATGAAAAAATAGTACAAATAGGGATAGATGAACCTATTCATCATAGCTATGAAAATTATGGGCTCGTTTGTAATACCGAACTACATAACATGTTACACATAAATCCCATACCTACTACAAAAAGTTGTATGTGTTGTATTTGGCGGCCTAACTAGTACATGATGATTACCTGATCACATGTCAATCTTGGAGAAGACATTTTATATATAGATATGATCAATGAAATCATCTATTTGAGGAAGTGGGAAATTAGTCTTGAATGTAAGATATATTATTTTTTTTAATCCAGTCATAGACCTATGTTTCGATCCAAATCTTTTTGATAAAAAATCATGTGAACCCCAACATGATGTAATGGGACATATAAAGCATTTGGACTCTAAATCTACTAAAAGATGCTTGATCTCTGGATTATTTGTTGGTGTCATCCTATATGGAGGAATAGACATTGGGGCTTCTTCTAGAACATTCGTGATAGTAAACTATACCTCTATATCATGAGGATATCATGGAAAATAATTGGTAAATACATCCTTCTAATAATCCCATACTAGATGGAAATAATCCTTATATAAAACCAGATTCTCTTTGATGGTATTTTAATCTAGGAGGTCACTCCATGTAGACCATCATTCACTGGTCCCGCTCTACCAGTCTTCACCTCCCACTCACACATTTTTTGATAAATGATTCCATATGGTGATGTATAATAAAACCTACAAAAATAGTTGTCTACAAAAGTTTTATAGTAAAAAATCCAGTTCATCCCATGTTTGACATCAAATCCCTCCATGTAAACAAAAATATGTTCCACAAGAAATTGTAACTGCTTACCTCAAGTGGGAAGTCCCTACACTGGTGTGTACCAACTTTTAGTACCCATAACTGTATATCCAGGTTTATTTCACAATGGTAATACAATACCACCTATCTAATACATACCATGATAAATACAGAGATAATATAATTTGAAGAACCTATATCTAATAAAGCAGATATAATGGTAAATGTGAAAAATAATCAAACCTAGTACTGTTGATGGTCCAACATCCTCATCCATGGTATTGGTTGTAGTACATTTATTTGATCTAATCAATTCCACATTCCAAAAAATGGACTACCTTGATCATACTCTTTTTGGTTCTTTTAGTGATTATGGTTCTAAAATCCATGACCAAAACATCCTCCTCCACATGACTGTCTAGTGCTATTCCAACTCCCCACTTAACATGTTGTAAAAGAACCCGCTCTAGAAGGTTGATCATTTATGGATAATTTTCCATTTAAATATGGAGGAAATTTCAAACCTAATCACTGAACATTCCCTATATGACCACAAGCCCATCACTATGGTGGTCTCCATCACACTAAGGCTTTGAATGGCCTCGTCATCTAAAATCATTACACACTTTGCAGTTATTGAAACGGGAACTCTGGTTGTCACTAACATGAAGATAAAGCTTAAAGGAACATTTCCATCCACTGGATGAACTACTGGACAACTGAAACCCTAATTCATTATACTTGGTAATATATTCATCCATCATGTTACACTCAATTATATTATCTGGATTGACTATCTGATAAAATCGACTAGTGAAAGACGTTCACATGAGTATGAATGGCATACTTGAGCCCATCCACAATACGTATAGCATGTTATATCTCGTCATCGGCTAGAAGTGGTGCGAAGCACTAGAACTCCATGAACCATGCTCAATATTCCATAAATGTCATAGAATCCTACTCCAGATGTATATACTCTTTGGATTTGTGATCTCTTAATAGTGGAGGAAAAAACTGATCATATAATTTAATTTAGAAATCCACCCATAACATGAACTAAAGAGGACCGGCCTGAGAATTTACATTCCTCCAATGCTTGGATGAATCCCGATGAATTTATATGGAATTCATGACTCTCCACAATAGAGTAATTTAAAGACATTTATTATATATATATATATGATGTTCATTAGCCAATACTTATTAGCCTAAAGTCCTCCATATTTTTAGAATGTTGGAGGATGCTACTATTGGAACTCATTAGTCAAATTAGACATCACAGGTACAAGATATAGAACACAAAGAAAGGACTACATCATCCATAGGAAATTATCAAGATGTTGGCCATCAGTGTCCAAATCAGGTAAAAAGGAAGTGCCTCATGTGTCGCTATTAGAGGTAAGAGTGGTGTATTAGTTCCCACCACTTCTAGATTTGGTTTATCATCACCTTCACTGCATACGATATGAAGATATCAAGGATTCATTGGTAAAAAAATTCCTGGAACACAATCAGAACAAGCATTATTAAAAATATAGAATCCCTAGCAGAAGATAAATGTAGGAAAACTCAGTACCCAATGAATACTACCCCAAATACCACAGAGATGACTGGGATTAGAAACTAATATAGTATAGGTTTCATTTCATTTTACATTTAATTATTAGGTTATCTCATTTAACTTTCAAAAACAATATAAGGACGTAGAAGGTTGCGTAAGAAGTTCATTTTAGATTTCATGATTCACATTAAATTGGATATTCATTTTTGTGGAATATGTACCCAAAAAAATATCACTAATGATGAAAACCATTTATATATAGCATAACAACTCGGCATAGTAAATTACTCATACGAACACGTGTGGGCTTATACACCTCAATAAGTGAGAAAGATAATAACTCAATCAAAACCTATGTAATACAAGAAGAAGCTTACTATCATGCCAATCTGATACCACATTGTAACATCCCAAACATGGTTTCTACTCAATGGGTGGCCTCATCACGGTGGTCCACAATGCATTATGTTCATCTCACAAAATTCTTGAGGATACTAAAAAGCATCAAGGGCCTAGGGTGTGTCCATTGATAAATAATTCCATCATTACCAAATTTTATCAAAACAGACGAATATATAATGACGTAAATAGAGTATGAAATATATGTATAAATAAGTCACAATAGAAAATAGAAACAATAGTAATAATAACTGAAACAAATAGAATATCAATAAAGATATGAAGATATCTAATGTAATTAGAAAAATGGAAAACATGGATAAAATATATAAGAGATAACACGATCAACATATGTATAGAAGAAATAAAATAATATCCAAATAATCATGAGCTCCAACTATGTATTTTTCTATAAAGTAGCATTCAAAACAGAAAGAAATCAAGAGTTTGAAGATGTATGCTTCAATTTTTCCACACCTGGAACTATGAAATCCACTTATAGTATAAAATTAAACCCGAAAAGGGAGTGAAATAAAACTCAGTGGTCCACCACCGTTGTTGGAATTTTAACATAACTTTCCCATTAATCAAATATAACATTTTATAAATAAGTCAGATGTTAACAATTGTAAAGGTTCCATGTTGTAAAAAGGTAACCTATAATTATATTTAATAGTGAACTCCCATGGTATTAACCAAGGTGGAATATACCTCAATAGTCACCAACTAAAAAATAAATGTTTCCTAGATAAGGTTAAGATTGTAATCTGAGGATCATATTCCAAGGAATTCCATAATGATATTCCTACAGTGTCCATGGAGTTTATCCAGGGTAAAATGGGGATTAGAAATGACTAGGTTCGATGGGATTTTACCATGGAACCTACATGGAAACTCTAAATCCAAAGACTGTATCCAAGGAATCCTGTAATAATATTGATTTGATCCTACAGTTTCATACCGAGCATCTAATGAATAGACAAGGATCAGGTTCTTGGAGGGTATCAACATAAGAAAGTTGTATCCTTGAAATGTAATGGGATTCCTAAGTTCCCAAGGCATTCCCTGATAAGAATCCATGATGAGCTCATTTCGGGCCACAAATATTTTCTATTGATGTCTTGTAACAATTATTTATTTAATTCATGCATTTCTTTTCATTAGTGTTAGAAGTTCATGTATCATTCATCCTTTAAATTAAGTCATTATTAATTAATATGTACAATTTTCCTAGACATTTCATTCAGTAGTGTGACATGGACATGTAGCATGAAAACATTATTTATTCCCATTAAATAATATTAATAATTTAAGGTTCATTCCACAACCGTAAATTAATGTTTTAAGGGGTTCTATGAACATGAAACATGTTAATAATTCAAAAATAATCTGTTCAAGTCATATTCTTACTAAATAAGCCAATTTTTATTTAACACTTAATTATAAATTCAATAAAATGCATTATGTTGCTCATGTGGGGATGATACGTTTAAATTTACATTAATAATTCACAATATAAATCATGACATTTAATATAGGAAATCAAACCCTTAGAAGTGTCATGAAAAAATCACACCTGAACTATGGCTCGAAGACATTAAATACTAAACATCCAATTAAGAAATAACATTCAACTTGGGATAGAAGGAGTTGAGGGAACAAACTGTAATAATTAATCATATATATTGAAATAGAATATTCAAATGGTTCTATAAACAACACCTGAGGAAATCGGTGGGACCCACAGAACAATTCCAAAATCAAAACATTTGATGGAAGAGATTTAGATCACCCAACGTAGGATTTTAAAACCCTCCTCCACCAGTATCATCGCTTAGATTAGAATAGAATGCATTAGATCTGAGAAAAATGGAAAAATGTCAACACCATGATATCTAGGTCGAGATAAAGAGAGGATAAGAAAGGATTAAATAGACATGAGTACTTGTGGTTTTTCATTCCACACAATGAATAGAATCACAAACAGATCCTTCATTAAGGGGATCTTTCAATAATTAGCTTTGGCCTTCAAAAATATCCTTAACGAGATACATGGAGGTAAATACCACTGGAAATTTTAATAGGGTAGAACATGTGAATTTATATACTAGTACAAAAAGGGAAATATACACAAAAAAATATCTTGTGCGCGGTTTGATAACATGGATTGAAAAAATATTCATAGTTACATGGGTAGAAGAGGCTGTTGGATTATTAGGTTACACTGACATATATTTAGTCAATAAGGCTTCCTTATAACTATTCCATCTCCCTGTGTTTTGAAAATCACAAACACTCTATATTAAGGAAAATTACATTTTCCTAATGATTTATCTTATTAAGACAAATTATCCTTCATCAAGAAAATAATATCTTTACATATGTTTTCATAGTTCATTTTATACTTTCTCTAAATCAAATACTTCTTATTCCTATTGGTTAATATTCAGATTCATATCTAAAACCTCATAATCCTATAAATCCTTGGTTATAGAGTATTCTGTTTTTAGACTCTAAATTCTCTAAAAATCAGAATCTGGATTCTTAGATATTCAGAGTCTAAATTCACTGAATATAAGACTCTAAAATCTCTAAAATTCAGACACTGAATTCTCTGAAATTCATACTCCAAATTCATCAAAATTTCGACTCCGAATTCAATAGAATTCAGACTCTGAATTCCTCAAAATTCATACTCTGAATTCTGCAAAATTCCAACATTGAATTATTCATAATTTCGACATCAAATTCCACCAAATTCACAATCTGAATTCATTAGAAATTAGATTCTGAAATCAATAGAATTATGGTTCTTAATTCTTTGGATAAAAGAATCCAAATATCCATTATTTGTAGTTTCTATTTTATTACATTCTTAGACTATGAACATTTATTAGAGACTCTGAAAAAATAAAATTGGTTGAGAAAAATTATTTTGCATACACTTTTAATGTTATGAAACCATTGTTTAGGTGACATGTTTATAAGTCCCTCGTAAATTCAAGGACTAATATGAACATTTGAGGAGGGAGTTGACCATTGGATAAGTGATTATAAATAGTAGCTTATTTAATGGAGCTCAATACAAACTAAGAATAACTATTGAACACTCTATAATTTTCATGCCAGTGAAGTGATTTCTAGAGAGAGAGATAGAATGTCATGACTTATTCGTACTGAACTTCTTGTTCAGATTTTTTCGTGTGACTCTAATTGTAGTTTTGTACAATCAAGAACTTATAAAGATAAAAAATCAGTGGTGAGAATACAATAATATTTTAGGACATCCATGGATAGGAAGATAGTAGTTTAGAATACCTTAAAGTTCAAGGGCGTAAAGATATAGAAAGATAGATTCAAATATTACAATCGAGGGCTTATCCTGGTGTTGGTATGACAGATATTCAAGAATTTATAGATCAAGGGAAATTTATCCAAGGTTGTTGGATACCCTATTCATTGGGTCAAAATATTTCATACTTGTTACTAGTTTTGTTTCATGTTTATTTCTTCTATATTTTGATAAAAGAAGAATGTATAACCAACTTATACGTCCATATTATTTTGTACACTCTGATATGTAAGATTTTATATGATTAATGGTAAAATCATTTCCTTGTAAAATATTCATATATTTCATTTCCAGAACCATATTTTTGGAACCTAGCACGTTTTTATAATTAAAAGTGGGGTTGTGAATTTACCTTGTTTTATAATTTTTAACATAGTTTTCCTTATGTTTAAAAACAAATGTTTTTAAACATAAAATTCACCCCCTTGTAATTGAGCATCTACATTCACATTTTGATCCTATAATTGGTGTCAGAGAAGGTCTCTAAAATATATATATTGACATATAAGTTATGTTTCTCATGTTTTCATTGTTCAAAATATTTTCCTTGCATAGGATTTTTATCCTTAATTACAAACATTTTCTATTAACCTGTTTTGGTGGAAAGTTATTTTCCTTTAGATAGAAATAATGAATGTTGGTTAGATTTACTATCTAAATCCAAATAGAACAACTATATTTGATGGGAATTATTATGTATATTGGAGAGATTTTATGAAGAATTTTGTTATTAATACTGGATTGGACCAATTTTATTTGCTTACATGAAATTACATGATTTTTTATATGGATGTCCGAACATTTACTAATCAAGAAAAGTCAGAATATCAACTAAACTACAACGTACACAATACATTGTTGTTTTCCATGATTAGTAATATATATAGTCAGATTGCTTCATGTGAAACTGCAAATTGTATTAGGATGAAATAAGATGTTACGTATTTTGGTATATCAAATGTTATAGAAACAAGAAGAGCTATGTTTAGAGTAGAATATCATCGATTTCTATTTACATAGGGAGATCTAGTGTGCAATGTAAAAAAATAGATTATAACTATTTTTAATAGTTTAAAATCAATGGGTGAAAAAGGATTAGATTATGTGGAAATTGTGGACATGATTATTGACATCATGCCTAATGAGTGGGAATCTTAAAGAACAACTACTAAGGAAAATATAAAAGTATGTCAAATTACTCTGTATGGGATTTTTAGAAGTCTTCTTCAACATGAGACAAGTATTGAAATGGAAGCTGATCTGAATATGAAGAATAATGGTAATGGAAAATTTGTCGTTACTTCTATAAAATCAAAGGCTCTTAAACATGTTACGTGATCCAAGTCAAAGAAAGCCATTGTTTCATCCAAATATAGTGAAAGTGACCATTATATGAATGAGATAGCTAATATTGCTTGAAAGATGAACAATATAGTTTTAAAGAAATACATTTTTTATAGATTTAAGAATAAGGAAATAAAATAAAGGAAAGACTTCTAAGTCACTTGTTAGAAATGAAAAAGAGCAGGACATATAAGGCTAGATTGTCATATGCTTCAGAAAGAAGATAGAATGGAAAAAAATTATGAGATGAATAGAAATAAATATTATAAGGATTAATTTAAAAATTATTAGAAATACAATTACTCCTGGAGAGCTATTAGTAGTGGCTCTTTTGATGAATCCTCTGACTATGAATTTTTTGGTTAGAAGAATCATTGTCATCTTTTCGAGCTACCTATTGAAATTTATTTTCTAATGTCCAAGGTACACAATGATGAATTCATAAAAAATTTATCCTTAAATACAAATTATAGTGGTGATAAATATTATGAATCTTTTGATGAAGAATATTCTTTTGTACAAAATAATATATTTCCTACTTATGAAAAAGTTTATAGTTTTGGTAAAATAATTGAGAATGAAAATTCTAAACTCATGAAAATTATTGATAAGGAAAATTATAGAATTTTCATTCTTATTAAAGACGTATCAGATCATTCTAATAATCATAATAAGAAAACCTATGACTTTAAATGTATTTTGAATAACCCTAAGGAAGTTAATACTAAGAAAGATAACAATTCCAGGTATATTTAAAATTTATTTTATATGAAAAAAAATTTAATGACTAACTGTAGATCTAAAACTAATGTTTTTGAGAATAAAAACATTTTTATTAAACTGAAGTCCGAAATTAGTTCCTTGAATAAGTTCTTGTTAAACATTACCTCTGGAAATGAAAATTTTGATAATATGTTTTCCCAAATTTTTCCTCTTAGGAATCATTATGGGTTTGGTTATACTAATTCTAAACTGATTTTTAGTAATAACTATTTTTTTCCTCAAAGTGCTCTATTCTACACTAAATTTAACTGTGGTAGACATTGGTTGAAAAAAATTTATTTAAACAAAACTCATTATTTAGGTTTTTATAAAGAGTATTTTTCTAAAAATATGTTGACACCTTATTTTTTTCATACTGAAGTATCTGTATCCACAAATGTTTGGGTTCGAAAGCCTAATAATCTTATTTCCATAAAATAAAGAGACTACCAATAGGATTACATGATAAATGGAAATTTGATGTTCCCATCCCATGATTAGTAACAAAAACATCTTTGAAAATATTATAATGATGTGTGGAGGAAAAGTAACATTTAGAGAAAATTATAAGGGAGAAATTATTGCTATAGGTAACATTTTTCTTCTTGAAAAAACATTTATTTTAAATGTTTTATTTGTTAAAAGTCATAAAAAAATCCTCATTATAATATTTCAATAATGTGATGAAGGTTACCTTGTGAATTTTAGGATTGATAAATGCTTAGTACACAATTCTAAGGAAGAGTTTATTCTTTATGCCCATAGGAAAGAGAATGTATACAACCTATACTTAATAGACCATAAGAGCCAAGATCTACCCTGTCCAAGTGGATTGGAAGACCAATCATGGTTATGGAATAAGAGGCTAAGACAATGTAACCTTAGGAACCAATTAAACTACCTATGAAAAGACTTTTAATGGATCTACTAGAGAATAGATACGATTCATCAAATGTTTTGTATCCTTATCAATATTGAAAGCAACATAAATAATGACTTAAATCCATCAGTGGAGTCTCAACTACAGACGCATTACAGTTGGTAAATATGGATATTTTTTTCCAATAAAAACATGAATCATTCAAGGAAATTATTAAGTACTTTTCCTAGTTGATTATTACACAAGATTTATGTGGATTCATTTTCAAAAATGAAATATCATTATTTTTAACATTTAAAAATCATTAGACCCCAAGTTAAAAATGTGAAAAATATTTAATTGAGAACAATTCATGATAATCACAGCGAAGAATTTCTAAATTCTGATTTTGAAACTTTTTGTATTAGAAAAGGCATTACTCATAACATCATACCACCAATAAATCCATAACAAAATAACGTAGTGGAATAAATAAATTTAATTATTCAAGAGATAACTAGATCCATGTTGAGTGAGTATTTGACAGCTAATCATTTTTTGGTTGAAGCTGTATGTATTTCTAGTTATACTATAAATCTAGTTTTTATTATACCATTTCATAATAAAACCCCCTACGAATTTTGGAATTAATAAAACCCTAGACTCTCCAACTAAAATGTATTTGGTTGCTAAGTATTAATTTTTAATAATAAATATAATTTACAAAAAATTTCTCTGAAATATGATGATTGAATTTTCATAGGAAACTCCAGATCATCTAAGGCTTATAAGTATTTTTTAAAAATAAGTGTAATGATGAAAAACATTTCATGTTAAATATGACGAAACCGATCATTTTATTTTTAAACAACCACTTCCAAAATCATCATATGAGTTTTCAAAACCCTATTATCAACCGTTGATAGAAGATCCTTCTGATAAGGAAAATGATCACGAAAATGTTTCAAAAGCATTTACCCCATAAAATTTCCTACCATATGTTGATGAAACAGTTGTAAAAAACCAAAATCAGTTTATTCATAACAATCATCCCAGTGATAAAATCATTTTTGGTGTAAATCAACATATAAGGACTAGATGTTCAATACGAAATGATTTATAACATCCATCCTTCCTTTATATATTAGAAAAAAAATCACTGATGAATCATTAGGTTTTGATGATTAGATAAAATCCATGCAGGATGATCTAATGAATGTGAATGAAATAAAATCGATAACATGGTTGAAATTCCAAAGCAAACATTTTTTATTTGAGTAAAATGGGTTTTTGAAAATAATTGTGATAAACATGGAAACATTGTATGAAATAATTCTATATTATTTATAAAGGAAATAATAAACATGAAAGAATTGAATATGAAGAAACCTATGATCTAGTAGCTAGACTTGAATCTCTTTGTACTTTATTAGCCTTTGTAGAATTATTTAATTTCATACTTATTCAAATGGATGGTAAATTTTATTTACTTAATGGTTATGTTATAGAGGATTCTTTTTTTGAACAACCTCATGGTTTTGGTGATACAAAACATCATGAACATGTTTTCAAACATACCAATGATTTATATGGAATAAAAGAAACCCCTGGATCCTAGTATAATAGACTTACTGGTTTTTTGTTAAAAAATTACTTTAAGGGAAATGCTGATCCAAACCCTTTTTTATAATGAAAGATAATAAAAACTTTTTGATTGTTCCAATTTATGTAGATGATATTATATTATTTTAGTCTTCTCAATCTTATATCAATTTGTATGAAAATATAATGAAATGAGAGTTCAAAATGAGTATGATGGTTGAGTTTACATTATTTCTATGTTTTCAATTTTCTCAAAAATTAAAAGGAACTTATAAATATCAATGTAATTATATTAAAAATCTTCTTGAAAAATATGTATATGACAACACTAATTCTATAAACACACCCATAAGTACCTTAAATACACTTGATCTTGATGAAGCTGGGAAACCTGTAACCAAACATCATTTTGATGTATGATAGGAAGTTTAATACATATGATAGCTAGTCTTCCAGATGTGTTGTTTTCAGTATACTTATGTAAATGATATCAATATAATCATATGGAACATCATTTAATGGTAGTGTCATGAATTTTTTTCTACATAAAGGGAACCATAGATCTATGACTATGTTATACTCCTAGAAATGTTTTTTTTGAAAAGTTGTTCACATGCGGACTATGGTGGATGTATAATTTATATGAAAAGTAGATCTATAAAATGTCATTTATTTGGAGATTAAATAGTTTCTATGTAATAAAAAAAGAAAAACATTGTAGAACCTTCCACTACTGATGTAGAATATATAGCAGCTCAAAGTTTTTGTGCTTAAGTGTTGTTGATGCAACACACCCTCATAGAATATGGTATGAGTCTTACCAGAACACAATTATTGTATTATAATACTAGTGTCATTTCCTTATGTAAAAGCTTTCACATCACTCTCATGAAAGCCACATAGATATTAGGAATCATTTTTATAGGGATCACACATAAAAAAAGAGATATCATTCACTAAATTATCGGAATTCAAGATCAACTTGTGAATATTTCCACAGAATCTTTACCCTCAAATAGATATGAATATATTAAACATAATTAATGAATTATAATCATAAGGAAATCATCCATATATATTTCTAATTAAAACCAATCTCATTATAGTATGAAATTCCTTTTCATATTGGGATTACAATTTATTGTTAGTAATTTTTTTTTCTTTATCAAAATTTTCATAATCATTTTTATTCGTAATATATTATTTGTAATGAATATCTTCTAAATAATTTTTTTTCATAATAAAAAAATTCTTCATTTATTTTGTAAGAAAATTGTCTAGAATCTAAATTTATTTAATAAGAATTTTCTCATTACGAATAATTTTTTTTATCAATCTGGATTGTATTTTTTCTTTCTTATATTTTTTTAATCATGTTTATACATGTTGTTGTCATTATATTATTTGAGAAACATTTTTGAATTCACATTCTCTTATATCCAAATTTTTATCTTAAAAACCTCAACAGATCAGAACCTACCAAATCCCTTCATTGGCTATAATCTCAACCGTCAGATTTAATCAAGTGGTTTTAAACCCTTATATAAATCATGGATGTTGAATCATCGTCTCAAATTCTTATATAACGACACCCTTTTGGTTGTCCCACGTCGATTTTCAAAGCCTTCATATGCTGATGTTCTTCCCTCTCTACTTTAGTTCATTCTAGATCATTGGGTTTTCGTCATTTACGAATGTTTGTTAATGCCTCTCCTCAGAATGAAATGTTGTTTGTAATGGATATCTCATAATGGTAAATAGAGAGTTATGATAGTTGATTTGAAATTCATTTCTATGTATGATTCTTTTATTTCAGAAAAACATCATGTTGAATGGATGGGAAATTCTTTGTATATCAAAACCGAAGGAACAAGATCCAATTTATTCATAGTTGTTGGTTGAATTTTATGAATCAGTATGTTTTTTCAATGATGGAGTGAGTGATAAGTTTCCCTTAAAGTTCTATGAAATGACACACTCCCTTTCCGACAATAAGGATGTAAGTATAATTGGAATTTTTTATGATGGTGGAGCTGAATTTTGCACCCATAAATTACAAGATGTATCTGGTTCGTTTGAGAAGGACAAGGTTTTTTTGCGCCTTGGTCTGATATAAGCGAATACTCTGATGATTTTTCATCTACCTACAAACATATAAATTCATGAATTATGGGTTCACTGTTTTATTAATCTATGAAAAGGGAATATTTATTCCCAGGAGAAAAGTGACTTCTATATTTTGAATTTCATGGTGAACCTCAGGAAGATAAACTGGCTCAAGAATATATTCATTACAATTGAGAATATAAAGAATGAAAATTTGATGTCGCAAAAAATCATGTATCCAAAAATTCTCTATAATATTATTTTTATTTCTCTTCAGTCCTTCAAGATTCATTGTAGTTTAATGAAAAATAATTTAAAATTTATTTTTTGAGTGGTGATACTCTATGGTGGATGAAGGTTGGGTTTTCAAGTGAATTTGTTGACTTATATGATTTTCATAATACTGAAATCGATTACTTATCAATGAAACAAGAAGTGGATGAAACAACCACGAATGGTGGAAGGAATTAGAAGGATAAGGAACCATAACAAAAAGAAAAAGTCCTTTTGGATATAGAAACTCAATCAATATCCCCAAAACTAAATAAGAAAAAGACCTACCTTTATTATGTAGTGGCTATGTTGAGAGATGAAAAGAATAATAGGAAATAAGGGGAGCCTAATTTTGGCATGGACTCTTTAGAGGAAACAACTTGAATGAAAAAGGCTGCTTCAGATCTTAGAAAGAAATAGAAAAAAATAAGGAGCAGAATAAGATGTCAGAGGATGTAATCGTCTAGTCTCATCTTAAGGAAGATAATAAAGGCTCTAAAAAACAATAGGTGCTAGAATAATTTATTTTCAGAATCACATCCAGCGACTCCGAGAAAAAATATAGTGATTCTAGTACCCCAACAAGTGGATGAAGTAGAGGAAGAAGAATAATAATAATGAATTGGTGATACTGACGTCAAGATAAGGAAAGTAGAGTATTATCATGAGAGGGAGAGTCCTTCTAAAAAATACTTTTTTGAACATTTTAAGTGAAATCATCCTTACTTGATACTACCGGAAAAGATGATAAAGGTTAGGAAGAAGTGAATAAGTTATCGAAAGAGAAAAGTTTCAACAATGACTTCCATTTTCCAAAATATGTTATCACATTTCTTGAGAAAGAAAAATTTGAGGAAGATATTATTTTTATGTTATTAGATAGTGAGAATGAATCAACCAATGTAGAATAGATCATTTCCAGGGTTGATAGGGGAAAACATTTTTCTAGACATACCACAAGTAATTCATTAATGAAAAATATAGGTGTTGGTGCTTTATTAAAGAAAAAAGATAAAGAGTTTGAAAAATAATCTCCATCAACAAAACATCCAGATTCATAATCCTCTACCCTTGGAATTTATTTTTTTGGTTCAGTCTTCGAAAAATTTGGTTGATACCATTCCCTTATTTCCATTTATAGACTCAATATGTCAGATTCTTCAATAATCGTTTAATTAGAAAGAGGATATAGTCACCATGTTTATGGATTATATTTAAAAGCTTCAGTCAGATTTCAATACATTTTTCATTGAATGTAATGCTCATAAAAGATCATGTAGGAAGATTAAAAGTGGGTCAATGATGAATATCAAAGCCCTGAGAGTATTTGATTAATTTAGATAAAGTGTGATGGATTCCATTGACACCGAATATGGGATGTTTACTGATATTACAAAGAGTATTGAAGAAAAGATAACTCTCAAACATACAACTATATGTAAGAAGTCAATCACATGAATGCAATGCTTAACTTAGTGGATATGAATTGGAATAGGGAAATGGATTTTATAATTGAGTTTGAAGAGAAGATTTTTAAGAAAGATAAAGCCTTGAAGGCTTAAACATTTATTCATAAATATAGGGAAAAAACAATAAAATCCCAAGAGAAGAAAAATTATGATCAGGATCAACAGCTCAAGTTTGTAGAAAAAGATCACAAGGGGATAAAGAACATGAAATCCATTTCCAAGAAGTTAATGCCGAAATATAATGAAGGATATTTCTACCCCATTCTGATCATTTTTTTTATTTTCCTTTTTGTACAAATTCATTCTTTCATAATGGAATTTTTTTGTTCATCATATATTTGGATGTTTAGTACTAATTTTTCATGTACTATATTTTTTATCCGTTCTCATTATTCATTTTTTAAAAATATAAATGGGAGAGAAAGGAATAATAAAAAATATTCTATGTAAATAAGAGATTTCCATAAATGATGGGGATTTGATCAAAGGCGGTGTTCTAATCAAAGAATATTTTCGTATGCATGAAAATGTAAAATCCCATGCAGGATATTTAGAATATGATCCTTAGGTTTTAAAAAACCCTAGGGGGAGTTAGTCATATTCAATTTTATATATATTTAAAGGGAAATAAGTTATCATATATGATCATAATGAAAAACCCAATGTCATTATATTCTTTTTTGTAAGGAAGTTTGTAATTTCTAAAAAGGGTGACATTGTTAAGTCAATATGTTTTCTATATAAATTTTCTATTATTCTATGTTATGAAAATAAAAAACACTCTATCTTATGGAAAATTAAATTTTTTCATAATATTTATCTTAAAAATGAAAATTCCCCATCCTCCTGGAAATTTTATCCTCACCTATGTTTTCATTATTCAATTTATAGTTTCTGTAAATCTAACCCTTTTTACTCCTAAAGGACAAAATTAGGTTTCATATCTAAAACATTTTAATTCTATAAATCATTAGTTATAGATTATTCTATTTCTAGAATCTGAATTCTCTGATAACTAGACTCTAAATTGTCGTAAATATTGACTTTGAATTCTTTGAAATTCGGACTCCAAATACTCTAAAATTTGGACTCTGAATTCTTAGAATTTGAGACTCTAAATTCCTCAGAATTCGGACTCTGAATTCATTAGAATATAGATTCCTAAATCTATAGAATTCAGGTTCCAAATTCTTTGGAAAACTATATCTGAATATCCATGATTTATAGTCTCCAAATTATTATTTTCCTAGACACCGATGTTTTATTTTTTCCTTAGACTCTGAAAAAATATACTTGGTAATGGACCCTTATTTTTCTTACACGTGTTATTGTTATGAAAAATTTCATACCATTTATTTCTAACTAACTGTTGTTTGAGTGAAATGTGTACAGGTCCCTCTAAAATTCCAGGAAGAATATGACCATTGGAGGAGGGAGGTGACCATTGGATAAGTGCCTATAAATAGAAATTAATTTGGATGAGCTCAATAAAAACTGAGAAATTTTTTAAATCACTATAGATATTGGATGCTGGTGATATAATTTCTAGATAGAGGGACACTCATGCCATGTTATTAATGAACATATTGTTCAACATGGTTTGTGCGACTCTGATTGCTATTGGGTAAAATAGAGGTCTTCTAAGGATAAGAAGAAAAAAGTTCTGATTACTATAAGGTTCAAGGACCTTCATGGATAAGAAGATTTTGGTTCAATCTACCATAATGTATGAGTGATTGTGGGGATAGAATGACAAATTCTTAAATTCCTATCGAGGGATTACCCTTGTGTGGGATACATAGACTTCCATGAAAGTATAAATCAAGGGTCCTTTATCCATGGATGTTGGATACCATTATATTTGGGTTAAACGATTTCATATATATTAATTGTTTTATTTCATGTTTATTTCCACTATATTTTGAAAAATGAAGAGAGTATATCCTCATTATACTTTCATGTTCTTTTTTATACTATGATAAGTAAGAATTTATACGCTTTGTGTTAGAATATTTTCCTTGTAAACATTTCTTATGATTCATCTGTAATGCCACATTAATGAACCTATCATGTTTGTAGAACTAAAAGATGTATTGTTAATTGATCGTCTATATTTTGAAAAATGAAAAATGTTTTTAGAAATTCAATTCACCCCCCATTGTAATTGATCATCTACATTCATATTTTTA
The DNA here is from genome assembly GCA_963277665.1 of Viscum album. Taxonomy (NCBI): domain Eukaryota; kingdom Viridiplantae; phylum Streptophyta; class Magnoliopsida; order Santalales; family Viscaceae; genus Viscum; species Viscum album. The sequence goes on from OY728152.1 coordinate 1,016,211,696, forward strand.
TCCTACAACATTCGCAAACCATGTGATATGGTTCTGCCCAAAAATAATCTATTCAAAAGGTTAGGAAAATCATTCAGAAAATGTGTTCCAACTGTGCGACATGACCATCATCTCTAAAAATATGGGTTTTGCCTTTTATCAAGCCCAGAACACCCCTAATTATTTTTCTACTCATTATAAATCCATATTTGGTCCTTAAAAAATAATTAGACTAAATTTTAAAGGATCTATACCTGTGTGAAAAATCGAGTTCTTGCATATATAATTGTTGATATATAACTTAAAAATTTAGTGCTCATTGTCTATAGGGTTATTAACATCCTGATCATGGGGTTATTTTAGAATGTTCCTTATTTATAGTTTTGGAAATATGAAATTTCATTCTCCTCTATTTTCAAATTGAATTCATCGAGTCCTATATTTTATAGAATTCGTTTTCCAACTAACCCATGAATCTATTTTTCTAATTATTCACTCTCTATGGTATTTTTTAGGGTTTTCATTAACCATTTTTATTGATTCAACATTATAGAAAAACCCAAAATTATTTCTTATCATATTTTTCATACCTAAATTATTTTGTGTATTATCATTGATAGAAATGGAATCCTTCTATTTTTTTATAATCATTTCTCAATGGGGTAGGAGGTTTATTGATTTATGGAATATAATGGCATTATATCTTTTATACGTATTCTGGATTGTATAAATCAACACATAATAAATTCATTGGATGTAGGTGGGTCCTGATAGGAATAATCATTTAACATATTCTCATTAGTGAATTCTTATTTCCATCCCAATTTATATTTACTGAACATATATTAAAGGCTCTATTTTCTATCATTAATTTCACTAGGTATATATTGTTCATCATGATTTCTAAATTTATAAAATGTAAATTATTGTACCTTAAAATACACAAGTTTGATAATATTACATATGTTCTTATTAAAAATTTATTAAAAAAATTAACAGTATTATTGATCATTAAATATTATTCCTACAAGAAATATCAATATTTTATAAACATTATTACCAACTAAGGGTTTTTTTTATTCTTCATAGATTTATCATGGATGTTCATTGATTATTTAAAAATATATGATTATTTTTTTCTTATTTAGTTTTAAAAATATAATATTAAAAGATTAACATTACATTTCTTTTATATTGTCATTTTTGGTGACATATAAAAAAATACATTATGTATATATTCCATTGAAGTGAACCCCTTCAACTTTATTGTGTAATATTTAAACTGATTTATAATATATATAATGTTTTCTAATTTATCAACATAAAAATAGGTTTTCATTATATATTCATTATATAAATATGGGGATACTTTTGGTAATGAGTGTTCATAATTTATTGTTTATTATTATTTTTATAATTTATTAATTGTTTTTATAAGTCATATTTTAAATATTCCACTTTTTTTATATATCAGGGGAAGCCAACCATATCACACAAATAAATATAGTAATGACCATTGTAATAGTTTTATTTCAAATATATATTTTTGTAAAATGTTATCATACATGCTACCCAATGGATTTGTATCCACAGTCATGGTAGGAATAGAAAAAGTGTAGAGTTATTATATTAAAAAATCCCCAAATACTTGATATTTTATTATAGATTGTCTCTAGTGATCTCTAAGGTCTTCAAATGGTTATAATAAATTTTTTTAAATTGATATTATTTACTATAGGAAAATGTTTCATGTTATTCATGTACTAATATTATTATTCTTAGTATGATAGTGATTTTCTGCATTGTTTTTCCCTCTAAAAATATTTTACATAAATTTCAATATTCAAATTATTTTCATTTTAAAAGATAATAATGATATGGATTTTTACATTATTCAATTAAATATTTCAATATAATAATTAGGAAATTTTATATTTATTTTAAAATTCATTATTTCATAAAAATATATAGTATATATATTAATGAATCAAATAATTCTAATAACATGAATGAAAATTTTTTATGAAATATATTCTCCCTAATTATTTTTTATATGAAATCTTATCATTCATGTTTTATTTAAAAATATCATAGAATAGATATAACATTATATGATATTAATGGGGTTTTGGGAGAATAAATACTCTGAATTTTTTCATATACATATCATGTTACAGGTTCTGTATATGTTTTAGTTGATTTAGTAATGGCCTTTGGATTATAGTTCAGTTATTTAGGTGGTTCGTGTAATTGATATGTTTGAACTAAATGTGCTCTTGGTTCATTCTGTACCATTTTTTTATTTTTTTCCTTTAGGGAAACAACATGTGTACAATTCAATTTTCCTTTTATTATTCATATTATGCTAGTTATATAATTAATCATAGGAATTTATGGTGTATGGATTTATTGGACCTATTAATTTTCTATGTTTATAATTGTAGAGTAATTCTATATTCTTATTCAATATTTTAATTTTGATATTACAAAACATCTTACTCAGTATATGTGGATATCAAATGTATGAAGTGTTATGAAACAATTATATGTGGATTTCCAAATTTAATTTTTAATTTATCGATTGATTACATTCCCAATAATATTCCTCTTAAATCCATTTAAATTTTTTCCATCCCTTGGAAACCAAAAAAACACTATGGGAAAGGTCATAGGACAGATCAGGTTCTTTGAATTGGTGTGTCCAAGGTATGTTTATAATATAAAACATCTATATCAATGAAAACCATTAATATATATCTTAACAACCGAAAATAATATACATCAGCTAATGTAAGTATTTTGTAGTCCTATATAATAACATCAATTTAATTTTATGAGATGTACAATCAATTTCATCCATATAAATATTAATATCAAAAATAAAATATTGTTATGATACTAATTGGTACCTTCATTATATGACATACCAAAATATTGACTTTTCTGGTGATGCCATATGAACATAAGTGTTCCTCCACATATGCCACATTATTCTGATAATATATAATGGTATATGGATTAAAATTGGGGCACTATATCCTTTATTGTCAGCAAAAAATAATAACTAATAATATAACAAACCCTACAAGACATAATACCACTATGTAGAATAAATAATTGTAGTTTAATGGAATCCATAAGTAATTGACATATACATGTTATAAAAAATTGACAAATGTAGGTCATCGAATCAACCATCATATAAATTATTATCTAGATACCGAGCCTAAAAAATAAATGATATATATAATATAAAATACATAGTGACCTGACTAATATCCCATGTATCACTTCAGACCTTCCTCTAAAACCCAAAAATGCACTTTGATATCATAAAAAATAATCAAGGGAACTCAAAACCCGTTATATGCACCATATGATCTATATGATCACTAAGGTTTATGTATATGTATTTAGAATATATAAAGTATGACACAAAAATATTCTCCCTAAAAATAGATATATATGCCCATACATATATATTACCCAACGTAATCCATAAAAATTATGCACATAAACCATTCAAACCACTTGGTACTAATATAGACTATCTATTGGAAAAAATCATTCCAATTTCTAATAATTCAATTATTGGAAAATGAATCTACTGTTTAAAAATGTAATATTGAGTGATTTATCACAACTCGTGTCATCGATCTCGTAAAATGAGCTATATCCATATCATAATAGAATTTTTAAATTTTCATTAACCATATAACATACTGGGAGGAAAATATATTATTTACTTATATTCAAGGTGAATTATACATCACCAACCATATAAAAATTAGAGGATAAGGAAATAGATAATTCTCTATATTGAATGAGGTATAACCTGATGAATTACATATCGTCAGACAAAAATTAGGTTTGAAATAATGTATCATGTTGATCAATATATCACTAGACAAAAATAATGAAAACAAAAATTATGACACCAACCTAAAAAAACAATCACTAACAAGACCATCTATAATTGGATAATGAATTATTTTAATGTAAATGATATATCACAATGCCGGTCTATTTATGAATTATGATGTATCATCTGCTGAAAAATACAACACCAAATTTTGACTTGGGCGAAATATATATCACTAGTTGAACGAGGTTTATGTTTTCCTCAATAATGTAAATTTTATATCATCGGGGGAATAAGTCTTTGGAAAACAGATATCTCTGATGTACGTGATATATTTTCTTGAATGTCATAAAAAATTTTCCTATAACTGATACAAATGTTATGAGGTGATTGATGAACCACTAATATAACAAAAAAGTTAATTGATACATCACAATAATCAAATAAATTTTTGAATAAATATTCACTATATCAACAAAAATAACAAAAAATTTCATAACCAATGGGAATATGATATCAATATATAAATTTGTTATGCCAACCAATTACCTCATGATAATAATTCTACATATGGAATATTAAAACAAGAATAAATACATGATCCTCAGGATCCAATGAATAATCATCGGATCATATATAAATACCCACTACACAAGGTTGATTACACATATCATAACGATTACTCATTCCAAGGGATTTCTTACTATTAATGCAATTAAAACATGATTTTAAATGTCAATGGATCACACAATAATATTATATATCTCTCACAATAGTGGTTTGGGTTTATGGAAATTTTGGGGGTTTCATTATCAACGCACGTAACTACATCCTAAGGTGGCATGGACTTTAGATAGAATTTTTTTAATCCACAATATCTATGTTACTAGAATCAATATAGTAATCTTATATATTCACTCTACAGATAAGGAACAAATATTTATATATATATATTAGGAAATTTATATAAATATTAATAATAATATATATGATACATAAATTTCTATATTTTTTTAATAAAATACACAATGATATATCTTTTGGTTAAATCTGTATACCATTATTCAATTGTTCTTGGACATAAGATACACAACTTAATGAATTGAAAATAACTCATCCTAATATAATCCCCCATCCATGAATCTTACCATGTCTTACTATCCCTCAATGGATTAATAATAATTCCATAAGCTATAAGTATTTTTATTATTCCCATGGAAATCCCTATCCAAGCCTCATAAAAGGTAAAACACTCATAATTATATTTTGTGTCTCTGAATCCCTCTTAAACAGGACTATAATCAAAAAAATATATGAATAAAAACTCAATGATTTAAAATATTGAACCAAATACATTAATAAGGTTATTATCCCCCTAAAAAACTCATCCACCAACTTCTAATGTAATCTATGATCACAATAACCATAAAACTTTCAAATAAGGCTAAATTACATCAAAAACATTCAAACATCAATTTTTCAAAATTATTATTTTATGAATTTCGTTAAAAAATATATTCTGTGAATAATAATATAAGAATATATGAAAAAGAGATGATTAATCTCCAATTCATCATATAATAGGGTGGATTTCACTTTTAACACATCCTAGTAAACACTATAACCCAAATGATAAATACCTAATGCCAAAATATTAAAAAAATTAATTTTTTGGAAAAATAAGGCTTTATTATTACAAACAATGAAATAATATGAAACCATCTAAATTTATCCTCATTTGGGACCCTCTATCCATGAATCTATAAAATGATATTACCCCTTCCATATTATAAGATGAATTTTTTGAATGAGGGGAAGTCGCCAAGTTTCCATCAACTAATATTGGAGAACGCTATGGAAGAACACATCTGTAGGAAGATAGGAGTGGAATCATTGTCAAACCTTATAATAAAAGATAATAAATATATATGTAATCAAGAGGGACAATGAGTTCATATAAAATTAATTGGATGGTGCGACCTCCCATAAAAATATGATTGGAAGAAAACCCTCCCAAAGGACGTGGAATTAAATTAATGGTCAAAATACCGCCATTAAAAATAGTTTTATGATTTATCAAATACCCAATGAAATTATAGAAGATACATGATTCCTCATTATGATCACAGTGTAAACCACTAGAAACAGGTTTCCCCAATCAATATTTCATAAACCGATGGAACCCCACCTAGTAAGCAATTCCACTTAATCGAAAAACTTTTATCCATCTATATAAACTATCATCAACCATTCATTTAATTAAAACCCAAAAAATTAAGATTTTTATTTAAAAAAATATACCGTATAAGAAGATAATTTATGTCATTTCAATTGATTTCACAGTTTTTAATGCATTATTGGAATCAATAAAATCAAATATAACCTTGCTCCACATCTGTTGACAACTCGTTATTCTATAACTCTGCATCCATGAAATGGTGAAGCTTAATATAACACTCTCCCCCTATTATTTATAAAACTCTTAAATGTGGACAATATAAGACATATCCCATGTAGTCGGAAAAATTATTGGTCACCCAAATAGTAAACTTCATTTGGATCTCCTCTTATATAGGAAAACATTATTTTCATTTTAAGAAAAAACATGTAATTAAAAACAATCACACGAGTTTTTAATGGCTATTTAAGAACCATATCAATGTTCAATACAGTTTATTATTAATATCCATTAATTTATAGTGGAAGTTTAATGAACTATTTAATAATGGGATATTATTACCAGAATTATGTTATCCCTAGCTTTGTAAAATAAATTCTTAAGAATTGAACTTATAGATGTCAATTGTATATAATTAATTTAGACACAGCTGATGGAAATTCATCAATGTGGGGAGTATTTCATTCTTGATATCATGTATGACATCCCACATATTTTTAGATTACCCCTCTACCATAATGGTGGATATTAAACTTTAAACTATGTTTATGTTTCATTAAATTAAAATATTACATTGACATGATCAAACTACCCATTATCTTCAAATGATGATATATAACAGTTAAATTTTATAGGGTAATAGAATAAAAAATCAATAATTATATGGAAATTGGTTGTTACCATCGTAGTGACACCAAATTTCATTCCTAAATGAGATTAATTAGGCCCTTCAAAAAACTAGTTTGGGAAAAAATATAAATTTAGTGGAAATGATTGATTTTTAATTTTGTTATGGATTTACTATAATTATCTATAATTATATTAAAAAATGGGGTTTGTATTTTTTAATGATTAAATTATATTTAATAACTATTCACATATAACATGGTTCAAATATAAATTTTCATATAGTATTAAATCACGGTTTTTGAATATTTCAAAGGTTAATAAGACACATTCATATATAAAATAAGAGTCTTGGGTACGGTTAATGATTAAAATGGTCGTATGATATCTTAAATATAATTCTATAAATGATATTTTTACAACATATATGATTCTATATAATAATAATTTTATATAAATTAGAAGTTTGTTATTATATTTCAAGATAATGGAATGATTTAAGATTATTTAACACTTAAATTTTTATGTGAATGAATGTTAAATTAATTTGATGTATTTTAAAAAATATATTATATTAGTTGGGACCAATTATGATGGTTATAGTAGAAATTATGGGATTAAAAGTGTTTTGTTGACATTGTTTGATTGGTTATTTTGGATACATGTAAATATATTTTATGATTTATATTTTTATTGGTATAAGAATTTTTTTTATTGAAGTTATTTATGGATAATAATTATATTGATTTTTGGGATAATATGTGATAAAGTTTTTTATGATTCATGGGTTTAACTATTTTTTTGAATAGTCAATGAAGAATTACAAATTAAACCAATAAAATAAACATATTAAGTAATGTTATCTCATTTTTTTGTATTGAATAATATTAGAATATTAAATTTATATTTGGTAGATTATTATGATTATTTTTTCTAATCCTTTTCTTATTTTATCTTTAAAATTATTTAGAATCATGTATGTCAAAGTAGTAAGGGAATATATATCTTGTATTATGTATTTTATTATCAAATTTACTAGTTAATTAATCATGATATATTTTTTCTAAATTGAATTCACGTTTTAATTATATCATTTAAACATATTATCCATTTTTTATCGTGAATAAATGAATATAATAGATTACAAAATTCTTATCTCTCCAAGATGATATAATTCCAATAATTATTGAAAAATAATTTTCAATTTATTTTCGTACAATCCCCATAAAAAATGTCATATTTAAATTGTTATATGATATATTAAAAAACTCTTCTATTCATCAAAATTTATTTGGATTATCAATTTATTATGATCAAATATTATAATTTAAATGTTTTTTTATCTCTTTTTACATGTAATTTACCATAAATAAATTTAAAATTTTCTCTCAAAATTACTTAAATAACATGCCCTTAAAAATTTTATTGAAACAAAAGAAGAGGTAGATCATCATGAATACTACAATTATTTAGTCAAATATAAATTTATTTTTGAAAAATATTTGGTGGTTTAAATTAGTTAATTCATTAAATCATGTAAAATAAATCTTCAATATTAGTTTAGAATTATAGACCATAAAATATATTTTAAAAAAATCATTTTTGAATATTCAATCATAGATTTATAAAACATATTAAAAATAATAAAATATGTATTTAAAATTTTTATTAGGAAGATTTTAAAATTGTTTTAATAAATTTTAACTCTTCATGGTCCCATTATCTTCAAGAATGAATAATTAATGAACATTAGGTATTTCTATTAATAAAATAATTTAATTTAATATAATTATATATTTACACCATTTGTAAAATATTATTTATATGAGATTATTGAATATTTTAGGAATTAAATAGTATTAAATATGAAAAAAACGAATCAATGGAAATATTATAAGGATCTATATTCATTAATAGTTTATTTAATCATTTTAGGACTTATCAAGTATTGATATTTTTGTTTCATGCATTACTAAATGAAATTGTGAGGATTAAAATTCATAATGGTGGATATGATAATAACCTAGACAATTGGGTGTGTCATATATTCATTAATACATGTTTTACATAATTAATCCAATAATTTAATTTAGTAAGGATGGTATAACTCAAAAGAAATAAATATTACACCATTAATATAAAATTTCATATTAAGGGTTTAAAATAATATAATAATAGAAAAAATATCATAGGAAACAAAATATGGTATAAAATAGAACTAAAAATATAAGATAATTATCATAGTAGTGATCTATGAAAATGACACCATTATAATAATTATTGAAATAAGGAATGTAGTGGAAATGTAGAAATTTTTTGATGGTGAAGAGAAAAAATATAATTTCTTATTATTATTAGTGTATAATATTATGATTACATATAGTTATGATATATATTAACTTATACATTTGGGGAGACATTTTTATATCTCATAAAATAGGAAGTGAATATATTATTAGGTATTTTTAATTAATTGTTTTATATTTATCATGTTGATTTATATTTAAATATGTATTATATCACATTAATAATTAATTTTTATAAAATATGAGTTTTGATAATTCAATTTTATTCATATATATGGTTGCTAAATTGACCAAAAATATAAACAAGTGTGGTATTCTTCTGAAACTTTAAAAATATATTATATATTTCAAAAATATAGAATCTTGTATATACATATATATTTTAGGAATAAACCCATATTTAAAATTTTATAGTTTATTTTTTGATATTCATGTCACAAAACACCACATCCTAAAAACATATAATATTTTCCTAATTTATATTATATTTGTTCCGGAGTCATCAATGAACATATTCCTTGAATTGTTTCACCAACCCTTTCAATGTTCCTTTTCTATCACATATTCTACGTTGTTCATTATCTTATTTCATCAATGCAACAAATACCTTGAAAATTGATTCATTTTTTATAAATCTTGATTATCATCCCTAGGAAAAGTTTCCAATGTTTGAGGGTGAAAATTATAGTCCTAGGTAAACATATTCTTTAGAATTCAATAATGTTGGGAAGATAATTAATCAAGTTGAAGGGGATATTAATTTCGAGTAATTTTGATTTAAAAACAATGTTCTGTGAGGAAGGAGATCTACTCATCAGGAAATTGAATAATATTGTATATAACATGATATCCACATCAAAATTGGTTCTTTCAGGACTACATGTTCATATATATTATAGGATATTTTCCAGCCTCTGTGTGATAGGTTTTTCTTGGAAAACATAGTCTTAATTTATTATATCATTATTGATATATTGTGGTTGACCTATGGGATTATTATATGAGAATAGTATAAATATTCAACCATTAAAGGTGTTTGATGCACCATAACCATTTGAATACCCATTTTATTTTAGTAGATACAGTTTGATTGAGGTTAATAATGAATTATTGAATGTTGTAGGTATTGGTATAAAACCATGAAAAATAACATGGGACGTCCTTATTACATTAATTTCTGTACATTTTTTATTACATAATGAGTAAATATTATAAATTTTCATTAATATAGTATCATTTCACATAGGGTCAATAGAAAATGGCTTATATGATTTATGTAATATTTTTATATGGTAATGTTATTCCACACCTTCCCCCCTGTAGGTGTGTTATTGTAATCCCATGATGGGTTTCAACATATTTATTCATATGAGTTGTAAAACAACCCAAACATGATCAATTATATAAAACGTTAGTTATTTTGTACATGAATTTATATATTTTAAATATAATTACTATATATTTATATTTATGATAATAATAAATTATTCAAGTGTTGTATTAGTGTTATAAATAAACTAAATCACATGGTAAAAAAATTATATGAAGAATATCTCATTTCATACCTTCATGGAATAATATAATATCAATCCTCGTTAATTTAGAAAGAAATTATAGACCTTATTCTTGGGACCAATGGCTCATAAAGATGATAGTGTTCATTAAGATAGTAAATATAGTTTGGGATTCAAGAAAAAACTTATCTTCAATGGATGTTTTTAGGAGTCAATTTGAGCTTTTTTGAAAATGAAAATAATGGAAACATCAATGGAAACAAGAGTAATATGAAGTTTAATGATCGATGCACATTAGAGTTAGGCATAATTGAAAAGGTAATGAAAGAGGAAAATGTATAAATTAATTGATTACCATAATGATCATTTTTATATATTTCACATCTATAGAATAATTAAATTTTAGGGACATGTATTTCCCCACATTCGATACATTACATTGTATAATTATTGAGAAATATTATTATTTTTTATGAAAAACATTATATGACCAATTTTAACTATTTTTATATTATTATTCAATATATGCAATTAATTTAGTCTATTTAAAATTATAAATATAATAATATTCCCTTTTAACTAAAACATAACGATATATCAAAATATTAATTGTATAGAAATATATCTTCTAAAACATATAGTTTACTTAATCTTATTTGGCATCAATTCTAATCAATATATTGAAACAAGATTATTTATACTTATATTTGTTTTCTAAATTGATATTTTATATATTTTATATACAATTCGACAAAATATTATTTCATAAGGAATAATATTTTTTAGAAAAGTATATTTTTTTAAAACATAATGGGTTTTTACATGAAAATAATTAATTTGAAATTTATGAATTTAAATTAATTAATTTATATATATGTAATATATACTGTGTTAAAATTCATACTCCAATTATGAGAAATATATCAATTAAAATTTATTAAATATAAACCATTTGTATAATAAAACATTGTTATCTAATAGTGAATCATTAAATATTTATTAGTAATATTTAATTATTAATTTTTAATATGGTATAAATGTATTTCAGAAAAAAATTCGTAGAATTTTATAATATATTTTATGAAAACCATTCATTAAAATTATATTTTAAAAAAATGTTTAATACTAGGAAAATAATTCTTTATAAGAAATTATATGTTAAAAAAATATTAGTTTCTTAATTTACATAATTTTGAATTCATTTTTTTTCAAATAAATTACTTATAATATAAATGATTATTTATATTTAATATTTTTATTCTTATTTACTATATACTGGTTTCATTGAATTTGAAATATGTTTATATATATTATTCCCAATAAAAATATTACCAATTATAATATTAAATTAACAATTATAACACTCTGATTTCATATGTTAAATTTATAATATTATAAATTATAATATTATAAATCTAACACATAAATATTTTATTTATTATTTTATAAAATTTTGTTCTCATTAAAAAAATGCCAAAACATTATAGGTTTTGTTCAATTAAATGTGATTCTTATGGGTGAATATAAACCAGGGGATTCCCATGTTTTAAAAATATTATTATTTTTTGTTTGTTTTACTCATTTATTTAATACACATTTATCAGACACTAGTGAAAAAATAAGGTATAAATACAAACATCTATCTATGGTTTCCTAAAAAATATTTTTTTTATCCATTTTCAATAACCATTTTATAGATTGTTATTATGGAATCAATACTGATGGATTAAAAAACTATATTTATAGGATTTATCCTGAAGGATATACCAATAGTATCCACAAATCACAACTATAGAGTTATCCATCTGATATTATATATTAATGGATTACTAAAAAAATTTGTGTAGTGTGAAAATATAATTGATACACCTAATTTTGTCGAAAACCAATGGTTTTCAAATACTATATCAATTTTTTTAATACATATTTTTATAGAACTATCCATAACTCAAAGATTACAACCTCTTGCCCTCATATCAAAATCCATCCCATTTGAAACCTATGAGAATGTTCTACCCTCTACCTCATCTATGATGATTTATCATGGATTTTTGTCTTCATTCATATGTTCATCAAAAAAAATGGGTATGTTCTAAATCTATCATATCTTACTCAAAGAATTATTTTCCTTTTTTTTATAATAAAACACTATCAATGGTTGTAAAAATAAAGGATCATGGGATAGTTATGGTACCCATAGACTGTGAAAATAATGTTTTTATAAAATGTTTTGTTTTTAGTTATCCTTGATATTATTTGATTTCATTAGTATTATGAAACCATTTTTTAATATTTAATGATGATGTGTTTGTTGGGGTTGAATTTGTTTAAAATGGTTAATTTAGGAATGATATGGCATTGTGGTATATATCTATTTTTCTATGGTTATATCTCTATGTGGGGTGGCCTAAATTTCATTAATGGATCTAATTTCCTTATAAAATATAGTTTACATTTTTGGAGGTTATTATACTACATTGATATTTGAAATAATTCAGTTTATAAATCAAATAATAAAGAGTATAATAATTTTCTTCTTGTTAAATTTTATTATTTATCATATTTTCAATAGTCAACGTCTTGTTTTTGTTTTTTTAGTTGATTACATTCTTATCACATATATTATATTGGACTTATATAGTGATTCATTTCTCATTATTGATAACTACATTGGGGTTTAAATATAGAGATCAAAATTTGACTCTCTTGGGTAGTTTTTTTACTCATCAATTTTATTATCATCTTTTCACATATATGTGAATTATGGGAAAATAAATATTTGAAACTATAAAAAATGTATACATTAGTATCCAATTGTAATGACGAACAACTGTGTAATTGTGATTCAAATCACAAAACATTCTTGTGAATATATACGATTGATTATTCAATTTCAATCTAACAAAATTAATATTACCAGTTGGTCATTTTTTTACAAAGAACATGGATTGTTAGTAATATCATTATGAACCCGGATTGGTATCATAAATACATAATTATTGTATTATTTATCCAACAATAAAATTTATATAAGGAAAAAATTTATGATACACAAAGATATAACATAATTAATTATAATTTGATTATATATATATAGTATTTTTGTATTTATATTATTTAGAATATTTATTTTGTAATTATAAATTAGACTTGTCTGTTAGTTACTGTTTTTATATTTTATAAAATTCTTGTTAAATTTAATATATTTTAAATTTATCATCGTTGTTGTTATATTTATTTTATAAAATGAAATATAATATCTTTAATATAATATACAGAAGATGGATGAATGAAAAAGATTAGATTTTTTGTGGTTTTCAAAACAAATTAGACTGTATTAAAGAAGTTTCATTTAATAATTATTCAAATAGATTTATTATTCACTGAGGAAATTTTAATTATGTTTGTAGAAATTTTTAATTCCATGAAAAATTTAGCTAACTTGTAACCAATGGATTTTTGGACAATCTAATCTATATTGTATCATAAAGTGGGTGAAAGGAGATCATAAAATGATCATGATCATAATGATAAGATTTATTATTTAATTGATTATTTGGAATCCTTATGATTATTCTTCCTCAGTAGAAATAGTTGATGATGACATCAGAATACATCAATGTGAGAACATGTGATCCAAGAAATGAAATTGACGGTTTTGACATGGGGAAATAAAATATATGATGATTCCAAGAGACCAAATTTATAGCAATGGGTAACAAAGAATAAAACTATAGTTTCTAATCAGATTTTTTAATGGGAGACCATGTATCTAATTATTAATACATCAATTAATTGTATTCTTTACTTTTTGAATGACTTAATTAAAGAAGAAGTATATATTATAACAAATCATTATATGAAATGTTAGTCGATAGACGTAATTTGATTATCTAAGAAAAATTCATTCATTCAGAAAAGAATGCATAATAATTTGGTAGTAAAATACAATAGAAATGATTGTATAAGTGGTGGAACATTTTGATTAAATCCAAATGGTGATGGAACACCTTTTCATGTGCTATCAAATATAAGTATTAATGTTCCATTGATTACTAGAATTAAAAATATATTCATATTTCACAATATATCAATAAATATGATAAGAAATGATACAAAGATAATGAAGGATGACGATGTGTTTTTTTTAATCCAACAAATTTATAAGCATATAAAAATTATATTGGTCTATATCTTATTTTTTCTTCTAAAATTTGTAATATGGGGTTGGGACTATCAATGGAAATACTTAATATATTTGAAAATATTCAGAAGTCACATATCACATAATTGGGGCTTGAATTCATATATAACCTTCCTTAATAGATTAGTTTGACAAAAAAAATTACATTTAAGAGTATTCCTGTATCTAGACCATATTTTCATAGAAATGATATACATGTATATATGAAGAATTTTTTAAAATTGGTGAATAATAATTATATGTTGGTTGTAATGAAATTTGATGGATGTTAAAAAATATAAATATTTCAGATATATGATGAAAATGTGAATGATTAATGAATTTTCTTTTAATTTAATGATTTCTCTTTGGAGAATGAAGCGAAATGTTTCTTATCCTATATGTACGAATAAATAATTTTCAGTAATTCTGTAATATCACTGTAAATTTTGTTTTAGGAGACATATTTGATTCAAACCAATCGATCATCTAGATAAGAATAATATTCGAACATTTGAAAATTACATATATACAGAAAAATCATCTCATCATATGTTGGGAACTATTGTTTCAATGAATGGAAAGATTTCAGTTTTTCATTTATTAAGGTCTAGAAAAAATCTTGAAATAGGAAGAATGATTCCATTGATTTCATTTACAGTTTTAATAATAAAAGTACAATTTTAATGATTCGATGTTTTTCATCTAAATTTTTATTCTATTTCATAGATTTAACTCTCAATTACAAAGATATATGTGACATATTTATTTCTAGTATTCTAAATATAATTCTAATGAAATAGATGATTTAAAATCATAACATGACATGGTGGATTGTGCTATGAGACTAGAATTAGATAGATTGTGTATCAGTGAATATAAATGGAAGGTTCCGGGTTATTCTTATGTGACAATACATGAACAAAAAAATTAATTTCTTAAAGTACATGAGACTATGAAATTTCTTGATATCTCCTCCAGAAGGATTTTACAATGGGTTAATAAATGATAGTTTAACCTGAAATCATTGATGACTCATGATTATACAATAATTATAATAGAGTTGATTCCAATGTAAATCTAGCTCCAAATGTGTAATAAAATAAGGGAGGTAGTTATTAGACAGTTAAAATTTTTTTGTGATCATTTTTCTTATAATTTCTTCATGTATTTCAAATTTAATAATATTTTAGGATGAATAAATAATTTTGTGTTTGTTTTAATAAATTTTCCCCCATCAAATTTCATATTCATGATGCATCTGATATTCTATATTCCAAAAAAATAGTTATTGGGGGATCAGTTTCATTTCATTGGACGTATCCAACTGAATGAAATATGAAAAAATTCAATTCTTATGTCTGTATCATGAAATGTCTCAAATATTATATCATGAGGGTTTATATAGATATCTAATGTAGATATTTGTATTCAATGTATTTGTATGACATGAATATGAGATGAATAATACCAATGAGAAATTAATAATATTATTATGATAAAATTAAACAACTTTTTCATTTTATCACTAAATAGAGGGAATTCATAGAACATATTTGTGGACTATATTAACCATTTTATAGTGGGAGATGCCACATCATATAGTTTTTTTAGTTGTAATTTGTTTGGTTACTTCATCATTTATGTAAATTAAACTAGTATATATTATCTTATATCATGTGAACATACATATCCATTAATCTATTTGTATTTTCACTACATGGAACCAAATGAAAATAAAAATAATATTCATGAATCATTATATTTGAGAATGATGGATGATTTTTATAGAAATGGGTTCTCTAATAGGTTGAAATAATCTTTAAAAGTTTTATAATAATAAAGTAATAAATTTTTTATGGTTATATTTTTATTATTAATATGTGTATTTGTTATTTTTTTCTACTACTTACACTGTCATTTTTGGAAATAAATATTTGGAAATTTTTCATTATTTTAAATTTTTTATATGAGAATTAATTATAACCAATGAGTAAATAAAATTATCACTGAACATGAAATAAATAAGAGAACGCAAAAAGATGTTATTTTTGCAACCACCATAATTTATTATTATTATAGTGCATTAGATTCTATACCATTATTTGAAAATGTATCTTATTATGGATTAATTTTAGAAATAATAATATTGGATTATTAATCTCATAGTCATGTTACAAATACCAAATACATGTCGATTGATTCTGTGATTATACATGAAACATCTTTTAATGACTGTGGAGTTCTAGATATTGGCATGAATCAAATTATGTATATGGGGAGCTCTATATATTATCATCATTGGAGAATCAATGTTATTATGTTAACTATCATCAAAGACCATAAATTATGTATTCTTATTGAAAAATTAAAAAATAAATATTTTTAAGATGGTGGAGATGAAATGGACAATAAGACTACCCCCATGGGACCAGAATAATTTTTAAATTTAGATAACTCCAATAATTCAATTTTTAGATGAGAGTGTCAATCTAATGTTGTGCCAAGAAATATAAATAATCAAATATTTTTCCTCATTTATTTTGGTATAGTATGAAATGTTATATTCAGTTTGGTATCATTAAAATTAATTTACTATTGGTTAAAAATAGTTTTTAGCCATCATGATTTTCATGTGAATTTTTAATATATAATGGTTGCAACTTTATTTCTATTTCATTTTATAATATTGATTTATTCTATATATGAAGATAAAAAAACAAAAAAAAAACAAGAACAATTATGATTCAAATAAATAAGATCGATAGAAACAGAAAATATTAAAAAAATTAAAATAAACACTAAGGCCAATGAATATATTTAACAACTACAAAAAATTAGAAAACTGGCCTAACCCCAAATATGAACCAAATGTTGAAAAACAATAAATAGAAAAATGACCAAATCATCCATGAACAATGATCCAAATGACATGACCAAAAGTAAATTGGATCAAATTAGAAATATATGAGAAAAACTATATTATACAAATTATAAATGTTCTTATATTAGTGTGATGATTTTTCAGTGGTATTCTTTTTATGTTTTTATATTAATAAAATAAATATATTATGATATTTTATTATTCTACATATACATTATTTGGTTTGGAAATTGTTATTCTTAATGTATGTCATGTAATTTAATTTTTCTTGGTTGTATTACAAATTTTTTGTTTATTTATAATTAAATACATATATTTTTCAGTTGTAGGAAATGAATACCATTGAATAGTTATGTTGTAATATGATATTAGAGAATAATTACCGCATGAGAGTAATGGGATTTCCTCAACAACATTCAATTGTGAGGATTTTATATTATATATATATATAATGTCATTTATGTGATTAATTTTTTTAATATTTTTATCGTGATGCACCATCGTGAAGAAATTTATTCTCAAATTAACCTTGTGGAAGCAATTCTTTGCCAGATGATTCAAGGGGGGAGTAATATAGCTACTCATACCACTCATCAAACACAATCACACCCTATTACACAATCATATATACTATATAGAATTATTTTTTTCCCATAATTTAATTGTTAACGCCGAAAAAAACCCCGTAACTCCCGGAGGAAGTTTCGGAATGGCAAAGAGAAGTCATATTCGGAATCAGAGGCCTGATCCGGAGGCCCGGGAAGTGGTGCGCGAAATAAAGGTGGATCCGCGCGCAAAATTGTTCTGCGCGCGCAGTGCTTCCGGGATTCACGGAATTGGACCGGTGAGGAGCGCAATAATTGGTCGCCCCGGTTCTCAGTGGCGAGATTTTGCGCGCAAGCGGTTCCTAGTGCGGAAAACATCGCGCACCGCCTGGATTCCGCGCCGGAAGTCACCTATAAATATAAGGTGACCCCGAATGGTTTTGGGGTTGAGGAATCCGAAGCGACTCTCATGCATGCAATTCGGCTCCCCACACGCGAAATATGACATCCATGTAATCCCGAATTCCACGCAACCTTGCCCCAGAGTTCGCCTTTGCGTACAACTCCACCGGCTTCCGTGAATTTTCCCCTTCCCCCAGTTTCCCCACTTGCGCGCAATCTGTGGTTCACGCGTGCAATACCTTGCCGTGCGCACAAAACCTTGCACGTAATTCCCTCTTCGCGCGCAATTTCATTTCTCCAATTGCACGTTGTCCCTGTGATTTGTGTGCAAATCATCCTTATTGCACTCAAAGCCCAGGACCCCTCACCTTGAGGCCCCTTGGCTGCCCCCCTGCACCAGTACCTGATTTCTCCCCTGCCGGGCATGCGCTCCATGCGTTGTTTTCCCGCACGGCCTTCCAGGCTCGTGCGAAGTAACCTCAAGGTCCCTTGGGCCGTGTTTCCCGTTGTGTTGCTTTGCCTTATGCTTCTCCGCATAGGCACGCTAACGGCTATTGCTTCTTCGCATAGCCACGCTAATGTGGACCCCATGGTGGTTCGCCATGGCCATGCCGATGCCTTCCCTTCCACAAGGGGTAGAGGGAATTGCGCATGTAAGCCCTATGGGTGTGGAGCAAACCCACCTCGTCCAAGCTACAGGACGTTAAACTGCTAAGCACCCCGTCCTTAACACAAGACGTTAAACTGTGGTCCGACCCTGTGCTTCGCACGGAGGGTCCCCCAGCTCGGACATTCATTACTCTCACTAGTCTCCATGGGAATGGACTCTTCCTCACATGGAATGAGATCCTCCTTGTCGGAGCGGCGTTTTTTCGTGGGGGAAGGGCCGCCTCAGAGCGTAAGCCCTTAGCCTTTCGTACGGATGATTCCACCCGTGCATCTCCGTACTTCCCCCCTGCCATGTCCAATGGAGTACATTCCCACTGCGCTTTGTCACACCATGGGCCTCCACCCTGGAGTAAGCCCCGACACCAAGGGCCGCTAACCGCGTGTAAGCCCCTATTTTCTCTTTGGGTCACTCAACGCGTAAGCCCCATTCCACTTCTCACAGACGCACCCTTCGCGGCGTGATCGTCTGGTCCCTGATGCCTCTTGTTTCCCACACCGAGCATGACTCAGGTGGGATTAAAGTGCGCATCGACCATGACATCCTCCTATGAGCTGCATCAGAGCGTTAGCCCCATCCCAGCGAACTATGTGGACGTTGATCCGTGCTAACGCATGGTACGTAGGAAGCCTCCACGAGGTTCAAGCCCACCACTCGGTAATCCCGACCTCTCCATGTTGGTTCCCTGACCACCTTGGGCCGCCTCAGAGTGTAAGCCCCAAATATTCAGTCCTGCATGACGTTAAACTGTATTTCGTCCCGCATGACGTTAAACTGTATTCCATCCCACATGACGTTAAACTGTATTCCGTCCCGCATGACGTTAAACTGTATTTCGTCCTGTAGGACGTTAAACTGTATTTTGTCCCGCATGACGTTAAACAGTATTTCATCCTGTATGATGTTAAATTGTATTATGTCCCGCACGATGTTAAACTGTATCGCGTCCCGCATGATGTTAAACTGTATCCCCCTCTTGGGTCGTCTCAGAACGTAAGCCCCATGTTTCACTCCACCATCCATCCCGATCCTTACCCGGGCCGCCACATCCTGGTGAGATCATTCCACCTTTTCCCACTCCATGATATATGGGAAGTCGCCCACGCGCTGGCCCCAACATCGGTGTTCCCCCTAGGGATCCTTCAACCCGGTCCGTCTCCGCATGACATTAAACTCGCGACATACCCCGTGTTAAACATGGGAAGATGAGGAAAACCACAGATGGTACACATTCCCCGCGTTCGATGTGGGATGTCTCGGGCTTCCGCGCCCTTGAGAAGCCATATGATGAGGGACCAAAGACAGACATGCCGACGATGCCCCAACGTGACCATTCTCCACACCACAGGTTGCTGTCCCAAAAAGACCCCTTGGAGAATCTTGACAGAAGCAGCGTAATTAACTGGCGTCCATGTGGATATGGCACCGGGAATGAGCTTCATGTACCCGTCTTAAATCTATGAGGGAGACCCGGACTAGGTGACGATCTCCGAGGAGGAATCCACAGAATGAAGAACCGACATCCCATCATCCCGTTTTCGATCAAGGAGCAGAGGTACCAGAACAAGGAACGGATGCCACCCGCCTTTGGAAAGCGGGAATGCGGGGCAACATGCGGCGCGCCCTCCCCAGCGGACGGACGTGCGCGCCCCGGCAAATGCATCAGAAACATAAAATGGTGAACCCGATGTGAAACTCTTCTCCTCAACATGGGGAATGTTAGCCATTGGAGAATCAGAATAATGGCATGTCACCAGGTCCGGGTAACCCACACCGGGACGTGAACCCGCCAGGGGTCGAGGCCATCAGGACGTTGACTACTCCGTTATGTGACGTCTTCAGCGTGGATCCCTCTCGCAGACCATGGAAGACGGAATGACGTTGGGCCTTGGTTGTTGATCTCCTTTCATGTTGATACTAATGGGTTCATCTCCATGTTTCCAGGAATCAGATCACTACATTCGGAGCTCGATCGCCACCTTCCCACCGTCGCTGGGGCAGGGTCAGTACTGATGCGGCTACCCCGTGTGGTCCCACCTATCCCACGGTCTCTTCGACTTCGACCGCCGTAGCAGCCAGGCGCTTGCGCCCCCTCTCCATGTCAGAAATCTTCCAACGACGGATGATCAATAACCTGGTTCATAGGTGTAGACGCCGGAAAAGTCTGTTGTTCCCAAACGAAGCTCCGGATGCGGAAAGCGAAGTGATATTTGGAGTCATAGGAACGTTCCGGAGGGCCCGGAGGACTTGCGCGAAATTTCAGAGGCCCGAGCGCAAAGTTGAGTCGTGGTGCGCAATCCTCCCGGGATGCGCGCAATGCGCTGGGCCGGCGCGCTATTTTGCGCGCCCGTGGCCTGCGCGGCTCCCTTGCGCGCCAGGCCCTGATTCCGCGCCCGCGAAGGGAATTCCGCGCCCGCGACCGGATTCCGCGCCCGGGGTTGCCTATAAATATAAGGCGACCCCCGACATTTTGAAGGTTGCCAGAATCCGAAGCGTCGCTCGTTCGCGCAATCCAACCCCTTCCGCGCGCAATGCCGATCTTCAGGTAACCTCCTTTCTTTCGCGCAGTAGAGCATTGAGGTTCGCCTTCGCGCGCAATCCCCTTGGCTCCTTTCTTTTGAATAATCCTTAACCTGAAGGCCTTTGCGCGCAAAAGAAGCCTCTTGCGCGCAATTGCCCCCGGGTGCGCGCAATCCATCCCGATTGCGCGCACCCCCCTCTTCAAAGTGGTCGTTCGTTAGAGAATGAGCCGTTTCCCCCGCGAGCTGTCCGAAGCCCGGTGCGCGCAATCTCAATCATCCGCGCGCAAAGGGCTGGCCCGATTGCGCGCCAGCCCGCCATTTTGCGCGCCGACCTGCTGTTTTGCGCGCAAAGTTCCTCTTTTGCGCGCAATCCGCCAGGGTCGCCCCCCTTGACCCCCTGAGGGTACCTGCCTGCGTGGCGCCCGATGATCTTAATCCTGGGTGCCCGCACCGTGCATTGTCTTCCCGTGCGGCCCTCCAGGCTTGCGTGAAGTGACACGGACCCATCGGCGGCAACCAACGTCCAGCATGACGTTAAACTGCACATTCGTCCCGCATGACGTTAAACTGCATTCGTCCAACACGACATTAAACTGTGCATCGTCCAACACGACGTTAAACTGTATATCGTCCAACACGACGTTAAACTCTACCACGTCCGCGCTGTAAGACGTTAAACTGCCAAGCACCTTCGTCCTCAACACACGACGTTAAACTGTACTTCGTCCGACAAGACGTTAAACCGTCCGCTTCGTCCTCAACACACGACGTTAAACTGTACTTCGTCTGGCAAGACGCTAAACCGTCCGCATCACCTGATCCCGTGCCTCGCACGCAGGGTCCCCCCCGGTTTCGATGTGGCCCCCACCCGCTCGTCTCTGCAGGGATGTCGGGATTGCCCCTCTTTAGGGATGATTTAATGGGAGCGGCTTTTCCCGACGGGGGTAGGGTATTACAAACCCCTAGTTTCTTGTGGGGGGCTGCACATGTGTATCTCCATTGCGCTTCCCCACTGCCGAAGCCAGTAGAGGGTGTGACTGGGATCGAGGTGTCTCCTACTTTCGGTCCAAGTCCCTTCCAACTGAGTTTTGCCGCATCCGGGCTGCCTCAAGTGCGTAAGTCCTGACAGAATGAACTACGTGGACTTTGATCCCTGTCTTCTAAACAGGGTACGTAGGAAGCCTCCCTGAGGTTCAAGCCCACCACCTGGTCGTCCCGGTCGTATTCACGTCGGTTCGTCCATCAGTGTACCCCTCCAGGGTTCACACTTGCGTCGATTCACCTATGAATCCGCCCCTGTGGGAGACTGCCCGTGTGTATCTCCATTGTGCCTCCCCACAGCCCCTTTTTTCCATCGTCCAGCATGACGTGAAACTGTGATCCACCCGGCCGTTCCATCCCCCTCTGTGCGAGGTGGTTCGGTTCAATCCTCCGCCCGGCGGCCTCGACCTCTTCGTGAGTCGGCTTGCCGACGTCCAGCATGACGTTAAACTGTATACCCGAACTACGTCGACTTTGATCCGTGCTAACGCGCGGTATGTAGGAAGCCCCTATGGGGTCCAAGCTCTTCACTCCATCATCCATCCTGATCCTTACCCGGGCCGCCACATCCCGGTGGGGTCATGCCACTTCACTCCACTCCACATCACTTGGGAAGTCGCCCATGCGCTGGCCCCAGCGTCGGAGGTTCCCCGCAAGGGGTTCTGTCATCTGATCCACTCTTCGTGTTGATCAGTCCGATGCCGTCCCCGCTAGACGTTAAACTCGCGGCATACCCCGTGTTAAACATGGGAAGCTGAGGAAAACCTCAGGGGACACAGTTCCCCGCACCCAGTGCGGGATGCCTCAGGCCATCACGCCTTCGAGAAGCCCTATTAGGGACGGAAGACAGACGTGCAGAGCCGCAGTGTTACGACACGCCCCCAGCACCCAGAGCCACCCGGCCTCCTCACCGCAGGTTGCTGCCCTGACCAGACTCCTTGGAGCGTCCGGGCGGAAGCAGCGTAATTAACCGGTGTCCATGAAGATATGGCGCCGGTAACGAGATTCACGAGCATGTCTTAAATCTATGAGGGAGACCCGGATTAGGCGACGAGTTCCGAGGAGACGTCCAAGGAAGGAGGAGCCGACATCCCATCATCCCGGTTTCGATCAAGGAGCAGACGCCCCTGAATAAGGGACGGATGCCGCCCGCCTTTGGAAAGCGGGACTGCAGGACCACAAGCCGCGCGCCCATCCCCGCGGGTTGACGGGTGCACGCGCGAACGCGTCCTGGCGGAACAGCGTAACCCGACGCACATCCGCACCGAAATAGAAAAATGGTGAACCCGACGTGAATATCTTCTCCTCGATTCGAGGACCGATGGCTTTCAGAGGTGTTGGAAGACCGGCATGTTGCCCGGCCAAGCATTCAGTCTTACCCGCCAGGGGCTGGGGAAGGGACATCGGGCACTCCGTCTCGCAACGTCGAGGGCCTGGGTTCCCCCCACGGAAGGCGTCGTGGCGTTAATGGTTGGTTGTCGATTCCTTTTTCCGGTCAGTGTTAATGGGTCCTTCTCCCTGCTTTCAGAAATCAGGTCGCCCGATCCAGTGCCCGATCGCCACCCGCCCACTGGCGCAGGGGTTGGGGAAACACCGACGCGGCTACTCCGCGCGGTCCCGCCCGTTCCACGGCCGTCCCAGCAGCCGCAATTGCGGGACAACCACGCCCTCTCTCCCCCTCGGAGGTCATCCAGAGAAGGGTGATCAACACCCTGGTGCGGAGATATGAGGAAGAGGGAGTCATCCCCACTAGGGACATGGCTCGACTAGACCTTGAGGAGGCTGCACCTCGCCACCACCGCCGCCCCCGAGGGCCGCGCAGGGAGGCACCACTGCCTACCTCAACGTCCAACCGCTTCGGGAGCTTATCCCCGGAGCGCTCTGACAGTTCCCTTCCCTATGCGGATGAGGTGGAAGATGCCCGGGATCACCCTATCCGGGATTCACTCCAGAGATCTACGGTAAGGACTCCCGCCAGGCCACGGCGACACCGCTGCCAGGCCTCTCAAGTCGAAGAGCGGGCTCTCCACCTGCCCGCGCCGCTCATCCCGACTCGTCTGTCCTGACGCCAACGTCTGGCACGAGCGGAAGAGGATGCCCACCTTGGGGCCCTAGCAACAGCGGCCGCATTGGCCCAAGCCACTGTTGGCTCCAGTCGCCAGGCCCCTGCGCATCCTGAGCAGGGGAACTTCTATGCCCGACCTGGATCGAGGCCTCGACCGCCCCAAAGGCAGGTTGGGTCGACTCTCCCGGTTGCTGGTGCAGGCAGTAGCCACCGCGGACCACCTCGCGGTAGCGCTATTCACCAACGGGATCTACTCCGTGTGGCCGATCTAGGAGGCATGGGTCATCGCACCTTCCGATCCCGGCCCGAAGGCCTGCCCGGAATCATCTCTCCCCGCGTCCCCTTTGATATCTGTCCCGGTGCCCCTCACACCTTGGTTTCCAGTCCTCTTGGCCCCAGCACCAGTGCGGCCGGAGGACGCCAGGACAGAGATCATCCCTTCCCCGAAGAACCACCCAGGGGAAGGAAGGCAAGGCGTCGACGTCGAGGGAAGAATGTTACGGAATTCCGGACAGAGATCCGACCGGTTCGCTTCTCTGATTCAGAGGCGGAGTAAGATTCGGCGACAGAGCCCTTTCCCCAATCCCGCCAGTCAAGGGCAGGGGTAGGAATGCGGCACGTCAGCCTCGTGCTCCCCGAGAGCGAGATCGATGTGATCCCCGCTTCTCTCCGAAGGTATATCCGGAGTAATGAGGGCCTAGTAGACCGCCAAGGATCAAGCTTGCGGTTGGTACCGGCCCCTCCGGAAGTGCCTTCCGTCTCGATCGGAGAAGCCGGAGACTTTTTCTGGGGACCGACGGTCGAACCACGATCTGGTGAACCCTCGGCGAGCACCGATGCTACGGCAGGATGTTCGCTCGCCGGCCCGTCCTATCGTGATGTGGTAGCCAGGGCACCGCCACCCTCAGAGGGCGGCCCGGGATATGGAGGCCAATCGGCCTGTTCGCCGTATTCACCGCCGGCCAGCCCGTCAGCCCGGCGGCCCGCCTTGGCACCACTGCCGGTTCCCCGTCCGTTCCCAGTCATTGAAGAGGACCAAGGAGATCTGGGTCCCGAGTTTGAGTCGTGGAGCTTCTAGACCGTCCTTTCAGAGGGCCACTTCCCTGAGAAGTTTTGGCCAGTCGCAGGACCGGGCTTTGATGCACCCGAATCGCTCACCCCGGATGAGTTCGAATGCTTCCGCCGAACTCTCCGGGAGACTCGCTCCTGTCTTCACTTCCTACAAATGCCATACCCCGGGAGTCAAGTGCACCTGGAGGATATTGGTGAGCAGTGCCGTCAAATTGACCTGGCCATGCTCCTCGCGGCTCGGCACCCCGGGTCATTTGAGCACCACGAGGCCCTCCAACAACGATGCGTTGAGTGTTTTCAAGTACTTCGCAAAGTTATCGAGGAAGCCACTCCCCACGTGTATATCCGTGGATGGGGGCAGTACGCTGCCCTACGCTTCAGTGTGATTCGCCGACAGCCCGATTCGCTGGGTGGCCCTGAGGTTATATCCCCAGGGACAGAAACGGTCAATATGGCTGACCTGTCGGGAGAGGGGAACGACTTGGAACTTCTCGACGGGGGCTTCCCCCCCGAAGACAAGCCGTCTTCAGAGCCATCGGTGAGAGTCACTCGTCATCAGAGGAACCTCCTGGGGCTCCCCGCACCCACTGAAGCACTGACGTTGAGCCGAAACGTCAGCAAAGGAAAAGAGCACAGCGAGGCTATAAAGCCCGCCGACCCATCTGCCTCCATGCAGAGGGAAGAGGAGGATCCTGAGAAGGCTACGCTACGTCAGCAGCTCGCTGAACAGAAGAAGCTGGTTGACCAGCTCCTCGCCGAGCGCGCTGCAGAACGGCGGCCTGACTACGGTGATCCTAGGCCAGGACAGCAGGGACCGGAACAACCGCTCCTCGACGAGACTCTCCCGGGCAACCGTGATTACGCCGTGTTCGCCGACAGGAGAGAGGCCATTGCCTACGGCAAGAGGGCGCGGTATGTTTCGACACACCCTCCCGAGCGGCGTGACTACCTGAGAGACCCCGCTCGGATTCCTCCCGCTGCCCCAAGGGCCGCTCCGCCCGCCATCCCACGAGCTGCCGAGTTCGACGACCCGGTCGACGACCCGATTGAAGGGCCATGCAATGCGCTCGTGGTTAATGATCCTCGCCAGGACTGGAACCCATGTCCGGACGATCCGATTGCGGCACTCATTGCCCGCTTGGAGGCCTTGGAGACTCGGCAGGTGGCGATCCCACCGGACGGCAAGCCCTACCCAGCATGGGTGGATGACATGCCGGCGCCTCCGGGATTCGGGAATCCCACTTTCTCTCCCTTAAACGGGACTGGAGATCCACCACAGCATTTAGCCCACTTCAACTCGAGGTGCGGGCCTATGTTGGGGACTCCGGCGCAGCAAGAGGCCGCTAAGCTTCGCTGCTTTGTTCAGACACTGGAAGGGCCAGCGTTTGTCTGGTACAGCCAGCTCCCCGTCGGGTTGGTAACCAGCTGGGAGGACCTCCGTAGACAGTTCCTCTACCAGTTCAGTTCCACGACCCGGAAGACAAGTATCGCAGACCTATTCAAGTGCAAGCAGAGGCCTGATGAGCGAGTCGCGGACTTCGTCGCCCGATGGAAGGGTCTCACGTATTCCCTTGAAATGCCATTGACTCAGGATCAGTTGCTGACAATGTGCGTCGGGAACGTCAAGACCGAGCTGGTCCCTTCCCTGATCACTCAGAATTACCCCGGAGGGTTCAGGGACTTCTCAGACAAAGCTCAACGTCTTGAGGAAGCCCTGCAACAGGCCAGCCAGGCACACCCGCTGCCTCCTATGATTCCTGCAAGGAGAGTCAGCAGGGCTGAGCCCGCTGCTGTCGCCCAGATAGAGGCCCCCAGGCCATTGGAGCTGCTACCGGCGAGGCCAGCTCCACAGCCTCACAGGAATCCGCCTCCACGGGCTCAGTTCCCGGCCCAGCAGCGGCAGCCTCAGAACCGGCCGGCCCCTCCGCGTAATGTACCGCCGCAACCCAGGCGAGATAATCAGGGTCCACCTCCTCGGCCGGCCCCTCCAGCCCCTCGTCAAGACCACGCTCCCAGGGGCCCGCGACACCTGACTTACTCATTCCACGAGGATCAGGTCCCCGGTTATTTCCGGAGCGCCCTGGAGCAGAGGATTGTGCGACTGCCTGAGTGTTGGAGGCCAGAGGAGGCATATCTTACGAATAACCCCCGCTACTGCCCCTACCATCGGGCCCTGGGGCACACCATCCAGCGGTGTTATGTGTTTAAGGATTGGCTCCAAGACCAGATTAACAACAATGTAATCAGGTTGGGCCCAGCTCCGGCACAAGTGGCGGGCGTGTTCGTGGGATCAGATGACGATAGTGGCAACGAGGACGAATGGCAGCTGTTCTCCGACAGCGGGTCCCAGAAGTATAAAAACTGGATGGCCCGCAAGACGACCATTCGCGCCCATGGAATCATCCGTGCGCGCTTGAATCAGCCTGAGCCCCCGGAATCTGCGGGTGTTGCTTCGGCATCGTCGTCCCAGCCTGCCTCTTCCAAGAGGAGCAAACGGTGGCAGCGCAAGAAGGAAGAGTGCGCCCCGCCAGTTCCGCCACTATCCCGCACTCTCGGCGATTTCATGCCCCCGGAGATGGGGGTCCCTCCTCGGATCCGCCCGGTGATGGATGATTCGTCCGATGACGGTATTGGGTACGCTTCGGTTAATACCGTCGAGCTGGTAAATCCCTTTTCGGTTCCCGACGTTGAAGAACACCAGGTGGACCTCCGTAGTGTCCCCGGTCGTCGCCACCGTCGGAAGAACCGCAGCAGCAGGAGTCGCCGGGGCACAGCCGTTGGTACCTCCAGCCAGGCCATGCACGCCACTGAGACTAGGCAGCAGGCTCAAAACTGAGCACAACGTGCGCCGCCCCCCCATTCGGGGATGACGGATTCGCCTCCGCCGCTGTTTGTGGTGTGGGACCAGGCAGAACTGCCTCAGCCGCGTCACGACCAGCTCCGCCCTGCCACGGGTCCATCCCGACCTCCTGACCCCAGTACGGTGACCATTTCCCGGACTGCAGCCAGTGAACAACGAGATGCGCCAAGTACCAGTCGGCCGCCGATCCAACCGGCAAGGCCCGTCATGCCGCCAACCGCAGAGCAACCTCCTGCAACCAGGGGCTCGCGCTTGGCCAAAAAGTATGATGTCCTGAAGCACTTGGTCGACATCCCAGCAAGGCTCTCCATCCTTGAGGCTCTGCGCATGTCATCTGAGATGCGCGAGGCACTCGCTGAAGCCCTAAAGAGCCCCCTCCAGTTTGAGACAGAGGTTGCGGCTGCAGAGGCCTTTCACGCCGAAACGATCGAGGACGTCGAATGTCAGGCAGTTATCTCGTTCTCTGGTAAGGATGAAGACCCTCCTATACAGGGACATATTCGTCCGCTGTATGTCACTGGCCAGTTCAATGGCCTTGAAGTCCGGCGCTGTCTTGTCGACACGGGGTCCGGGATTAACCTGATTCCAACTCGGACGCTCCGGAGATTGGGGTTGTCTGAGGATGACTTGATTCCCTCCGACCTCAGGATCCAGGGGTACGACCGCACCGAGCAAACCCCGGTCGGCATGATACGTTTGAAGACCCAGTTCGGTGACTTGGTTGCCAAAACCGAATTCATGGTAGTCTCTCAGGACACTGCGTACAACGCATTGATGGGCAGGCCATGGCTCCACCTTCATGCGGCGGTTCCCTCGTCATACCACCAATGCCTCAAATACTCCCTTAATGGTCGAGTAGGCATGCTTCAAGGAGATGCCTCTCCTTTTGCCTCATGTGAAGCCCGCTATCTGGACGCGGACTATTACAAGAGCAAGGATAAGCAGATCCAGGCAGGTGAGGTTGAGCCTGTCGCTGTTGCAAGTGATCCCTGGGCAAGTCTGGATGACGCTTACGTCCTCCCCATTCACCGGTTGGACGTCGCCATGGTCTCGACGGCCCGCGAGTCTCCTGATGAGATGACCGCAACCGCCCGCGCCAGCACCAGTGGCCCAGCAGGATCTTGTAGCCCCCATGAAGTTTCCGACGCAGTCTCTCCCGTGGACGATCCCTCCCCGAGTGGAGAGGACGTGGAAGATGCACCCCCATCCTTTGAGGAGGGCGTCCCCGCCACGGTCGATGAGTAAATACAGGTGAACCTTGGAACCGAGGCCGATCCAAGACCCACATTGGTCAGTGCCACCATGCCCTCTGAGGAGCGGAAGCAGTACGTGGACTTTCTCAGGCAGCACCGTGATGTGTTCGCTTGGGGCTATGACGAGATGTCGGGGCTAGATCCTCAGGTAGCCGTCCACCGCCTTGGTCTCCCGGCGAACCATCGCGGGTTCAAGCAGCCTCCCAGGAAGACGCACCCGTCCCACGGTGCCATGGTTGAGGCCGAAGTTGACAAGCTTATCAAAGCCAACTTCGTGAGGGAAGTTCAGTACCCCAAATGGCTGGCCAACATTGTGCCGGTCAGGAAGAAGAACTGGCAGATCAGAGTCTGCATCGACTTCCGCATTCTCAACCGCCACTGTCCGAAGGATGATTTTCCCCTTCCAGTGACAGAGCTGTTGATTGATGCCACGTCAGGGTTCCAAGCCCTCTCCTTCATGGATGGATACTCCGGATACAACCAAATTCGGATGGCCCCTGAGGATGAGAAGTTCACTGCCTTCAGGGCCCCCCAAGGTATCTTTTGCTACCGGGTCATGCCCTTCGGCCTGAAGAATGCAGGTGTCACCTATCAACGGGTGATGCACCGCATATTCAAGCCAATCCTCGGCACGCTGGTGGAATGCTACGTCGACGACTTGGTTGTCAAATCGCGCTAGCGTCAGGACCATCTCAAAGATCTTGAGAAAGTGTTCGGCTTCCTCTGGTCTCGCTGCCTGAAGATGAACCCGTTGAAGCGTGCCTTTGGGGTCACCTCCGGAAAGTTCCTTGGATTTGTGGTAAGATACCGGGGTATTGAGATCGACCCAGAGAAAATCAGGGCGATTAGCCAAATGCATCCCCCAGGTACCATCCGGGAACTGCAAGGGCTCCAAGGCCACTTAGCCTATATACGCCGATTCATTGCGAAT
Organism: Viscum album; assembly: GCA_963277665.1. NCBI lineage: Eukaryota > Viridiplantae > Streptophyta > Magnoliopsida > Santalales > Viscaceae > Viscum > Viscum album. Next base: position 1,016,242,806 of record OY728152.1, read on the forward strand.
CTGGCCGGCAAGTGTAAGCCCTTTTCTCGGCTAATGAAGAAAGGTGCCACCTATGTATGGGATAAAGAGTGTCAGACCGCTTTCGAGGAAATCAAGCAGTACCTGCTTCAACCTCCGGTTCTAATGCCGCCTATGTCCGGGAAGCCGCTGGTCCTCTATGTGACCGCCCTGGAACGGTCCCTGGGTGCCCTTCTCGCCTAGAAGAACAACGAGGGAACGAAGAATAGCCTCTATTACATCAGTCGCATGCTCCTCGATGCGGAAGTTAGGTATTCCCCCATCGAGAAGAGCTTCCTGGCGCTCGTATTTGCCGTACAGAAATTACGGCACTACTTGCAGCACCATGAGGTACAGTTGGTTTCTCGGGTAGACCCGTTGAAGTATATCCTGAGCCGTCCTATGTTGACTGGCCGTCTAGCGCGGTGGGCTGTGATTCTCCAGCAGTTCGACATCAGGTATGTGTCTCAGAAGGCCATCAAAGGGCAAGCATTGGCAGACTTTCTGGCAGCTCACCCGACCTCCGCGGATCAGCCGCTGGATCTAGGCTTTCCTGATGAGACCATTCTCTCGGTTGATCGAGCCGATCCATGCTGGCAGATGCACTTTGACGGTGCCTCCCGGAGCCCCACCGGTAGAAGAATCGATAATCCTAAGCTCAACAGAGTGGGCTTGGGCATCGTCTTCATTACCCCGGAGCGAGCCGTGCTGCCATACTCGTTCCTGTTGTCAGAGGGCTGTACCAACAATGAGGCGGAATACCATGCCCTCATCACCGGCCTCGAGTTGGCTCTCGAGATCGACGTGCCCCGTCTGTGCGTGAAAGGGGACTCCGAGCTGGTCGTTAAGAAGATCAATGGCGACTATGTTGTCAGGAAGCCGGAACTTGTGCCATTGCTGGAGTGCACCCTCCTTCTGATGGCCTGGTTCCCTTCTCGACCAGAAATTGTCCATATTCCCCGGTCGCAGAACGGTCGAGCAGATGCTTTGGCCAGCCTTGCCACGTCACTTGCGGAGCCTGAACAGGACAACCTGATCGTCCGCGTGACGCGCCGCAGGATCATCGCTCCCATTATCCCGGAAGAAGATCGCGGCCCGTTGGTAAGTAATATCACCACGGTTTCCCCTATGCCCGGAGCCCCGAGTACCCCAGATAGGACAGTCGGATCAGCCCCTGATTGGAGGACGCCTTTGGTTGAGTACCTCCAACATGGCATTCTTCCATCGGATCGGGCCGAGCGCGAGCGAGTTCGACGCCGCGCATCGCAGTTTGTCCTCCAGAGCAGCCCCGGCCTGGAGCAGATCCTCTACAAACGCGGATTTGATGGTGTTCTCCTCCGTTGCCTTCAGGGAGTTGAGATCCCACGAGTCATGCAAGAGGTTCATGCCGGTTCATGCGGTGCCCACCAGACTGGGCCGAAGCTGTCCCACCAGATTCGGAGGTTGGGATACTTCTGGCCCTCCATGATCCATGACTGCATCGAGTATGCCAGGAGGTGCCATGCGTGCCAGGTTCATAAGAACTTTGTGCATCGGCCGTAGGAACCTCTCCATACCACTAGGTATTCCTGGCCTTTTGCAGTCTGGGGTCTGGACGTTGTGGGACCTTACCCGCCGGCGACAGCTCACCAGTGCCGGTTCATTCTGACCGCCACAGACATCTTCTCCAAATGGGCAGAGGCGATTCCGCTCAGAGAGGTCAAATCCTGTTCGATCGCTGACTTCGTGACCTCCAACATCATCTATCGAATTGGAGTGCCTCACGCTATCCTCACGGATAACGGAACCAATTTCTGAGCAGCCGAGTTGAAGAAGTTGTACGCCAAGTTTAACATTCGCTCGAACCATACATCTCGCTATCATGCGCAGGTGAATGGACAGATCGAGGCGTTTAACAAAACCCTCTCTAACATTCTGCAAAAGATGGTTGGTCAGAACAAGAAGAGTTGGACGGACAAGCTCCCCAACGCCCTCTGGGCTTATCGGACGACGACTCGCAATTCCACCCAGATGACCCCTTATTCCCTGGTGTACGGAGCTGAGGCCGTCCTGCCCATTGAGATCCAGTTGCCGTCCTTGCGCACTGCGGTCTACGACCAGCAAGCGCCGGACAGAGTTGCTGAAGCCCGTCTAGTCGAGTTGGAAGCACTGGATGAGAATAGACTTCGCGCTTTGCACAACTTGGAGAGGCATCAAAGCAGAATGGCTCGAGCTTTCAATAAGAAGGTTCGCCTCCGCTCCTTCCTGCAGGGTGATCTAGTGCTAGCCCTAAGAGCACCGATGATCCCCGGCAGGAAGCCACCCAAGTTGGAGCCCAAGTGGGAGGGACCTTTTGTTGTCCACAAGGTCTATCCCAATGGAACGTACTCCCTAGAGACTATGGATGGTGAGCGTGTCACTCCTCCCACCAACGCTAGGTTTCTCAAGCAGTACTTTGCCTGAGTACACTACGTCCGCGCGGCAAGACGTTAAACTGCCAAGCATCATTCGTCCAGGCTACAAGACGTTAAACTGTTCAGCATTCGTCCGCGCTGCAAGACGTTAAACTGCCAAGTGCCTCGTCCTGCATGACGCTAAACTGCACCACGTCCAAGCTGCACGACGTTAAACTGCCCAGCGTATCGTCCTGCATGACGTTAAACTGCCCCTCGAGAATTACGTGCGGCTTGATTCCCATCTTCATGGGATACGTAGGACCGCCTGGACGTTCATGTTTCAGGCCCAGCCCCATCCTTTGGGAGTTTTCATCCCATCTTGGGCCCTTGGCCCAGTTGCCTCCGGGTGTGCGGCGTATGGTGTGAACGCGGGGCTATGCCCTCATTCACGTCGGTTTGCTCGCCACGCTGTACGCCCCCCACGTTTGGGGATGCCTTCTGCTCCCCCCTTCCTTTCTCGTCCTGCATGACGTTAAACTGCACTTCAAGAACTATGTGCGGCTTGATTCCCATCCTTATGGGATACGTAGGACCGCCTGGACATTCATGTTTCAGGCCCAGCCCCATTTCCCGGGAATCTCTATCCCGCGTCAGGCCTCTGGCCCAAGTCCCCCTCCTTTTTGTGCGAGGCGTATCGCGTGAGCGGGGGATTATGTCCTCATTCACGTCGGTCTACTGGTCGCGCCGTACGCCTCCCCCCCCCCGTGTGTGGGACCACCTCACACCTCTCATCGTCCTGCATGACGTTAAACTGCCTCTCAAGAACTACGTATGGATTGATTCCCATCCTTATGGGATACGTAGGACCGCCTGGACGCTTGTGTTTCAGGTCCAGCCCCGTCTCTTGGTTGATCACGGGGATCTTCCCTCTTTTGGTTGCTCTCAGGGTGAGTCCTCCGACCCTTTTCGGTGATCTGTTAACATGTTTTGGGTACTTCGGTCTATGACTCGTAGTGTCAGATTCAATCCCGACAAGTCCTGTGTTGCTTGTCAGGCCTCGCGCTTCCTTTTTTTCGAGCCTTCACTCAAAGGGATCCTCGTTAGCGGTTTGGGTATGATGCCTCAGTGCTCTCCTACCGCTCCGGGTCGATTTACCGGCGGGTCTTGGGCCGCAAATCGATATGAATCCTGCGATTGAGTGGTCGATGCTCGTTTTCTTGCCCCGTCTTAGGCTGACGCGATCGGATGTTGTGTTGCGAATATGGTCAGCAACGTCCTTGATCGCCATGTCGGCTCTTTCAGGCTCTGAACATTGGTTGCGCAGTCCTCATCACACTCCGCCTTTGTGCGTTGTAGTGGAATCTCGACACTCTCTTCATACTGACCTTCAGTACACCTCTACACGTTAGGCAGACCAACCAGGGTAATGATGTCGTTCGAGGCTCCCATGATCTGAGCACCAAGGGTATATGCGGATGTCCTCCCTAAGGGCCATGCGTAGCTGGACCCTCGTCCCCATAAGGAGGAGGGAGTCGCCCGAACAATCGCGTTTTGGGCCCAGTGTATCTGGAGGCTAGCATCTCTGCCCCTCGGGTGATGGACATACGCAGACCCCTGTCCCAAGACTCTTCTCCTGGAATCGTGCGTGACCGCAGGGCTGAGTATGTTCCCACCTCCGCCGTGTCCGCCGTACCGCAATAAGCGGGTTCCTTCATGGTCCGAACCACACGACCTTAAACTGTGTTGTCTGGTCCTACCACACGACCGTAAACTGTGATCGTCTTGGCCGCCCGACGAGAAACGGCACTGCATCGTGATGTCCTCCTCAGGGGACACTCATGTTGGGCGTTGGTTAATAACCACGCCATTCATCAATGCCTTCCGTGGCTTGATTATTTTGGCGACGCCAGAGATTTGTCAATCACAGGCATGTCGCCGCACAAAGGAAAACCATTCATCTTTAAGGACAAACAAGAAATATCAAATGCCGCTCCTTCTGTGTGCGAGGGTCAGACCCGCACTCTTCCCCGCGCTGGTGCCCGATTCTGTTGCGCCGCGCTTCAAGAACTACGTGTGGCTTGATTCCCATCCTTATGGGATACGTAGGAACGCCCGGATGTTTGAAACATCGGGTCCAGTCCCCCACCTCTTAGAGATTCCCCCTTCTCTGGGGAATCCGCCGCCTTCAGGTCACCCTCAAGGCGTGTTCCCCAACCCCTTGCAGTGGTCCACCGGTGTCAAGAGTACTCTGGTTTATTTCCAGGAGGGTCAGGTTCCGCTTGGTCAGGTTTCCTCCACTTTTCAGGCTTCGTGCTCCCTTTCATTCGGACCCATCGTCTACGCCCTGGGTGGAGCCCCCGTGAACGGTTCGGACACAATGCCTCAGTGCTCTCCCACCGACTCGGGCCGGTACCCCCAATGGCCTCGGGCAGCAAATCGATATGAATCCTGCGATTGAGCGGTCGATGCTCATTTGCTACCTCATTCCACCAACGGTTAGTGCAATATTGATGCTGCTTTTCCGCCACGGTCGGCAGTGCTCCCATATCGTTACCCCGGTGCCCCCAGTCCTTGAGTGAATGGCCGCATGATTCACATTTTCCACCTCCCATTCTGAACAGGCGAAACCTCGACACTCTTGACACTATCCCTCAGTGCATCTTCACATATCCAGGGGATAGGACCACGATGTGGCGTACTTTGAGGTCCTTATGGTCCGAGCTCTAAGTCCTTAAACTAATATCTATCCTTATGGTCCGAGCTCTAAGAACTTAAACTAAGATCTCTTCTTATGGTCCCAGCTCTAAGACCTTAAACTAAGATCTACCCCTATGGTCCGAGCTCTAAAGACCTTTAACTAAGATCTACCCTTATGGTCCGAGCTCTAAGACCTTAAACTAAGATCTCTCCTTATGGTCCAAGCTCTAAGACCTTAAACTAAGATCTCTTCTTATGGTCCGAGCTCTAAGACCTTAAACTAAGATCTACCCCTATGGTCCGAGCTCTAAAGACCTTAAACTAAGATCTACCCTTATGGTCCGAGCTCTAAAGACCTTAAACTAAGATCTCTCCTTATGGTCCAAGCTCTAAGACCTTAAACTAAGATCTCTCCTTATGGTCCGAGCTCTAAAGACCTTAAACTAAGATCTACCCTTATGGTCCGAGCTCTAAGACCTTAAACTAAGATCTCCCCTTATGGTCCGAGCTCTAAGACCTTAAACTAAGATCTCTCTTTATGGTCCGAGCTCTAAGACCTTAAACTAAGATCTCTCTTTATGGTCCGAGCTCTAAGACCTTAAACTAAGATCTCCCCTTATGGTCCGAGCTCTAAGACCTTAAACTAAGATCTCCCTAAACGGGATTCTGCGTCCTGCATGACGTTAAACTGCATTCGCAGAACTACGTGTGGCTTGATCTCCAGCCTGATGGAGTACATAGGAACGCCCAGGCATTCTGACTCGGGTCCAGCCTCAGGGATCGTTAAGTCCCGCCCCTCCTCGTCGCCGGTCGTCTGGCCTGGCTTCTGGTAGAGTGGTGCAGTTGTGATATTCTCCCCGATTCAGCTCGGGATGCCCCACTGCAATGGTGGGAAGCGACGGTTTCCTCGTCAAAGAGGTGCTGTCTGCGAATTGGGGTGACTCACGACCAGATTAGTGCATCCGCCTAATACGCTTTCCCCACGGTGGCGCAATTTTGAGAGCGTTGGATTCTGTCCGAACAAATCGTCACTTCGCCCCACGCTTCGCATGCCCTGTTGATCTGGATTTCCACCCTTGTGTCTGAAGGAACCCCAAAGCGGTATTCATGATGACATGTGGTCCGCCTCCTGCAATATGAATGATGGCCTTCGGTCTGTCTATTGCAGTTGTTATGGTCGATCCACTGTCCGCCTACCGTCTTGGGCATTTCCTGGAAGGCCGACCGTTGTGGATTTCTGGATTCGGGACACGCGATTCACCCTTTCTCATTTCCCTATGTTCGGATAAAATCTCAACGCCCCTAGCATTGTCCCGCTCGTGTGTCGCAACAAGTTGGGGGGATGATACATTGATTAGGTCTGAGGTCTCCTTTCCTAGGAATGACCTCCCTCTTTTCTCTAGAAATCCAGGCCCAATTGTGGATGCCTGAATCTTGGTTAACGCTCCCGCAAGACAATGAATTGTGGTTGAGCACGTTAATCCAAAAGTCCCGCGCAGCCCAGGACTTCGGCATTCCGGCGTCTCCCTCGGAACCCGATCGTTGCGGCCTCTCGCCGATCAGATTCCGAGGGGGGGCTTTTGTAGACGCCGGAAAAGTCCGTTGTTCCCAAACGAAGCTCCGGATGCGGAAATCGAAGTGATATTTGGTGTCAGAGGCACGTTCCGGAGGGCCCGGAAGACTTGCGCGAAATTTCAGAGGCCCGCGCGCAAAGTTGAGTCGCGGCGCGCAATCCTCCCGGGATGCGCGCAATGCGCTGGGCCGGCGCGCTATTTTGCGCGCCCGTGGCCTGCGCGGCTCCCTTGCGCGCCGGGCCCTGATTCCGCGCCCGCGAAGGGAATTCCGCGCCCGTGACCGGATTCCGCGCCCGGGGTTGCCTATAAATATAAGGCGACCCCCGACGTTTTGAAGGTTGCCAGAATCCGAAGCGTCGCTCGTTCGCGCAATCCAACCCCTTCCGCGCGCAATGCCGATCTTCAGGTAACCTCCTTTCTTTCGCGCAATAGAGCCTTGGGGTTCACCTTCGCGCGCAATCCCCTTGGCTCCTTTCCTTTGAATAATCCTTAACCCGAAGGCCTTTGCGCGCAAAAGAAGCCTCTTGTGCGCAATCCATCTCGATTGAGCGCACCCCCCTCTTCAAAGTGGTCGTTCGTTAGAGAATGAGTTGTTTCCCCCGCGAGCTGTCCGAAGCCCGGTGCGCGCAATCTCAATCATCCGCGTGCAAAGGGATGGCCCGATTGCGCGCCAGCCCGCCATTTTGCGCGCCGACCTGCTGTTTTGCGCGCAAAGCTCCTCTTTTGCGCGCAATCCGCCAGGGTCGCCCCCTTGACCCCCTGAGGGTACCCGCCTGCGTGGAGCCCGATGATCTTCATCCTGGGTGCCCGCACCGTGCGTTGTCTTCCCGTGCAGCCCTCCAGGCTTGCGCGAAGTGACACGGACCCATCGGCGGCAACCAACGTCCAGCATGACGTTAAACTGCACATTCGTCCCGCATGACGCTAAACTGCATCCGTCCAACATGACGTTAAATTGTACTACGTCCAAGCTGCATGACGCTAAACTGCCTAGCCCCTATCGTCCGTGCTGCAAGACGTTAAACCTCCAAGCATCTTCGTCCTCAACACACGACGTTAAACTATACTTCGTCCGGCAAGACGTTAAACCGTCTGCTTCGTCCTCAACACACGACGTTAAACTGTACTTCGTCCGGCAAGACGTTAAACCGTCCGCATCACCCGATCCCGTGCCTCGCACGTAGGGTCCCCCCTCCGGTTTGGATGTGGCCCCCACCCGCTCGTCTCTGCAGGGATGTCAGGATTGTCCCTCTTTAGGGACGATTTAATGGGAGCGGCTTTTCCCGACGGGGGTAGGGTATTACAAACCCCTAGTTTCTTGTGGGGGGCTGCACATGTGTATCTCCATTGCGCTACCCCACTGCCGAAGCCAGTAGAGGGTGTGACTGGGATCGAGGTGTCTCCTACTTTCGGTCCAAGTCCCTTCCAACTGAGTTTTGCCGCATCCGGGCTGCCTCAAGTGCGTAAGTCCTGACAGAATGAACTACGTGGACTTTGATCCTTGTCTTCTAAACAGGGTACGTAGGAAACCTCCCTGAGGTTCAAGCCCGCCACCTGGTCGTCCCGGTCGTATTCACGTCGGTTCGTCCATCAGTGGACCCCTCCAGGGTTCACACTTGCGTCGATTCACCTATGAATCCGCCCCTGTGGGAGACTGCCCGTGTGTATCTCCATTGTGCCTCCCCACAGCCCCTTTTTTCCATCGTCCAGCATGACGTGAAACTGTGATCCACCCGGCCGTTCCATCCCCCTCTGTGCGAGGTGGTTCGGTTCAATCCTCCGCCCGGCGGCCTCGACCTCTTCGTGAGTCGGCTTTCCGACGTCCAGCATGACGTTAAACTGTATACCTGAACTACGTCGACTTTGATCCGTGCTAACGCGCGGTACGTAGGAAGCCCCTATGGGGTCCAAGCTCTTCACTCCACCATCCATCCTGATCCTTACCCGGGCCGCCACATCCCGGTGGGGTCATGCCACTTCACTCCACTCCACATCACTTGGGAAGCCGCCCATGCGCTGGCCCCAGCATCGGAGGTTCCCCGCAAGGGGTTCTGTCATCTGATCCACTTTTCGTGTTGATCGGTCTGATGCCGTCCCCGCTGGACGTTAAACTCGCGGCGTACCCCGTGTTAAGCATGGGAAGCTGAGGAAAACCTTAGGGGACACAGTTCCCCGCACCCAGTGCGGGATGCCTCAGGCCATCATGCCTTCGAGAAGCCCTATTAGGGACGGAAGACATACGTGCAGAGCCGCAGTGTTACGACACGCCCCCAGCACCCAGAGCCACCCGGCCTCCTCACCGCAGGTTGCTGCCCCGACCAGACTCCTTGGAGCGTCCGGGCGGAAGCAGCGTAATTAACCGGTGTCCATGAAGATATGGCTCCGTGAACGAGATTCACGAGCATGTCTTAAATCTATGAGGGAGACCCGGATTAGGCGACGAGTTCCGAGGAGACGTCCAAGGAAGGAGGGGCCGACATCCCATCATCCCGGTTTCGATCAAGGAGCAGACGCCCCTGAATAAGGGACGGATGCCGCCCGCCTTTGGAAAGCGGGACTGCGGGACCACAAGCCGCGCGCCCATCCCCTCGGGTTGACGGGTGCACGCGCGAACGCGTCCTGGCGGAACAGCGTAACCTGACGCACATCCGCACTGAAACAGTAGGTATGACGAGGAAGGGGTCATCCCCACAAGGGGCATGGCCCGCTTGGATATAGAGGTGGTCGCGCCTCACCACCATCGCCGCCCTCTAGGGCCACGCAGAGAGCCGCTGCTCCCCACGCCGACGTTCAACCGCTTCGGGAGCCTATCCCCGGAGCGCATTGACACATCCCTCCCCTACGCCAATGAGGTGGGGGATGTACGGGTCCACATGATCGGCAATCCATCACAGGGGTTAACGACAAGAACCCCCGCCAGGCCGCGCCGACGCCGCCGCCTGACTCCCCGAGCCGAGGAGTAGTCAATCTTCATGCCTGCACCACCGGTTCCGGCCCATCTGACTCGACTCCAGCGTCGGGCGCGAGTGGGGGAGAATGATCGTCCTGGGGCACTAGCATCAGCAACCATCATGGCCCCATCCACTACTGACTCCTGTTCCCATATCCCTATGCAAGATGAGCAGGGGAAGCTGCGTGTCCGACTGGGATCGAAACCCTGACCACCCTGCAGGCCGGTTGGGTCGAATCTCCCGGTCGCGGACACTGGCAATGGCCACTGCGGACCAATCCGCGGTAGTGCCGCTCACCATGAAGGCTCATTCCGTGCCACTGATCTGGGAAGCCGAACGCTTCTTCGTGACGGCTATGCTCTGGGTATGACTCCTTCCAGCACCCAATGCATGGGGTATGAGGTCACACCCCCTACCGCCGGTCGCGAGCATGGAGTCATCGTGTATCCAGTCTCTCACTCACATAGAGGTCCTACCCATGTCCCTTTCGACATCTTTCTCGGTGCTTCTCGCACCCCGGCCTTTGGTCCCCTCTGTCCCAGAACTATTGTGGTCAGGGGACCCCATGAAGAAAGTCATCCTTATCCTGAGGAGCTACCCAGGGCAGGAAGGCCGGGCATCGTCACCGTCGGAGAATTGTCCGGGGAGTCCAGACGGGAATCAGACCAGTCTGTTTCTCGGATTCCGAGGTAGAGTACGATTCGACGATAGAACCTCCCCCCCCCCACAACCTTTGGAGTTGAGGGCTGGGATGGGTACGTGGCGCGTCAGTCTCGTACTCCCCGAATGAGAGATCCGTATGATTCCCTCCTCCCTTCGAAGGTATATCTAGGAGGACGAGGGCTTGGCGTTCCGCCAAGGATCAAGCCTCCAGTTGCCGCTGATCACCTCAGAAGCACATCCTTCCCCTGTTAGGGAGGGTGAGGAACTTATCTGGGGACCGACGGAAGGATCGCGAGGCGACACACCCTCGGTGAGCACCGATGTTGTGACAGAAGGCCCATCCACCGGCCCATCCTACCGCGACGTGGCGGCCAGGGCACTACAACCCCAGGAGGATGACCCAGGGATCGGCGGCCAATCAGCATGTTCGCCGTATTGCCCGCCGGCCAGCCCACCGCCCCGACGGCCTGCCACGGCGCCATTGCCGATTCCCCGACATTCCTCAGTGGCTGAGCAGGGGTGGAAAGTTCCAGACCCCGAGCCGGATCCGTGGATCTTCTGGACCATTCTTGCAGCGGGCCACTTCCCTGAGAATTTTTGGCCGATCGCGGAATCGGGATTTGATGTGCCACAGTCACTCACCCCGGGAGAGTTTGAATGCTTCTGCCAGATTTTTTGGGTGACTCACTACCGCCTCCGTCATCAACTAGCGCCTTATCCTGGGAGCCAGGCATATCTCGAGGAGATTGGTGAGTAGTGTCGTCGGGTTGACCTGGCAACACTCCCCGCGGTCCGGCACCGCGAGTCGTTGGGCCTCCACGAGGCCCTTCAGCAACAATGCGTCCAGAGTTTTCAAGTTCTCCGAAGAGTTATTGGGGAGGCCACCCTCCATGTGCACATCCGTGGGTGGGGGAAGTACACTGCTCTCCTCTTCTGTGCGATCCGCCGGTAGCCCGATCCACTGGGCGACCCTGATGGAACGTCGCCAAGGGCAGTGGCAGTCAACATGGCTAAACCTTCAGATGAGGGAAACATTGTGGAGCCCCTCGATGGGGACTCACCCCATGAGACAGGCCGCTTCTGGACCCATCTGGGAGGATTACTCGCCAACAGAGGATCCTCCTAGGTCTTCCAGTACCCACGGAGGCACTGGAACTCGGCCGAAACATCGGCAAGGGTAAAGAGCCCGTCGGGTCTATCAAACTCGCCGACCCATCTGCCTCAGTGCAGAAGGTAGAGGAAGATCCCAAGAAGCCCACGATGCGCCAACAGCTAGCTGAGCAAAGGAGGCTAGTTGATGAGCTCTTGGTCGAGTGCATTGCAGAGCGGCGGCCTGTCTATGGCACCCCTAGACCAGGACAGCAGGGGCAGGAGCATTAACCCCTTTCTGAGATCCCCCCAGGCAACTATGACCGTGTCGTGTTAGCTGACAGGGGAGACACTAGAGACCATGGCAAGAGGGCGTGATATGTTTCGCTAAACCCTCCTGAGCAGTGAGGCAACCTGGGAGACCCTGCTCGGTTTCCTCCCGCCGCTCTGAGAGTCGCTCCTCTAGCTGCCCCCCGAGCCGCTGAGCGCGACTATCGTATCGAAGAGCTTGGAAATGTGCTTGTGGTTAGAGATCCCCGTCAGGACATGAATCCGCATCCGGATGATCTGATGGATGTACTCATCGCTCGCTTGGAGGCCCTGGAAACTCAGTAGGTGGCAATCCCACCGGATGGCAAGTCGTACCCCGCAAGGGTGGATGACATGTCGGCCCCGCCGGGATTTGGGAACCCCACTTTCACCCCCTTTAATGGGACTCGAGACTCGACACAACACTTGGCCCACATCAACTCGAGGTGCGGGCCTATGTTAGGGACTCCGACGCAGTAGGAGGCTGCCAAGATCCGGTGCTTTGTTCAGACACTGGAGGGACCAGCGTTCGTTTGGTACAGCCAGCTCCCTGTTGGATTAGTGACTGGATGGGAGGACCTTTGTCAGAAATTCCTCTACCAGTTCAGTTCCACAACCCGGAAGACAAACATTTCAGACCTCTTCAGGTGCAAGAAAAGGCCCGACGAGTGAGTCGTGGACTTCGTCGCCCGGTGGAAGGGGATCACGTACTCCCTTGACATGCCACTGAATTAGGAGCAATTAATAAAGATGTGTGTGGGGAACGTCAAGCCGGAGTTGGTTCCATTCCTGATCACGCAGAATTACCCTGGAGGGTTCCGGGACTTCTCGGACAAGGCTCAACTCCTCGAAGAAGCCCTGCAACAGGCCAGTCAGGCATGCCCGCTGCCTCCTTTGATCTCTACATGGAGAGCCGCCAGAGCCGAGCCCGCTGTTGTGGCGTAGATAGAGGCCCCCAGACAGCTAGAGTTGATGCCGGTGAGGCCAGCTCAGCATGCTCATAGGGGTCCACCCCCACAGCCTTCGGCCTAGTAGCGACCGCCTCTGAATCAGAAGGCGCCTCCGCGTAACGCACCGCCGCAGCCTAGGCGAGGTAATCTGGATTCGCCTCCTCAGCCTGCTCCACCGACCCCTGGCCATGGTCAGCCCCCAAGAGTCCCCTTTCCAGGAAGAAGGGATCGAGCTTACTCGTTTGGCGATGCAAAAGTCCCTGGTTATTTCTGTAGCGCCTTGGAGCAGAGGATCGTGCGACTGCCTGAGTGCGGGAAGCCAGAAGAGGCGTGTGTCACGGATCACCCCAACTACTGCCCTAATCACCGGTTCCTGGGACACACCATCCAGCAATGCTATGTGTTCATGGATTGGCTCCAAGACCAGATTGACAACAACATAGTCAGGTTGGGCACAGCCCCATCACAGGTGGCAGGTGTCTTCGTGGGATCAGATGGCAGTAATGACAATGAGGATGGGTGGGAACAGGTTTCCGACCGTGGGTCCCGGAAGTATAACGACTAGAATGCCCGCAGGACGGTCGCCAGTGCCCATGGCATCATCCGTGCCCGCCTGGACCAGCCAGAGCCCTCAGAATCTGCGACCGCCGCTTTGGCACCGTCGTCCCAGCCTACTTCTTCCCAAAAGAGCAGGCAGCGGCGCAGGAAGAAAGAACACGCCCTTCCGTTGTCGTCGTCTTCTCGCACGCTTGGCGATTTCATGCCCCCGGGAATGGGGATCCCTCCGAGACCCCGTCCGGTAACGGATGACTCCTCGACCGAGAGCCCGGGGTACGCTTCGGTTAAAACCGTAGAGTTGGTAAATCCCTTCGTGGATCCCGACGACGAGGAGCACCAGGTGAACCTCCCCGAGAGCCCGGGGTACACTTCGGTGAACACCGTAGAGTTGGTAAATCCCTTTGTGGCTCCCGAAGATGAGGAGCGCCGGGTGAACCTCCCCGAGAACCCGGGGTACACTTCGTTTAACACCGTAGAGTTGGTAAATCCCTTCATGGCTCCCGACGACGAGGAGCACCGGGTGAACCTCCCTGAGAGCCCGGGGTACGCTTCGGTTAACACCATAGAGTTGGTAAATCACATTGTGGCTCCCAACGATGAGGAGCGCTAGGTGAACCTCCCCAATTTCCCAAGCCGTTGACAACGTCGACGGAGCTATGGCTACGTGAATCTCTGGGGAACGGAGGTCGTCACCTCCAGTCAGGACGTGCACACCACCGAGACCAGGTAGCAGGCCCAGTGTAGAGAGCAGCACTCGCGACTCCCTTATCCGGTGACAACAGGTTTGCATACACCACTGTTTGTGTTTCTGGATCGGGCGGAATCGCCCTGCCCACGTCGTGACCAGCCCAGCCCTACCATTGGCCGATTGTGGCCTTCCAGTCCTAGCATGGCAGCCACCTACCAGGCTTCAGCTGGCGAACAGTAGGACATGCCAGATACCAGTCAGTCACCGGTCCTGCCAGCAGGGCCCGTCGTGCCCCCAATCACAGAGAGACCTCCTGTAAGAAGAAGCTCACGTTTGGCGCGAATGTATGATGTCCTAAAGAATTTGGCCGACATTCCGGCGAGGCTTCCATCCCTAGGCCCTCCATCTGTCATCTGAGATGTGTGTGGCGCTCGCCGAGGCTCTGAGGAGCCCCCTCCAGATTGAAACGGAAGTAGTGGCCGCAGAATCCTTCCACACCGAGGTGATTGAGGACGCAAATGTCAGGCGGTTATCTCATTCACTGGTGAATATGAAGACCCTCCCATACAGGGGCACATCCGCCCGCTGTACATCACCGGCCAGTTCATTGGCATGGAGGTCCGTCGCTGTCTTGTCGACACGGGTTCTGGGATTAACCTGATCCCAACTTGGACACTGCGAAAAATGGGGTTGTCCGATGATTATTTAATTCCCTCCGACCTTATAATCTAGGGGTATAAAAGGACTGAGAAAACTTCACTCGGCAAGATTCGTCTGAAGACCCAGTTCAGCGGCTTAATTGCCAATACTTAATTCATGGTTGTCTCTCAGGTCACTGCCTACAACCCGTTGATGGGCAGGTCATGGCTCCATCTTCACGCAGTGGTTACTTCATCATACCATCAGTGCCTCAATTACTCTCTTAAGGGTCGAGTGGGTGTGATCCAAGGAGATGTGTCTCCTTTTGCCTCTTGTGAAGCTCGTTACCCGGATGCTGACTATTACAAGAGCAAGGACGAGAAGATCATGGCAGGTGAGGTTGAGCCTGCTGCTGTCGCGAGCGATCCCTGAGCAGGTTTGGATGATGCATATGTCTTCCAAATCCATCGGTTGGAGGCCACGACTCCCGACATGGGAGAGTGATTTTTTGTCTCGGGTACCAGAGGAATGCATATTTCCGGGACTAAGCGACGGTGGGAAATCACCTCGTACTCTTACACCAACCAAGCCCGGGTGATCCCCGATCCTTTTACCCCCGTATGATATTGAGACATTGGGCTTATGGAAATGGAAGTACATCATACGTGCTTGTTTCGTTGAGCCGAGATCGATCGGCCCAGGCCAACGCGACACCACTGCTTCGATGTCGTAAGGCATAGCCCCTTGGGCCGCAGGCCGGATGGGATTGGATCAACCGCCTTCGTTTCTATGGTCTCGGTGGTGCACGAGTCTCCCGTCGTGACGACCCCTGCCGCCCAAGACGGTGCTAGCTCCCCATTAGGTTCGAGCAGCCCCGAGACTGCTCCCCCCATGGACGATCCTTCCACAAGTGGAGAAGAAGACATGGAAGATGCTCCTCCTGTCATTGAGGAGGGTGTCTCCACCACAGTTGACGAGCTCGTACAGGTGAACCTCGGTAGTGAGGCGGACCCGAGACCCACATTGGTCAGTGCCTCTATGCCTCCCGAGGAAAGACAACAGTACATAGGCTTCCTCAGACAGCACCGTGATGTGTTTTCCTAGAGTTATGAAGAGATGCCGGGACTAGATCCCCAAGTAGCCGTCCACCACCTTGGCCTCCCAGTAAATCATCGCGGGTTCAAGCAGCCTCCCAGAAAAATGCACCCCTTTCACGGTGCCATGGTTGAGGCCGAAGTTGATAAGCTCATTAAGGCCAACTTCATCAGGGAAGTCCAGTACCCCAGGTGGCTAGCCAACATTGTGCCCGTCAGGAAGAATAATGGGCAGATCAGGGTATGCATCGACTTCCGTGATCTTAATCTCTACTGTCCGAAGGATGACTTTCCCCTTCCCGTGACATAACTGTTGATCGACGCAACAACCAGGTTTCAAGCCCTCTCCTTCATGGATGGGTACTCTGGGTATAACCAGATCCATATGGCCCCCGAGGATGAAGAGTTCACTGCCTTCAGGGACCCCCAGGGCACTTTCTGGTATCGGGTTATGCCCTTCGTCCTGAAGAACGTGGGTTCCACCTATCAACGGGCTATGCACCGCATATTCAAGAAGATCATCGGGATGCTGGTTGAGTGCTATGTAGATGACCTGGTGGTCAAATCATGTCAGCGCGAAGACCATCTCAAAGACCTTGAGAAAGTGTTCGGTTTGCTCCGTTCACGTCACTTGATGATGAACTCGTTGAAGTGTGCCTTCGGGGTCACCACCAGAAAGTTTCTTGGCTTCATCGTCAGGTATTGAGGTATCGAGATCGACCCTGAGAAGATCAAGGCCATCAGTCAGATGCCTCCCCTGAGTAATATATGGGAGCATCGAGGCCTCCAAGGCCACTTAGCCAACATACGCTGATTCATTGCGAATCTGGCCGGAAAATGTAAGCCCTTCTCACGGCTCATGAAGAAAGGTGCCGCCTATGGGTGGGACGAAGAGTGTCAGACTGCTTTTGATGAAATGAAGCAGTATCTGCTTCATCCTCCGGTCCTGATGCCACTCCTTACCGGAAGGCCGCTGGTCCTTTATGTGACCGCCCTGGAGCGATCCCTCTCCGCCCTTCTCGCCTAGAAAAACAACAAGGGAACAGAGAATAGCCTATACTAACTCAGCTGCATGCTCCTCGACATGGAAGTTAGATACTCTCCCATCAAGAAGAGCTTCCTGGCGCTCGTATTCGCCATACAGAAATTGCGACACTACTTGCAGCACCATGAGGTACAGCTGGTCTCTCAGGTAGACCCGTTGAAATACATCCTGAGCCGGCCTATGTTGACCGGTCGATTGGCACGCTGGGCGGTGATCCTCCAGCAGTTTGACATTAGGTTCGTACCTCAGAAGGCTGTCAAAGGACAGGCGTTGGAAGACTTCCTAGCTACTCAGCCAACCTCTGCGGACCAGCCGCTGGATTTGGGATTTCCTGAGGAGGTAATCCTCTCAGTCGATCACGCCAGCCCATGCTGGCAGATGCACTTTGACGGCGCCTCCCGAATCCCTACCAGTAGAAGGCTCAATGATCCTAGGCTTAACAGAGTGGGATTGGGTATCGTCTTTATCACCACATAGAAAGATGTTCTTTCATATACTTTCTTGTTGTCAGAGGGCTGCACCAACAATGAGGAGGAATATCATGCCCTCATCACCGGCCTCGAGTTGGCTCTGGAGGATGATGTACCCCACCTGTATGTAAAAGGGGACTTTGAGCTAGTAATCAAATAGGTTAATGGTGACTACGCTGTCAGGAATCCAGAACTCGCGTCGTTGCCGGAGTGCACCCTCCATATAATGGCTAAGTTCCCCTCCCGAAAAGATGTCGTTCACGTTCCCCGGTCGGAGAACAGTTGAGCAGATGCTTTGGCCAGCCTGGCCGCATCACTCGCGGAGCCCGAACAGGATGACCTAATCATCCACGTGGCACACCGAAGAGCCATTGCTCCTGTTATCCCGGATGGCGGTCGTGGCCCACGAGTGAACCATTTCACTGCTAGTGCCCCCGCGTCAGGACCCCCTGGGGTTTCAGGAGTGGTGATCGAGACAGTCCCTAATTGGAGGATACCCATGGTTGAATATCTCTGGCACGACAATCTTCCAATGGACCGAGCGGAGCGGGAACGAATCTGGCACCGCGTTCCGTAGTTCACCCTTAAAAGCGGTCCTAGTCATGAGAAGCTCCTTTACATGCGCGGGTTTGATAGTGTTCTCCTCCGTTGTCTTCAAGGAGTTGAGATCCCGCTGGTTATGCAGGAAGTGCATGCTGGCTCCTGTGGCGCCCACCAGGCCGAGTCGAAGTTGTCCCACCAGATTCAGAGAATGGGATACTTCTGTCTTTCCATGATCCACGACTGCATCGAGTACGCCAAGAGGTGCCATGCGTACCAATTTCATGCTAACTTTGTGCATCGACCACCAGAGCCTCTCCATACTACTAAGTATTCATGGCCCTTTGTAGTCTGGGGGTTGGATGTCGTAGGGCCTTACCCACCGGCGAAGACCCGCCAGTGCCGGTTCTTCTTAACCGCCACAGATTTCTTCTCAAAGTGGGCATAGGTTGCCCCGCTTAGGGCTGTCAAGGCTGTTTCTATATCCAACTTCATGAGCTCCAATATCATCCACCGATTTGGAATACCTCACGCTATCCTCACGGATAATGGAACCAACATCTGAGTGGCCGAGCTGAAGAGATTTTACGCCAAGTACAACATTCTCTCTAACCACACCTCCCGCTATCATGCGCAAGTGAATGGACAGATTGAGGCATTTAACAAAACCCTCTCTAACATTCTGCAAAAAATGGTTGGTCAGAACAAGAAGAGTTGGCCGGACAAGCTCCCCAACGCCCTCTGGGCTTATCGGACGACGACTCGCAATTCCACCCAGGTGACCCCGTATTCCCTGGTGTACGGAGCTGAGGCCGTCCTTCCCATCGAGGTCAAACTGCCCTCATTGCGCACGGCGGTCTATGACCAACAAGTGCCAGAAAGAGTTTCCGAGATCCGTCTAGCCGAACTGGAAGTGCTGGACGAAAGTAGGCTTCGCGCTTTACATAACATGGAATGGCATTAGAGCAGGATGGCTCGAGCTTTCGATAAGAAGTTTCACCTCCTCTCCTTCCTTCAAGGTGACCTGGTGTTGGCTCTCAGAGCACCAATGATTCCCAGCTGGAAACCACCCAAGTTGGTACCCAAGTGGGAGGGTCCTTTTCTTGTCCATAAGGTCTATCCCAATGGTGCGTATTCCTTGGTGACTATGGATGGTGAGCGTATCACTCCTCCCACCAACACCAGGTTCCTCAAGAAGAACTTTTCCTAGCCTCTACGGTCCAGGACGACCTTAAACTGCACTTTTCCCTACTTTTGGGCTCTATGGTCCACCATGACCTTAAACTGTACGGTCCAGCATGACCTTAAACTGTACGGTCACTCATGACCTTAAACTGTATGGTCCAGCCTGACCTTAAACTGCATGGTCCAGCATGACCTTAAACTGTACGGTCCAACATGACCTTAAACTGTATGGTCCAGCACGACCTTAGACTGCACTTTTCCCTACATTTGGGCTCTATGGTTCTGCATGACCTTAAACTATATGGTCCATCACGACCTTAAACTACACCCTACCCTGCATCTGGGCACCATGGACCGAGCTCTAAGACCTAAAACTAAGATTCTCTTTTGGTTCTGCCCTTTTCACGGTCCGAGCTCTAAGACCTAAAACTATGACCTATATTTCGTCCCACATGATGTTAAACTGTATTGTCAAGAACTATGTGTAACACCCCAGGATTTCAGAGTGTGTTATTTCTTAAAAATAATTCAATAACTTGCACTACACGCAACACAGAGTTCAATCACACCATTAAAAGAGGTCATGAATAGTATTAACTAGATTTTGAACTTTATATAATCCTTATAATTTTAGAATCCCTATTATGAGTTTCTTAGTCATAATGCAAGAACAGATTCATTTTCAGTATTTCACTTTTATCAACTTCTAATAGTGAAACCTTTTTAAATAAAATATTTTAAACTTTTTGACTAAATGGGGACATCAAAAATTTAAAATGAAACACCCCAAGCTTCCACGGTACGTTTCCCTTTGAATAATGTGATAGCGTGTGTTGTACGCAACACCGAGTTCTAACACACCATAACCAATCAAACTAGCCGTTATAAATAGTAATACCTACTTTTTGAAAATATATATATTTTATATTTCAAAATGGACTTCATTTTTGGATTTTTAATATCGAATTTAGCCTAAGGTGAAATTTTGGTACATTTCGGATAACTTTTATATTTTGATGAATAGTGAAAATTTCTAAATTTTAATTAAAAACAACTTTTTTAATCAAAATAATTAATAGTGATAAATTGTGAATTTGAGTGGTTTTAAAGTATATTTAGAATATATTTTTACCTTTTAATATAATGTTGGTCATTGGACATAATTTTACAATTAAACCGAACATAAACAAGTGTCAATCTTTTGATAGTTATTATCTCTTAAAAACACGCTTTTTGTTTTGACAGCGGGAATTAATTTTAAATTAATTTCTGCCACTTCTGTGTTTTGAATTTAGGAAAATGGATTCCATATTTGGAATCAGGATGTTCAAATTGTGTAAATAGGTAACTTTTATTTTTAGACATTTTGAATAGTTACTGTGGTAAATATTTTATTTACCATGGTTAAAGGGTAAATCCGGTAAATAAGGGTTAAAAAAATAATATTATAATAATACAAAATTACCCTTAAACGTGTCCTAACCTTATTGGTGGACACATACCCGACCATGGGCATCCTTGGGTCAATTTGGGGACCCCTTGGAGCCACTTGTATGTGGTAGGGACACATTATATTAATAAAGTTAAAATAAAAATAAAAATGGCATAAGCTTACATCTTTTAGAAGAACAATTTTTACATAGGGTTATACATGTTGGATTTTCGATTATAAATATTCATTAGAAAGATAAAAAGATTTCCTACATGATGATATTTTATTTATAATTTTTAGACATCAAATAAGTTAAATTATTAATGACACAATAATGATGCAATGTTTACCTCATTAATAAATCATTGAAATAAATAATATTATAATGATTAAAATATTATCTAAAACCTGTCCAATTCTTATTGGTTGATGTTATTTAGAATATTAGTCATCTTATCTTCTACCTCATTTATTTTTGGACCATTATAAACCGAATATAATTATATTATAAAGTAATACTTTCACTCTTTCCTAAAGACCCCTCCTCTCCCTTATAAAAGGAGACCACTTCTACTCATTCCTCACACCTCTCAAGCCTCTTGGCTCGTCCAAACTCTGACCAACTAAGCTCCCCACATCCCTCTCCTCCTCCTTGAAGATTCCCCTTAGGCAGAAAGCATTTCAACAAGTCCTTTGGTTCCAACCAAAGTGAGTTACCTAAATTAAAGGTAACGATTTCTCTTAATTTATTTTCAGTTATTTTGCTTCTTCAACCCCCAAACTCTTTTTATTTCCTTTCTTTTTTAACAACACCAGTATCCTCAATATACTAGGATGTTGTTATAAGAAGGATTCAAACTACACATACACACAACTCCATCTAATGGATGATGAACATAATGTTTCTGTGGATGGCAAACTAACGCTTCACGAAACGATGATTGTTCAAATACATCTTACCGCCTCTCATGGTGGCCATTATGATGGAACTGTAATTAAATATGATATTAATGATATATATTTTATATATAAGCTTATGTAATTCCATTTTATTTCATACCATTATTCGTTTCATGTTGTATATACATACGATAATTTCATTTGAGGAAGTGCGGACTACCGCCCCCTTAAAATGATATGACTCGTTCATACCACACATGGAATGTATAAAGTATGGTGTTAATGAACTTAAGTAACATATATAAAATATTATATTATACTGGAATAGTAATATACCTATGTATCATTTGGATTCGATTCTTTTAAAATAAAAATTAAATGGAAGTAGCGTTCGTGCGTACGTACGGACTACCGTCTCCACGAACGCGATGAGATTCATTCTCCATCGTATCCATTCAAGTATAATTATCATTTAATGATTTAAAAATGATGTTTAAGGACTTGATATCATTCTGGATATGAATAAGATACAACAAACATGACTTATGTAACAAAACATATAAAGAAAATGAGTAAGTTAACACCCGAAACGGCGATAATACTAAGATATTATTATCAAATCAATATTAAAAGATCATATATGATATCATATTAATATATATGATTCTTGTATAATTTAATAACAACTATTTCACCATTATACAGGAGGTTAACCTACCCCAACCAAGGAAAAGTACAAGGTAAGGGTTATTTCACAATCTCTTCATTATCCGAGGTTGTTTATATGTAATAATCTACTGGGATCTCTTTATCATCCACATCCATGTTTCTTAAAAATGTATTTCAAAACATTTTTTCTATTTACAAGAATATGGGTTAAAGTCATTTATACCCTTGTTTGACTTTTTATAAGAGGTTTATAAAGGAATCTTTCCGTCGTTTTCAAAACAAGGTCCTTTTTAACCTTTTCGACAGAATTGAGGTAAGAATGTTGTTTTTTAACTTATACGGCGGGTGCGGTTATTTTACACCGTTATAAAATCTTCAAAGCTTTCCTTAAAAGCTTATAAGAATATTTTCAATGAAAATGTTTTATTTTATATGGATCTTAAATGATTTCAAAATAAAAGAGATATTTCTTTAAAAAGAATTTTGATTTCATCTACGTCAACATCCTTTGATGGATTTTAAGTTGATTTATTATGATACAAAACTTCTATATTGTATTGAAGGTTTTGTGATATGTTTGACTATGGATGTGATATTTTTATACCATTCATAGTTTATGGTGAAATTATTGACATTTCGTATGCTAGTTTTAATACGAATTTTTATGTTATGTTTAAACCTTTTCATATGGGAATGCATTGGACTTAATAAGTGACGGGTGGAGCCCGCTATAGCTCCTCGATGCATCGGTAGGTCTCATGAGACAAACTAGTGTCTTGGCACAAGGCCTTGACAAAATCTTATTTGTAGTCTTGGCACGAGGCCTTGGCTATATGGTTATGATAGTCTGGCATTATGCATTCCAACATTATGAAAGTGGTTATTGATTTTTTTATGTGATTATTCGATTAGTAGAATATCCATGTGAATAAGTAAATGGCATTATTTCATTTTATTTATGCCATAGCATGTTGAAAGTTCATATTTAAAAGGCTTTTGTTTTAGTTATACTTTGCCTTAAATGTTTATTCTTATTGATGAAAGTTTCCGCTATATTGTTATCCTTACTGGGCATTTGAGCTCACCCCTTTTCTATGTTTTATTTTTCCCAGGAAGTGAAGATGTAAGTTATGAATGACTTGCAGGGATTTTATGAGGGGTTAATAGTGTGGATTGTGGAAATATTATGTTTTTGTATTAGTTTTTCATTTTATGATGTAATGTAAAACTTATGAATATATCTAGTGTTTCCAAGGCTACTAAACCAATCGGTATTTCGAGATTTGATCTTTCTTGTGATCATGCCAATGTTATGTAATTAATGCACCGACTCTGGGTAGCTGGGGTCGGGGCGTTACAGTTGGTATCAGAGGAAGTTTAGTACAAACCTTGGAAGCTAGATTTAGATAAACTCTGATTAGATCACGTAGACCTAAGATTAACTTTGAGGATTAGTATAGAAGAACTTCCTAGAATTTTGGTATTGTAGAGATTTTGTGAGTTTTCCGAGCAATACATCCCTGTCTGGATACGAGCAGGTAGAGGCGGCTCTGGCACAGATGTACCTAGGGGTAAAACCCGAAAACACCGCTTTGAGCTAGACTCGAACGGGAACTGGTGCACGACAACGGGCCTTGCTGCACTCTTGGTTACGACACTCCCGGGGGATATGCTTAGGATAACTCTAATTTTCTTTACAAATCATTTTGAAGGGATTATGAGTTTATAATTCCTCAAAGAAAACATTCTTATGATTATGGATTATATCCATAAATAGTTCAATTTATGTTAAGTGTTTTATAAGTATGGGATTATGTATTTTGATTCATAAACTGATCTAGTGTATGCCATTGTTTAGAAATGGCGCCCAGTAGAAGGAATGAGAACTCCAGAAATGCACATGATCCAAAGAGAAGGAAGGATCATATCTTTCATGGTCTTAAGCTAGAATTTATAAGAGAAATAGTCTCCCATGTATTATCATCATATGAAGAAATAATATCATGTATTGATAAGATAAGTAAAGAGATTACTGAGTCCTATGGCTTTGAAGGGAAGCAAGAGAAGAAAAGGATGGAAGAGAGAAAGATGGATAAAGGGAAGAGGGAAAAGAAGAATTTTCCCATATGTGGTAACTGTGGAAATAAACACCCTGGAACTTGCCTGAAAGGAATGGGAGTTTGTTATAAGTGTGGAGGAAAAGGGCACAAAGTACGTGACTGCAAGGGTAAGAAAATGGTTTCAAATGTACAATGCTTCATTTGCAAGGATTTTGGACACTACGCGAACCTATGTCCCAGTCATCAGACTATGCCGCAAATGATGCTATTGGATAATAATCAAGTTATGATACTACCACAGATGAAGAGGAATGATTAGAGTTCTTATGTTGATTATGTCAATTGAGTGTTGTATCAACAATGTACTTGTTATAATAATTATGGAGTATATAAGGATTGTACTGCAGTACTATTTCATTAAGGACTTGAGATTGTGTGGAACAAAGAAAAGTGACTGAATAGCAGGATAAATTTTTGGAAAATATATGGTTGAGAGAAAGATAAACCATAATATGGTTCTGATACCGAGTTAGTGATTTTATAATAATACATGATTGATTTGGATAAATTATATTGGATATTCTTGACTACCTTGAAACTGATTAATGATTTGTATATTCCATCATTTTTTTGGGGGGTTTAAAACATTTTTGGATTGATGATGTATATCCAACATTCTATATGGAATAGGGGAGCATGAATGTAATAAATAAGGAATATGGTAATTCAGGATGTTTCAGTGTATTAAAAGAATACAAGATGAAGGTATTCATATGCTATTACGGGGTAAAAATGGTCTATATTATGTTTACCTTCCTTATAAATGTTGGACTGTGAGTTTGGACAGAAGTATTTTGGGTAGTTCTAGTTTGGATTATTTTGGATTACCATAAAAGGACAACCCGGAGGTCGGGCGGCAACCCGTCGCGTCCGGCAAGGCCGCAAGACTTGAACCCGCAACCGAAGGGCGACAAGGGTGTATCACCTACGACTATCCCACGAGATGTCCTGGATTAAATAAAGTAGTTTTTTAAAAGATCTGGTAGATGAATTATAAATTCGTTTATTTTGGAACCCTCTATGAATAGTATAAATAGAATTTTTTTTTACGAGTGAATGATGAGTTTTTGGTAGAAATTTATTAATGGATAAAACTATAATTATAAAGTAATTATATCTCCTTGTGATCTTAGCCAATCTCATAAATAAATTCCTCATCATTAAGAAAAGGAACTTAGAACAAAAATGTTGTCCTAGATGGTACCTTAAATCATCACTAATTTATGGCTTTGGGATTGTTGGCCTTTTCATAGCCATGTTCTCTACCACTCTCCATCAGATAATTGATGGCTAGATTTTTCTTCCATATCCATATTTTCCTACATGGAACCCTAGTATGTGTTATTTTCGGTAATCTTCATACTTTCCACTCTTTGTTTTAAATAGAGGCCTCATTAATTCATTTTTCGATGTGGGATTTCAACTAAGATATTTGGAAACGTCAAAAATGTGTTATCCTAATACCCTTTGTTTTGTTGAACCGATGGTATTTCAAATCATCATAGATTGATGAGTTTAAGGACCTCAATTTTATAGTTGTTTGTGATTGATGACCTCAATCACTACCTATAAATATTTATGTTTTTCTTCCAATTATATGTCTCTAATTGCCACCAATGTTCTCCTAATCGAGATCATAATTTGGTGGTGACCCTTTCATTTCTCATTTCCTCATATTAAGACTAAATTTTAGTAACCCAATTTCCGATGTGGGTTTTCCCACAAATATATTTTCTACTTTCAACCTTTTATTTTCGAAGAACAATTTCAAATTGCGAGGACGCAATTTATTGAAGGAGGGGAGAATGTAACACCCCAGGATTTCAGAGTGTGTTATTTCTTAAAAATAATTCAATAACTTGCACTACACGCAACACCGAGTTCAATCACACCATTAAAAGAGGTCATGAATAGTATTAACTAGATTTTGAACTTTATATAATCCTTATAATTTTAGAATCCCTATTATGAGTTTCTTAGTCATAATGCAAGAACAGATTCATTTTCAGTATTTCACTTTTATCATCTTCTAATAGTGAAACCTTTTTAAATAAAATATTTTAAACTTTTTGACTAAATGGGGACATCAAAAATTTAAAATGAAACACCCCAAGCTTCCACGGTACGTTTCCCTTTGAATAATGTGATAGCGTGTGTTGCACGCAACACCGAGTTCTAACACACCATAACCAATCAAACTAGCCGTTATAAATAGTAATACCTACTTTTTGAAAATATATATATTTTATATTTCAAAATGGACTTCATTTTTGGATTTGGAATATCGAATTTAGCCTAAGGTGAAATTTTGGTACATTTCGGATAACTTTTATATTTTGATGAATAGTGAAAATTTCTAAATTTTAATTAAAAACAACTTTTTTAATCAAAATAATTAATAGTGATAAATTGTGAATTTGAGTGGTTTTAAAGTATATTTAGAATATATTTTTACCATTTAATATAATGTTGGTCATTGGACATAATTTTACAATTAAATCGAACATAAACAAGTGTCAATCTTTTGATAGTTATTATCTCTTAAAAACACGCTTTTTGTTTTGACAGCGGGAATTAATTTTAAATTAATTTCTGCCACTTCTGTGTTTTGAATTTAGGAAAATGGATTCCATATTTGGAATCAGGATGTTCAAATTGTGTAAATAGGTAACTTTTATTTTTAGACATTTTGAATAGTTACTGTGGTAAATATTTTATTTACCATGGTTAAAGGGTAAATCCGGTAAATAAGGGTTAAAAAAATAATATTATAATAATACAAAATTACCCTTAAACGTGTCCTAACCTTATTGGTGGACACATACCCGACCATGGGCATCCTTGGGTCAATTTGGGGACCCCTTGGAGCCACTTGTATGTGGTAGGGACACATTATATTAATAAAGTTAAAATAAAAATAAAAATGGCATAAGCTTACATCTTTTAGAAGAACAATTTTTACATAGGGTTATACATGTTGGATTTTCGATTATAAATATTCATTAGAAAGATAAAAAGATTTCCTACATGATGATATTTTATTTATAATTTTTAGACATCAAATAAGTTAAATTATTAATGACACAATAATGATGCAATGTTTACCTCATTAATAAATCATTGAAATAAATAATATTATAATGATTAAAATATTATCTAAAACCTGTCCAATTCTTATTGGTTGATGTTATTTAGAATATTAGTCATCTTATCTTCTACCTCAATTATTTTTGGACCATTATAAACCAAATATAATTATATTATAAAGTAATACTTTCACTCTTTCCTAAAGAGCCCCTCCTCTCCCTTATAAAAGGAGACCACTTCTACTCATTCCTCACACCTCTCAAACCTCTTGGCTCGTCCAAACTCTGACCACCTAAGCTCCCCACATCCCTCTCCTCCTCCTTGAAGCTTCCCCTTAGGCAGAAAGCATTTCAACAAGTCCTTTGGTTCCAACCAAAGTGAGTTACCTAAATTAAAGGTAACGATTTCTCTTAATTTATTTTCATTTATTTTGCTTCTTCAACCCCCAAACTCTTTTTATTTCCTTTCTTTTTTAACAACACCAGTATCCTCAATATACTAGGATGTTGTTATAAGAAGGATTCAAACTACACATACACACAACTCCATCTAATGGATGATGAACATAATGTTTCTGTGGATGGCAAACTAACGCCTCACGAAACGATGATTGTTCAAATACATCTTACCGCCTCTCATGGTGGCAATTATGATGGAACTGTAATTAAATATGATATTAATGATATATATTTTATATATAAGCTTATGTAATTCCATTTTATTTCATACCATTATTCGTTTCATGTTGTATATACATACGATAATTTCATTTGAGGAAGTGTGGACTACCGCCCCCTTAAAATGATATGACTCGTTCATACCACACATGGAATGTATAAAGTATGGTGTTAATGAACTTAAGTAACATATATAAAATATTATATTATACTGGAATAGTAATATACCTATGTATCATTTGGATTCGATTCTTTTAAAATAAAAATTAAATGGAAGTAGCGTTCGTGCGTACGTACGGACTACCGTCTCCACGAACGCGATGAGATTCATTCTCCATCGTATCCATTCAAGTATAATTATCATTTAATGATTTAAAAATGATGTTTAAGGACTTGATATCATTCTGGATATGAATAAGATACAACAAACATGACTTATGTAACAAAACATATAAAGAAAATGAGTAAGTTAACACCCGAAACGGCGATAATACTAAGATATTATTATCAAATCAATATTAAAAGATCATATATGATATCATATTAATATATATGATTCTTGTATAATTTAATAACAACTATTTCACCATTATACAGGAGGTTAACCTACCCCAACCAAGGAAAAGTACAAGGTAAGGGTTATTTCACAATCTCTTCATTATCCGAGGTTGTTTATATGTAATAATCTACTGGGATCTCTTTATCATCCACATCCATGTTTCTTAAAAATGTATTTCAAAACATTTTTTCTATTTACAAGAATATGGGTTAAAGTCATTTATACCCTTGTTTGACTTTTTATAAGAGGTTTATAAAGGAATCTTTCCGTCGTTTTCAAAACAAGGTCCTTTTTAACCTTTTCGACAGAATTGAGGTAAGAATGTTTTTTTTTTAACTTATACGGCGGGTGCGGTTATTTTACGCCGTTATAAAATCTTCAAAGCTTTCCTTAAAAGCTTATAAGAATATTTTCAAAGAAAATGTTTTATTTTATAGGGATCTTAAATGATTTCAAAATAAAAGGAGATATTTCATTAAAAAGAATTTTGATTTCATCTACGTCAACATCCTTTGATGGATTTTAAGTTGATTTATTATGATAGAAAACTTCTATATTGTATTGAAGGTTTTGTGATATGTTTGACTATGGATGTGATATTTTTATACCATTCATAGTTTATGGTGAAATTATTGACATTTCGTATGCTAGTTTTAATAGGAATGTTTATGTTATGTTTAAACCTTTTCATATGGGAATGCATTGGACTTAATAAGTGACGGGTGGAGCCCGCTATAGCTCCTCGATGCATCGGTAGGTCTCATGAGACAAACTAGTGTCTTGGCACAAGGCCTTGACAAAATCTTATTTGTAGTCTTGGCACGAGGCCTTGGCTATATGGTTATGATAGTCTGGCATTATGCATTCCAACATTATGAAAGTGGTTATTGATTTTTGTATGTGATTATTCGATTAGTAGAATATCCATGTGAATAAGTAAATGGCATTATTTCATTTTATTTATTCCATAGCATGTTGAAAGTTCATATTTAAAAGGATTTTGTTTTAGTTATACTTTGCCTTAAATGTTTATTCTTATTGATGAAAGTTTCCGCTATATTGTTATCCTTACTGGGCATTTGAGCTCACCCCTTTTCTATGTTTTATTTTTCCCAGGAAGTGAAGATGTAAGTTATGAATGACTTGCAGGGATTTTATGAGGGGTTAATAGTGTGGATTGTGGAAATATTATGTTGTTGTATTAGTTTTTCATTTTATGATGTAATGTAAAACTTATGAATATATCTAGTGTTTCCAAGGCTACTAAACCAATCGGTCTTTCGAGATTTGATCTTTCTTGTGATCATGCCAATGTTATGTAATTAATGCACCGACTCTGGGTAGCTGGGGTCGGGGCATTACACTATGTGTGGCTTTATTCCCATCCTAATGGGATATGTAGGACGGCCTGGACATTTCGTCTCGGGTCCAGCACAGAAGTTACCAAATTCCGCCCTTCCTTTTCACGGTCCGAGCTCTAAGACCTAAAACTAAGACCCATATTTCGTCCCACATTACGTTAAACTATATTTCCAGAACTACATCTAGCTTGATTCCCATCCTAATGGGATACGTAGGAACGCCCAGACCTTTCGTCTTTGGGTCCAGCTTGAGGTCCGCTGTCGCGACTGTTTTGCCTTTGGGACTTCGACCACAGGGTCGTGTGGCGTGGGGTGAGAGTATGTCCCCATTCACATCGGGTTTGCGATAGCTGCACCCCACACACCCTGTCCTCAAGGTTTAGCCCTCCTATGTCCAATTGCGTTTGAAGACGCGTTTCAAGAACTACGTGTGGCTTGATTCCCATCCTCATGGGATACGTAGGACCACCTAAACACCTAGATGTCAGGTCCCGCCCCATATCTTAGGAGGTCCCACGATCTCTCGGTGCCCAGGGTGTTTGGAATTACACCCCCTCTTTTTCCCAGGGATCTGTCATCTCTTGGCCACTCTCGGACTGAGCCCTCTGACCCTTTCCAGTGGTCTGCTGATGTGCTCAAGGCACTCTGGTCTAGAACTTGGAGTGCCAGATTCGACTTAGGAAAGTTCCATCCACTTTCCATGTTTCGTGTTCCCCTTTATTCGGGCCCCCGTCATCTTTCATACCGGGTGGGACCCCCAAGAACGACATGGGTACAACGCCCAAGGGCTCCCCTACAATCATGGGCCAACGCCCCCGAGGGTTTCAGACAACAAATTGATACAAATCCCACGTTGCGAACATGGTCATCGGTTGATGCTCATTTGTTTGTCCCCATGGCTAACATGACAGGATGCTGTGTTGCGAACATGGTCAATAGTAATACTCAGTCGTTACGCCGGTCCCCCAGGCTCTGAATGTTGGTGGCATGGTTCATGTCATGTTCCACCCCACCGTGCCAAGGTGGAATCTCGACACTCCTTGTACTAACCCTCAGTACACCTCGGCACATCAGACAGACTGAGATGCGTAACTGTATATCTCGGGGCTCCCACGATTCGAGCGCTAGAGTATGTGCTTGGGTCTCTTCTTTACGGGTTACGAGCAACTTGACCTTCATCCCCTTAGGGGAGCGAGGTGTCGCCTAGACAATGCGTCTTGGGCCCAGCCTAGCTGGGAGCTAGCATCTGCTGCCCCTCCCAGATTGTCGAACCCTCGTAGGCCCCTTTTCCCGAGGCTCCTCTCTCGGTTGGTCCAAACCTTATGACCTTAAACTGTGTTGTTGGTCGAAACCATATGACCTTAAACTCTGTGTTGGTCGAAACCATATGACCTTAAACTGTGCTGTTGGTCCAAACCATATGACCTTAAACTATGCTGTTGGTCCAAACTATATGACCTTAAACTGTGTTGTTGGTCCAAACCATATGACCCTAAACTGTGTTGTTGGTCCAAACCATATGACCGTAAACTGTGTTTTTGGTCCATACCATATGACCATAAACTATGTTGTTGGTCCAAACCATATGACTTTAAACTGTGCTGTTGGTCCAAAACATATGACCTTAAACAGTGCTGTTGGTCCAAACCATATGACCTTAAACATTTCTATTGGTCCAAACCTTATGACCTTAAACTGTGACATTATCGTCTTGGTCGCACGACAAAAAACGGAACTTCATTGTGGTGACCTCGTTGTAGAGGACATCACGTTGGGTATTGGTTTTATGCCATGCCATTCGTCAATGCCTATCATGGCTTGATTCCTGTAGCGACACCATGGCCTGCTACTCTAGGTCTATCGCTTCACAACAATAAAACCACTCACCTTAAAAGACAGACAAGATTTATCAAATTCCACTTCTTTTAGTTCAAGGGCCACGACAGCGCTCCCCCTTTTCCCTGGCACTGGTGTCTTACCGTGTCATGTTTCAGTACTACGTATGGCTTGATTCTCATCCTCATGAGATATGTAGGAACGCCTGGGGCACTTCCCCACGGGTCCAGCCTACCACCGTGTTCAGTCCCTCGACTCAAGAATTTCCCCGGAGAGCACATATTATGTAGGGTTTAGGTCCTACTTCACATCAGGTTTTTTAACCGCTCAGCCATGTGTCTGTTTCTCCCCATCCTTACGGTCCGAGCTCTAAGACCTAAAAATAAGATCCTTACGGTCCGAGCTCTAAGACCTAAATCTAAGGTCCTTACGGTCTGAGCTCTAAGACCTAAAACTATGATCCTCACGGTCCGAGCTCTAATACCTAAAACTATGATCCTTACTGTCCGAGCTCTAAGACCTAAAAGTAATATCCTTACGGTCCGAGATCTAAGACCTAAAACTAAGATCCTTATTCCGTACCGCATGCCGTTAAACTGTATTTCGTCCCACATGACGTTAAACAATATTTTCAGAACTACGTGTGGATTGATTCTCATACTCATGAGATATTTAGGACCGCTCGGATGTTTCGTCTTGGGTCCAGCCCCAGGGATTAATAAGCCTCATCCTTCCTTATTGTCGGTCAATCGACCCGACTTCATGGGAAGTGGTGTAATCAGGATATCTACCCCGAGCATGTTCGATATGCCCCATGGTAATAATGGAAGCGACAGTTCTCTCGCCAAAGAGGTCCTTCCTGAAAATTGGGACGACCCATGATCAGGATGGTACGTCGGCCTAATGCGCCTTCGCCCTTGTGGTGCAATATCGAGAGTGTTGGACTCTGTTTGAACAAGCCACCGCTCCACCTCCCGCGTTTTGTGTTCCCCCTTATTCAGACCCTCATTTCCTTTCGTGTTTGACGGGACCCCCTAACAGTATGGATGCTCGACCTATGGTCCGCATACTGTCTTGTGCCAATGTTCCGGAGAACTGGTCGTGTTTGATGGGACCCCCTATCAGTATGGATGCTCGACCTATGGTCCGCCTACTGTCCTAGGGAAACATTCTAGAGAACTGGTCATGTTTGACGGGACCCCCTAACAGTATGGATGCTCGACCTATGGTCCGCCTACTGTCCTGGGCCACCGTTCTGGAGAACTGGTCATGTTTGACGGGACACCCTAACAGTATGGATGCTCGACCTATGGTCTGCCTACTGTCCTGGGCCAATGTTCCGGAAAACTGGAAAACGATATTTGAGTTAGGCCCTGTGTTACGAACATGGTCAGTGGTCAGCCCTCATTTATTTTCCTCCCATTCCGGGACAACATGAATTTGATGTTGTGTTTCCGCTACGGTTGACAGTTATCCTCCATGGATGCGCCCCATTGGGTTCCGAATATGGGCAGCGTGATGCACCCTTTATCTCCATACCCTTGTGTTCGGATGGATTTCAATGCCCCGGGCATTGCCCCGCTTGTGTGTTAAGGCACATTGAGAAGTCGACACATCAATCGGCCCGGGGTCTCTTCAAATGTCCAGGCCCGATTTTGGACACCAGAAGCTTGGCCAATGCCCCACAGTTGAACGGAATGATGGTACGAGCATCTCTTGCTTCTTGCGTTGGGCATGTCCCACAGGAGCCTTGGGGTGAGTTGTTATTCGTTTCGAAACTGTGGTTGAGCGCATTAAACCAAGGGTACTGAAGAGTGAATTTGGCCATATATTGGATTGAGACGATGAGAAGTACAAGCAAAAAGTCCATGAGATGGAGAAA
Organism: Viscum album; assembly: GCA_963277665.1. Classification (NCBI taxonomy): domain Eukaryota; kingdom Viridiplantae; phylum Streptophyta; class Magnoliopsida; order Santalales; family Viscaceae; genus Viscum; species Viscum album. Next base: position 1,016,276,153 of record OY728152.1, read on the forward strand.
ACAAAGCCCTCAGGGTTTAGCGTGCTGAGGTGATCTTTCCAGTGCTGTTACCCTCTGGCGGGTATCCTCCAGGGCCGCTTTCCGCTCTTTGAAGACTCTCTCCTCATCGGCCACCACAGAGTGCAGCTCATCAGCCCTAGCATGTTCCTGCGCCCGCTCGCTTCGAAGCACGGTCATCGGGTGACTCGCTTCCACCACGTGTTCCTGCGCATCAGCCAGCTGGGCAGTCTGTTGCTCCACGAGCTCAGAGCATGTTGCGATGAAGGCCTCTTTATCTGACGGCTTCCCTTCGAGGTTCCGGACTTACTACTCCGTCCTCAGTAGTTCTGGAGTGCTCACCGATCCTTCCTGGTGCTGGGAAATGTCGGTGTTCCAGCTACTCTCACGTATCTTCTCGTCCATGTAATCATGGACCGTCAGATGAAGGCACTAAGCATCAGCCCATCCGGCGCACAGGAATCACAGCCAGGTCTGATGTGATCCCATCTGCCTCAGCCAATCAGACTGGGGCTGCCTGAGAAAGCGCTAGATACACTTCCGCCCCTTACGCCGTGTCATCCGGCTCTCCTTGGCCGCCTCTGAGTCTGAGTCATCTACCTCCTCAGGGTCAGCAGGTCGGTATACAGGGAAGGCCGCCAGTAGATCGATAGTAGGATCTGCACCAGGGATGTCTTCATGAGGGATTGAATCCTTGATGTCTGGGTGACCTTTTTCCCTCGCCCCAGCAGTAATGATGCCTCCACCAGCTTCCGACCGCGTTTCAGGAACAGCGCCGCTGATTTCCGCCGCCCTCTATTCATCTATTGTCAGGGTTGGCTAAGTGCATAGAGCATGTTCCGAGCTAGATGGTATGTCCACCGCTGGTCCACTCGCGGATGGCCCGAGCTCTGTATCCAGACGTTCCTCTAGTGTTGAGATCACTGCGCAGGGCATACGCTGGTCAGACGAGATCTTTTGACACTAATCACCAGTAGTGAAGCGTGAGACTTATAGGAATCCAGAGCGTCGGTCCCCAGTGTTCCGGCCGCTGCCGGAGCCCCCATAAGGGGAGACCCCTCTGTGCTGGTTAATTCAATGATGGGTGTCAGATCCCCATCATGTCCCATTGGCTCCTCTACGACCTCCTCTGGTGGGGACGCCCGCCCACTGCTCAGCTGCTCCTGAGTAGGATGGGGAAGTGAGTTAGAAGTTGGGAAGTAGAATGAATGAATGAGGGAAATTAATGAAGACAGAGACAAACCTCGAGAATCTGGGTTATGTCGAGATCAGATTCGGCGATCTCGCCACTCTCTTGGAGACCCCCTTGGTAGGTCACCCCTTGCGAACCCTCACCTTCGGGGTCCTCTTCTTCGTCTTCTCCCTCACCTTCGTCCTCTCTGGTTTCCTCCTCCCCATCCGCCTCTCCATCACTGTCGCCTTCTCTCAGCGACATCGCTTCCGGATCATGCTCCTGGTCGAGCATCACTTTCACTAGGAAATTTGGCTCTGCATGCCGCCCCCGTTGGCGTGCGTATGCGTCCATGGCCGTCAGATAAGTATGCCGCCGATGGAAGTTCACTCGGTCGGTAATCCGAATGATACCGACCTCCGGCAGTTGGATGTCGTTCTGCATTTTATTCTGCCAGATGGTTTCGACGCTCAGCGATTTCCGAAGGGTCATCCAAGCCGACCCCAGTGCCGGGAGAATTGGGTCTTGGGAAGGTTCGAGAAGATATCTTATCTGCTTCCCGGGCAGTTCCCTGGCCGCCTCATGTGACCCCCCTGCGGGTAACGATGACATGGCAGCACCATGTGATGTTCTCGCCGCCGAAGTCCCGGCCTACGCAGGCCTTGCTGCCTGACGCGCCCTTGGTTCTACCCTTCCGACGGCACCGTGCCTTCTTTCCCGTCACCCGGTTTCCGTGCGAGTAACCTCGAGTTGCCAGACGCGCTTGCGTAATAGCCCCTCAGGGTATGCAATGGTCCAGTTTTCGGCATATTCAGTTGTTAGGCCGACGTCGACCCCGGTGGGAGGAAGAGTAACGACATCGCCAGAGCCGAAGGTGGTAAACATCAACCACATCTGGCGCAGGACACATGGATTCTTCTCCTGCAAGACAGCCGTGAATACTTTCATCGGCATTCGCCGAAAGGCACCAGAACTGCCTGGCGAATCGGGACGGCCCGTAGGGCTCGCATATCACCTTCTCGTCGATCCGAGCCATGAGCACCCCGCACCGAATGCTTTGAAAATATTCTTGCTGCTCCAGATAGCCTTGCCTGTTGTCCACCAGCTAGCCAACCGGGGTGGGGAACGGGCTGAAGTTGAAGATGGCATGGTTAACAATGAGGATCCTCAAGCCCTCCTCATTGAACATCAATGGCGCCACCCCTGCAATGTTTAGCAAGGATGGTCGCAAGACATTTCCCGGAGGACGAACGACGTTTGGGAAAGTATACCCGCCGAGATGAGCCGCCACCCAGCCATGGAAGATCTGGAAGGGACCACAGACTCTCCGAGGCGACCCCCTCGTGAGATGCACCCCAGGATGGTATACAGCTTGGCCAACATGGGGACGCCCAAGTTGAACCGTTTGTTGGTGTCCATGGAGACCGCCATCACCAAAGTCACTGGACTAACGCCCATCCTTGCGTCCCGCACCGGCAGGAGCCACCCGCTCAGGAAAGCGGCAAGGAACCCGGCATACCGGACGTTCAGGTCCCGGGCCACAATGACGCGGTAGCCCCATGATTGGTATCGCCCCGCCTCCAGGGTCTTCCAGTATCACCCGTCCTTGCTCCTCTAAGTCGCGGTTGGGCACTGTTTTCCTCATCCCGACATCTTGATAGCGGGATCCCTCTCAAGGAACAAGCTGAACCATCCCTTATAGGCGATGTCCTTCAGGAAGTCCTGGACCCCCAGCCTCTCCCTGGCTAGCTGCAGCAGGTGCCACGTCCGCATAGGCGTCCGCGACCTGTCTCTCCAGGTGATCTTTGGAGGAACGAACTCGTCGTATTGGTAACCCTCCAGTGGGATACCTCCGGTGCAGTTAACGTCCCAGAGACTGATGCCGACTTCCCCATGATGAAGGTTGAACGTGTTGGTGTCAGGAGACCAACAGATCAATAGCTCCGGTCCGAGTTCAGGCTGGCGGTGGAAATGGAACTGTGATGTCCATACCTCCTCGAACAGGCCGATATACTGCAGTTCATCCCCGAACTGGTCACAGGTATGGCGAACCCAGAACGCCCAGGCACATTCGGTGGTGAATATACCCCCGGACCACAGGTCCCAATCCTTCAGCCAACCCTTCGTTTCATCCGTGATGCTCTGACGGAACGTGCTCGCGTAGAGGGCCGTAGAATCCTCCGCTATATGCTCGTCTTCGGTAATGGTCCTATTCCTCGGGTTCAGGACATAAACATCCATATGTCTATTTTCTCTGGTAGGATTGCTGTTGTTGGTGATTTTGTTGCGAGGAAGTTCATCCTCCCAAGTCACCCAGGACCGCGGTGTGTCCACCTCGAAGCCCGGCAGTGGTACCTCCTCCAGGATGACAAAATTCCAGAGCGGGAGGTTGTCCGACAAGGGATATGCCTTTTGGGTCGGAGTCAGCAGACTGAACATGGTCAGATTGTTGGAGACAATCACCTTGGCACCATAAACCTCCTCGTTTTCCTCCATTTCTATCCTACGGGCAGCAGCTTCCCCCTCATCAACTCGGTTTGTGGCCATCTCTATTTTTTTGGGAGTTAGGCGAAATCAGGATGAAGTGCGCGGAATTGGAGAGTTCGGCCGAAATCTGGCTGAGTTGCGTGAAATCCTGGAGATGAGTGCGCAATCGGAACGAGAAGCGCGGAAGATCCCAGTTTGGCACGAAATCACGACCAAATTTCGGAAGGAATTCCACGCTGTCAGTGCGTTATTACGCACAGCCGCGGAGCGATTTCGCGCAGGAGAGCGAATATCTTATTGAGCGGAAAGAGCGGGTGAATGGAGTTGGGACCCACCGCCACTTTTTATAGGCGATGCCAGGGTTCCGCGCCGTGTGGAATGAGGATTCCGCGCGAGTCTGGCATTGTTCGCGCCCCATCTAAATTTTGCGCGCAACTTGACCAGGAGGCTCAGCACTTTGGCGTTTTGGCGTTTCCCTTGGAATCTGATCGTTGCGACCTCTCTCTGATCCCATTCCAAGGGGGGGAATTTGTTGACGCCGAAAAAAACCCCGTAACTCCCAGAGGAAGTTTCGGAATGACGAAGCGAAGTCATATTCGGAATCAGAGGCCCGATCCGAAGGCCCGAGAAGTGGTGCGTGAAATAAAGGAGGATCCGCGCGATAAATTGTTCTGTGCGCGAAGTTCTCTCGGGATTCGCGGAATTGGACTGGTGAGGCGCACAATAATTGCGTGCCCCAGTTCTCCACGGTGAGATTTTTTGCGCATGCGGTTCCCGGAACGGAAAACATCACGCGCCGCCTGGATTCCGCGCTGGAGGTCGCCTATAAATATAAGGTGACCCCGAACGGTTTGGGGGTTGAGGAATCTGAAGCGACTCTCGTGCACTCAATTCGGCTCCCCCACGTTAAAGATGACATCCAGGTAATCCCGAATTCCACGCAACCATTCCCCGGAGTTCGCCTTTGCGCGCAACTCCACCAGTTTCAGTGAATTTTCCCCTTCCCCCGATTTCCCCACTTGCGCGCAATCTGTGGTTCGTGCGCACAATAACTTTCCGTGCGTGCAAAACCTTGCACGTAATTCCCTCTTCGTGCACAATTCTGTTGCTCCAATTGCGCGTCGTCCCTGTGTTTTGCATGCAAATCATCCTTATTGCGTGCAAAGCCCAGGACCCCTCACCTTGACGCCCCTTGGCTGCCACCCTGCACTGGCACCTGATGTCTCCCCTACCGGGCATGCGCTCCATGCGTTGTTTTCCCGCACGGCCTTCCAGGATCATGCGAAGTAACCTCAAGGTACCTTGGGACGTGTTTCCCATTTCATTTCTTTGCCTTATGCTTCTCCGCATAGGCACGCTAACAGCTATTTCTTCTTCTCATAGCCACGCTAACGTGGACCCCCCCAGTGGTTCACCCTGCAGCCCCCCTTCTCCATGGCCTTGACGATTCCTTCCCTTCCACAAGGGGTATAGGGAATTGGGCATGTAAGCCCTAAGGGTGTGGAGCGAACCCACCTCGTCCAAGTTGCAGGACGTTAAACTGCTAATCACCTCGTCCTTAACACAAGACGTTAAACTATGGTCCAACCCCGTGCTTCGCACGCAGGGTCCCCCCATCTCGGACATTCATTACGCCCACTCGTCTCCACGGGAATGGACTCTTCCTCACATGGAATGAGATCCTCATTTTCGGAGCGGCGTTTTTCCGCAGGGGAAGGGCCGCCTCAGAGCGTAAGCCCCTAGCCTTTCGTACGAATGATTTCACACGTGCATCTCCGAACATCCCCCCTGCAAAGGCCAGTGGAGTACTTTCCCACTGCACTTTGTCGCACCACGGGCCTCCACCCTGGAGTGAGCCCCGACACCAAGGGCCGCTAACCACGTGTTAGCCCCTATTTCCTCTTTGGGCCGCTCAATGCGTAAGCCCCATTCCAATTCTCACGGACGCACCCTTCACGATGTGATCGTCTGGTCCCTGCTGCCTCTTGTTTCCCACACCAAGCATGACTCATGTGGGCTTAAAGTGCGCATCGACCATGACATCCTCCTATGGGCTGACTCAGAGCGTAAGCCCCATCCCAGCGAACTACGTGGACTTTGATCCATGCTAACTCATGGTACGTAGGAAGCCTGCACGAGGTTCATGCCCACCACCCGGTCATCCCGACCTCTCCATGTCGGTTCCCTGACCACCTTGGGCCGCCTCAGAGTGTAAGCCCCAAATATTCTGTCCCGCATGACGTTAAACTGTATTTCATCCCGCATGACGTTAAACAGCATGTCGTCCCGCATGACGTTAAATTGTATTACATCCCGCATGACGTTAAACTCTATTTCGTCCCGCATGACGTTAAACTGTATTCCGTCCTGCACAACGTCAAACTGTATCGCGTCCCGCATGACGTTAAACTGTATTCCCCCTCTTGGGCCGTCTTAGAATGTAAGCCCCATGTTTCACTCCACCATCCATCCTGATCCTTACCCGGGCCGCCACACCTCGGTGAGATCATGCCACCCTTTCCCACTCCATGATATATGGGAAGTCTCCCATGCGGTAGCCCCAACATTGGTGTTCCCCCCTAGGGATCCTTCAACCCTATCCGTCTCCGCAAGACGTTAAACTCGCGACATACCCCGTGTTAAACATGGGAAGCTGAGGAAAACCACTGATGGTACACAATCCCCGCGTTCGATATGGGATTCCTCGGGCTTCCGCACCCTCGAGAAGCCCTGTGATGAGGGACCAAAGACAGACATGCCGACGATGCCCCAACGTGACCATTCTCCTCACCGCAGGTTGCTGTCCCGGCAATACCCCTTGGAGCATCCTGATGGAAGCAGCGTAATTAACTGGCGTCCATGTGGATATTGCACCGGGAATGAGCTTCACGAACCCGTCTTAAATCTATGAGGGAGACCCGGACTAGGTGACGAGCTCCGAGGAGTAATCCACGGAAGGAAGAACCGACATCCCATCATCCCAGTTTTGATAAAGGAGCAGACGTACCTGAACAAGGAATGGTTGCCGCCCGCCTTTGGAAAGCGGGAATGCGGGGCCACAAGCGGCGCGCCCTCCCCAGCAGACGGACGCGCGCGCCCCAGCAAAAGTGTCGGAAACAGTAATAAGAGTCTACTGATATATTTAGGACACCTATATTTTTGCCACTATTTTTTCTATTCTTCCTCATTTTTCATTCCATTAACTCATAACTGATTGTACCTCATATCTGTATTATTCATTTCCATAAACATCAATTCATTCTTACTTTCATCCAAATTTATTTTCCCAACACATATATGTTCATTCTCATTCCAATTCATTAACAAAACATTTTGATCCCCACTCATGGTCATTGGATCCTATAACTTCTTTATAATTCGACGATCCTTTAAAACTGGGGGATACATTAGTACAAACTGATTAGCTTATCTCATCTATATTTATAAAAACCTAGTAAATTTTATGAATTTTTGATAAATGTTTTTAATAATATAACTTTATTCATTTATAAATGTTTCATTTATGAGGAAACATGAGCTTAAATAATTTTTTTTGTATCGAACCACCACAAAACTATTATGGTTGGTTACAATTAAGAAAATAAACTAATTTAAAAACATGGTCATAATGTTGGATTTTATTATTGATGCATTCCAAAGAAATTAACATTATTATCATTATAACACTTCCTTGATACAAATTCAATATAAATTAATGTATATTTATTTATATCAATTATGTTTATAAAATTTATTATATTAAATTTTATACAATTTGTTATTTTCATTAAAGAGTATTTTGTTACCATATTCATTATAATATTTATGATAATGTGGTTATAAGAAAATCATGAATCATTGATTAAGATGATCTATGGATAGATTATAATCATGAGTTATATTTTGGATGTGTTTCTATAATTGGAATGGATTTTTACGTCACACCATTCATGAATCAGTTTCACAAATTACATTATTTGGAATTTAAAGCTTATTTAAAGAGTACTAAGTTTATGGTAATAAACAAATTTTTGTTTTTTGAATAATAATTATGATGATTTTTATTAATACACTATTTTTTATTTTCGAAAATTCATTTTTATGTAGTGTTATAATTAAATATATAAACATGAATGCAACAAAATTTTCAAATCTTTCTGGAACACTATGATGATAGAACATGACATGATGTAATACTTTTTTATTAACGACATTATTGATCAATTTAATAATTTTAATAATTTTTTTATTTCATAAAGCTATATTTTTAACTAATGAAATATGTTAAAAAAGTTGAATAATTTTAAATTATTGATGAATATTCAAATAATGGAGAAAATATTTTTTCTTCAAAACATAATTATCATTCAACACATTGATAATAAAATACTCATTATTTAGTAATAAATTATTTTATTTAAAAATTTATAATAAAATCAAAATAATAACATTAAATATATACCTCATAATAATCAATCTTCTAATATATATGAAACAGTTCATTAGGTCTCTTATTATTTAAAAAATAATTCATATAATTCAAATAAAAATACCATACAAAATTTCAGTACTTCTAATATTCATCCTTCGATTATATGTCATGTTTATAGGAAAACTTATTTTTTAAGAATATCATAGTTATTCATTAAATTTTTCATTGTTTGATGACTATGTCTTGGGTAATTACTCATTATCATCACTATCAAAAGAAAATGGAAGATTTTTCAAATTTAATTGGATTGTCACACAACCATTGATGATTCACTATGACATACTTATAGTTGCAAAATTGACATGTTTATATGGATCATCCCATGGATGACATTGATGCTTATATTACTGGTAAAATAATCTATATTTTATATGATATATTCCATAATATTTAGGATATAATAATAAATTTTATGAAATACCTATGACTATTATATATTATTCAATAAATATTCATTAATTATCATAGATGTATTACTAATTTAGACTATTGGGTTTTGGTATTTTTAATAACCAAATAGTTGAAATAGAAATTTTATACCAATAGTTATTAATCCTGTAATATTATTTATTTAATTATTATTAACTATATCACATTCTCTCTCAACTATATAAAATCTACTGTTTAATTTCTAAATAATTTAATTGTTGAACCACTCTAAATCATTGTAGGGATTGTTACATGATATGATTTTAGAATACAAGAATTATTTTATATATAATGAATGATAAGAAACAAAAATATTATATGGGAATATAACATCATGGTTTATTAAGATATATTTATTTTTAGATAACTTCAATCACTTTGACTGCATTAAGTACATATAACCACGAGTTTTACCAAAATGTGATACTCAAATAATATATTATGATGAAAACATTACCATTATAACCTAGTCATCAAGTTGGTGGATATGAATATTAATAACTAAATTTATAAATTGAAATGTTTTTAAAATTAATAAAATATATAATATTGATATATATTGATTTGAGATAAAATAAGAACCATTTAAATGAAAAACAATTTTTTTTCAGAAATAATTTACTTTTCTAAAAGGTGGTTTAGACTCTCTTGGATTAAATAATTTAATAGTAATATTTTCAAAAATATATTATATATTTGAATAAATGAAATTAAATCTTTAAATATATATTTTATAATTATATTTGTTTGAATGATGTTTATTCTTCTGAAACGATTCATTTATTGATAAATAGTGAAAATATTGAAATTTAATTACTAAATAAATTTTTGATTAAGTAATTTATAGATTGGAAATATATTTTTAGACTTATTAATATAATAATTAGTTAAATAATATATATAAATCTAATTTATTTTATTTTAATCATTTTCATAATTTTTTTTATAAAAACCTTCTTCAACGATTGAATAATTTCTATTTGAACCCCCTACATTCTTGTCGCTTATGTGAGATTGATTTTAAGTTTCGATTTTCCACTCAAGTGAATTTTATTTTGAAAAATAGATTCCAAATATTGAATTATCCAATTTTATATTATCAAATAATTACAACAATATTTTTCACCATAATTAATAGTAAAAATTTATTGTTTTATTTAGACACATTAATGTAAAAACTAATTTACCAGGGGTAAATTAAATTTATGTGGGATAAAATAAAAGAAAAACATTTATAAAATATATTATTTATATATTTATCAAATATATGATATAACATATACTATATAATGTTTTATAATAATTAATTTTTGACAATTTTTTATTTTGAAAAATGTAGACACACTATTTTCTATTCATATATTACAAGTGTGTCACTCGCCTCACTTACCAAAGGCCACACCCTCTCAACTATTATTTACACATTTAAACCAATTTAGTTCAACCAATTACTATAAAAAACTTCATAAAATTCAGAAACTCATTTTATAATCTTTTTTTAGTTAGAAATACATTCTAGGAATACATTACGTATATTTTAAAGGAGGTGATTCGAGAAGATATACAATTCCCAACTAGGTATTTTTGTTTTAATTTCAATTTCACCCACATAAAATATTATTAATTTAAATATATATAAAATAAATAGTATAACCAATATATTTATGTGTTATTATGTAATAATTTTTACCTATATCTATATTCTCTCCCTTTAAATGAGAAAGGCTAATGTCATATGTCTCTACGGGGAAGTGCCACCTCACGAACCGAAATGGAACATATTCCTTAAACATATCTCATGGTTTTATACGATGATGGATATTAATTATATAAATTATAAATATAATATATTTATACCAATGTAATTAACAAATCATATATCACTCTTTTACTTCCCATTACGTTGGGGATAAGATAATGTCAATCGTGGGTATGGTGGTCCACCGGCTCACAATGCGAAGTGATTTGATTTTCCTTAACACATTATATTAATGGTAATAAATATATTTAAAAAATAATTATTATAATGTGAATTTTAAAAAATTTAATATCATGTGATATTTATTATTCAAAAAATAGACTATATCATTGTATCTGTTACATTGAATAATGATAACGTTATTTGTGTACGTGTGGACTACCACCACCACAAAGTGATGTGAATTTAATTTCATCACAAAAAAAATGAACTATATTTGAATATATGGGGAAATAATGTTATATATAATATGTAATTCCCCGACCCCAATTACCTATAGTATGTGCATTATTTTAACACATTGGCATGATTACAAAAAATCATGTCCCGAAAGACTGACCAGTTTAATAGTCTTGGAAAATAGATTACATACATGAACGTTACATTAAACAATAGAAAATAAATCACAACATAAATGATGGTTTTATAAATCTATTAGTCCCGTATCTTAACCATGATTATATATCATAATACAAGTTTTGTAATCCTGTGAAAATTAAAACATAGAAAGGGGCGAGCTTAGATGCTCAGTAAGGATAACAATATGGAGGAAACATTCATAAATAAGCATAAACATTTAAGGCAATGTATAAGACTAAAAAAAGCCATTTAAAATTAATCATCAGAATAATAAAGAAAATATACAATAAAATTATTCCATTTACTTACTCACATGGATATTCTACTAGCTGAATTATCACATGCAATATCAATAGCCACTTTAATAATGATTGAATGCATAATGACAGACTTTCATAACCACATATTCAAGGCCTTGTTCCAAGACTAAAAATTAGATTTTGTCATGGATTTGTGCCAAGTCACTAGTTTGTCTCATTAGACCTATTGATGCATTGAGGATCTATAGCAGGCTCCACTCGTCAGTTACTAAGCCCAATTAATTCCTATTATAAAAAGGTTTGAACATAACATAAAAATTCATATTAAAACAAGAACACAAAATGTCAATAATTTATCCATAAACCATGAATGGTATAAAAATAACACATCCACAATCAAACATATCACATAACCTTCAACACAATATGGAATATTGGTATCGGAATAAATCATCTTCAAACAAGTATAAAATCCATCAAAGGATGTTAACTTAGATGAAATTGATTTTGAAAAATCATAGATAGAAATATCCATTTTTCATGAAAACATTTAAAAGTCACACAATTTAGAAATGAATACATTAAAATAAATTTTTGAATCAATGTGTTCGAAACCACTTTGAAACTATTGAAAGTAATTATCATTTTAAAAGCATTCATATCCATAAAAATAAATCCGTAAATTTTTTTGAAAACATGGACATTAATGAGAATGATTTAGAAGATTAAAAATTTAAAACATTTAAATTGATGTTTTAGTAATAATTTCCTTTAAAATAATACCTATGAAAAATATTTCATAAATCATGGACATGGATAATAAATATTTCGTAGTAGATACTTACGTAAAAACAACCTTATATAATAAAGAGATTGTGAAATTAACCATTACCTTGTACTTTCCTTTATTCGATTTTACGTTTAACCTCATTTATGAAGACCGTATTATGTTATTAAATTATAACATTACCATATTAATATTTATTATATCATACATGATTAATTTATGTCATTATACTACCCATTTAATAATAATATCCCTGTTAAATTAACATTTCGGGTAGTAATCGCTTTCTTTATCGTACGTGTTTTAATTGATTAATCTTGATTGTATCACTTATATAAAGATTTAAATACTTACAGAATATTAAAAAATACTTATATATCATATATATATATAGAATATAAATATGTATAATAGACATATTTATGAAATGGAAAACACTGTTTATTGAGATGGTAGTCTGTACGTACGCATAAACACTATTTCTGTTTTCATATCGTATTGAACGAAACTAAGTGAATAAGATATATGTAAGTACATATATATATATATATATAGTAGAATTATTATTTCATATATTAAATACTTATTCATTATATATATATTATACAATCATCATTTAATGGTGAATGTAGAAATGAATATCATCACATCGTGGAGACGGTAATCCGTACCTATGCACGAGTGAAAATATCACTATATTGATAATGAAATAGTATGTAATTGGATGTTATATCATATATATAGAATCATTACCATTTTATATTTATTATTTATGTAAATTACACATCAATGTTATATCCATCCAAATAATAATGTATTGAATAACAATTATACCATGACGTGGAGACGGTATGGCGTACATACGCTCATATGGTGACATGTCATTCAAAAGATGGATAAAATAATGAATATGGTTGTACCGTATTTATAATAACATCACAATATATATAAGATACTAGAGTTATTATTTTAGAATGGAAATAATAAATAAAGTGGAATTTGAAGAAGGGATGAACATCAAAGAGGTGATGAAATATTTACCTCTTCTGGGGGTTTTCCATTTGATTTGATCAAAATGGCTCAATAGTATTGCTTTTGTACTAATGGAGTTCCCATAAGATTAAGGGAGGATAGTTGGTAGGATTTTCGGGCAAGGGTTGTCTGAGCCAAATGGATTTGGAGATGTGAATTTGAGAGAAGGGGAAGTTCCCTTTTATAAGAGGGGTGAGGGTACCTTAGGAAAAGATAAAAATATTATTTGATAATGAAATAATTTTCGGTTTATAATGGCTCCAAAATTAATTATTTAAAGTATATGGTATTTTTGGGTCTAAAACCACTAAAAAAATAGGTTTTAGACATTTTTGGGTCACAATATTAACTTTACCTTTTAGGTTTAACTCTTAGTTAAATAGTTTGACATTTACCATGTCTCTTTGAATTGTTATATTATATGGTTAATAAACTTAGCAAAACCTTTTAAGAGATCCCCATGTGGTTTATTAATGATACACCTATTATTATATAAGACTTCGTCTGAACCTTATATTTTTAGGTAAAAATATCATTTAATAATATAATGTTTTTTAAAAAACTCTTTTATGTAAATTTTGAAACTATTTGGTATTTTGATTTTTCTAAATTCATAATAGCATTATTACTTAGAAAACAATCCATCTAAACAACCCTAACATGTAATAATAACCTATAAAATATGTTAAATTCATAAAAAATCTCAATTTATACTTATTTATAAATTTATAGTATCAATTATTTTAATCTTTCATTAATACGGTAATTGCACCATCATTATTGTGTCATAAATAAATTTAATTATTTAATCTCTAAAAATTATAAATAAAATACCATTATGTAGGAAATATTATTTTATTTATAATTACTATTTATTGTCGAATTTATCTTATGATTAACCCTATTTCAAATATGTTTTAGTTATTAAAGATTGAATTTAACACTTTTAACTCTTCTTTGAATTAAATAATAATAAATGTCCCAATCTAATCCAGGCAGACCTAAAGGATAATATTTTATTCCTAAGGTTCTTTTTGGTCAGATTATAATTATCCAATATTATTTGTCTATGTGTTATTGTAATAATAATATCATTTTTACCTTTAATTACCCTATTTACTTTTAACCGTGGTAAATAAATGTAAAAAGTTATTATTGACCAAAAATTATTTTCATCATATTGAACCACATTTTACGTACTGATATCAACCATGTCTCATAGATTTATGAATTTAAACACGCCTAAGTAGTAAAATTATGTTTTATGTAAATTTAAAAAATGCTCCTAGTAGGTGGGTAAAAGACGTTAAAAAGTTTGATAAAATATTTTTATATCTAAAATTATAATAAACCAACTAAAATGAATTAAATTGAACATATATAGGTATTATGTATCTATTTTGACCTAAAATAAATTTAAATAAAATAAATAATTATTTAAATTAATATTCGATTTTAAACAATAATTGAGTGTTTTTCACTATTCATCAAAAATTGAATGTTTTCAGAAAAATAGCAAAAAATCACCCTAAAAAATTTTGATATTTCTAATTCAAAAATAAATTCTATTTTACCAATTTTAAAATCATATATGATTCATTAATTAATCTAAAATTAATTCATCTTGTCAAAACAAAAAAGCGTATTTTTAAGAAATTATAACTATCAAAAGATTGGCATTTGTTTATGTCCAATTTCAAAGTGAAATTACTTAAAATGACCATAATTGGATTAAATGGTAAAAATATAATCCAATTTTACTTAAAATACATTATATTTTATAATTCAACACCATAAATATTTATGATTAAAAAAAATTTTCAGTTAAAATGTAGTATTTTTCACTATTCACCCTAACATAGAAGTTATCAGAAAAACACCAAATATTTATTAAAACTAAATTCTTATGTCCTGATTCTAAAGAAGAATTTAATTTTGAAAAATTGAATATTTAAATGTTTCAGATATTTAACTTAACAAGGGTTCACCATTAAAAGGCTTTAAAAGTCCTTTTTTTTTAAAATAGTTCATTTTTATGAAAAAATTAATTAGTTCTCACATTATGTCTAAGAAACACATAATATGGATATTAGAAATATAAATATTATAAAAATGTCAATATTTAGTTAATACTATTCTTAATCGCTTTAAACGGAATGTTTAGTAAGTCATGGTGTGCTTAATCTCAGAATTGCGTGTAGTGAAAGTTATTAATTTACTTTGAAGAAATAACATACTATGAAATCATGGGGTGTTACGTTATTCACTCCTTCAATAAATTTCATCCTCGCAATTTGAAATTGTTTTTTTAAAATAAAATATGGTAAATTGAAAATACCGTTGTGGGAAAACCCACATCAGAAATTAGGTTAATAAAATTTATTCTTAATAAGTGGAAAATGGAAATGAAAGGGTCACCACCAAATTATGATCTCGATTAAGAGAACATTGGGGGAAATTAAAGACACATAATTGGACGAAAAATGTAAATATTTATAGGGAGTTATTGAGGTCATCAATCACAAACAAATGTAGAATTTAGGGCCTCAAAGCCATCAATCTATGATGATTTTAAATATCTTTAGTTCAAAAATAACATAAGGTATTGGGATAACTCATTTTTGTTTTTAAGATCCTTTAACAAATGTTTATGAAATAATTTATTCATAGAATAATAGAAGAATGAAAAAAATTATATTTGACAAGTAGAGTTCCATCCTTTAACTAATTTCTACCACAAACTGATCTTTCACTATATAAGATAATAGAACATAAAAAAAATATTATATTTATCCTATTCGTATAGGGTTCCAAAAAAATGATCTTATAATTCATCTACCAGACCTTTTAAAAAAACTACATTATTTAATCCAGGACATCACGTGAGACAGTGGTAGTTGATAGACCCTTGTCGCCCTTCGGTAGTGGGTTGAAGTCTCGCAGCCTTTCCGGATGCAACGGGTTGCCACCCGGCCTCCGGGTTGTCCTTTTTATGGTAATACAAAAATAATATCAAACTAGAATTATCCAAAATACTTCTATCCAAACATACAACGCAAAATTTATAAGGATGATAACCACAATGAAGATCTTTTTTCGACATAATAACATGTGAACACATTCATCATGTATTCTTTTAAAACACTAGAACATCCTAAATTACCAAAAAACATTATTGATTATATTCATGATCCCTTATTCCTTATAGAATACTGGATATACTCCTTTTATCCAAAATTATTGTAAACCCCAACAATGATGGAATATACAAATCACTAATCAGCTTCAAGGAAGTCAAGAATATCCAATATAATTTATCAAAATCAATCATCTATTATTCCAAAAAATCACAACAACGGTATCAGAACCATATTATGGTTTAACTTTATCTCAAACATATATATCCCAAAACTTTAACATGTTATTATGTAAATTTACTTGGTTCCACAAAATATCAAGTCATTAATGAAATAGTACTGAAGTACAATCCTTATAGACTATATAATTCTTATAACATGTACATTATCAATATAACACTAAAATGGCACAATAAATTAATAACAATGTTAGAATCTAATCGTTAGTCTTCGTCTTCGGTAGTATCAGAAAATTACTATTATCCAATAGCAGCAGTTGAGGTATACTTAGATGATTTGGATATTGATTTTCCTAGTGTCTCAACTCCTTGTAGATGAATAATTGTACATTTGAAATATTTGTTCTTACCTTTTCAATCACGTAATTGGGGTCCCTTTTCTATACACATATAACAAACTCCTATTCCCTTCAAGCATTTACCAATGTGATTATTTCCATAGTTATCACATAAGGAAAAATCCTTCTTTCCCTTATTCCCTTTATCCATCTTTCTTTCTACCATCCTTTTCTTCTCTAGCATCTTTTAAAACCCATAGGACTTAGGTAATTCTTTACTTATCTTAAAAACACATGATACTATTTCTTCACATAATGATAATATGTGGGAGACTATTTCCTTTCTAAATGTTGTCATAATACAATGAAAGATATGATTCTTCTTATTCTTTGGATAATTCATATTGTTGGAGGTCGCATTCCTTCTACTAAGTGGAATTTCTAAATAATGGCATACACTAGTTTAGATTATGAACCACAATGCATAATTCCAAACCTGTAAAATAGTTAACGTTAATTGAAATGATTAGGCATATAATATATAATCATAAAATTTATTCTTTGAGAATGTATTTAATCCTATATCATTCATAATGGATTTTAATGAAAATGTGAATTATCCTATGAAATTCACCGGGAGTGTCGTAACCAGGAGTGCAGCAATGCCCGTTTTCGTTCACCAATTCCTGTTCGAGTCTAGCTCAAAGCGGTTTTTTTGGGTTTTACCCCTACGTAAATATTTTCCAGAGCCTCTGTTACCTGATAATATCCAGACAGGGATGTACTGCTTGGAAAACTCACAAAATATCTACGGTACCAAAATTCTAGGAATTTCATTATTTACTAATCCTAAAATTCAATCATAGGGTAATGTTATCTAATCAGAGTTTAACTAAATATATTTTCAAGGTTGTTTCTAAAAATCCTCTAATACCAATTATAATACCCAGAACCTAGATACCTAGATTCAGTGCATTATTTTAATACCTTGGCATGATTACAAGGAATCAAGTCCAGAATGAACTACTAGTTTGGCAGTCATGGAAAATATATTACATACATGAATGTTACATTATACATTAGAAAATAAATCAAAACATAAATGATCATTTGAGAATGCCATTAGTCCTCTAGATTAACCCTTATTATCAATCATATTACACTTCTAGTAATCCTGTGAAAAATAAAACATTGAAAGGGGTGAGCTCAGATTCTCAGTAAGGATAACAATATGGAAGATACATTCATAAATAAGAATAAACTTTTATGGAAATGTACAAGACGAAAAGAAAATCCATTTAAACTCAAACTTTAGAATAATATGGAAAATATAAAATACCATAATTCTATTTACTTACCCACATGGATATTATACATGTTGAATTATCACATACAATATCAATAGCCACTTTCATAATGATGGAATGCATAATTCCTACTTTTCATAACCACATAGTCAATGCCTTGTGCGAAGACTACAAATAATATTTTGTCAAGGCCTTGTGCCAAGACACTAGTTTGTCTCATGAGACCTACCGATGCATCGAGGAGCTATAGCTGGCTCCACCCATCACGTACTAAGTCTATTGCATTCCTCATATAAAAAGTATTAAACATAACATAAACATTCCTATTGAAACAAGCATACGAAATGTCAATACATTATCCATAAATCATGAATGGTATAAAAATAACACATCCAGAGTCATACATATCTAAAAACCATCAATACAATATGGATGATTTTTATATTAATAAATCAACTTCAAATAAGTTTAAATTCCATCAAAGGATGTTGGGATAAATGAAATTGATTTGTAAAAATCATTGGGAGAAATATCCCTTTTTCATGAAAACATTTAAAGTCATACAATTTATAAATGAATACATTTAAAGACGTTTTTGAATCAATGGGTCCCAAACCACTTTGAAATGTTTGAACGTAATTAAAATTATAAAAACATTCATGTACATAGAAATAAATCCTTTACAAAACATTTTGAAAACATGGACATTAATGAGAATGATTTAGATGAAAAAATATATAAAAATTTTAAATTGATGTTTTAGTAATAAAGTCCTTTAAAAGAATCCATTTGAAAACTATTTCATAAAACATGGACATGGATAATAAATATGTCATCGTAGATACTTATGTAAAAACAACCTCAGATAATAAAGATATTGCGAATTAACCCCTACCTTGCACTTTCCATTATTCGAGGGTACATTTGACCTCTTGTATGAAGACTATAGTATGTTATTAAATTATACCATAACCATATTAATATTTATGATATCATACATGATTCGGTTATGAAAATGATTTGTAAAATTCATAAAGTGAAATATCCCTTTTTCATGAAAACTTTTAAAAAGTCACACAATTTAAAAATCAATACATTTAATGACATTTATGAATCAAAGTGTCTCATAACACTTATAATCTATTTAATTTAATTAACATTATAAAAACATTCATGTCTTCGTAAATAAATCCTTTAAAAACATTTTGAAAACATGGACATTAATGAGAATGATTAAGAGAATAAATATTTAAAACATTTAAATTGATATTTTAGTAACAAATTGTTTTTAAATAATCCATTGGAAAACTCTTTCATAAAACATGTACATGGATAATAAATACGTCCTAGTAGATACTTACATAAAAACAACCTTATATAATAAAGAGATTGTGAAATTAACCCTTACCTTGAACTTTCCTTTAGTTGAGGGTATATTTAACGTTTATTATGAAGACCGTTTTATGTTATTAAATCATTAAAAAACCATATTAATATTTATGATATCATACATGATTCATTTATCACTTTATACTACCCATTTAAAAATTATTTCCATGTTAGATTAACATTTCGGGTAATAATCGCTTTCTTTATCGTACGAGTTTTAACTTGTTAATCGTGATTATATCACTTAGATTAAGATTTAAATACATGCATAATATTTAACATGATTTATATATCATATATATTTATAATATAAATATGTATTATATAAATATATATGAAATGGAAAACAACGTTTATGGAGACGGTAGTTCGTATATACACATAAACGTTGTTTTCGTTTTCATAACGTATTGAACGAAAGTAACTGAATAAGATATATATAAGTACATATATATATATATATATATATATATTTATACAGTAGCATTATTATTTCATATATTACATACTTATTAATGATATATATTTTATAATCATCATTGAATGGTGAACGTGGAAATGAATCTCATCACGCCGTGGAGACGGTAATCCGTACGTATGTACGTATGAAAATATCACTATATTGATGGAAAAATCGTATATAAGTTGATGTTATATGATATATAATGAATAATTATAATTTTATATGTATTATTTAAGTAAATTAAACATCATTATTATACATATCCAAATAATAATGTATTGAATAACAATTACACCATGACATGGAGACGGTAAGCCGTACGTACGCACATATGGTGACATGTCATTCAAAGGATGGATAAAATAATGAATATTTTTGTACCATATTTATAATAACATACATGTATATATAATATACTACAGTAATTGTTTTATAATGGAAACAAAAAAGAATGGGGAAGTGGAAGAAG
The DNA here is from genome assembly GCA_963277665.1 of Viscum album. Lineage (NCBI taxonomy): Eukaryota > Viridiplantae > Streptophyta > Magnoliopsida > Santalales > Viscaceae > Viscum > Viscum album. Next base: position 1,016,296,428 of record OY728152.1, read on the forward strand.
GGATGAACTCGAAATAGGTGATGAAATATTTAACTTTTCTCCGGGTTCTTCCTTTTTATTTGATCAAAATGGATCTATAGGTTTTCTTTCTGACTAAATAAAGGCCTCTAGGATGAAGGGAGTTTATTTGGGAGGATATTTGGGTAGGGTTTGTTAGAGCCAAATGGCTTTGGAGGTGTGAATTTGGGAGAAGGGAAACTGCCCTTTTATAAGAGGGGTGAGGGGCACCATAGGAAAAGCTATAAATATTATTTTATAATAAACGAATTTTCGGTTTCTAATGGATTAAAAATAAATTATTTAAAGGATAATGTGGTTATGGGTCTAAAAACACTAACCCAATAGGTTTTAAATAGGTTTGGGTCACTATATTAACTTTATCTTTTAGATTTACCTCTTAGTTAAATAGTTTGTCATTTTCCATGTCTGTTTGTATTTTTATATTATGTGGATAATAAACATAATATAAACTTCTACGTGAGCCCAAAGTGGTTAATTAATGATGAAACTTTAATTATATAAGTATTTTGGATGAACCTCTGATTTTTTGTAACAGAATATCAATTACTATTATAATATTTGTTTTAAAAACTATTTTATGTCAATTAAGACTATATATTGTAGTTTGTTTTGGCTAAATTAATAATAGATTATTAATTTGAAAACAATTCATCTACAAAACCCTAACATGACACATTAATGTTTAATGTTATTGTAATTCAAAATAAATCTCCAATTATACTTATTTGTATATTTATAGTATAAATTAGTTTAATCTTTCATTAATACAGTAATTACTACATCATCATTGTGTCATAAATAAATTTAATTATATAATGTATAAATATTATTAATAAAATTCCATTATGTAGGAAATAATTATATTTTTTTAATTAGTATTTATAGAATAATTTATCTTATGTATAACCCTATATTAAAAATGATTTAGTTTTTAAACATTGAAGTTAACACTTTTAACTATTCTTGGAATTAAATAATAATAAAGGTCATAATCTAATATAACTGGATATAATGGATCATATTTTATTCCTATGGTTTTTTTGGTAGAATTATACTTATCCAATAGTATTAGTACATGTGTTATGGTAATAATAATATCATTTTTACCCTTAATTACCCTATTTAATTTTAACAGTGGTAAATAAATGTAAAGAGTTAGTATTCACCCAAAATTATTTTCATCATATTTAACAAAATTTTACATACTTATATCATCCATGTCACTCAGATTTTTAAAATTCAACTCACCAAAGTAGTAAAATTATTTTTTATGTAAATTTGCAAATGCTCCTAGGAGGTGGGTAAAAGATGGTAAAAAGTTCGATAAAATATTTATATATCTAAAATTATTATAGACTAAATACAATCAATTACATGGTATTTTTATAGTTATTATGTATTTATTTTGACCTAAAATTAATTTAAATTTAATAAATAATTATTTAAATAAAATTTCAGTTTAATCAATAACTCAGTGTTTTTCACTATTCAAAAAAATTGAATATTTTCAAAAAAATAACAAAAATTCACCATAAGCTAATTTTTATATTCTAAATTCACAAATAAATTCTATTTTACCAATTTAAAATCATATAAGCTGCATTATTTAATTTAAAATTAATTCTTGTTGTCAAAACAAAGAAGCATATTTTTATGAAATAATAACTATCAAAAGATTGACACTTATTTATGTCCAATTTCATTGTAATATTACATAGAATAACAGTCATTGGATTAAATGGTAATAACATAATTCAATTACACTTCCAAACCATTATAATTTATAATTCAACAATATATATATTTTTGAAAAAAAAATCAGTTAAAATATAGTATATTTCTCTATTCACGAAAATAAAATGTTATCAAAAAAACATGAAAAATTTATTAAAACTAAATTCTTATGTCCTGATTCTAAAGCAGATGTTTATTTTGTAAAATTTTACATATAAAAGTTTCAAATATTGTATTTAACAAGGGTTCACCATTAAAAGGTGTTAAAAGTTCTTTTTATTAAAATACTTCTTTTATTTGAAAAAATGAATTAGTTCTCACATTATATCTAAGAAACTCATAATATGGATTCTAAAATTATAAGAATTATATAATGTTCAAAATTCAGTTAATACTATTTATAATCGCTTATGAATGACTAGTTTGGTATGTCGTGGTGCGCTTGAACTCGGTGTAGTGTGTAGTGCAAGTTATTGAATTAATTTATGAAATAATGTACTATGAAATCATGGGGTGTTACATATTATATTTTTATCACTTTGGAATGATAAAATATTACATAATATCTTTCTATAATGATCCTTGAATAAATAGAAATGTTACACAAGAAAGGATATGAACTACCTTCTCTTTGATTATAACGTGGATGAAATTTTTTATAGATATTTCATGATTGATTGTAAATGTAAAATTTAACTATATATATGATAATTATTTTTTGTATATTATTTAGGATATGTCTATATAAGGCCAATTTGACTATATTTATCCTTCTTATTCAATTTTTGTCCCATAATCCATATAACATTGAAACATTCAACATAAACATAATTAATTATGTAATAAATTACAAAATATTAATAGGTGAAATAGAAGGGTAATTAACATGAATAAATTTATTTCAAAACTAACTAGTTATCATATTTTTTATTCATGAAGATAATGTACATATGGGATAAATCGGACTCAAGGTAATTGATTCTCGTATAACATTTACCTTCATCGGACATAAGCATTATTCAAAAATTTGTAAAATTATATAAAGTATATACATTTACATTTTACATGTTATCATGAATTAAATTATCCTCATTGGTTATATTATTTAATTAAATGGTATTTTTCCTAAGCAATATGATGAAAAAGATACCAATGTGTTAAGTGTTTATTTCAAAATATCATAATTATTTGATATATTCTTAATGAATCCATTCGGGGAATTATTTAATATTTATATATTAAAATCGACCGGTTCTCATATCCTACGGTCAATATTGTAATATTTTATGTAATTGTACCATTTTTTTTCTCATAGTAGTATATTAATGGATTAAAAAAAATATTTGTGAAAATTTTCCATTAATTCTCTCTTCGGTCAGAATTCATTTTTCATCTATAACTATGTTTTATACAAATTATTTCTAAAAGGGATTAGAATTTTCAGTATGACTTATTAAAAATTAAATTTCTATTTTTCTTCAGTATAATTTTTTTTAAGAATATTATTTTATTTTTTGGAAGACATTACTTTTGTAATAACATTATAATGGTAATGGAATGTTCATTTTAAAATATAAACATCATGTACAATGTAATATAACACCATGACCCTCATTTAATTTAAACTCTAGTTACATGATTATAGTATTTATTTTTAATAAATAAAATATTTTATATTATATAAATTCACTATTTATAAAGGTTATTTTATAATAAAATTATTTTGATAATATTTTTTGAATATTCCTGGTTTAATAAATAATAAATATCCAATAAATGCTACCTTCCTCTTGTTATCATACATGTGGCATTAAAAATAATTTTCAACCAATGATGAAATACTTTTATGTTTCATAAGCTGTAATTTGTATATAATCTAACAACACCATCCTTGTAATTTCCCTTCTGGTTTATGAGCAATTTGGCTGGTGATGTAATCTATTTATATACGTTATTTTTTCACGAACCATCCCCCATCGCCCATGTCGTGACTACCCAAATCCTACCTTCCCTAGGCAAGCGGCCAACGAATGGCACCAGAAAGTTGCATCTCTATAACGGGAAGGAATTGATTTTAATCCTCTACAAACATTCTATCTGAGAACACAAAAGAAGCAACCACCAGGAAAACTAATGTAGTAAAATTTTTGCTTAATATAAATCTTCTAGAATACAAGCCCAACTATAAATTACATGTACACCTAGAAACAAAAAAATAGCTCCTAGATCTTCCAATGAGGATCCCACCTGAAGGGTTTGAATGGATCTTGATCAGTATTCATGTGTCACACCACCACAAATTGTCCACCGTGGAGAACCATCAAGTCATGGAATCCTCATCCTCGATCAATTTTGTCTATCATATGAACAAAACACAACATGGTGTGAGTGAATCCCATGAAGGGATGAGTATTACAATACTCAGTACGGACTACAAGACCCCTGAAGTTCACTTAGAGTTCCACAATGGAAAAACCACAATGCATGATCTCAATCACAAAGCATGAAGCATTAAACATCTCTTCGTAGGTATATTCCCATTAATATAACTAGTTTATCATGATACACTAATCACATACCTGAGAGAATAAATCCACAAACGTAAAACCATGAAGGTAAAAGAATGACAAAGGTAACACCACGATGGTAAAATAACAACATAGGTAACAACACGAAGCTAACACCACGAAGGTAAATGTACCAAAAAGGAAACACCATGAAGTTAAAAAAACTATGTTGAAGGTACCACACATGTAACACCCTGAATATTACTCTTAGAAGGTGAAGGCACCACATAGGAAACACCACGAAGTTAAAAGACTCGGCTCATACCAGGTATTAGTGATGTATAGAAGTACAAATGAAAAGTCAGAAAACTAGATACTATTATTCTCTCAAGAGGCACTGATACTGATTAAATGTAGTTTTACCCACATAAAATTGATAGGTACTAACCCCCGCAATGATCCCCATAGGATCCAACCCGCCTGGATTCGATAGGTACTAACCCCCGCAATAACACACACAGGATCTGACCCACACAATATAGGTATGTGCTGAACCACACTGAATAGCATATCACTGATCCACACAGGATCTGACCCACATAGGGTCAGTATACTCTCACCTACACAATATTTTTGAGTGCTAACCCACATAAGATCGGTGTTGACCCACATAGGGTCTCTTGGTACTAACCTTAGTATGATCAGTCTCCACCCTCCGCCTCACTTCCAGCCACTGTATTCCCATAAATAGTACACATGATTTTTGTATAACCACCTCTAAAACCATAGCTAATTCCTCAACAGCCATGAATATAATAACTAGAGTATCCCAAATGACCTCCATGTTGTAAGGGTTCCAACGCGATGGATGGCGCGTTAATCGTACATCCAGTCTGTGACTTATAAGTGTTTTAGTTCTGAGTATCTAGTTTTATTCGAGTTTGATCCAACCCAACCATATTCAATATTTCTCCAAAACTGAATTGGTGTATATGGAAATGACCTCCTCATCTTAAGGGTTTTGGTGCCACATATGGTTCATCAATAGGAGGCCCAGTCTATTAGTTACATCTCTTTCTGTGAAACGGGGGTGATCGGACCTTGGACCATCCAGGCTTAGTCGGGCCCGCCGAAATATTCCAAAGGGACCGCTTCCCAAAAGGGATTAGGATTCCACTAATGGTGTGTTGAATGGACACCTGGTTTTTCAGTTACAGGTGTTTCATTATATAAAGACTTGTTCTGACTGGGCCCTGTCCAACTTGGTTTGACCGGCCTGACGCAATTGGTCCCGAGGTCCACCTGACCACTCTTGGGTCCGACTGACTATGTGTCTACCTGGTTCCATTCATGGGCTCGGGCCATGGTTGGTCTGGCCCATCGGGTGGCGCTCGGCCCATCCGCATTGGCCAATCGGGCCTCAGGTTCAGCCAGGCACATAGGCGCATCAGCCCGCAACTAGGTCTGTCCTGTTGGGCGACTCGACCCGCTTGGCTGACCCACGTCTGGCCCGCATCCATCCCAGTCCCCCAAAAGGCGAACTGGTCTTCCCAGCTGGCCCCGTGAGTGCGGGTCTTTTTTGGCCAGCCGGTGGGGCACTACCCCACTGCCTAACGGTCGAACGTTTTTCCAGACCGGGGGTCTGACAACACGGCAAGGTGTGGGGGTCTTGCCACTCTGTAGCAGTCGTGGATTCTAGCCCTGCCGCTCAGCCTCCGCTATCAGTGGTTGGATCATTCCATCCACCTTCTTCACATGTCGCGGCTTCAGTCACAACCCATTCCCACCGGTGGCGCGTGATAGTGTGTTGCACCACCTCTATGGCCTGCGGGTGTCGATTGCTATAATAACCACAATAGCATAGTGTCGCGACCTCTTCCTACAGCACGCGACGGCGCCCTAGTTCCATCATGGCCGGACGATGCCACCGCATTGTCGATCTTTCATAAATAACACAAGGGTAAACAATGTAGCGATTGTTCTGTTCGATTTTTGTTTGGACCTCTCCCTCTGTGTTATCTTGAAAAAATGAGGGATGAATAGGATTAAAAAATCACATCAAATTATAACAAAAAAAATTCCCACATCAACCTGCAGTATTTATTTCTAATCCCACAAGAAGAAATAATCTGTGGATTAACTAGTTAGTGATTTGATCCGCTTTCGTCATTTAGAAGAGAATACGGGAAAGAATAATCACATTGATTTAAACCAATACCTCTAGATCATTGGATAATGCCCTCTATTGAAGAAGACTCGACGTTTATCGTTCCCGCAATAAGACGCCAATTTTGCCGCTCAAAATTTGTTCTTTGGTTGGGGATTCAGTGTCTCTCTTCACCACTCACTGGAACCGGTCACATCCTCCAATTGTTGGGCATCACGACACATTACTAGTGCATCATCGCGTGGTGTAGTCGTGCCAATATCTCCGCCCATTCTCCATATAAATAATAGAGGGGGAGGGTGAGTAACACTATTGAAATTAATGAGGGTTCATTTAATAGAAAACATTCTAATTCCAATGACACAGTTATAATGTATTGGAGGAGTCAATCCATTTAATGGCATGACACGTTGTTGGTCCCAAAACCAATGCATTTTTTTAAAAGTAAATCTGAATCTCCGAATCTAGTTACCCAGAATAGGGGAATTACTACATAACATTGGAATGATACAAGGAATCATTTCTTAATAGACCGATCAGTTTAGTATCCTCGGAAGTACTAGATACATACATAAGTTTTCATTACATAATGAAATATGAAAATATTATGTCCCCTTTGAACACTCTTATATACCTTAGCCTATTCCCACATGTTAATAATAGTATACTTATTTTCATCATGGAAAAAATAAAACATAATAATGAGGTGAGTTTAGATGCTCAGAAAGGATAATAATATAGTGGAAACTGTCCAAAATAAGAATAAACATTTAAGGCAATGTATAAGACTAGAACACAATCCTTTAAAAATAATATTTTTCATAATAAGGAAATGATAAATTAAATAATTCCATTTACATATTCGCATAGATATTCTACTAGTCGAATAATCACATGTAATATCAATATTCAATTTCATAATGATGGAACTCATAATTCTAGACATCATAACCATATAGTCATGGTACTGATCCTAGACTACAAGTAAGATTTTTTCAAGGCCATGTTCCAAGAAACTAGTTTTTCTCATGAGACCTACCGATGCATAGAGGAGATATATCGAGCTCCACCCGTCACTTACTAAGTCCAATGAATTTCTCATATGAAAGGGTGAAACATAATATAATCATTCATATTAAATCTAGCATACGAAATGACGATATTTTAACAACAAACTATGAATGGAATAAAAATAGCACATCCACAGTCGAACATAACTCATTAAACACAATATATAAGATTTTATTATAATAAATTAACCTTAATTGAGAATAATGAATTATATGTACATAGATGAAAATAATCATCAAAACTATTTGAGAGAAATGTCTCACTTTTCTTAAAAACATTTCAAAGTGTCACTATTTATCATGAATCCTTTTAAATTAGATTTCTGAATAAAAGTGTCCTATACCACATAAAAAAATTTAAAAGGAATTTTAATTTTAACCCATTAATGTCCATATATATAAATTATTAAAACCATTCTTAAAACATGGTCATTAATGAGAAATATATAGAAGGATTAATTTTTAAAACATTTCAAATGATATTTTAGTTAATGTTCCTAACCAAATGAGAGAGCCTTGAATAAAAAAAATTGAGGTAATCAAACCATAATAATATCATGAGAATAAAGGGATTCATGATATATTAGGTCTATGATTTTATACACCATGTAAAATTGAATTGGCGCATAACAACAAAGAAGTCTCAATGGAATGTAAGTTGACATGAAATTCCTTATAACGATTGTATCAGTAGGTTAAGGATTAATAAATGACATAATTATGTGTGAAAAATATAAATATAATAGGTATGATTAGATATTTAGTGAAAACAATCATTTTACATTCACACATATTCTTTTAACAACAAATCATATGACTTGGATGTTTAACTCAATGAATGAAAATTGAGTTACGATTACTCTTATCAAGTTCATATCAGTGACTTGAGAATTTATCAATGGAATGATTATGTGTATAAAAATAATAACCACAAAAAGGGGAGTGGAAATTACTACATAAATAAATAAATAGTGATTTCACACATAATCATGGAGTAAAATAATAAATAATATTTGCGTAAAACTCAATGATTGGAAATCAAAATTTGAAATCCACTTACTGATTTGTTGACATACGAAACATACACCCCATAAAAGAAGGATAATAAAATGATTATTTAAATACTCATAAATTAAATTATATTACATAAGGAATACAATCATGGTCATTACATACACCACACAAAAGGAAATAGTGGCAATATGGCATGAATCTCAAGGAATGAAGAAGTGAGATGAAAACCCCTTACCATGTCGTAATCAATTGATTCATATGACTAAAAGATAATAACCAACAATAAAAACACAGAAGTACATGAATATAAAGATATTCATGATAATATATATCAAATGGTCATACACAATACACCACATGCAATAAATAAGTGGTGAATAGTGTAAATCTCATGGAATTAAAAGTTAGATAAGAAACCCCTTACCACATTGCAATCAATCGATTTGTAATACCAAAAGTTAATAAAAACAAAATTAATAATATAATAGCATGAATATAAATATAATCACGATAAAATATATCATATGGTGGTACACAATACACCACATGAAATAAATTAGTGGTGACCAAAGGAAATCTCATGAAATTAAAAGTGAGATAAGAAACCCATTACCATGTAATTTTCCATTGTTGAGGGTATGTTAACCTCAATTATAATAATTAAATTAATGTTATTAAATTATACAATAACGATATACATATATGTGATATCATATATTGTCCTCTAATATTGCTTTGTTAATGATATTTTTGTAGTATCACTGTTTTTTGTGTAAACTGATATGTTTTCCTTTATATGCACGGTTACCTAAGCCATGTTTGTTATATATAGGATATAAATTATTCATATCAATAATGATATTAAGTTCAATAACATTATTTTTTATAATAAAATTGAAATTATTCTTTTATTATTATGATGAGGAATGAATCTTACCACATTCGCAGAGACGGTAATCTGTATGTTCGCACTAACGACAATATCATTATATTGATAGATAAATCATATGTAATTGGATGGTATATCATATATAAAAAATCATTTACACATTAAATTTTGTATTTACATCATTTATACTCATTATTATACTGATCCAAATAATGATGTGTTTGAATAACAAAATACATCACAACGTGGAGATGGTAAACCATACGTACACACATATGGTGACTTTGTCATTTATATGATGGAAAGAATAATAAATATGGTTCTACCATTTCTATAATAACATCAAAATATATAAAATATACTTGATTTATTATTTTATAATTGAAACAAAAAAATAATGAAGAAGTGGGTGAAGAAAAGAATATAAATGATATGATAAATATTTAACTCATTTTCAGGTTCTCCCTTTTGATTTGATCAAAAAGGCTACTAAGGTTGGATTTATAAATAAAAGAAGGATTCTAGGATGAATTGTGGAAATTTGTGAGGATATCTGGAAAGGGGTTGGCTGAGCCAAATGGATTTTTAGATGTGAAATTAAGAAAAGTGGATGTACCCTTTTTATATGAGAGGTGGTGGTCAGTTTTGGAAAATCTTGAAATATTATTTTATAATAAAATCATTTTACATTTATAATGGCTCCAAAATGATTTATATTAAGGAAAAGGTGGGTTTGGGTCGAAATACTCTCAACAAATAGGTTTTATACATGTCTATGTAACAATATTATACTTATTTTTTAGATTTAAATCTTAGTTATATAGTTTGACATTTACCATGTCTCTTTGTATTTGTATATAATATGGTTAATAAAATAACTATAACAAGAGAAGATAACCAGAATTGGTTCATTATTTAAATATATAACCTTATCTAACCCCTCTGGCTGAACCATAGATTATTAGGAATATTATATCAATTAATAATAATGTATTTTTTTAAAAAACTGAATTATGTCAATTTTTGACACAATTTAGTAATTGGTTTTCTTGAAAATCATTATAGCATTATTACATCGAAAAAAAATTATTTAATCAACCCTAACATGTCATATTAACATATAATAGCAGATTAATTTATTAAATGTCTCTAATTACATTTATTTGGATATTTTTAATATTAATTATTTTAATATTTCATTAATATAGTAATTACTGCATCATCATTGTGTCAAAAATAAATTTAATTATATAACGTCTAAAAATTATAAATAAAATACCAATATTTAGGATAACTTTTTATATTTCTAATGAATATATATAGTCAAATTTATCATATATATAACATTATATTAAAAATGAATCAGTAATTAATCTAATCCAAGTGGACCAAAATAATAATATTTTATTCCAATTGTTGTTTTTGGTTGAATTGAACTTATCCAATTGAATTTGGACATGTGTTAGGGTAATTATATTATCCTTTTTACCATTAATTACCGTATTTACATTTAACTATTGTAAATAAAAGTCCAAATTTACAATTCATCAAAAATTATTTTCATCTTATTGAACCTCATTTTACATACAGATGTAAACTTCTTCTATTGGTGTTTCTATATTCAACTACCAGAAATAGTAAAATTGTGTTTTATGCAAATTCGTAAATGCATCTAGATAGTGGGTAAAAGACGGTAAAAAGATAAATAAAATTTTATACATTAAATTTTGTTAAAAAATGACTCCAATGAATTAAATTGAACATATATAGGTATTAAATATCTAACTTCACTTAAAATAAATGTAAATAAAATAAATAAATATTTAATTAATAAGTCGGTTTTAAAATATATCGCAGTGTTTTCCAGTATTCATTGAAAATTGAATGTTTTCAAAAAAATGCCAAAACATTACCCTAACCTAATATTGGTATTCCTAATTCTCAAATGATTTTTTTAATTTAAAAACACCAAATTTGAATTAATTAATTTAAAATTAATTCCTGTTGTAAAAACCAAAAAAGTGGGTTTTTAAAAAGTAAAAACTATCAAAACATTGACATGTTTTTATATCAAATTTAAATATGAAATTATTTAAAATGACCTAAATTGTATTATATGATAAAAATATAATCTAATTAAAATTACAAACAATTCAAATTCATTCTTTAACACAATAAAGTTTTCAATTAAAAAAATTCAATTAGAAAATAATATTTTGCAGTATTCATCAAAATATAATATTTCTCAAAAAAGTACCAAAAATTTATCAAAAATAAGTTTTTAGGTCCCAATTCTAAAGAGGAATTTAATTTCCTTAAATTTAATATATAAAAGTGTCAAATATTGGTTTTAAAAATGGTTTTCCAATAAATTTTGTAAAATTTCTTTTTTTAAAGACTTCTTTTATCTGAAAAAATTAATTTGTTCTTATATTATGTAAAATAAACACATAATATAGATTCTAATATTATATGGAGTATATAAAATTAAAACATCAGTTATTACTATTCATAACGGCTTTTTGAATGACGTGTTTTGTAATTCGTGGTGCGCTTGAACTTTTTGTTGCATATAGTGCAAGCTACCAAATTACATTAAAGAAAATAACTTTCTATGAAATCGTAGGGTGTTAAATTCTTCCCCTATTTTGGAAATGTAATCTTATAAATTTTAAAATTGTTCTTGGGAAATTCAATAAATGTCCCACAACGAAAAAAGAGTCAATAAAACTCTCACTTTAAAAGAAAGAATGAGAAGTAAAAAAGGTCACCAGAGATAATCCATACTATGATTCCATGATGGAAAACATGGATATGGAAGATAAAATAAGTTTCGTGTTATGTTAGAGAGTGATAGAAAACATGATCAGGAGAATGTAAACAACAAGAAAACCATAATCTTGTAATGGGATAAACGGTCATTAGTTTCCTAGAAGGAAAAGTAAATAGGCAATGTTTTTTTGTTTTAAGTTACATATCATAATGATGATGAATTTATTTATCTGATTGAATCAGAACATAATGAGATATATGTAAATTTTAAGTATAGTTTTATCCTTTAATAAATTTCAACCACTAATACATCTTTTTTTAAAATTATGGGTAATCAGGATGACTTGGTCACCCGTGATGCGCTAGAATAAACTTCTAGAGAATCACATTATCACAAAAGATAAAGTATATATTTCCCTTGTATTTAGAGATTAACCAAAACAAAAATGGTTAGTAAATGATCGGATGATCCCCAGAAAGGATAATATATTAGAGAAAGAAAAAATAATCTTAATTTCTAAAACTAATCCAACAATACCCAAATTTCAATAAATACCATTCAATAAAAAATTGTCCTTAAAATCCTTAAATATAATCCAAACTAATATTAACTCCCAAAACCTTGAATAATTTGATTATTTCGTCTTCCATGTTAAATGGTATCTCCAAATAACATATTCTTTTATAAATGTCACATACATAAAACTAATTAACCTAATCACATATTCTCTATGATAGGTTAATGATTTCCATAAATTACCCAAACCGCTATAAATACTCAATAATAACATAGATAATAATCCACCATTACTCTTTAAATGAAATCCCATATTATTCTATTTTCCGTAGGCATATAGTGTTCCCAATAGATCGAATATATACCAAAATAACATTTCTCACTTAATCACCAAATGATTTTTCTATATTATGGATATCCATTTGATAAGACATAAGATCCAAATTAAACTTATTATTGTTCAATAAAATAGTTTAACTAAAAAAATTAGTCACACTAACACGGGTCTTCACGTAGTCTAGTGGTAGGCGATAAATACCAATCACACACTAGTTGTGGGTTGGATTCCCACAGCTTGGTCCCACATGAAGGGTTTTCAAACGGTCTGTGTGTTGTCCTTTTTCAAAAACTATACTTTATAACATTCCCAAAATGAGATAAAATCTTCAGAATAACTATTACATAATTTCATCACAAATTTAATATCATATTGTACATTTTCATACCAAAATTTAATAACATGAAATTTCATAAAATTCAAGTATCATATTAACCAAAATGGTTATTCATAACTATATCCAAAATATAAAAGACAATTCTTCCTAAAATATCATTTACACATAACAAAATACATGGTTACACATACAAGAGAATATTTTTCTGAAGTAATCCTAACAACAAATAGCACTAATACATTAAAACTATTCTCCATACAGTTATTTCTACCTATGTTCTTTCCTGACAAGAGGTTATCCTATAGAATATGGAATTCACTTGGGTAATTCCCACCTCCCCTACATTTATGTTAAATTACATTAAATGTATTATTGGGATCAATTTTATATTCATACAAAGTAATCTTTATTTTTCCTTAGAAATTCATTACATTATGTCCTTCATTCCCACACATAAAAAATTTCATTGTTCAATTGAGAAATATTCCGAGGTGACTTCTTCCACATTTCCTGTATGGTGGAAATTGAGCTTTCTTTTCTCCATGGTCTCCTCTGCTGGACCTCTTATCATTAAAATCCTCTCTCTTATTTATTGAGTTTGGGTGTTGGTTAATATATATGTTTTTGATCATATTTTTGGAAAACTGATTCGGCATGAACACAAAAAAATTTACACCTATCAAAATTCAATTTCATTGCACATTTATATCTCTATGCTTACCTTGTAAATAATGTTTGATGTTAATATGAATTCCTTGGAATCCAACCATTAAATAACACAATAAAGCATAGTGTGAGTCATAAAAGTATTTATAGAATATCAGAATACATTATTTTCAATCTAAAACACCTTAGATTTAACCAAGGTTATTTATTATCATCTTATATTAAAATCCATGAAAACATTTTGTAAGGAAAATGTGAATTATAATAAGCATATCCCCTGGGAATTATATAACCACGAGTATGGAATGATCCATTTTCATGTAATAGGATACCCTGGGTTAAGCCCAAAACTCCTTGTTGGTGTTTTCACACCTATGTACATCTGTTCCAGAGACACCCCTACTTGCTCGTATCTAGACAGGGATGTGTTTTTTGGAAAACCCACATAATATTTAAATTACCATTTTTTTGGATGTTCTTCTATACTAATCCTCAAAGTGTATGTTAGGGTAGTTTTTTATAATCAATATTTTTCTAAATCTGGCTTCCAATGTGTGTACTAATATTCCTCTAATAACAACTGTTACTCCCTAAACCTAGTTACCCAGAATCGGTGAATTATTACATAACATTGGAATGATAAACGGAATAATGTCCTTAAAGACCAATCAGTTTAGTATCCTTTGAAGTACTATATACATAAATAAGTTTTAAATTACATAATGAAATAAAAAAAATTCCCCTTTGAACACTCTTATAAACCTTAGCTTATACCTATAGGTTAACCGTAATATACTTTGATGCATCTAGGGAAAAATAAAATATAAGACATTAGTGAGGTCAAATGGTTAGTAAGGATAACAATATAGTGGAAACTGTCATAAATAATAATAATCATTTATGGAAATGTATAAGACTAGAACATGATCATTTTAAACTTAAACTTTAGCATAATAAGGGAAAGATAAATCAAATAATTCCATTTACTTATTCACGTGGATATTCTACTAGTTGAATAATCACATGTAATATCAATATCCAATTTCATAATGATGGAATACATAATCCTAGACTTCCTAACCACATAGTCAATGCCTTGTGCCAGGAAAAAAAATAGGATTTTGTCACGGCGTTGTGCCAAGTCACAAGTTTGTCACATTAGACCTACTGATGCATCAAGGAGCTATATCGGGATCCACCAATATCTTTATAAGTTCAATTCATTCCTAATATGAAATTTTGAAACATAATCTAAACATTTGTATTGAAATAAGCATACAAAATGTCATCATTTTAACCACAAACCATGAATCTCAAAAAAATAGAACATCCACATTAAAAAAACTCATTCAATGCGATATGGAAAATTTTATTATAATAATTTTACCTCATTCGATAATAATGAATGATATTGACATAGATGAAAATAATAATCAAAACTTTTTTAGAGAAATATCCCCCTTTTTCTTGAAATCATTTAAAAGTATCACTATTTATCAAAAAGATGTGTAAAATGTATTTTTGAATAAATGTGTCCCATACCACTATGAAATTTTTTTAAAAAAATATATATTTTTGAAAAATTAATGTCCATATATATAAATCATTAAAACCATTTTTAAAACATGGAAATTAATGATAAATATTTTTAAAGATAAATTTGTAATTCATTTAAAATGATATTTTAGTTATAGTTTCTAACCAAAAGAGAGACGCTTGAGTAAAAATAATTGAGGTCATAAAAACAAGGTAATATCATGAGAATAAACTTATTCATGATATATTATGTCAATGTACAGTATATACACCAAATAAAAAGTTAATTGGCATATAAAAACAATGAAGTCTCAATGGAATGTAAGTTGGGATGAAATCACTTATAAAGACTGAATCCTTTGATTATGGATAAATCAATGAATCAAATATGTGTGAACAATATAAATACACTAAGTATGATTGGATATTAAGTGTAAAACAATCAGATGAAATTCATACATATTCATGTAACAAAAACACCAATGATGTGGATGATTAACTCAATGAATGAAAATTGTGTTAAGATTACTCTTATCTAGTTCATATCGATGACATGAGAATTTATCAATGGAGTGATTATGTGTATCAAAAGAATAACCACACAATGGGAGGGTGTAAATTAATACATAAATAAAAAAATAGTGATTTTACACATAAGCTTGGAGTAAAATTATCAATTATGTTTGCGTAAAACTCAATGAGTGGAAATCGAAATTAGAAATTCCCTTACCGATTTGGTGACATATGAATCATACACCCCCTGAAAGAAGGATCATAAAATGAAGATTTAAATACAAATAAATTAAATTATATTTCATAAGGAAAAAAATCATGGGATGTATATACACCACACAAAAACAAATAGAGTCAATACAACATGAATCACTTGGAAATAAGACGTGAGATGAAAACCCATTACCATGTGGTAATCAATCGAGTCAAATGACCATATGTTAATAACCACAAAATAATCACATAATACATTGAATATAAATACAATAATGATAATATATATAAAATGGCAATACAAAATACACCACAAGAAATAAATAAGTGGCGAGCAATGGAAATCTCACAGAATTAATAGTGAGATACAAAATACCATACCACATTGTATTCAATCGATTCATAAGTCATAAAGCTAATAAAACCCAAACGAATAATAAAAGACAATGAATATAAATATAATCATGATAATATATTTCAAATGGTAATACAAAATACACCACATGAAATAAATAAGTGGTGAACAATGGAAATATCACGATACTAAAAGTGAGATAAGAAACCCATTACCATGTACTTTTACATGGTCGAGGGTATGTTAAACTTATGTATAATAGTTAAATAAATATAATTAAATTATACAATAACTTTATACATAAATATTATATCATATATAATACACTAATATTTCTATGTAATTAATATTTTAGTAGTATAATCGTTTCGGGTGTTAAGTGGTTTGTTTTACATTATATGCTCAGTTACATAAGACATGTTTTTTATGGATAGGATGTATCTTATTCATATTTAGAATGAAATTAGGTTACTAAAAATTATTTTTAATCATAAAATACAAATTATTCTTGAATTATTATGATGAGGAATTAATCTCATCACGTTCATGGAGGCGGTAATCTGTACGTACGTACGAGTGACAATATCATTATGTTGATGAAAAAATCATATGTAATTAGATGGTATATCATATATAAAGAATAATTACATTGTTATATTTATTATTTACATAAGTTATACTAATTATTATACCCATCAAAATAATTTAGTGTTTTAATAACAAACAACAACATGATGTGGATACGATAAGTTGTACGTTCGCACCTATGGTGACTTTGTCATTCATATGATCGATAAAAAAATAAATATCTTGGTACCATTTTTATAATAACATAACGTTATATATAGGATAATAGAGTTAATATTTTATAATGGATATATTAAATAATGTTTAAAAGGAAGAAGAAAAGAACTTGAAAGTGGTGATGAAATATCTACCTCTTCTTCGGGTTTTTCATTTTGATATGATCTAAAGGGATCTGTAGGATGGCTTTTTTACCAATGTAAGGCCTCTAGGATGATGGATGTAATGATGGGAGGATATTTGGGTAGGTTTGGGCTGAGAAAAATGGATTTTGAGGTGTGAAATTAAGGGAAGGGAAATTAACATTTTATAAGAGAGGTGAGAGTCAGTTTAGGAAAATTTTGAAATATTATTTTATAATAATATCATTTCCAGTTTCTAATGGCTCCAAAATGATTTATTTTGAGGATAGCGTGGGGATGGGTCGAAAAAATCTCAACCAATAGGTTCTAGACAGCTGTAGGTCACAATATTAACTTATCATTTAGATTTATATCTTAGATAAAAAGTATGACATTTACCATGTCTCTTTGTATTTTTATATTATATGTCTAACAAACGTACTATAAAATGCCCACAAAACCCCAAGTGATTAATTATTAATATATATAACCTTATCTAATTCCTTTTTTTGATCCATATATTTTTAAGAATAATATATCAATTAATAATATAGTATTTTTTTAAAAACTCAATTATGTCAATTATGACACAATTTAGTGTTTGTATTTTGTGAATATCATAACAAAATTATTAATTTCAAAAAAAATTATTTAATCAACCCTAACATGTCATTAAAACCATGAAAATTAGTTAAGTTATTCAAAAGTCTCAAATTATATTTATTTGGATATTTATAATATTAACTATTTTAATCTTTCATTAATAAGGTAATTACTGAATCATCATTATGTAATAAATAAATTTAATTATATGAGGTTTAAAATTTATAAATAAAATGAAATTATGTAGTATGTTGTTTTATATTTCTAATTAATATTTATAGTGTAATTTATCTTATGAATAACCGTATATTAAAAATGGTTTTGTTATTAATCATTTAATTTAATACTTATAACTCTTCTTTAAATAAAATAATAATAAATGTCCTAACCAAATCCAAGTGGACCAAAAGGATCATATTTTATTCATAATATCTATTTGTATAATTACATTTATCTAATAGAATTAGTTAATGTGATAGGGTAATTATAAAATCATTTTTACCCTTAATTACCATATTTACTTTTAATCGTGGTAAATAAAAGTTAAAAGATACTATTGACCAAAAATTATTTTCATCTTCGTGAACCACATTTTACATACTAATATCAACCGTTTCTCTTGGATTTTTAAAATTCAACTCAAAAAATTGGTAAAATTATGTTTTATAAAAAATTTTAAATGCTTCTAGAAGGTGGGTAAAATATGATAAAAAGAACCATAAATTTTTATTCGAATAAATTTATTAAAAAATGACTCTGATTAATTACATTTAACTTATATAAGTATTATATATCTATTTTTACTTATAAAAAATTTAAGTAAAATAAATAATTATTTAAATAAAATGTTGGTTTTAAACTATAACCAAGTGTTTTTAACTATTCATCAAAAATTAAATGTATTCAGAAAAATACAAACAAATTACCCTAAATGAATTTTGATATTCTGAATTGAAAAATGAATTATATTTTAACAAATTCATAATATGTAAGTTTCATTAATTAATTTAAAATTAATTCTCGTTGTCCAACCGAAAAGCGGGTTTTTAAAAAGTATAAACTATTAAAATATGAACATGTGATTATGTAGAATTTAATTGTGAAATTACTTATAATGACCAAAATTGTATTAAATGATAAAAATATAATATAATTATAATTCAAAATCATTAAAATTCATAATTTAACATTCTTATTTATTTCAATTAAAAATGTTGTATTCAGTTAATATTTAGTATTTTTCAGTAGTCGTCAAAATATGAATGTTATCAGAAAAGTAACAGAACATTATCGAAAATAAATTATTATGTCCATATTCAAATAAAAATCTTAATTTCATTAAATTGAATAAATAAAAGTATCAAATATTAGTTTTAAAATTGTTTTTCCATTAAAAGTTTGTAAAATTTATTTTTTTGGAAATTTTTTTATTTTATTTGAAAAAATGTATTTGTTCATATATTATGTCTAAAAACCCAAAATATGGATTATAAAATTATATGGAATATATAAAATTCAAAATTCAGTTAAAACTATTCATAACTAGTTTTTGAACATCTAGTTTGGTAAGTCGTGGTTCGGTCGAACTCAGTGTTTCGTATAACACAAACTAATAAATTAAATTAAAGAAAATAACTTATTATGAAATCATGGGGTGTTACAGAACAGAAAGAATAAATTAAAATGACAAAGATATTTTATTATTATTTTAAATATTCCAATATCTGACTTCTTCTCCATACATACTGAGGTTGAAGTGAATCCTCCTTTAATAGAATCTCGGTGTTGTGGATTCAATGGTGCCCCAAAATTATTAATCAGAGCACTAGATTAAAATTTTGAAAATACCGACAAAAACAATTACTCAACGTACCATAAAAAGTCAATAAATTATTGACACACACCATCAACCCATTCCGGTCGAGGGTAGGCTCTACCTTTGGGAAAGAACATTCATCAAACTCAACAATACACTCTAATTTTTAATCTGAGTTACCATTTATACATTATGGATTTTAACAATAATATAGTTGTTACTTAATTATTTTATTTATGTCAAAAAACAAACTTCCATTTTTGGGTCATGTTGGCCAGTGTTAGTATTTACCTAAAGAAAGCATATCATCACATATTTAGGGGTGGTCTCATATTTTTAATCTGAGTTATCATTCATGAGTTATAAGAATTTGAAAAATAAAAAAACATTATATTATTATTTTATTTACAATTATTTGATTTTAGGGTTTTCTCATAGTAGGCCTGTACCGAAAAACTTAAGTTGCACCTTGGTTAGACCTGCCATCCTAAACGTAATGGTGCCATCATATTTCTGATTTGGGTAAATGTTTGAGTGTTATTCCTCTTTTTTAGAAAAACTTCATACACCTGCTAATTAAAGCTTAAAAAACATCGACGGATCATTACAGGCACTCTGGGCCTCGGAATCATGCACCGTCAGATTTTGCAGTCTCAATTTAATACAATATAATTAAAAAAAATATACTGAAATTCTTGGACATTACATTCTCCCCACCATAGGAATTTACATCCCTGAATAAAAAATAAATCCAAATATAACAAAAGAGGGTACTGAGCCCAAATATATGCCTCCAACTCCCATGTGCTCTCCTGGAGGTTCCCGTGTGGCCTCCAAACTTGCTAAAGAGGGATCAACATTCCTTAAAGAACCTAGCCCCGTTGATCCTTTATCTCTACTGGGATCTCTGTAAAAGTCTTCTTATCGTCAAAGTATAACTCTCCTTTGTCGATAATGTGTGATTGGCCATGCACACATCTCCTCCATTGTGACATATGGAAAAACATTATGCACCTGGTGCATCTGTGGGGGAAGTTATATACAGTATGTCACCACACCCAATCTACTGAGAATCTTGAAAGGTCTGATGAACATCGGAAATTGTTTTCCGCCCCGGACAAACCTCCATAATTCTCATCGGGGGGAGACCCGTATGAAGTCATGGTCTCCCTCCTCAAACACCAAGGATCTCCGTCTCCTGTCAACATAAGATATTTTTTATTGATTTCTTCATCCCTGGAAACTAGTACTATTTCCAGAAGTCCTGGTACAACTTCACCACTCCCGGATGTACCGCAATAGGGGATGCACAGATCTCCCTGAACACCTCCTCCTAAAGCGTCATTGCTACCATGGTGCATCCTCTAAAAGGGTTGATGTTCTCCCCTACTTCAGAAAATTATTCAGGAGACCATCCTAAGGATTATTTATCATGTCATGCCTCGCAGACAACATCCCAAGCTATGCCTCGCGAATTAACTAATGAATTTGGAGAGTGAATGTCATAGACTGGAGTTAATACTATCCATCTTCAACCATGAAGTCTATCCACTTCCTGATTATTTTTTCGGATGCCTCACCTAGAAGATGTAGACTAGATCTCCTGCTGAGTGCGTCTGCAACCATGTTACCCGTGCCAAGAGTATAGACTATCAGAAGGTCATATAATAATATAAACTCTATCCATTATCATTTTCTCAGTTTCATATCCTTATATGAGAAGATACACTTTAGTCTCTTGTGATGAGAGTAATTATTAAACCATTCAACCATCAAGTAGTGCTGCCACATTATTATTTCAAAGACAACTCCTAACAACTCCATTTTCTAGGTAGAATATTTATTCTCGTGCTATAACAACATCCATGAGCCGAAGGTGATCATTGATCAATCCTACATCAGGAAATAACCTATTATGGTCTCTGATGCGTCGCAACAGACTACATACCCAACACCCTCTCCTGTTAGCCACACGATGGGGGCACTCTTTAGTCTTTATCATAGCCCCTGATAGCTCTGGTGAATCTTCTCCATTCACAGGAAAGGCTCATCCTTCTTCGTCAAAGCTGAAAAAGGTGCTACTACCCCAGAGAAGTTAGGTACAAATCTCTAGTAGTATCCTTCCAATGATGAAGTCCCCCCCACCCCATTAGGGTGGTAGTCATGGAAGCATCTTTTGAAATGATTTACCCACAATATAGCACTACTATTTTGAACAAAAAAAAACTCTTGTTTCCACATGGATAAGTCTGGTCGAATCAAGAGTGATCGAATGCACTCTCCACTGCATTAGTTCATCCTATGTAGCCTGGGACTCATTTTTCTCTGACCAAATAAAACCCCATTCCATTAATATTGATATACTACATCATTTTTGCCAAAAATAGTCAATATGAGTATGATCTGTGGATTTCATGTCCATATATAGACTAACGTCGTAAGGACATGATGTTGCCACCAAGAGTTCCAACTAAAACTCTTACCTAAAGGGTCAGGTCAAATTGTTGGAATATGTGTGATTATCGAGTCTCCTCCCAAAGGTATCTCAATACGTGAGGTAAAAGTCACTAGTTTAACCAGAAACTCTTGGTCTTGACAAGATTTGTGACAAGATGGAATGACTGATACCTGTTTCTATTAACATGTAAACTAGTAATAGACACAGACCATACCTTGAATCATTCCTGGAGACCTTTGTTCGCACTCCTTGACTGCCTGCAGACACTGTCGTCCCCTTTCGTCCTACTCCCTGAGCCTTGTGCGGAATACAATGGGGGGGGGGTGTAACAAGATGAAATATATACCACCTCATTATTATCTCCTAGTTCCACTTCCACATATTCTTCCCTATGGATTTATTTTTCCATTTCACTTACTCTTCTGGAAAGATTTTACATGACCAAGTCTCTGTGACATGCATTCGTTTCTTGATTTCACACTATTAACATTCACTAGTTGTATCTTCTAATCCGAAGAACATTCAACTTAAAAGGTTTCCTCTAGAATCCTACACAAGTATGAATACCTAGAGGATTAGTTCTGGCTCGGATGACCCAATACACACCTTTCTCGGAGGGCCAATTCCTCAAGCACTGACTGTAATGTATTCATCGAGTAACTAGGATGGTCGGTACAGCTCGATTAATGACCAGCTACCAACATGCCATCATTTTTAAGAAATATATTCTCTATGGAAAAATCACCCCTTATCTTTTTAGGGAATGATACCCCATTCTATAAGGAAGGTTCTAAAGCTTCTCCACAAAATAGTAACCTCTTTGCAAGATCAGTGTAATATAAACTGTGTCATCAACATGTTAATCCCTGTAGAATGATCTCTATCGGGACCACATGATGAAGATCCCCTTTTCATATATTTCATTCTGTAAATAATTTTTTATAATCCCAAAATAGTGTTATTGGATGGGTAATTTTCACGTTTTAGGTTTTAGTGTTATTTTGAGCCTTAATGTGAAAATCACCTAATTATGGATTATAGAAAGATTTTTACATCAAGGGTATTATAGTCATTTCATGGAAAATATATTTCCATATTTTTTGATTAACATTATTATAATACTGATTTTATTTCCTCCGACTCTGTCTTCAAGATCATGTGCTTATTCGGCCATCTAAAGGGCCTAAAAAATCATTTAAGTTGGACATTTTTCTGGGCGGATAGTGTGGACCACACCACTGTACTAGAAACCAAACTCGGCCTAAACATATCAGAATGAGGTGTTTCCACCTGTTATAGTACTAGAATAGATATGGATGGCTCTACATTAATTTTCAGTTAGGTTTGAATTCATTAAGACGACTATAGAATCACATTCTTTTGGAGGAAAATTCCTAGAAGCTTCGTCCAGAAACAGAAACCGCCAATTAAAAATTTGTAACTCCTTAATCCACTATCTAAAGGAGATGAAATTTGGAGGGCGAATGGCCAAAATATTTTTGAACAACTTTGATGAAAGGGTGATGCGTGAAACTACCATTTAATTTTTCAAGAACACGACAACTGTCGAAGTATAGATTTCTAACTATAAAAGGAGGACCTCACCTCCTTCCCAAATCATCCCATTCTCCATCCATTACTTCAAGACACCATGTAGGAGATCTCCACTAAGGGATTCTGACCATAAATATTCCCCACATTATATTTATTTTAGTTTTCTATTTTAATTTATATTTCTAATAAATTAATTCATTTTTTTTATTTCTGTGTCCACACATCCACCATGTTTTCTTCTTCATCTTTTATCCTTATTTTCTTCTTTTATATTTCTCATATTATCCACCGTGACATCTATCCCTAAAAATGAGGGGTTGACCTGAGGCTCTGTGAGGGGGAGGTATGTGGAAATTTCATTTATTATGTGCTTAAATTCTTATGTTTTATTATGTTTTTGAAGAGCAAGAGTGATTTGCATGGGTGTGGCGAGCGTCCACCATGACACTGATCTCAAGCTAATTTATATTATTTTATTAAATATTTTACCTCCCTTATAATAGATACAAGCTCATCATATGTTGTATTTGAGATATTCGGTGGATGAAATGGCATACGATGAAGCCAGGTCTTGGAAGATGTCAAAATCTCAATCGAGGTGTGCCATCAACCTTGATTATAGGAGGATGAGAAGTCAAGATTGATAAATGCATTAAAAATTTCACACCAATAAATTAAATAATAGTAATTTATGAATGATATCTCAAAATTCCATTCTCAAAATTTTTTTAAATACCAATAAAGAGAATAATGTAACCCACAAACCAACACATAAAGGGCAGGTTATTTCTCAATTAATTTAATTTTTTCATTGCATGTTGGTTTTATATTTTATTTTAATTAAATTTTATTCATTTTCTATATATAAAAAACCGAAATAAATACTTTAGTTAAATTAGATTATGTGATTGAATGGCTGAAAAGGATCCTTAAGAGAGACGACATTGGCCAACCTCTATACTGCACTAGGAAAATTAAATTTATTTTGCTACACCATATGATAGGAGTGCTTCAATACTGGCACAATTATCGGGCAGCTAATGTTTTGTTTCCTTTACTTTTTTGAATTTTAAAATTTTAGATAGTTTTCATTATTTTTAAAAAAAAAATCTAAAAAAAATACTTGATGTATTCAAATTCAAATTATTATTCATGGGATGATTACTCGCAGGTGAATTATCAAGAAATAGAAGTTTATTATGGAGATCTAAATTCCATGGTGAATAGGTTCACCAATACTCTAGATGACTTGGGGAGAAAAATACAATAGCATTTGACAATGTTTGAGCAAAAAGTGAGAAACCCAAGACTGAGCCAGAGAAATAGCAAGAGCATGTTGTGGATGAAATTCCCCCACTATTTTTTTATGTTGGAGAACTAGAGGAGGTAAATATTGAGGTACCTAAAGATTCATTCATCCTCACTCAACCATTTATTGGAGAGATAGATGAAAAATGCTTACGTGATGAGCTACATGGGGGAGATCAACAAGAACTAGATGAATTTTAGAATGAATGTGAGGAAATACTTGATCTCCCCAAGCTATACAAAGAAGAAGAGTCAGCATCACCGAAGGATGAAACCACATGAGTGGTGGAATTTGAAGTTGAGATAGAGGATCTTGACTACCTACCTCAATCCAGTGCAGATCAACTCCAAGAGTAACCTTAAATTGAAGAGGATATTAATGCAAAACCATCATAGGGATATACATTCGTGAACTCTAATTCTTTTAATTTTGTTGAATCAAATTTGAGTATCTATCCTAATTCTAATAATTTTTTAGATTCTTCATACTCAAACTACGCATTAGAGGATGATTTGGGAAATGATGCACGTTTTGAGGAACACATGGAGCTCCCCTAAGTCATTGAATATCTACTATATGATCCCCATCATAAAGATATCCAAGTTTCTATGCCTAAGGAAAACAAACAAGAGGATGAATCCTCATGGAATTCAACACTGGAAGATAAGATGGTTTCACAAGTAGCAAAAATTGAGGAGGAGGCTCCCTATTACATCCAACCCCCACCATGAAAGCTATACCAAATTGCGAAGGGGAAGATCTACTATACTCTGTCCATGGAGTCCTCATCAATATAGACAGGGAAGTGCAAGCTGGGAAGAGAAACTTGTTGTGGTTTAAATAAAATAAGCTTCATCCACCAATAGATTATGGAAAAATGTTGGTACTTCCCTCTAGAGGAAGTAAAAGATTCTAGGGCCCACTTGGGGGGTAATACCGAGATTGTTTCTTTACTTTCTTTATAGATATATAATTTTAAATATAATTAATTTATATTTCAAATTCAGTATTAAGAATAAGTCTATCATGTGGTACCCTCCCACATTTCAATTTGAGCTTAAATAAAATGATCCTTGTGATTAATTTAGTAATTTTTCATTTGTAGGATAATGAAGGCACAAGTTATCCCCAATCATTACATGAAGAAGAAAAAATTTTATTTCAAAAGGGACTTCATGTTTTATGATTATAATTTAAACACCATTCATTTATTGGTCCAAAACATATTTTCATCTTTCATGAATATTCTTATAACTTTTCACACATCAATTTATTTTGAAGGAGTAAAATTATTTTTGAAATAATTTATTTTAAATGATTGTAGATTTGAATTATTTATATTTGAAATGGATTTTCAAACATTTTAATGAGTTCAACTGAATTTTAAAATCCAGGTCCATAAACCACTGACTCAAAATATTTTTCCAATCATGTGATGTATTCTAAACCGATTTTACATATTCATTCTAATACCCACACATTCTTGAGGGAAACATGAATTTTCTGTGACAACTAAATTTTTTGAATAATTTAGTTTTGAAGCATTGGATTTCATGGAATGTATTTGAAATGATTGAGGCATCTATTTGGCTAGCCACATTTTATCTTGAGAACCACCATTACATTTATCCTTCGTAGTCCCTTAGATTCCATGAATTTCCATATAGGATTAAGCAACATTACAAGCCAATTTTTCCTTACCTACCCACACTTTTAGTATTTTTCATTTCTATTTCATGTTTGAGTGTTAGGGAAGGGCCTTTCTTGTGTATTGATTTAGATGTTTATCATTTCTGTGTGGTTCTAGGTGTGTGGAAATATTTAGGGTAGTGGACTATAAGAGAATTGGTCATTTGTCATCATTTCATTATGCTTTATTCGTTTCATCAAATTCTACTTAAAAAATGGAGATAATCCTGAATTCCACATTGTCCATTATTTTATGACTCATTTACCTCTCAAAAATCATTGTCATGGAATTTCATTCATTCATTGCATTCAATTTTCAGCTCATCCCCCATGAAAAAAAATAAAAAAAATGAAAAAACGGAAAATAATTTGTGCCTTTCGAGAGCTTTGAAAAAAAGGGAGAACATAGATGACATAATTCATTATATTGAATTATTTTCTAATGAAACATGTCATAAAATGGGTTGTGTTGTTTTTTCACATTTTCAATCAGGATTGAGAGAGTAATTTCTTGTGTTTTCTTTTGATTTAATCATGCATTGTACTTAAAAGCCCAATATACTCTTTCTAGACTGGAACTTTTTTCAATAATTTTCCCACCATCCCTAATCCACAGAATAGTTTGAACCATTAATTAAATCCATCTTGATTGAATTAATTTTCATTTTTCAGACTGTATAGAAATGAAAATTTTCACAACCCTATGGTGATACATGCGATTTCCATGTATGAGCATAACTCTAGAATCAATTTCTCTTGAGTGAAGCGTGACATAAAATTCAATGTGGGGTAGGTTTTGATTGGTCCATGGATTGATTTATGAGGTTGAAAAAATTTGAATAATTGAAATTAAAATGAGGGAGAGTTGTTTTTTATATATGATACATGATGCTCTTCTATTTTGGATAAGATCGTTGATAATTTCTCATTTTTGATTGTTATGTGTATTTTTATTTGGATATAAGATGATTCCCCATGAGTGAAATGTTTAAGTGTGGGGGAGTGATTAAGCTCACTTTTTCATATATTTTATTCTGTAAATATTTTTTTATAATCCCACAATAGTGTAATTAGATGGGTAATTGTCATGTTTTTAGGTTTTTGTGTTATTTTGAGCCTAAATGTAAAAATCTCCTAATACTGGATTATAGACATATTTTTACTTGAAGGGTATTATAGTCATTTCATGGAAAATAAATATCCAAATTTTGTGGTTAAATTTTTTTAGAATCCAGATATTATTTCATTCAACTTTGTCTTCTAGACCAAGAGCTTATTCGGCAATCTAATGGGCCTAAAAATTCATTGAAGTTGGAAATTTTTCTGGGTGGACAGCGTGGAACCCACCATTATAACAAAACCAAAAAATGTCCTAAACTTATAAAAATGAGTTTTTTACACCTGGGATAGCGTGAGGTATGATATGGAACGCTCTAATATAAACTTTCTGCAGGTTTAATGTAATTAATTCGACCATTGAACGACATACTTTTGGAGGAACCTTCCTGGAAGCTTTGTCCAGAAACAGAAACCGACATGATAAATTCAAAACTCCTTCATCCATTTACCAATGGAGATTAAATATGGACAGTGAATGGGCTACATATTTATGAACAACATTGAAGAAGGGGTCGACGCATGAAACTACAATTTAATGGGTGATTAATTCGAAATCATTAGGTGTATTGATTTCTTCCTATAAAAGGATGCCCTCACATCATTCCCAAATCATCCCATTCTCCATCCATTTCATCAAGGAACCAAGGAGGAGATCTCCACTGAGGGAGGATGGAAATAAATATTCCCCATTACATATAATTTTTTGTTTTCTATTGTAGTTAATATTTCCAATAAATTAATGCAATGTTTTTATTTCTTTGTCAACCCATCCACGCTGTTTTCTTCTTCATCTTTTCTCCTTATTTTATATTTTATTTTTCTCATATTCTCGACCGTTACGTCATACACTAAAAAATGAGTGGTTAACCCAAGACTTGTCCTATGGGAGGTATGTTGAAATTTCATTTATTCTGTGCTGAACTTCCTATGTTTTATTATGTTTGTGATGAGCAGTGTGGCGATCGTCCACCATGACACTAATCTCAAAATCATTTATATTCTTTTATTAAAAATTTTCCCTCCCTTATACTGGATACGTTATCTTTATATAATGGAGTTGAGCCATTAAGTGATTTAAAAGTCATATGATAGAGCCAGATTTTTGATGATGTCACACTCTCGATCGAGGGGTTCCATCAACTTTGATTACAGGAGGAGGTTATGTTAAGATTGCTAACTGCATTCAAGAATTCACACCAATAAATAAAATAATAGTAATTCATGAATGAGATATCATTATTGAATTATCAAACTTAATTTAATTACCAATAAGGAGAATGATGGAACCCACATACCAACCCATAAAGGCCATGTTTTTTATCAATTAATTTCATTTTATCATTGCATGTTAGTTTTATCTTTTATTTTAATTAAATTGTATTCCATTACTAGTTAAAATAAAAACAACCAAAAGAATTACTTTAGTTATGTTAGATATACTGATTGAACAGATGAAAAGGATCCTCAAGAGAGACAACACTGGTCAGCCTCTATGTGGCACTAGGAAAATTATATTGCATTTTCAACATCCTATGGCTGGTGTGCATCACCACCATGTGATCAAATGGTCCTCTGGAATGATGGAATCTCAGAAACCTCCTAAAACATGTCCTTAGCTGGCTATGAGTAAAGGTCACCTTAGAACATAAGGGGTATCTGTTGGTGAAACACATGTAGGTAACTAATCCTTCATGTGTCCTCTACCGGTACTACTGGTTGTAACTGTTGACCAATAGGCGGTGATATAGCTGGAACACTACCGGATGGTACCATCTCAGGAAACAGTCCATATACAGAAGCTTCTTCACCCTACGGACTATCCTCATGGTCACACACCAGAAAAGACTAGAAGATAGGTTCACCATCTACTCAAGTGGTGTCTAAAAAAGGTGGAAAACTCTATCTACAAGCTATATCCAGTGCCCACCTGCTTGAAGATCTGTCTCACCTCAGATCCTCATATTTCACTACCA
Organism: Viscum album; assembly: GCA_963277665.1. Lineage (NCBI taxonomy): Eukaryota > Viridiplantae > Streptophyta > Magnoliopsida > Santalales > Viscaceae > Viscum > Viscum album. Next base: position 1,016,326,523 of record OY728152.1, read on the forward strand.
CTGAAACTCATGCAACATGCTTAGTCTGTGTTCACCCTTATATGGTGGTACTTGTGGAATCTACTACCCAATCGGTGGTGGTGATACTAGTGCACCATCGGTTGGTACTATCACTGTAAGAGGGCCCTGCACCGAAGCCTCATCACTCGGTGGGCCTTCATCATGTACTCTATCAAGAATCCTAGCTGGCTGTCTATGAGGCGGTATCCTGATGGAAAACTATTGTGCCACGGTCAATAAGTTATACATAGTGAGCTGAATTAATGAGATCAAATGAAATACTTTTCAAAAATACATGCAATTAGTGTTTTCAAGCACTATACCAGAAATCATAATCCTTGGTCTTGGTGTATGGATACGTTGACCACCACACCAACAATGGATTCCCCACACTGAAAACCACACTCATAACACTTAACACTATTACCATAGAGAAAATACCAGATTCCATGTTCTTTGGTAGACCTAACTCCTCTGATACCACTTTGTCACGACCCGTCCCACAGGGCACGTGTTGTGACTACCCCATGCATGCCATCCATAGGCCTGGGGCTTATGACTATGAACAGAATGGCATATCCTTATAAAGGGGTGGCATTGTTCTAAACATGTATAAACATGCAATCCATGAACACAACAGAATCACCCACAAATTAAAATGTTTTAATAAAAAATTGTTGTAAATGTAAAGGTGATAGAACAAAAGCCCAACATTAATGTACAAGTTCTACAGGAAAGAGAAATAGAACTTCAGGATCATTCACCGAGGATCCTACCTTATTTGTAGGTATTTATCATGATCAGTAGTCCTATGTCACGCCATGTCAAATGGTCCACCTCTTACCACCATCCAGTCCTAGCTCCTTCAACCTCGATCAATGATATCTATTGACTTCACATGGCACAACAAGCTTCGGGGGAAGCCCATGCAGGTGTGATTATAATAATACCCAGTAGGGATACCAAGATCCCCACAGGTCTCCCAATGTTCCATAAGGTAAAAACGACAAATCATGATCTCAATCACAAAACAAAAAAAAAGTCAAAAACTCTACTTAGGTATATTCCCATACATATACCTTGTTTATCATGATAAAATCATCTCATACATGAGAGATAAATACCACATAAGTAACACCACGAATGTGAATATAACACAAAGGTAACCCCCGAAAAGTAACACCAAGTAGATTACACCACAAAGGTGAATGTATCACATAGGTAACAGCACGAAGAAACAATACTCAGATCACACCATGTTTTAGTGAAGTAGAGAAGTATATATGATTAGTCAAAAAACTAGATCATATTATTATATCAAGAGGCACTACTGGAGATTAAATGCACTCTATCACACATAGTATCAATAGGTACTAACCCCCACAATTATCCACATGTTATCTGACCCACCCAGAGTCGATAGTTACTAACCTGCTCAGTGATCGTACTAGGATCTGACCCACACAAGATCACTGAGAGTTGTGACACACATGATCTGTCCCACATAGGATCGGTAAGCCTTGACCCACACTAGAACGCTCAGTGTAGACCCACACAATATCTGACCCAGACTTGATCATTGTTGAACCACACAATATTGCTCGTTACTATCCTCCGTATGATCTGTCTCTATCCTCCGCCTCACTTCCTGCCATTGGATTCATGGTCATAGTACATTTTATTTTGGGAGAACCAATCCTCAATCCATCAGTCGTACCTCATCCACCACAAAGTTCCATGAAAAATGATCCCAAAGGGCCACCATTTTGTAGGGGTTCAACGTGATAGATGGCACGTCAATCAGACGTTCGGTCTGTGACTTATATGAATTTTAGTTATGAGGGACCGATTGGATACATGTTGAATATATCCCGGTCACATTCCAAATTTCTTCAAAACTCACGTGGACTATACCACAAGTACCCCTCATCATATGGGTTCTGGAACTGTGGCGATTTTTCAAATGGAAATACAGTCTATTTGTCAATCTACTTTCCGTGAAATTGGGGTGATTGAACCTTGATCCATCGATGCTCGGACATGCCCGCCAGAATATTCAAAAGAGAACACTTCCCAAAATAAATCCTGACCCCACTGACGGCATGTTGAACAGACACCCGATTTCTCAATTATGGGCTTTTCATTATCAATGAAATGTATTGGTCTGGACCGAGTCTGATTTAGTCAGACCGGCCCGAAGCAACATGTCCCAGGGTCCACCTGAACTCAGTCGGGTCTGGACTACTAGTGGTCGGCTCAATTTAGTTCACGGGCCTAGGCCATTGTTGGCCCTACAAGTCGGGCCGGTCTCGGCCAACCCATGTTGGCCCACCGGGCCGTGGGATCAACATGGCCTACTGGGTCGCTGGTCTAGCCCACTTTGATGTCCCGCATCAGGCCCGGTCCACCAGATGGGGGACTGGTCCTCTGTGCTGGGCCCATGGGTGCGGGGCGATTTCAGCAAGCTGGTGGGGTGTTGCCCCACTGCTTAATAGTCAGCTGTTTTGGTCGATCGGGGGTCCGCCAACATGGTGCAGCATGGGGGTCGTGCCACTCTCATCCTATTGTGTCCACCACCAGCGGCACATGTCGGTGCCCCACTCCACCTCTACCTTCCATGACCGACTCGAGCCGCTTGCATTCTTCAACTGTCATGGCTTTGGCTGCAGCCCTAGGCCACTAGCGGCATGGGACAGTGCGCCACACCACATCCGTAGACTTTTTATGTCTGCCGCTCTGCTAACTGCTGCAACATAGTGTTATGACCTTCTATAGTGTCATGAAATGACATGACACCCCCATCATAGCCAGCTAGTGATGTCGCACCGAGGATCTTCCCCAAAAAATGCAAGGGGACAAAATGTAGTGGAGGGTCCGGGTCATATTTGTTTGGCCTGCTCCCCCCACGTTAGCTTGAAAAATGAGGGAGGAATATGATCCAACAATCAATTGAAATTATAAAAAAAATAAATCCCTTCATCAACATGAAATATTAATTCCCAATACAGCAAGAAGTAATCATCTGCGGATCATCTTGTTAGTGAGTTGATCCACATTCTTCGTTTAGAAATGAAGAACATGGGAAAAATTAATCACATAGATTTAAACCCGTACATCAAGATCATTGGAGAACTCCCACGATTAAATAAGAGTTGGTGTTCTTTGATCCCTAAAAAATCCTTCAATGTTGTCTCTCAAATGTCCTTCTTCCGATTGGGATTCGGTGTCACCCATCCCCGCTTGTCGAAACTGGTCAAAAACTCCATGTGTTGGTCATTGCGACAATTATCAGAGCTCCGTCTCTTGGATAATCCATGAAAATACCTCTCCCCCAGCTCCTTATAAATAGGGGAGGGGGAGAATGAGTAATGACCATTAAATTAATGGGGGTTCATTTAATAGGATCCTTCCTATTTCCAATGTCATTGTTACAATGTATTTGAGGAGTCAAGACATTAAATTGCTTGACACGTTGTTAGTCCCTCCACCACTGCTTCTATGTTGGATGAAAAGAAAGAATAAATTAAAATAATAGAGTTATTTTATTATTCTTTTAAAATTTCCAAAATCTATTTATTTATCCCAACCTTCTATGGTCAAAGAGAAGCCTCTTTTAAACCAATCTTGTCACTATGGATTCAATTGTTCCCACAAAGTTTTAATCTGTGCACCAGTTCAAAAGATAGAAAATAACGCCTATGCATCTGTAGAACATAACCTCAAAAAGTTCAATAAATTATTATCATACACACTCAACCCACTCTGATCAAGGTTAGACTCTGCCTAAGGGAAACACGTCCCAACAAACTCAATGGTACTCTCATATTTTTAATATGAGATTCCATTTAGAAGTTATGGATTTTAATAATAAAATAAATGTTACTTAATTATTTTATTTATTTCCTAAAACTAAATTCCATAGTTAGCCAATGCCATCCAATGTTAGTAACTCTATATAGAATGCATACCCTCCCGAGCACAACGGTGGTATCAGATTCGTAATTTGAATCAATGTTCATGAGTAATAATCATTTCAATAAAATAACATTAATTAATTAATTTATTTATGCTTATGCCCTTTTTGGGGTTTCTCACAGGAGACATGTTCCAACTAATCTTTTGTCACACCTAGTGTATACACAACATCATGAAAGCAACTGTTATATAAAACATTGGATGTGGGGAAACATTTTAAGAGTTATTCCACTTTTTCAGGAAAACCTCTTATAAAAGCAAATTAAAGCCTAATAAAACATAGACATATCATTCCGGGTATTCTGGTCCTCAAGATCACACGGCGTCAGATTCCATGGTCTCAAATTAATTCCATATAATTTAAAAAATTATACAGAAATTCTAGGACATTAAAATTTTAATATGCATGGTTTGTGAATGGGTTAATTGATTGGGGGTAATTTTAAGCATTTCATAAACTATTTTTTCAATATGAATTTTTATTTTGATTATGTTTTACCCAATTCATATAAATAAGGAATTTTACTTATAATGTGATGGTATAGATCCAATATACCCCCTTGGAGAATCAGTAGGTCTCATGAAATAATCTAGATTGCTTTCTTGCATAGGTTGTACTAATTTATATTGATGTCATGGAACAAGTTCTCTATAATATTAAATTTCATAGTTAATATTTTCAATAGTATATTTTATATTTCTATCCATATTTGTTCCATCATTTTTAAATAAGTTATTGTAATTACATGTGATTATATTATTAGATAGAATGTTGATGGTTATTTTTCGTTCTCATGTTATTGTTTATATAGAATTAATAGATAATAATTTATTATATTTTATTACTATCATGTTTTTGATTTGTTGCCATGTGTTTTAGTAATTTATCATTCTATATTGATTATCCCTATTTATTCATATATATTTTTAATGCATACCCATATTAAGAATCAAATATCAGCCCATTTTTTTATTTATTTTTATTAGGATATGGGGAAGTGTTTTTTGATTTATTTTTTGTGAAACACTAAGGGAAATATTGGAATTCACATTAAAAATTATTTTTGTACATTATATCATTAAATGTAATGTGAATGTTAGGTGTTTATGTAGTCTATCAAGACTTATAAACTATTTAGTCATTCAAAATTCAATTCATTATATCAAATTAAAATTTAATATTTTGGACACCGACTTTAGGATACCGGGATAAGGGTTAATACAGAGGGTGTGACAAGGTTTTATGTAGATTCTATAGAGCATGAATTGTGAAAACCTATATTAAAGAACATAACCATATTATTTTATTTTATGATACATACATAATAGAATGTTAATTTTTTTAATGGATGATATTATGTGATTTATACTATATAATATATCCTTGTCTGAATAATACAAATTGTTGTGGTTCATTTACAGATGTACCTATAAGTTACACAACTGAATGATCACATGAAACTTTTCTTAATATTCGCATTGTCTATGAAATTTATTTTTTTTATGCACCTTGTTTGAAACTCCACGGTGATATTATTTTGAAAAATTACATTTTTTATAAAATTAATTATGATAGTGCTCAAAATATTGATATCCTCCATAATCTATGTATAATATTTGGACAGTATTTTTTTTTAAATTTATCAAATTATGTGATGTGTATCCATTATTTTGGGATGATACATCATGTTAAATAATATTATGATAAAATAAAATTATTTCTATAATATATAATTGGATTCTAGAAGAAAATTGAGAACCACATAAATTAATATATATAAAAGTGTATTAATAATAATTCTATGTGTAATAGTCTCACAAATATTATCATTATATGAGTACATGGTATAATGTGCTATAATGATAGAGAAATCAAGCCCTAATTATTATGGATTTTAATGTAATGAGTGGATTAAGATGAAGACATTGAAAAATGAATAAAAGGAAGAAGGAAAATGTATTTTCCCACATGATATAATTTTTGAATGAAACATCCTAATTGCTGATTAAATAGAATATGATTTTGGTAAAATTGTGGGTGAGAAAGGCCCCTATACTTGTGATTAAATGGTAAACGAAATGTCTGAGAATGATTAATTTTTAATCTATAATGATATAGTATACAACAAAAAAATTTCCCCTATCATCAATTTAATACTAAATAGGTGAATATAAAATATCAAGGTCAACCTAATTATTTTACCATATTATAACTGCAATGATTAATGTTCATTTTTAAATTTCCAGATATTTTTTTATTTGGCTTTTTATCAATTATATCATTGTTATTATTATTATGGAATGGAATATGACTTTGCAATAGTACTTTTTCATTAATGATTTGAAGGATTAATTTGAACAGTTCTGATGACCGTGAAAAATGATGTAGTTCCCAATTTAAATTCATTAATAACTCATGATTGACGTAAATGATAAACAATAAAATGTTCTTACTATTGAGATAATGATTTTGGAATAATATAATTTTTTATATTGATAATGTAAATTTTATTGTAAACACTGCCTTGGAACTGATCAATTATTTTTGAAAAGTATTTTTTTCATATCATTGATATTTGATTACAATATTTTTGATTTATTTAATATATGAATGAAAAATTTATTCAAATAATTTATAATGAATAATTCATGTTTTTAATAATTATTATTGGTAATTAATATTATTACCATGTTTTAAAATATTACTTGGTGATATTGTTCTCATGTTTTTTATGTGAATATTATGTCATACTTCATATTGTTTTGGGGGATTAATAATATGTTCATTTGGGAAATTTAGTGACTGTCTTTATAATGCTTTGGATAAAATACTTTTAGAATTGTAAAAAGGATAAAAATTTATAATATTTTTTTTGTTTAACATTTCATGAGGTTTTGGATATTATAGTGTTATATTTGATAAAATTGGATAATCTTATTTGAATATAGAAAGAGATTTATGGAAATAATTCTCACACATTTGTGGTCCTTTTGATCTGTTAAATGTGAATTTTTTTTCTTCAATAAATGAAGAATTTATTTTTCAATATTCTTTTATTGGAGTAACTGATGAATTCCAAATTTATCAGTGAAAAACCAAAGGATGAAATTGTTCTTATGAAATAAAGTACATATAATGTTAGTATAATTAATTATATTAATAGATAGTAATATAATTCCTCAACATTAGAATAAGGATATAGAAGAAAAATCATATTACCTTCAAATATGTTTTAAAAAATTGTCTTTTAAATAATCACAAATATATTATTTTGAGGTCCTGAAAATTAAATTGATCACTCACATTACTGTGATAAATTTACATTTTAATTATCTATTATTATATATGATTTTTATTGATGTCTTGAACATCATATACCACCAATTTTCTCCAACATTGACACATAGTGATTTATTAATAAAAATGAAATTTGTATTTACCTTCATTATTATGAATTAATTGTTTTATAAACCCCTCTCACCATTTGGTATTTGATGAATGACATTTTTAATTTATGTAACCTTTAAAACCAATATCATCTTTAAATTTAGAGGTTACAATTTATTTATCGAATTAGATTTTAACGCCCTGAGATTTTTAAATATTAACATCATAATCAATTTCTATTGTAGATAATTCATTATTACTTATACGAATTCAAAATAATTACCCACATATTTCCTGATCCATGTATTGATACATCAGTTTATTCTGTGGTCCATTATTCCAATAATATATTTTATTAATATTTTAAAAATATTTTGAATTACATGTGGATAGTTTCATAATAATGATTCAACAACAATTTGAAGGAATCTCAAATCCAAAATACAAGACCACTAGTGATTCTGGAATATATTCTTTACCTAATGCATGCCCTAAAATAATTTGGTGGAGGGCATTCAAATCTCACCCATTGGTAGTGAATTATGTTGGTTACGCAATAAAAATAATTATAATTAATTCATTATTTGTAATTAAAATAAATATCTATAAAACTAGCATTATAGATATTCTTATAGGGATATATAAATTAAGTCTATGAGTATTAATGAGCTTCTTATTCAACTTTAAATTGGTTTAACATATTGGATGATGATGAATCATTGAATATGATTTATATTGGAGTGTAAAAATTATGATCACTTACTTAAATAGTTGGAAAGTACATTACTCAATGATGAATGCTTGAATATCTAAATTGGAGTTGTAAAATTTTTTATCATACCATTCATGAATAAATTGACTGATCATAATCATCATTTTCATGGTATGAACAAATTTTTTGAACATTTCATGACCTTTTGTACCCAATTGAATTTATTATTCCTTAATTTTATTACCCCGTGTTTATATCTATTGTTGATTATTGGACATAAAATCATTGAAAATTGAAAATTATTTTATTTTTTCCTTTCCTCCCAAAATTTCATCTATTTCATAACTCTTTGGACCACTCTATTTTGTTTTTCAATTTCAGGTATGTACCGACCCAAATCCTTCTCCAAATTTTTTTAATGAATTCACATTAAAGGGATGGATTCATGTTCGTCAGTTAGATTAATATTTTTTAGGTATCCTCTGATTTATTTGTATATTTGATGATTGAATCAATGTTGATAGGTGGAAGAGTTTCATGTGGTGTGTATGTTGAAACCACCCGGGATGAAATAATATGATTATTTGGAAATAATTTTTGGAAATCAGGATTCATGGGTAGATACATTATTTTCAAGAAGTAAGGATGCTAGAATAAAAGAAAAAAATGAAAATTTTAAATCATTGATTTCATATTTGTGAAACTATGGAAAACATGAAAACATATCATGTATCATGATTAACACATGGTGTGTAGACCATATATTTGGATAACTAGGATCATGAAAATTTTGAAGGATGGAACACCATGTTGACATCCTTTTCTCCGCGTACCTATTTCCTCAGTGCATGACCCGTGTGGAGGAGGATATGGTCAGGGACATTCAATGTTTTTGAGTACAAGGACATGTCTAGAGTCAAGGGAAACACCATATGTAAATAGTAACACCATGTACTAATGTATATCAAAACGTCTTCGATACACCAATGTAGATAGGAAAATAGTTGGACCATGAGTGGGATGGGAATGGTGAGTTGATCTCGTACACAACATGTATCCTTATAGGGTTGGGCATCTATTTACCTAAATGTAAATTTCCATTTTATGGATTAAAACCACACACCATGTGTGTCTGCTCACATGTAGTGTACACCTTTATTCGTTTTAATTAAAATTCAAAATCTCTTATCTCCATCTCTTGCTCTCGAATTTCAGCCTATGAGTAGCCTATGATAGGTGTCTTCTCATGTATGATGTGATGGTTCCCTCATTTGTGACCTTTGAGAAATCATGTTATAATTTTGTTCATGAATCTTCTTTAGGTGAAATATGATGATGGAAGTGATGAAATAAGATCAACAGAGCCATTCCGAGTGGAACCCTCTAGCTTTGTTGGAAATGTATCAAAAAATAATGCTTTGGAACCCACTACTTGGGATGGTCATGGATCTTATGTGGGCTTCTATTGTAGAACCCATCTTCTAGGTTGGGAATGGTCACTCTACCATCAATGTTGAACCCTCCAGTTAGAAAATGATTGTGTCCTCTGTAGACATAGAGTTGAACCCTTCAAGGTGGGCAACTGTTACTTCCTGATTCCGGAAGCCGCTCAGGGGAGCCAGGTACCCGGTTGGTCACATGGCCTCAAGAACATTTCCCCAAATGAAAGAAGATGCTGACTTGTAGGGAGGGCCTAGGGTGTGATTGTGGGGAAACTATTCCCTCATTGGCAGTGTAACATGTAATAAGTAAACATCAAAATTAATAAAGAACTAGAGCACACATAAATAATGTATTCATGATACATATGATTATTAAAGATGCCAAATAAGTCAGAAAGTTGGAATATAGTTCTAAAACACTATAAATGAAAAAAATAAACTCTAGTAGCATCACAATCATCGTCCTGGTCCCATGCTCTCCATCTCCCTAACAATAAAGTACCTAAGGTAAAATAGAACTTTCTCATATCTAGACCTGCGACAATATAATCTGTTTGGGCCAAAATGCATGATCCAAAAATGGTGTGAGATGAATCCATATAGGAAACCACTGAAATATCTATTCATAATCGTAGGTGAATATATATGGTAGGGAATATGCAAAAAGAAGAAGTTGACAAGGATGTTCTCAAAAGTAAACAACACTAATTTTTAACTACATTCCATTTCATATATCCAGTCAGAAACTAATCAAAACAAAGTAACCCTTCGGTAAGTACTCACAACCTATCCCCTATTGTTCAATCCAACAAACACAATAAACCCTATGGGATGTACTCACAGTCTTTCCCCTATGGTTCAATGTTAGAAAAGACACTCTGATAAGCACTCAACATCAATTCCCCCTTTGGTATTATATCGGTAAACTACGAAAAATCTGGGGAATCACTCAATGTCCAATTCCCCATGTTCTCTCGCAACGTGGTACTACGGAAACTCTGAGGGATCACTTAAATCCATTCCTACCGTGGTCTTGTAATGCGAAAAGTAAAAACACTCTCTTGAAAAGCCATTAACATCCATTATCCCTATGGTCCACTACACTAGTTTCCCACATCCATTTGTAAATGAATCATGAACAAACGATATATGGCATCCAAATTAATCCTCAATAACTAATTGGATAAATAGTCTACAGTATCTCACAACATGTCAGATAAAATCACCCCATCCTAACAACACTAGGCATGTTAATCAAAGAAGCATAATAAGAAATGATATAACAAATGGTCTATATAAAGAAAATATTCGCAACACATCTATAGAAAGATAAAATATCCCCATTTACAAACATAAATCATCTCAATATGCAAGAAAGGAATAGAAGGAAATAATAGGTCTAAAACCCACAAACATGCAACACACTGAACAAGGGTACTGGGCATTTTGAAGATATAACTAAAATAATAACTACAAAAAGTCAAAAACAACATTCCTCTATATTGTACATTCGATATACATGAGCATCGGGCCTTGAATCACCCTATAATGATCTAGATATAAAAAATGCTAGAAACATTCAATCGAGGATATCTCATGAATGAGGATAAAAATAGGAGATGAGGTTCAAGAAGACTGAATCACTCACTTATCTTATTCCAACGCAATCAGCATATTTTGATTCATAGAACGGATAGTCAGTCGAGGGATCAGAGAAGAATCAATAGTCTTGTTCGCTCCTGGATGAGAAAATTGAAGAAGAAGTGTGTTATGCTGATTAGACACGACCCTTGACCTTTTAATGAAATAGAAAGAAAGAACAAAACATGTTTTTTAAATTTACACGATGTGTAAAAGCCTTTACCGAGCACTGCATTAGGTTGTCTCTAGGTCTCCCCACAATACAATGTGTTCAGCAATTTCATGTCCAGTACACTACCACCAGCGACAAATGATTAGATGGCACGTACTTTTATGTACACCGTGTGTACTCTTAAAATTTACCAAAACTCTTGTTTTCCTCAAAAACAACAGAAAATATGATCTGGGTTCTTACAAACATCCCCACTTATATAAATTCTTACCAAAATTTCTCTATCAAGGTGGTGTAGTAGAAGAACCCTCAAATAGCTCCGGACACTGTAATCGTTCATCAGCCTTCCTCTCCCAAGTCTTGTCTTGGACTCTCTCATGCTACCATAGAAATCGTACCAGAGGAAAATACTGGCCATAGATATCCTTCACATTGTGATAAACAATACAAATAGAATTCTCCTTGAAATATTCTTCCACATCATGCTCAACATCCTCGGGATGAAAGACATGATACTGGTCTGAAAAGTAACGTTGTAGCTGAGGAATGTGATGGACGTCGTGTATAGCCCGATACCTCTTAATTAACTAAAACTGATATGCAACTGGATCGACTGTTTGAAAAACCTCAAATGGTTCTACGTACCTCGGCGAAATTTTCCCTGTCTCATAATCCTCAAATGTTTTAACCTCTATGTAACACGCAGGAAAACCTGTTCTTCAACCTCAATATCTAGATGTCGTCTCTGTTGATCAGCATAAGACATCTTTCATGATTTGTTTGTATCCAACCTCTTCTAAATAAACTCATTCTACTATGTGGTATCTTGGACAAGACGAGGTCCCAACGTAGCTGCATGTCCTACCTCCATCCAACACAGGGGTGATCGTCATGGACAACCATAAAAAGCCTTATAAGCTACCATCTAAATAGTTTCTTGAAAACTATTATTTTATAAAAACTCTATAATAGGTATAGAATTCTCCTAAGAACCTTCATCTTCTTGGATTCATGCTCGAAGCATTTCCTTTAGCTCATGTATAGTACGTTCGGACTGGCCATCTATTTGGTGTAGGTAAGACGTACATAGAAGTGCATGTGTACCCAAATCCCTATGTAATCCCTGCCAGACCCGTGATGTAAAACATGAATCCCTGTCTTAAACAATGGCGTGCGGAACCCCATGTGGATGTACAATCTCTTGGATGCACATCCTTCATAACTCATCAACAATAATGGTCAACTAGATATGTAAGAAGTGAGAAACCTTATTGATTCTCTCAATGGAAACACAATATGAATCATTAAATTGAGGTTACTCAGTAAACCTATCACAATTTCCATCGTGACATCATTCAAATTACACTTTTCAATGGGTATCTACTTCAAATTCCTTACTAGTCACTGACGCTTCTCCTTCACCTACTGATATGTGTAACACCTCGTGAGAAAACCAGTAACTTCTCTCTTCATACCTAGCCCCAAATAATGATAGAGGAGATCTCGATACGTCTTGGTGACACCATGATAACTTCTTAAATAGAAAAATTAATGTCTCACATCATGTTCTCACAAAATTCTACTAACACACATACGCGCCAATGAAAATGCCATATCACATCCTCACCTATGGTCTATCTAGGAATATGTTCCTCTGCTGACAAAAATTCCCATAGGACTAGGCCTTCTAATTTTTATAGACACCTCATTCTATCTCAATCAATAATAGTAGATGTTATAGTCATAGAAAAAGGAACGTCTTCCCCTCTCTATCGTGAACCTCTAATTGCATCTTAGGGAACATAGCCATAAGCTACAACTCACTACCAGCCACATAAACTACCTCTATCTGAGTACTTATTCTCAACGTATCAGCCAAAATGTTTCCTTTCTCATGATTATATGAATTATAAAAATCAAAGTATTGATTGTAAACAACCCACCTTCGTTTTCGTAGAATAATATCACGTTTAGTGAAGATATACATGAATATTTTTGGGTCAGTGAAAACCGAAAAATGCACTCCCAGAAGAAAATGTATCCAATAGAGTAAGGCATGAACCATTAGATAAAAATACAGATCATGCATCTTGTAATTCATCTCATGTGGCCTCAAATTCCATGAACCATATGCAACAACTCTTTCTCCCTGCATAAGCGCAACTTCCAGCCCGATACCAGATATATCACCAATCACAGTATAGGTCATCTCTGGCACTTGATGTAGTTGTATTGGTGCTGATTTAAACCTTTCATTCAACTCTTGAAATGCTAGATCAATATAATTAGACAACAAGTACATTGTACCCTTTATAGTTAGGCCCATCAGTGGCGCTACTAGGCGTGAAAATTAATATATGAGAATTTTGTATTATCCAGTCTATCCTAGAAAACTCTATAACTCAAAGATGTTCTTCTGATGCACACCAGAAGCTACTGCTCTCACCGAATATGGGTCTACAGATACTCTTGTCTCTGATTTAACATGACCTAAGAAGTGAATTTTATCTATCCAAAAGTGGCATGTTTAGAGTTTAGCATATAACTAATGCTCTCTCAGTAAAATCAAAATGTTCTCAAGATATGTGGGACAGTCGTGTCGAGTGTGAGAGTACCCCATGATATCATCCATTAAGACCACCATGATTTAATCAGGGTATGAATGGAACACATGGTTAATCCGATACATGGAAATTTTAGGTGCGTTCATAAGACCAAACGACATAACCACATACTCATATAGACCATACGTGATCTGAATGGCTGTAAAAGGTATATCTAATGGTCTAACATGCAACTGATGATAATCAAATCTCATGTAAATCTTCGAGAACACTCGAGATCCTTGAAGACGACCAATTAGATCATCCATACCTGTCAAGAGATATCAGATCTTTACTGTATACTGGTTTAACTTACGATAATCCACACAATGTCTAAGGGTACCATCCTTCTTCCTCACAAACAAGATATGAAAACCCCAAGGTGAAATACTGATTCAAGTGAAACCCTTTTCTTATAAATCCTCCAATGTTTTTTTTACATCATGTATCTTTGGTGTAGACATCCTATAAGAAGGAATGGACATCGATGCCACTCCTGGAATGTGCTCAATAGAAAAGTATACCTCTCCCCCCAGTGGAAAAAGTGAAAATCCCCCTTGAAAGACATATATGAAATGATCCATGCCGGGGTGAAAGCCCAACTTGAAAGTCCACTTGTCATCCATTTTTAGACTAGCAATCAGGATTGTTACTCCTCTCAACCCATGATGCTTGTGTCCTGCTATATACTCATGGACATCCCATTCACCCTTATATGGAAAGAATATGCCCACTAGTACTGTGATACTCACCCTATGATGATAGTATTCGACAAAATCCTTGAAGGGAAATAACCATTCCATTCTAAGAATGACATACTAGCCTATCATATCCAAGACATAGAGGTCCCATAAGAAGTGACACCCACCAACCACAAGAGGGAACTCCTTGTACTGATATACACTAGCCTTCCTTATTCGCAACAGTGATTCTAGCATCATGTGATCAGAATAAGTAATGATACAGTGCCCAAGGCTCTCCACAATAGACACATATATGAAACTACTGGAAGCCCATGTATCGAAATGTTCAGAATATAAAACATACAAAACTGGGATTGTATATCATTCTATAGAGGGTTTGGGATTCTCCTTCGGTTGGGTCTGCTCCACTGCTATAGCATGGCCTGTACTTCTTTCCTGTGACCCTGCCAGACCATCATAAAACGGTTCAACCCTGTAGTAGCTAAAATCCTGCTAACTAGCTACCATGACCATGACCTCCACTACAAATTGAACGACCATATGTACTCCAGGTCCCAGATAGATGATAAACGGTTGGTTATTCTCCTGAATTCATGGTCATAAAAAATCTCAAATCACTAGATGCTAGTGAGAAAAACTAATATAATTGATGGAGATGACCCAACTTGCCTGAATCATGGCACTCCACTGGGTCTCTCATGAAATGTGGCCTTGTATTCCCTCTCTTCCCACAGATGTAGCACACCACATGGACACCAGAAGAAGAATCCCACCTACTACAATCTCCATGTATAGACTCTCTGTGGCGATTCATGATGTAAGTCTAAGGGGTAGCCACGTCGGATGCTGAGCCGACCGACCTCACATCTCTAGATTCCTTCATATTTCAATCTATGATCAGTACTTGGTTGACCATAAAAGTTATGGAAGTCACCTTGATGATATTTACTAGAGATCAGATGTCCTGTCAGAGACCATCCTCATACTTATTTGTTGAAATAAGTCATCTCTTCCTAGGATGGTTGTGATGCACTGCAGCTTTGTGAAATGAGAAGAGTACTCTATGACTGGGAGAGTACCCCACCAAAGTCTCATGATCACTCAGGCTCAATTGGCCCTCAATGACTCTATCTAGATGCAATCTCATAAGGAACTCTTGAACTCATCACATTCCATAATCTGATGGCATCCTGACTATGAGATCACATCCCACCATCTCATGGTGGAGTATGGAAGAATATATGTGGAGAGATCCACCATATTCTATTGAGGCATCTCCAGATGCTCGACAAGAAAATCATGGCTTCTAACCATGACTCTACATCGCAAGGTCCTTCGTCCCCTATGATGGTGGGAGTATGATGCTACTGAAAAGCCAATGTCAATTATTCCTTTGACGGGGTAGGATTTATTCTCCATGGATGGTTGGCATGAACCAAATAAAGCCATCTCAGAACAGTGTGTCATCACCTATTTCTGGAATTATGGCTTGTTCCAACACTAACACTACATGAGGATCTACTAGTAGTCATTGATCAGCCATGTCCAACGTCTGATCTCTGACTTATAACTGGTGTAATACTAGAGGACATATCATTTTCATGACTCTGCAATGTCAAGCTCACACATAGTTCATGACTATCAAAGGATGAAACATAGAATTGAAAGGGTGGAACATGAGAAGGATATCATTCATGTTTTTTAAAAATGGTTACAAGACATGTATGTTCCCTACACAGTGTGTTCCTTTATGCCTCCATATGGGAATGTACTCTTGCCAAACCTAGTTGTGTAACACCCCATAGACATAGTGTGTTCCTCCCAAGACATGGAATGTACTTGAATTGTATTCCTCTACCTGAGTTCTTCTATATGACAAGCCCACAATGTTCCCCTAGAACACGATTACAAGATGAGTTCATGCAATACACGGCATGTACGAGAAGGATTTCATCAGCCCATGTTTTATTCACACAACCAGATACATGGGTTACACTACATGGCATGTATAACCTATGTTTCATCCATCAGTGTCGTTATTCACACTTGTGGAAACACTGTCAATTCAACACGACGTGTATGTCCGGTATACAGCGTGTGGTACAAAATATTTCCCAACCCTGGGTCAGGTCCAACACATCCATGGACTTTGTTAGAGGCTACACGACATGTACATATATTACACAATGTGTATTATGAAAAACATTGCCTTCTTGAATTTAAGGTTACATGAGATGTATTCCTAATTACATGTCGTGTTTTCTGGGTTTTTTTATAGTATGCCTCAGAAAATAATCCAGAACCCATAAAACACTAAAAAACAAAAAAAAAATATTGTCAAATTATGAACTGTGAGGGCCCATACTCCTCACAAATCAAAGCAGGGCATCTCATGCTGGTCATATACAAGAATAACTAAGAAATGTCCCAGCAAATTCTAGTCCATGAGTGCCCATAAAACCTAAAGAAGTAATTTTTTATGGTCATTAAAATGAAAAATTACACAATTTGACACCCTATCTAAAAGATGGTATTCTATCAAGGCATATATCACAATAGAATGCATATCTAGCACAAAATCAATCACAAAAACATTCAATAGCTAATACAGCATAAATGTAATGGCAAAAATTCATGACATGTGATTTGTTGAAAGTGCCTATATGATGAATTAGATGAAATACAACCATCTCATCAGGTTGAAACAAAATTAAAACCTCAATAATATCAACAATAACAGCACAAAACATGTGAATCACCCAATGGTGAAATCAAATCAACTATAATAATTGAAAAACCAGAAAATAGAAATATAAAAGGTAATTTGTCTTTTTCTTATTCAAAGGTTAGCTACTCTTGGGAACAACTTATTAATAATTACCAATTATATCTTATCCCTGGCTATATTCTCTAAACAGTAGGACATTCAAAAAATAATTCCCTTGATACCACATTATAACATCCTAGTTCTAGATGTCGCCCAGGGGTTCCCCATACCCAGTTGGTAACATGGACTCAAGAACATTTCCCCAAATTCCAGAGCCTACCGACTAGCTACAATGGCCTTGGGTGTGATTTTGGGGAAACTATACACTCATTGGCATAGTAAAATACAAGATGTAAATAGTGGATGTAATAAACAACTGGAGAAAAACATATATAAAGGGTGCATGATTCATATGTCTAGGAAAGTAGCCAAACAAGTCAAAATGCTGGAATATAGTTCTAAAACAATGTATCTGGAAAAAAATAAACTCCAACAGCATCACAAGCCTCATCTAGATTCCTTTCACTCTAGATCCTCATCAATCAAGTACATGAAGTAGAATAGTGCTTTCCCTAATCTAGACCTAGAAGGATATATTCTATTTGGCCCCAAAAGCCTAACACATGCATGGTGTGAGACAAATCCAAGTAAGAAAACACCGAACGATTTTTCCCTAATAGTAATTTAATATATATTGCAGAGAATATTAAAAAAGAAGTAGTTAACAAGGAAGCACTAAAATGTAACCAATCCTAAAGTTTCATGGAAATCCATTTCATATGTCATGTATGAAAATAATCAAAACCATGTAACACTCAGCAAAGTACTCACAGCCTATCCCCTATGGATCATCCAAACAAACACAAGAAACTCTCTGGGAATTACTCACAACCTATCCGTTCTGGATCAACATTATCAAATACAGTCTAAGTAATCACTCCCATTCAATTCCCCATGTGGTATTCTATCAGTAAACAACAGACACTCTGGGGAATCACTCAATAGCCAATTCCTCTTGTGGGCTCACAACGTGGAACTATAGACACACTAGGGGATCACTTATGTCGATCCCCTCTAGGGCCTCACAACATGAAAAGTACACAGTCTCTCTAGATTATCCCTCAATGTCCATTATTTCTATGTTCTACTACACCAAGTTCCCATGGCCCTGTGTAATGAAATAGTGAGAAAACGTTATATGTTAGCCAATGTAAACCTCAAGAACTACTTGGCTAAATAGTCTATAACATCTCACAGCATGTCAGATCAAATCACTCCATCCTAACAACATTAGGCTTGGAAAACAAATCAGCCTAATAAGAAAATCAAGACAAAACTGTCAGTATCATGAAAATATGCGAAACACGTCCATAGAAATGTAAAATAACACCATTTAAAAACGTAAATATTCTACTCAATCACACAAGTCATAGTAGGAAAAACAGGTCTAAAAACCATAAACACACAATACCCCGAAGAAGGTTATTGTGCACTTCAAACATATAACTCAAAGAAAAAATATAGAAAGGATCAAACAACAGACCTCATCATTGTACAGTCTATATATGTGAAACTAGAGCCTTGAATCTCCCAATATCAATCTATATTTATAAAAACACTAAAAACATTAATCCAAGGATATCTCATGAAATTGGGGAAAGCAAGAGATAAGGTTCTAGATGAAGGAAGAACTCACTGTTGCGATTCCAACACAACTGATAAAATTCTATACGAAGAAGAGATGGCATGTCAGGGGCTCGTTGAAAATTTGGTGGTCTCGTACTCTCCTATATGAGACAGACGAAGTTGAAGTGTGTTTTAGTGATTAGATGTGACCCTAGTTCGTTTATTGAAATAAAAAAGTACAAGTTGTGTTTTTTAAAAGTACACGGCTTGTACATACCTTAACCAAGCTCCACTATAGGTGGTCTCTAGGTCCCCCCAGACAGCCATGTGTTCAGCCATTACACGTTTAGCACACAGCTACCAGCTGCAACCGAGTACATGGTGTGTAATTATATGTACATGTCTTGTAATCTTGAAATTTCCAAAAACTCCTCATTTACTAACAAACACCAGAAAAGAAGATCTGGTTTCATACAAATGAGCATCGGTCATCTACCATTAGATTGTAAACCTCTTAATAGGAAAATGGAATGGTTCCTCTATATATTCATATAGTGGAACCCTCCATCTAGGATACGAATTATTCTTCCACTATCTATGTGGAACCCTCCTATTTTACTAGGGAATTGATCCAATACCATGATTTTGTTGGTCCTTGATCGTGAATCACATTGGTAAGCTGGTGATTTTCACTGAAGTATTATATTCGAAAAAATATTATTCTTGGTATATTTATTGTAATTATAAAACATTAAGTCACTTGTTTTATAGGCTAAACTGTGAGATAGGGATCCCCTTACTCATTCATTTCGGATTCTTTTAATATGAATGTTTATACATATGTATCCACGACAATGGATGTGGTTAATATCCTACCATGTACAGTGAGATCATGTGAGAATCTTCCAAGTCCTTTCCATGATTATATTCTAATAGATGTATTAGGTTACTCTCCTGATATGTGTTTCAAATACTTAAAATGTAGTTAATCTACACTGGTTGTTCAGAACTATGTGGTTAGAAATGGCCTCACAATATGTTACTTTGGGTTGTGATACATGATGTTTAATATCTACTGTATTTATATTCCTATTTAATCTCTTATTTATCCCCCACCATCTCTATAGGTATCATACCGAGTATTGGTATAATCATACCTTCATGGGATATCCTACATGTTTAATATCTTATGAAGACGATGGTCATATCAGGTAATGAATCCCGATGGGCTAAGGGATACTAGGTGTTGTGGACTGCTTACTATGGCCATATCTTATATATCAAAATATAGGCTTTCTTAGTAGTATAATTTTTTTTCAGGCGGGATCATATTTATGGTTGGTGATTTTTTTTCCTTTACATTTTAGTTTATACTATCCTAAATTAGAACACGTTAGTGGGTATTCAACCACATATTACATTCATGTTGTTGTATATTTCTATTATTAATCCAACATACATAGGCATTGATATGTTTGGTGTTTGAATATAAGTACATTTGGAAAATTCCTATCATTTTGTATATAGGATTTGGTGCTTGTTTCAATCCCATGTCATATGGAGGTGGGATTGAGGTAGTTATAGCTGAAGACCATATTTGGATCGGGTCATGAAATTTTAGAATTACTGTAGTTTATTACTTTTGAGGTTTTTTAGAGTAGTCACCTTATGAGGATTTTGTGGGCATAATTCCAATACTGAAAATGTGTCTTGATTGTGGCTCGTAGTCTAGAGAATCCATTGATGGTAGTGGTGGTCAACAAATCCATTCACAACGTCCATGAAAAATTCTTATTTGACTCATCTTATCGAGACATTGGTTCCATATACCATTGGTACAATCATAATATATAATTTAGTCTTCAAGATTCCTTCATGAGTCATCTCAAAATTGTTATATATATATATATATAAATATATATATTATCATCTGATTGTGAAATGTCCTGATAAAATTCATGATTCCCCTACGATGATAGCCATCTTGGATACTAGATCTAGATAATGATGGTGATCTGATGACAAAATTGAAATTAGTTTAGGGTCCATTCCAAAAGATTATTCCTCCATGTGGTTTGGTAGATACTGTATATATTATCAAGATAAATATCAACCTAGAAGAGCTAGCCATGGATTTTAGTAGTATTAGCATTACCTATGAGTTCCCATACTAGAAACATCAAAGTTTCCATAGTGAAAAATATCTCGGGGTAGTAGTGGATCAGATAGAGTTGGTGGATTACGATATTAGGCTCAGTAGGACTCAAACATAAAATGTTGTTTCACTGGAATGTATCCTTTTCCACAGTGAATCTTGGAATTGGTGGAGACTTTTTTCTCAGATGCATGATGAGTCGCCACTCTCAAGGACAAACTCCAATCATTTCTTCTATGAGGACTACTACCCTTCCTTTTTCATTCACTTCAAATTCACAATAATTTGTAGCTATAGTATGGAGGTATGAGAGTGTCTATGTATATTTTGTGGTTCAAAAACCTTTCATATTACTCTTTTTCCAGATCATAGAAGGCTACAAAAGAGAATGTATCATTGAACAGGGACACCATAGAGAGATTTATTCTAGTTTTTTTCCTTCTACATTCCAACATGTTCAATGGTGTTCACTAATTTATAACCATAAGAGATATTTTGGTCAGAGGGACACCATACAACTCGATCAGAAGGTGAATTCATAGAGATGAGTAATCTGTAGCAACTAACAGGATACAATCTAATGGATTTCGGAACATTCGATCATATAATCATCAATATCGTATGCATGGTCATGTAGACCAGTGACAAAGAAGTTCACTAGAACATCCCATAGTGGGGATGATATTTTATATTTAAGGGTGATTTCACATAGCACACTAATTCCTAGCTTGAAGTGTACAGGATCATATGAAGGTAAGTGAATGACCTTCATGGAAGATAAGTATCTATGATCGATATTCTCCTAGGAGAGGTTAGGGAGGTCCCCAAAAATGATGATCTAGAAGAACTAGATGAGGATATCTGGATAGTGTAAGTAAATATGAGATACTTCCACCAAAATGACTAGGTGTCGTATGTAAGGATCAGGGGTCTTGCGGTCAGCACCACAGATAGCTATATGTTGTTGTGGATTTTGACCCCGTGGTGCATGAGATGATTAATGTTTTGAAATTTATGTCTTCAAATATTTATTCAATATTATTATTAAAATATCCTAGTCATTAATTCATCAATATACTCCTTGTGTGAGAGTTGGAGATCCCAATTGAGGTGTAATCCAAATAGATTCATGTTTAGGTACCCACATGGAATGCTTCTTATGTATCATTTATATGCGGATAGTGATATCAATCACATGGTGGAGAAAGGTTCACATGAATCCTTTTGGATTTTATGATTAAAGACAATGATATCACCATTGTTTTGTATTGGTTTCTAATGGAATGATCCCAGATTGAATATCATTTCAAATGAAACAGATGCATTCACACTGATGGGATAATATTCTCCTTATAAGAGAGAGAGAGAACTTCTTGTGGAATGAGTTGGTTACGAGTGTAGGATTCTACAAAAACACACCCCTAATTTGGGGAGTATAACACTTTTGTGAAACATTTCCTTGATTAATCTATAATCTTTATATTATGGAGGATTATATAGACATTTCACCTGAGGATGTTCACAGACTTCCATTGATGTGTGAGATAGAGCTTATCATTGACATGAATCACTAAACTACTTTGATATATTTTAAAGAATATAATATGGATCCTACTATACTCTGGGGGATGTGGATGATATTGAATAGTCTTCATGATAATTTCAATATCAAGCCTAGTGCTTCCCTATGGGAATATACACTATGTTTATGAAAAACCTGGATGGGTGTATACATATTATTGGGTATTATAATTTCATTAACCATGAAATGATAATGAACATGTATTTATTTTTGAGGATTGATAGCCTCTATGGGTGTGGGGAAATTTCAGCCAACCGGTGGGGTGCTTCCCCACCGTGTAACAGTCGACCATTTTGGACGACCAGGGAGTCCGCTATCCCGGTGTGGCGTGGGGGCTGCGCCACTCTCCACATGCCATGGCTTCAAGCCATAGCCTCCTCTTGCAGCACCCAATGGCATGCTGCCCCACCTCTACCTTTCACGGCCTACCGTTGCTGACTTCTCAACTCGACCACCATGACTGAAAATCCACAACCCCTCTCCGCCAGTGGCGTAAAGGCACGCCTTATCCCCTCTGCGGGAGGCTGGGTCCGACCTTTATGTTGACCTCCACAACATAGTGTCGTGGCTGCCTCTTTGGCAACCAGATGGTGCCGACCACCAACATCATCTGCATGCACCGGCCGCATGTACCGCTTCGGCGGTCTTCCATGGATAATGCAATGAATAAACAATTGGTGGAGGGACCAATCCTTGTTTGATTGGCCCACACCCTCAATTTTAATATCTTCTAAAAAAATATATATGATTCAACAATCTCTTGAAACCAAATTTGAAAAAACCCTAACTCAATATCGATAGAGAGAACATGCAATTGAGGAAGAGTCGGTGTTTGTTGTCCTCGCAACAAGCCGCCAACAATTCTACTCAATCGCCTTTCATCGATTCGGGATTTGGTGTTGCTCATCACCACTCTCTGGAACCGTCTCTATCCTCCAAGTGATTGGTGTCACGACACTTTATCAGAATATCATTGCATGGTGAAGTCATTCCAACACCTCTCCACAAGCTCCACATAAATAGGATAGGGTAAGTGAGTAATGCTTGTGGTTTTAATGGTGGTTCATTTGATAGGATCCTTCCATGTTCTAATGGAATTGCTACAAAGGATTTGTGGAGTCAATCATTTTAATGGTTTGACACGTCATTGGTCCTGCCACTGCTGCTTTTCCGTTGGAGGAATAGAAACAAGAGATATAAAATAACTAAGTTATTTTATTATTATTTTCATAGTTAAAAAAATATAACTTTTTCTCCATACCTATGGTGGTAGAATTGAATCCTCTTTTAAGAGAATCCTTGTACTATTTATTCAATGGAACCATTATTTTTTTATTCTGATCACAGGTTCAAAAATTAGAAAACTTCATCCATGCGTTTACTGAACGTACCTGAAAAAAAAGTTCAGAAAATTATTAACAGTCACCATCGACTCCCGTCAGTCGAGGTTTGGTTTATCCTTAAGAGAAAGTGCCCCCATGAGCTCAATGGTACATTTGGATTTTCAATTTGAGTTATAGTTTAGATGTTAATAAATTTATATTAAAAAAACATTCATTTAATTATTATATTTACGACAAAAAAACTAACATTCATTGGTGGCGTGCACCAGCCAAATGTTCGTATTAGCCTAAGGAAATCATACCTTCATGAGTTCAGTGGTGTTCTCAGATTTTAAATATGAGTTACTGTTCGTGAGTTATAAATATCTGAAAAATAAAATATTTAAATGTAATTCATTTATTTAAGGTTATGCTATTTTTGGGTTTTCCCACTTGAGGTCTGCACAAACTAAACTTATGTCGCGCCTAGGGTAAAACTGAGATCCTAAATGCAACGGTGCCCTCATATTTCTGATCCTGTAACATGTTTAAGAGTTATTCAATTTATTTCAGGAAAACCACTTGTGCACTATTTTTTAGACATAACAATACTTATAGGATCATTATGGGCACTCCAGGCCATGGAATCACCTGTTGTCGGATTTTACGGTCATGAAATAATTCCATATAATAAAAAAATTATTCAAATATTCTAATACATTACAAAAAATTGCCAATAATAATGTTTTTTGGTGGACATCTGAAATGTTGACGTGATTTCTTGATGAAGTCAAGTCAAAGATGTGGACTTTTTCATCCTCTCACACAAAAAATATTATATGATTCTACCGACATTCCATGTCTACAAGATATACTAGGGGATTTCATGATATATTTGGATTGGGGTTGGGAGGATCATAATCATAATCTAATGATTTCATACAACAACAAAATACAACTCCTATATCTACATGGAATCATTTTATCCCTTGTATGGGAGACCCTAGTAATCACCCTTTTTCTGGAACGATGTTGGAATCACATCTCCTCTAGTTCCAGATACTGTACATGTGACGATAGAGAAGGACCGAGTCAACTGTGAGTGGATGAGGACACCATAGAGAAGAAAATAAAATTATGCAGATCATCATCATAGTCTTATAGAGTATGAGAAGGGAGACCAGATTTTTATTAGAGTTTACCCATGAAGAGAATTATAGTGTTTTTTTAGAGAGGATTGTTATCCTTTAGGTTCCATGGTCCATTAAGGATTAGTTATAGGGTTGGTGATGTTTATTTATTCATCTCCCTACTCAAACAGTTTGAGTGGGTTCTTGAAGTCTTCCATGTCTCAGAACCGAGGATATATGTTCAATAAGCCATCAACATTATTTGCAATGACCCACTAATTCTCATTGTCTTGAGAGAACTATGAGCCCTTAATTGGAATTAAGATAGATCCCTAATATGGTAAATGTTGGAAATAAATCCCGGAGAGATTCATGGAATGTGGGGGAAGATTTATTCTTTAATGTCTTAAAAAACAGGAAAACCTATCCATAAGTACCTCCCTATATGAATCATGAATGAATCTATGACATTCTAAATAACTCTATTTAGAATAACCAACCAGGTTATGCTATAGTGGATTTAAAACCAACATCCAAGTGAACAATGGAAGAACAAAAAATAACTCAAATATGACAAAAAGACTCCCAACTTCACAAGCTCCATGCTCCAACATCACCATGTAGTCCAATGTTTCAGGACATGGTGCTAATGAACTATTATACTTTACCTTTTCCCATGTCCCAAAATGTAGCATCTCCAAAAGCACAAAACTGCTAATGTAGGGGTGAGTATAAAACTCAGTATATTTTTAAAATGAATTTTCTACTCATTCCACTATGATCAAATTGCCATCACATTATATAAATTAGGTTTAAATGCAATTTACCAGAACAATTTATAACCAAGTATAAACATGTTAACAAACCACTTATAACCAAGGGCAAACAAATATAGATAAAATCAGTTTTTAGAAATTTATTTTCCATAAAATAACTTATCAACTCTCATAAAAAAGTCTGATTTTTATTTTTTCAATCATATTCTATAGTTCACAACACACCTACACATACATGCTTTTTTTAAAGTTCCATACTCATGATTGATCTCTAGTCCATTCAATTTGTGTCACACTGACACCTACCTCTAATCCAGGGTCACATAACTCAAACACCAATGATAATCATCCATCATTCAAGGCCCATAATGAAAGATCTCAAACCAATAACATGTCAGCCAAATATTTCAATTATTAAATTAAACCACTTCAAAAAAATTGAAATTTTCTTGAAACCTAAAGTGAATCCAATTTCAATGAAACCTTTCATTTCAATAAAACTAACCCTTTTTATTCAAAACATTTAATTCAATTCATCTGCCAACATTCTTGAAAAAATTACCATAATAAAATCCACATTATAAAAACAAGAACTAAAGAATTCATTCATCATCCACTATTTTTTAGATTTCATAAATAGTCACTCTAGAAGGTTTATAAGAAGTGTTCAATAACCAATCATAAAAAATTCAGATTATTAAATTCATTTTTAAATCATTCAAATTAGTTATACTAATAGGATTTATGATTGATGCTACCTACCTCAACGGTTTTGAAGAAACCCAACAATGGACGAAGAAAGCTCACAAAAACTTGGGTGGTTCTTCAAAGAAACGACCATAGATCCCTTCTATAGTCAACTAAAAAGAAAAATCTCTAAATATTTTACAAAAAAAACCCAATATATTCCCATAAAAATAAAAAATAATAGAACAATTATTAATGGAGAATTAGATCTAATAGAACACTTACTTGGAGATATATACCACAGACACAATAAGGATCCAAAGCCAAACAGATCGATCTAGTAGATGAAGGGACTCTAGTAAATACCCAGGGAGACTCTAGGGTTTAGATAAAGGAGGTTTGGAAAGAGAATACCAAAAATAACTTCCAAATGCATGAATTTATGTTGGAAATGGGAAGGCTCCCAATGTGTACCCCCATTCACAATGTAAAGACCACACCGTATGAGCATGAAAAAACCCATCTATTTGGGTTAAAAACAATATTTAATAACAAAATGACCTATAATTAAGGATAAAAATGTGTACCAGCTCACAGCATGAACCCAACTTCATTAAGTTACTCTATCACCATGTACACGTCGTGTACATTAGGTACACATCATGTAAATATCCCGAAACCTATAGTAAACCCCAAAAAATGGATTTTTTGGATTTTTTTTCAAAAGGTGACCTAAATAAGGATGAAAATGTACCCAATAAAGGTAATATGATGTACAATCAAGGAAATGAGGGTACTAAATTCTCCCCAAAATTTTATTTTCTGTCCTCAGACGGTAGAAACCCATTGCTCCCCTAAAACAGTTCGAGACTTTTCACTTTCATTTCCTTCTCGCGTTCCCATGTCAATTCTTAAATCTGACCATAAAACCATAAAACTCAAACCAAAATGATGATTTATCCATGTAATACTCTATATTTACTATCAAAAATCCACATGAAGATATGTATCAATGAATCATATTGATCTAGTCCAACATGATCACATCTCATCACATGGTTAGGATGAGGTAGATACTTTTTTAACTAGGATACATGGAATGCATTTTCTATTGAACTAAATCATGTGGGTTATTCTAGGAGATGTGCCACCTCTCTAACCTGTTCTAGTATCTAAAAAGGCCCTATGTATCGAGGATATAACATTCCCTACATTTTGAAACGATGATGTCCAAGCCTCAGATATGTCCTCAATTAAAAATGATCACCCAAAATGAATGACAATGGGCATCGATGATGATAATCATATGTTTTACGATTACTCTGTTCTATCTCCATCATCTTTCTAATAAACTAGATATATCTTATCTATTATTTTTTAATCCGGGATCATCTATAATAGATTAGCCTCACCGATTTCCAACCAAAAAATTTGAGAATGAAACGGATGCCCATATATTTCTTCAAATAAAGCCATATGTATACTGGCTTGATAAATGTTATTGTATGAGAACTCCAACATGGGTATATGATATTACCATGAGCCACCAAAATCCATTACACAAGCCTAAATCATGTCATCAAAAATATGTATCGTCCTCTCTGGTTGGCCATCTATTTGAGGATGATACACCTTGCTCATACTTAACTGAGTCCCAAAGGCTTTTTGTAAGTATTTACAAAAATGAGATGTTATCCCTAGATCTCTATCCAACATGATTGAAATTGGTATTACATGAATCTTCCCCAGTTCATTGATATATATTTCTGATAGATCCTCTAAATTAATATTTTCATGAATAAGGATTAAATGTGCTGACTTGGTATGCTCATCCACTATCACCCAAATGGAATTGTTTTGCTGAACCGTTCTACAACAACTTTTAACAAAATCCTTCACTATATTCTACCATATACACACTACAAAATGTAATGATTGCAATATAACTACTATTCTTTGATGCCTTTCTTTATCCTACCTACATGTTAAACATTGTGTTATGAACTCGGCCACATACCATTTCATGTCACTCTGCCAAAATTGCACCATCACTACTTTATACATCTTCTTTGTGCCTGGAAGAACAACCCATCTTGAATGGTTGTAATAATGATGGAGTTGTTCCTAAAATTCCATAAGTTCAACCATCAGATCAATTAAACAGAAAACTAAACCTCCATAAACTTTCCATCCCTCAATGGTCTCCACACTATTCAGTTTTGAAGTCATAATTAAACTTTTTGCATCTGATTTTTGTTCCTTTTGACCATATTTACTCAATTAGGAACACGGATATCTGAAAAGAAAACCAAAACACAACTCTATCTTCACATTCAACATTCATGTCAGCTAGGACCGAAATCAACTACCATTCATCTGAATCATCTTTCACCAACTGAGAATATGACTTTCAAATCAATGCATCCACCACTAAATTCCATTTTAATAGTGTATAAATCAAGTCAATGTAAAACAACTAGAGATACTCCATCCCTCGACTTTTCTTCAAATTAAAATTTCACTGTGAGAAAATATGTTTCATGATTTTATGATCCATAAACACAATTAATTTTATACATAATAGATAATGTATCCACGTTATAAGATCATAGAGGACTGCAGCTAACTCCAAATAATGTGTTTGTTAATTATTCTCCTGAAACCTCAACTACCTTGACCCAAAAACAATTGCATTGTCTCATTTCATTATAACACATTCCAACCATGATCTTGAATAATCATTGTATGTGAAAAACCCTAGTCCTAAAAAAAGAAAAATAAATATAGGTGATGATGTTAAATGATCATTCAAAAGATGGAAATACTTTTTGCATTGCTATTTCCATTGGAATGGTGCATTCATCTTTTTCGTAGTTGTTTTTAGAGAATATTTTTATGATAAATCATGAACAAAGAATTGATATTATCTATCTAGACCTATAAAACATCATATCTTGAATACATTCTTATGTGGTTTCTAAAATATAACAACTTTTATCTTTTCGAAATCAACAAAAATTCATTTCTCAGAAATGAAATGTCCAGGAAAACATACTTACTCTATCAAAAAATCACACATTCTTTATTTGGAAGAAGAATGGTGATCTATCAAAATTTGTAACACTATTTGTAGGTGTTATTCATTGATATCCCTTTTCATTAAATACCGTAAGATGTTTTCCACAGAGACCACAACAACAAAAATCCAGATATCACTAAAATATCCAATTCATCAAAGCCATGAAGACTTTTTGTGCATTCGTCAGACCGAATGGCGTGACTACATATTCATAGTGTCTCCATATATGATTTTGAATGATGTATTTGGAATATCTTCCTACAAAACTCACAATGCGTGATATACTGATTGTGTATCATTTTTAGAGAACCACAGATCTACCCTTAATTGATCGAACATATCATCAATGTCGGGAAGTGGATATCAATTCATTATCGTATCTTGGATCAACATTCGATAATCAATGAATATCTGAAGATTTAAATCCAATTTTTTCACGGAAAATACCGATTCATACCATAGAAAAGTACTCGGAAAAATCAATCCCTTGATATCCTAATCCTTCAACTACACATTCATTTCCAGTAACATTTTTTGATCCATTCAACACGATCAAAGAGAAATGGGACTGGTCATCAAATGAAGATCAATAAAAAACACAACTTCCCATAGAGTTCGTAGACCTAATATGTTTTCGGGAAAGGCATATAGAAATTGATCCACAACGGTTGGAATAATATTTTCCATGATCTCTTCCATTGATGCCAATGATAATAATACCAACTGATAAGAGATTGTTCCCACGATTGGTTCCAAAAAACTATTTTCACCTATCTTTACAACCCATTCACCTCTGAATATAATCCCACTACCATCGTTAGTGTCAAAACTGACAGTCCATTCATAGCAGTCGATGTGAGACTTGAGCATTTTTAACCAATCAATACATAGGATTACATCATAGACAACCAATTCAAACACAGAGAAGTCCCATTTCAGCTCATGTCTAATTACACCTATATAACTATCCCTACACACAAATTCATTACATTGTCATTCCGTGAGTGGAGTATTCCATTTAAAACTATAAGGAATCATTTAAAAATTTAAACATTGAAAATAAAAATCATTAGAAGTCAGGAATGAATGTGCTGAACTATTAATGATGATCACTTGCGCAAAGTTTGAATATAATATAATTTTACATCTCACCATATATTTTTCATCTGGATCATCAACAATCATCTGATTAGATACATACAATTCGTTAATTTTTGTAATGTTCTCCATGTTTCTGTGTTGTGATTTCCCTAGCTTTAGATTCATGGTATTTCCATAATCGCGATGGATAACTCTACTATGTGGATGAGACTGATTCTGTTGTCCTCACCCTATTGAATCATATTAATCATATGTGTCCTGAGAAGTGTCTCAAACACCTAATATTGGAGCATTGCGATAATAGGACTGAGGATTCCTTATCTACATGCAGGTATGGAATGATCTCGGTCGTTTCATTCCCTCTTTCATTATGTGGTAAAATAAAACACATTGAGAACAACAATTTTTTCTCTCAGGTCATGGAGGAAAGTTCAATGATCAAGATTCCTGATTCTGATTTCCACTTACACATTGGAAATAGGTCTTCCATTTCCTATTTCTCTCAACGTTTGAGTTCCATTCATTCCTAGTAGGTATCATCATACCTCCTCCAATAGACACCGAGATATCACGTTCAACCATAGTCACTCTATTTGTTGTCTCTGTTTAATCAGTTGTACATAGCACAACAATATTCGATCGAATCTCCTATCTTATCCATGATTCGAAGATGTGTGCCTTCATGGACACCCTTGTTGCTACATCTATGACAAAGTACAATAAATTCAAAAATTTATCCACATAACATTTGATATAAAGATTCTACTTATTTGGATAAAAATGTATATTTTCCGATGTATCGTGAACGTATGATTATATACTTGATTATTAAAATATTATTTAAAATCCAATTATGTATGACCATTATCGAATTTATCCTACCACGATAAATCCCACCACTAGCATAAAATATCATCAAGAATGTGAGTCACCAGCTTCATATTGATATTCGATGGTTTTTTGATGAAATCAAAGATATCATTCATCCTACTCATCCACACGTCCTCTTTTTTCAGGTGCAGCATCTCCCTATAAATTTGGTGGATTCTACATCATGAACTGGATGGTATGATCCACATACCATATCTCATTCATTAGTTTCCCCATATCCACATCATGAAAATCATGGACAATAATCTAACATGACAATTGGTTCACTCATGGTTTTGGTGATACCCCATTCTCTGTAGCTTCTTCGGGTTGGTTTCGACGACGCCTACCCGGAGCAATTTTCTAAACAAATGACAAACTCTGTCAATCAAACACTCTATAAACTGATGCTTTAGCATTTCAAATTCTATCACATAAAATATCACAACATTGTTTTCAAAAAAAAAACTTTTTCCATGTTCAACCTTTTTTGAAAACATTCATCTTGATTTTGGAATATTAAACCATTTTCCAAAATACAATAATCATTTCCTTTTTCAAAATTAATCAATTGAAAATAAATTTCATACTTTTTAAAAAATCAATACATTTTCACAACATGAATCATAACTCAAAATGATGTATACACTCAAACATGGAATTCATTCCTCCATAATTCATGTCATGAACATCTCATTGGCTATACACCTCAAAAAGAGATATCTAACATTATAGAAGTGTCTCCAAACACTTATGTTCCCAAATCCTAGGTAACTTGAAGTTCATCTTAAATAGGTTAGCTACATCATTTTATTTTATAAAATACATGTTTCAACAAACCATCACCTTTCTACAATTCTAATCCAATGAATAGAAAAGAATGAATTTCAACTCCAAGACCATGAACACTGATGATTACTTGTTAGGTAAGGACTCAACAAGCTGATAACATTTGTAATGAACCACAAATTCTTAGGGGCTTGAGTGTACTAAAAGTGAATATTATCCCTTAAGTGTCATCCCCAATATTCCAATGGATGTAAATAAATTCCTAAAGGTTTCAAATAAAGTGGTGGAAGATTTAACCTTTATTGTCTAAATGACAACCTAAAAATCCATCCATAAATAGATCACTATATGATGCATGAAATAAACATTGACATTTCAAATCATTATCTTTAAGAAACCAACCATGTTAGGAAATATTTGAAGATAAACCAACATCAAAGTAAAAAAGTGTAATGAAAATAAATAACTCCAAGATGAAAATAAGTCTCCTTGCTCCCAAGCGCCATGCTCCAACATCACAATGTAGACTAAAAAATCAGGACATGGTGCTAATGAACTATGATACATTATCATTTACAATGTCTTGAAAGGAAGAATCTGCAAAAGCACCAATATCCTAAAGTAGGGGTCAGTATAAAACTCAGTAGGTTTTCCCAATGAATTCCCTACTCACACCACAAGGATCGAATGGTTAGCACATTATATAAAATATTTTATAAAAAAATTTACCCAAAATAGTTTATATTCATTTATAAACAAGTTCAAAGGAAAATTATAATCTTATTCAATCTAATGTAGATAAAACATGTATTCTACATGTTATTTTCTAGAAAATAACTAATCAATGATTATAGATAATCTTTATTATTATTCTGGAAGACACCTTCCATATATCATAACACACCCACAAATACAAGACTCTTTCGATAGTTTTATACTAATGAGTTTCCTCTTCTCCAATCACATTGTGTCCAACTGACACCCACCCCATATCTTGGTCACATAACATGTAGACCAATGGTACTCATCCCTTATTCTAGGCCCATAATGCATGATCTCAAACCAATAACATGTATTCCGAATATTTCCATTATAAAAATAAACTACTTCAGCAAAACTGAAATTTTCCTGAAACCCAAAGCACAAACAAATTCAATGAAACATTTAATTTCAATAATACAATCCATTTTTATTAATAAAATCTAATTCAATTAACGTGAAAACATTCTTTAAATAAATCCCCATTTTATATTCAGTATTTTAAAACGTATAACCAAAGAACTCATTCAAAATCCCTAAATTTTCATGATTCCATATACTGTCACCATAGAAGGTTTCAAAAAATTATTCAACAACCATATCACAAAAAATTGAGACAAATACATTAAATTTGTATGAATACCAATAATTTCTACTAATAGGAATTGAAAATGAAGCCACCAACCTCAAAGATTTTGAGAAAACCCAACAAAGGATTAATAATGATCACCAAAACCATGTTGATTCTTCCATGAAATGGCCTTAGATCCCTTATTCAATCAACAAAAAAGAAAAATATAATATAATTTTGAAAACACAAACATAGATCTAAACATAACGGGCATAGGTCATAGAACTATTTTGAAAGGATAAGTATATCTAATTGAAAACATACTCTGAGAGAAATACCACAGATGCAATGAAGATCCAAAGCCAATCAGATCAATCTGAAAGAATGAGTTCCTCTGATAAATTCCTAGAGAGAGTCTAGGGTGAAGAGCTAGGTGGTCTGGAATGAATATACCGAGCGGAACATCCAAACTTGTGTCTTTAAATTGGGACTGGGCGAGATCCCAATTTATAGACACTTGTCATGATGTATAGTCTACAAAGTATATGTATTCTGAAAAACCCCTCACCTAATTTTAAAAAACCATATTTAAACACTAAATCATGTGTGACCGAGGTGAAAAACATGTACCATCACACAAGATGAACACCACATTACTGCACGACTATTCCCCAAAGTATACGACGTGTAATTCAGGTACACAAAGTGTACCAATCCTAAAATATGGATTATACACTAGAAAAATAATATTAAGGATTTTTAATAAAAAGGGGCCTTATAAATGGTGGAAAACAAACTTGATCATGGACACATGATTTCACCAACCAGAAACAAGGGGTAGTGCATTTTCAATTATGGAGAACTATACATCAAAGAGAGAGACACATTTTCTGTGCACCCAATATCGATGGAGATATGATTGGAGGGAACCCCATGTCTGTAGACTATCCTTTTAGTTTTCTTGTTATGGTAGCATGGGTATATGAATGGTAGTTTCACATAGTAATAGATCATGAAGAAAACTCAGTATATTGTGTTGATAGTTTATTCTTGATTTTTTGGGAAAAAAATCATAGATGTTGGGATTATGTAGAGAGACATATTTCCACGACATATATTTAAATATTTATACATATATTTGGAATGTCAGCATCAGATATAGAGTGAGATTCTGTGGCTCTATGAGAACAAAACTAATTTTATAAAAATAATAAATATAATTTTTATTAAAGTCACACATTTTCTTGAATAATATTACATAAGTCCTATATATATTATTGCACCAGAAATTATAGACCATTATTGAGTCTATAATTCCTTGTTTAACCAAGGTACGACATAATATAGGTTTCCATATATGGAATCCCACCTTAATATTACGAAACATTTCAATACATTTTACTAATTGAGGATCTTTAAAGTCTAGTGTCTTGGAAATCAGGAATATAAAACATGAAATCGACATAAAAAATTATTCTATTCCACTTGTAAGGATTTATCACAAGTTCATCCTATGTAAAATTATTTCATCTAATAACCTGGAGACATACATCAAAGGAAAGGGTGAGAATAAGGACCATTAAAGAAAACAATAAAATCAATTTACCTATAAAGTCAAAAGGAACACGATAGAAAAATATAATGTCATGAGAAAGGGAATTAGGGTGCTTTCATAATGAAATGAACATGAACCATAACATGAATATGTGGCTACTACATTTAATTTATACATTCTTGAACCTTTCACCAAGGTTCATCCTCATGGTGTCATATAAATAACAAGGTTTTTCAACGAGGTCTTTTGAAACTTGCGATCTCAAGAGATTACATCTTTACCCAATGCATTGGAGCTCTATTAGGGTGCACCGTTATTATGTTTTTATATTCATTTGTGATACATAGATCATAATAAAACATTTCATAAATAACTTATATAGAATAAATGTAATGTTTTTCACTTCAAAATATTGTCATTTTAGAAGATCTTAAAATCATGATCATTATGTCATCTATAACCCATGGAATGGGAGTGAGGGTTATATGTATGTCAATTCAAAAATAAAATAGATAAATTATAAGTGTTAATTAATACACTTAAAAAATAGATTTTTGTATTCACATAAATAATACATGAGAAATTCTTTATAAAAAGAGAGATATTTTTAGACAATAATTCTGCAGCATAACGATTATATAACATGGTATTAGAAAATGATGAAAATAGAGGAGAAAAGATTCAAAAAATCATTAAAAACACATTAAAATGTATAGGTACCGAATAAAAAAACTATCATGGTATAGATATCTGAAGGAAATACTATATGAAAATGATACTCGAACGAAAAGAGAAGATGCAATTTGTTTTATGATAATTTGGTAGCCTGACAGCGTCACTTAAAAATTTAGAAAATAAAAAGATGAGATAATAAAGGGTATTTAATAATTTAGACATAAAATTTATAGTGATACAAATATATAAGATCATATCCCCAAATAATAAGATGGAAACTGGAAGACATAACTCAAACGAAATCATGATTAAAAAAGGAGGGTGGAAGGTTCCCTTACCTTGAAGAGTAATTATGAATGAATGAATGTTGGGACCATTTGGGCAGTGAGGAAACATTGGGAGAAAATACAGGGAGGTAAAAAGAATTGAACATAATTAAGGAATATTTTGGAATGAAATGAATGAGGAAATCAGTTGGTATTTATATGAAATGTGAGGGAATATATAATTAATATCCAAGAGACACCTCATCGGTGGAATTTGAAAAACCATGGGATTTTCCATGGAATTTTCCAATGGTATTGGCCACTTGGGAAACCTTATAGAATATAATACAATTCAAAAGTCAGCAAGATTTATTACATCATGATTACATCATAAATAATGTTATTAAACAACTGAGAATCAAAACTGTATTTTTACAATTCATCGAAAATTAAAATCATTCAGGAAAATCCCTAAATTTACGCTAACCTAATATCGATGATTTGAATTAAAAAATAAAATCCATTTAATGATAATAATTTTCTAATTATTTTTTATTTAATTTCTGAATAAAATAATTATTTACTCCAAATGAACAACTTTAAATATATAACTTGTTCTATAACACCATAAAAAAATCAAGGTCCAATAAGATTATCGTATAACCATAATAAAATAAATTATTAATTTAGGATTACATTTTATGAAAATACATTTCCTTTTTAATTTATTAAATTAATTATAAATTTTTAAATAAAATATTTATGACAATCAGAAATTCCAAAACTTATAATATGATCATTTTTTTACTTTTAAGATGTCTGAATTGTATTTTTACATTCATGGGTCATGTTTCTATTTTTTATAAAATTATAATATTCATTACAATTCACAATGGAATATTACTATTCATTCCATATTGTTCCTCAAAAATTATGTTGAAATTATTAAATAGTAAATTCCTTACTGGTCACAATTGTATAAGACCATTTTCTAAAAATCATTTCACATTATTAATTAATTATTATTTACGTAAATATTTTTAAAAAGACCTTTTTCCAAAATTCATCAACAATATAGAACTTCATTCTTCATTTATCCGGACATTTAAAAATCACAAAATTTACCATTTTAAGAAACAATAATTTTATTTATACCAATGGATTTTAAAAAGTATCTATGTCTTGGATACATGGACTCTTATAACACCTGCATAGGACCTAAGTGTACGGTTTTATATTGTGATAGAATCTTGGGTGGCTCAGACCACATTTCCCGATTGGTGATTTATATTAGATTAATCTTCTTCTATAGGTGATTCCATTCAAGCTTCATATCTTGGTGTTCAGATTGGCCTTGTTTTAAAGGAAAACCCAATGAAGCCACCTCCTTCCCATGCTCTGATAGATGGGCTTTGTACAACCTGAGTCTATTGGATGAAGCCATCGACTCTTTCATTCTGTATTAACCAAGATCACTTGTATTTATAAACAAAATATGTAATGTAATGATATTAGCTTCTAAAAATCATATTGACCAATGGTCACATAATAGTCATAACCCACCTGTCACATTTAATTATACTCACTTTATTAACTAAAGGATATAGTTTTGTGGAATATAAAATTAAATAACACACACATTTAGGAAAAAAATATGATTCAAATTTTTAGGTCATTACATTTTTCCCCCCTTAGGAAATTCCATCCTCAAAATGTTAACTTGTACCCTAAGAAGAGAAAAGGGGTGGGTACTTGTTCCTCAAATTCTCCTCTGGATTCCATGTTCCATATTCACATTTGGGGTTCTTCCACATCACTTTAACAAGGTGGGTAGTCTTGTTCCGTAGTACCTTGTCTCTATGATACATGATCTAAACAGGTTTCTCTTTATAAGAGAGGTCATGTTCCAGTTCTACCACCTCTAGATTTAGTACATGTGAAGGGTTAGGTATGTACTTCCTCAAAAGGGATATGTGGAAGACATCATGAAATTGTGCTGGATTTGGAGGAAGTAGATGTTGATAGGTCACTGACCCATATGTGATGAATGATTTTATATGTACTAATGTACCTAGGGATGTTCTTCCATTTCTTCATAAACCAAATGAATCTCTTCGAAGGTGAAATTTAAAGAAATAACTTGCCACAAACATCAAAATCCAAGTCCCTTCGATGGTTGTCGGTATAGAGTTTTTGCCGTCTCTGATCAGCCTTAATGTGTTCTTGGATCGAATGGACCTTTTATATCATATCATGAACAAAATCAGGCCCAAGAAAAATTCTCTCACCTGCTTCATACCAACACGTTAGAGTTCTAAATTTTTTACTCTATAAATCTTAATAAGGTTCCATTTGAATACTCGAGTGGAAGTTGGTGTAGTAGGAGAACTCAACTAATGGGATATGTTGATTGCATCAACCTTTAAATTCCAATGAGCATGTTTTCAGCATGTCCTCGAGAGTTTTATTAGTCTGTTCATATTGGTCATCTGTTTGAGGGTGACATGAAATACTGAAATTCAATTCAGTGCTCAATGCATTTTGAAGACTTCTCCAGAATTTGGATGTGAACCATGGATCAAGATCAGATATGATAAAAAGTGGATCTCCATGAACCCATACAAGTTACTTCATTTAAATCTGGGAAAGTTAATCAAGATAGAAATATTCCCCAATTGAGATAAAATTGGACAGTCATGGTGAGATGGTCCACTATAACCCATATCACATTGTTTCCTTACGACGTTCTCAAGAGACCAGTGATGAAGTCAATAGTGATATTGTCCCACTTCCATGGTGGTATGGTTATTGGTTTTAATACCCCTTTTAGAATTTGTCGCACTGCCTTCACTTGGTGACATAACAGGTACCATGAAGTGTAGTAAAAAATATCCCATTTCTTATTATCCCAAAAATAACGATCATGAAGGTACATATACATTTTTTTTCTTTCAGGATGTATAGATAAAGTAGAGCCATGTGCTTTATCCGTAAGATCCTTCTTTATTTCCGAAATATATGGAACACATTGTCTTGTATGAAATTTCAGTAATCCTTCATTGTCAATATTGAACTTAGGAAACATCCCATCCTTCAAAACCTCAATCTTCTTTTATATCAAATGATCTTTTTTATGAGCTTTCGTGATCTTCTCTAGAAGTGACAGTTGAGAAATTATTTGGGTTAGAGTTGATGATGTCCCTTTCCTTATTATTCCCATTTCTTGTTTATTATTTCATTGGTGATAGGATCTCTTTGAATCTTTATCATGGAAAGAACAACTGGGTCTTTCCATCATAAAGCATCAACAATATTATTTTCTCTCCCTAGATGATAATTAATTGAACAATCATAGTCTATGAGAAGTTCCAACCATCTCCTCTGTCTCATGTTTAATTATTTTTGTGTGAAAATATACATCAATCTTTGAAGGTCTTTGTATATATCACATTTCTACCTATAATGATAGTGCCTCCATATCGTCATAGAAAAAAAAACCACAACCAGCTCCAGATCACGCGTTGGATTGTTCAAATCATGAATATTCATCTATCGATATTCATAGGCAATATCATTGACATTTTCATGAGGACTCACCCAAGCCCTTTCATATATGCATCACTAAAAAATGAATCCTTATCCACTTGAGGGAAGAGTTAACATTGTTGCATGAATAATCTCTTCTACTACACTTATACACTATCCTCAGACTCCATTGTCTAGAAGAACTTGACACATTTTCTAGTTATCATGGTTAATGGATAATAATGCCATGAGATGTTTTTCGTAAACCTCATATAATATCCTTTTAATCGATGAAATCTACGAATCTCAGTTATTGTTGTAGGTTGGTCCACTCCTATTGAACTGTTTTCTTTATAGGGATGATTGTGATTACATCATTAGATACAATGTGCCCCAAGAAATAATCTTGTTGCAACTAGAATTCAGATTTGTAGAACTTCCCAAAAAGACTCTATATCCATAGAGTTTGCAAAATAACCCTCAGATGATCCTCATTCTCCTCAAAACATTTGGAATATATCATAATATCATCAATAAAAACTACCATAATGTTATCAAGGTAGAAATTAATGACTCTATACATCAAATCCATACAAATAGCTGGTGCATTTGTCCGTCTGAAGGGCATAAAAACAAACTCATAATGCCCATATCGAGATCAGAAGGCTGTTTCTAGAATATCATATTTCTTCACCCTCATTTTATGATAACCAGAACAATGATCAATATTAATGAATAATTGTGCCCCACAACGTCGGTCAAATAAGTCATCAATTCAAGGAAGAGTGTATTTTTCTTCAATGTGCTCATGTTCAAATATCTATAATTAGTGCATAACTGCATAGATCCATCCTTCTTGTTCACAAAGAGAACTACTCATCCATATGAAGACACACTCAGTTGGATAAAACCTTTATCCAAAATACATTTGAGTCGATTGTTTAACTCCACCAGCTCCACATTAGCCATCCTATACGGGGTATTTGATATTAAATGGGATCCAGGTACTAGCTCAATGGGGAACTCCACCTCTCTTTTTAGGGGAGTTCTAGGTAACTCCTCGGGAAATACATTAATGTATTCATTGATGATGGGGAAATTGTATATCCTCAAACTCTCATTTCCTTCATCTTCTTCTTCGTCGATCAACTCAATAAAGAAGGATATAATATTTTCTTTTAGACAATGGTCAGGTTTAGATATCTCACAATGGAAGTTAACTGCAGGTTTTCCATTCAAGACTACTAATATTTCCTTGCATCTGCATTTGATCTTAGAATTATACTTTTAGAGATAGTCCATCCCATGTATAATGTTTACTTCCAGTATGGGAATGACTACTAGATTTGCGATAAGATTTTTCTCACTATATTAAATACTAGTGTTTCTAAACACTGATGATTCTTGGATAATCCCACCAGGATACATGAATGATAACTCTATGTTTACAAAATAGGGGGATGATTCCAAATTCATTGAAAACATTGTAGAAATAACGGAATGTGTAGAAACAATATAAAAAACTACATTCTATCATTGAGTGGACAAAAAGTGTACCTGCAACCACAAAATTTGGTGCCTCAACATGAGACATAGTGACTGATAAAGTATGAATTTGTTCCCACGGTCGTTGCTAAGGATGATGGTGATTCCCCTCCACTATGATAGGATTTGTACACTGATTGGGAAAGTTCCTATGTTGTCCAAACATATAGAATTAGAATTATGGTTGGGTATGCACCACCATCCCTTGGTCGTTAGTGTTGGTATGTTGTGGCGTTACCTCACTATGATAATTCCGCGCAATGTGTCCATTTATACCACACTTTTTTCAATTCCCACTCCCAATCTGGAAGTTTCCAAAATTCTTCTTCCCACATTTATTACATGTGGGACATTCTACTTCCTTGCCTCCTCTTCCCTCATCAGAACTCATCCCTAATTTTGTCTCCATCGATCTTTTCATTTCATTGGATTTATGAGATCATTGTGGCTCACAAAACACTAGTTCGACATTCATCATACACCATATGACATCCTCACTGCTATAATTTTCTCAGTTGGCTAGATTCTTCCATAGATGAGGTCATAGCCCACATAAGAATTTATCATCCTTACAATTTGGATCCATGAAAAATCTAGAGGTGTATCGTGAAAGCCATGTGAAGTTCATCTGATATCTACCGACAGATTCCTTCTCCATCTACTTCATCTTGAGAAACTCCTTCTCCATTATTGTTCTCATAAATTGAGGGAAATGCTTTTGGAGAATATCCCTCTGAACTCTTCCCACTCCTTAGCTAAAACATCCACTATTGGGCTCATGTTTGTAATCAGTTCCCACCACTTATCATATTCTCCCTCTATGTGATAGATAGCTAGGGTGACCTTATCATTCTCTAAAAAACGGCGCACCGAAATGATCTTCTCTATTGGGATGATCCATTGTTCAGAAATCAATGATTTTGTCGATCCACTGATGGTTGGTGGCCATTGATGTATAAATGACTCAATAGAATGTTTTTCTCGTCATTGTGAGATCAGTCTATCAACATTATTCAAGTTTTTTCCCATATGATGATTCATTTTCTTCATAATTGTCCTGAATGTTTCCATTTCGGCTTCCATCGGAGGGCTGTCAGAGCATGGTCCATTGCGATCACCATGTGAACAATTCCTTCTATTTCCCGCCATTCTCTAAATAAATAAAACCTTTGTGATAATGACATTTGATTTAAGAATCTTATAACTATAACAGATATTTTGTCTTAAAACATCATTCTTGAAAAAATTAATGTTTTCTATAAATCATTCATAATGATTCATAAAAAGCTAATAATTAACCAAACAAATCCCCATAGAGTGTAGTAACAAAGAGTGCAGCAAGACCCATTTTCATGTACCAGGATACCTTGGTTCAAGCATAAAACACATTTTCATAGTTTTCACTCCTAGGTACATCTGTTCTAGAGCCGCATCTACCTGCTCGTATCCAGACATGGATGTATTTTCCTGATAAACCACTTACTAAAT
Organism: Viscum album; assembly: GCA_963277665.1. NCBI lineage: Eukaryota > Viridiplantae > Streptophyta > Magnoliopsida > Santalales > Viscaceae > Viscum > Viscum album. The sequence goes on from OY728152.1 coordinate 1,016,369,428, forward strand.
ACTCACCAAAATACCAAGAAGTTATCATATATATAAAATTTTCTATTGGGTTATTCCAAATGTTTTAAAATCTAAATTTCAAAAAATAACTAAACAATCATTTAATACCATCTATGGAATCCCACCATTATATTACATAACGTTTCAATAGATTTTACAAAAAGAGTATCTTTAATGTATAGTGTCATGAAATGAGGAAAATAAAACATGAAAACAACGTGAAAAATTCTTATACTCCACTTGTAAGGATTCATTATAAGTTCATACTAATTAAAATTATTTCATCTCATAACCTGGAGACATACATCCACTGAAAGTGTGAACAGAAGTCCTAGTAAGGAAATTAAGGGAATCTGATTACATGGGAAATAAATAAGAACATTAAAAAAATGTTAAGACATGAGAAATGGATGTTGAGGCATTTCATAATACAAATAACATGAACTATAACATGAATATGTGTCTAAAACATTTAATTTAGACCTTCATGAACATATAACCATGGTTCATCCCTAAGGTTTCATAAAAATTACCAAGGTTATTCTCCAAGGTATCGTGATACTTGTTATCTCTAGAAATTAAATATTTATTGAATTAATTAGATATCTATCAAGGAACAACCTTAATATATCTTTGTATTCATTTGAGAAACATATATCATAATCAATAACTTCATAAATAACCCATAGAGAGTAAAATTAATGGGTTTCACTTCAAAATCGCGACGTTTTAAAATTTCTTAAAATCACGATCGTTATTTCATTAATAACACATAGAAAGGGAGTGAGGGTTATATGTATATCAACTAAAAATTCAAATAGATCAATTTTATGTATTCATTAATTCAATTTGAAATAAAAATAAATTTTGGTATTCACATAAATTATAAAAGTGAATTTTTTGTGAAAAAGAGAGAGATTTTAGACAATAATTCTGCAACATAACAACTATATAACATGGATTTAGTAAAAGTTTAAAATAGAGAGGACACGAGTAATCCTATCAAATAATATCTCATAATATATTATGGGTACAGAATAAAAATAATTAAGATCACTGTATGGATATTTTAATGAAATAATACATTAAAATGAATCTCAAAACAAAAGAGAAGATGCGATTTATTTTACGAAAAATCTGCAGCCTAACGATGTCACTTAAAAATTCATAAAATATAATAATGAGAGAAGAAATGGTCTTGAAAAACATGAACATGAAATGGATAGAAATAATAATATATTATAACATAACCCCATAGAATATGATGGAAACTGGAAGGCATAACTTAATGGAAATCATGACCGAAAATGGAGGGTGGAAGGTTCCCTTACTATTATGAGTAACATCGAAAGCACGAAGGTTGCGACCATGGGGGGCTTGAGGTATCATTGAGAGGAATCTGTGGGATGTAAAATGACTATAACTTCTTTGAGTTTGATTTCAGAATGAAATAAATTATGAAATGACAAGGTATTTATTGGAAATGTGAGAGAATGTATAATTAATTTTCAAGAGACTCCTCATCGGTGGTATTTTCAAAACCATGGGATTTCCCATTCTATTGGCCACTTGGGACACCTCATATCATATAATAATATTTATAAGTCTACATGATTGATTAAATAATTATTACATCATCAATGATGTCATTAAACACCCGAAACTCAAAAATGTATTTTTTCAATTCACCAAAAATTCAACTGTTTCAGAAATATCCAAAAAACATACCTGAACATAATATCGATGCTCTGAATTCAAAAATTAAATCCATTTTATGAAAATAATTTTCAAATTATTTCTTATTTATTTTTTCATTAAAATCAGTTTTTTTCCAATTAAACTACTTTATATCTATAACTTGTTTTGTAACACCTTAATAATATAATAAATTTCCATTAATATTATAATATAACCATAAGAAAATAAAGTATCAATTTATGATTATATTTTATGAAATTAAACATACATTTTAAATTATTAAAATAAATATAAAATTCAAAATAAAATATTTCTGACATACAAAAACAACAAAACCTATACAATGATAATTTTTTCACTTTTAAGATGTCTAATTTGTATTTATACATTCTTGGGTGAATTTTCTATTTTTTGGCTGATATAATATTCATTACTATTCATAAGGGTATTTTACTATTCGCACATTATTGATTATATAATGTTTATATAAATAATTTAAAAGACCCCTTTTTCCAAAATTCATCAATAATAGGGAACTTTATTCTACATTTATCCGGACATTTAAAAATCACATAAATTACCATAATAAGAAAAAAAAAATTATTTATACAAAGGGATTAAAAATTTATCTATTGCCTCGTTACATAGACCCTTATAACACCTTCATAGGACCCAAGTGTAAGGTGTTCTATGGTGATAGAATCTTGGGGTGGCTTTGAAAACATTTCCCGAGTGGTGATTTTTATCAGCTTGAACATCTCCCTCAGGCGATTCTGTTCATTCTTCACATGATGGAGTTCAATATGGGCTTGATCCAAAGCAACACCCAGTGAATCCACCTCCTTACCAAGCAATGACATATGAGCTTCACAGATCCTGAGTCTACTATATGAGGCCATCGACTCTTTTTTTAGTATGAACAAATATTACAGGTATTTATAAACAATAGTTATAAAATATTGATTTTAGATTCCAAGGGTAATATTGACCAAAAATCATATAACAGTCGAATCACAGCTGTCTCATTTTATTATACTCACTTCATTAATTATTTTATATATTTTAGTGGAGTATAAAAATAAATAAAACACAAATTTAGGAAAAAATATTATTCCAATGTTCGGTTCGTGACACCATAGGTCCTCAAAATACCTCTCCTTTTGGTATTACATTCAGTTCATAAATTAATTAAATTAATTAAATTATTTATTTATTTTTACCAAACTAAAATATCTATAAAACCATCGCTATCGATAAAACACCCAAAAAATTTGAGAATTATTTTTTTTGAATTAATTTATCCTTTTTTATATTTTTCACTTCACATAACACTAAAAATAGTTCATTTTAGATTAAATCACAATGTCTGCCTTTTTATATATGATAATCCATGTTATTCATGCACTAAAAAAAATATTTCTTTATCTACATGGAACACTGAAGATATCCTTTGTTACATGCAACAATGACATTCCACGATGACATGTGTAATTTGCTTGATCGAGTTTTACAAAATAATATTATATCATAAAAATGTTATTATTTAATATATTATTAAATAGCCTAGATGTTAAATTATAGTTTATCAATAATATTCAATAATATATTATAATATTTTGTTTACATAAATATATGATGATTTTTTTGCTAACCATTTAATTAGAATTAAAAATGAAAACATACGGAATATAAAATGAGATATTATTATTTTTATGGTCACAAAGATGCTTCAACTTAATAAATTATATTAAATAAAATTATAGATTGATATTAATGTAATATATCTGATATATATTCAATAAAATATTTTTTTATTTTAATTCAACTAATTTTATAGTCATAAGATAAAACGAAATTTTATGTTTTAAAACCTATATTTTTATAAATTTAATTTTATTGACTTTTAATGGAGAACATATTATAAATATGTTTTTAAATTTTATATATTTAATATTTAAATTTAAACCTTAAATTTTGAATTGGAAATTCCAAATTATGTTAGGGTAATTTTTTGGTAAATTTCTATCAATTGTTTTATATGAATACTGAAAACTAATGACTTTTTTTTTCAAAAAAACAATTTTCATTTAATTTATTACTATTGATAACATATATTTTAAATTATTTCCAATGATTAAATATATTATAATTTTATAAATTAATCAAATATGGGTCATTGGAACCAATTTCATTTACAATTTAATATAAAAACTTATCAAACATTTTATTATTTTTACATTAAAAATGGGTATTGTCGACCCCACTACTAGATTAAATTTAAATTAATTTCTACCACTTATGTGGTTTGATTTTATAATAATGGATTACATATTTTTAATCAACATTATAAATATTTTATAAAAAATTTAAACTTTATTTTGAACAAACTAATTAGGGAATGTGATTAAAATTAATTACATCTCTTACTGTAAATTCAATTTTAACAAAGGAATAAACATTAAATTTAAGAAGTAAATAGGCATATAAATATGTCCAATATCATTTCTATAGATATATTTCTACCCTATAAATGAATTTATCTACATTGGGTCAACATTTCCACCACATTCAATATAATACATGGGTGGGGTTTCCCTTTTCCAAAATATTACAAGGGTGCCACTACTCATCATCTTTAAAAAAGAATGATCTCAACCCCATATTCACACCTCTGAAATAAAATATGATTGATGATTATCTACCAAATTATAATTCTAAAATCCATATATACCTCATTGAGTCTTCCCTATATATAGAGAGAAATCCATGGAAGACTTTTTACACAATCCTAAATGAGATACCTGAGTAATATGTAACGACTTCCCTAAATCTCATTTATGTTATTTTATTTCACTATCCACTACACTCTATTTATTAAAATCCAGTTAATATAAAAATATACTGTATATAAATGTATGCATTTATGCTATTTTTTACTCCAAAAATTACACACTCCTCTACTTAATGTGTAACTAACATTTTTTATGTGTTCGACGAACTATTGCCTCAAAAAATGATGATTGTTCATATTTCCATATAACCTCTCATGGTGGAAATTATGATGAAAAATCATTTTATATTTGATATATATTATATTTAAAATGTATTTTAGTTTACTTAAAACGTTTATAAAACATATCTATATAATTTATATTTGGTGTAAATATGATAATTTCATTTGAAAAAGTGTGGACTATCACCCCCTCAAAGCAGTGTGATTCGTTCACACACTACATGCAATGTATTAAGGATAGTTTTAGTGAAATTATATGATATATATTATATAATAGTTCTATTTGAATAAATATATATATAAATATTTATACACATGTTTAATTACCCTTCTTTTATTCAATATGAAAATAAAATAGAAAGCGTCATTCATGCGTAGCTACTGCTAACTATCTCCATGAATGGTATATTCCACTTAATACAGCTATATTTTATATATTTTTATGATGATAATTTATTGAATATAAATTATATTTATATCATGATTTAAATTATATTATTCATTATATTTTTATAATTACCAATGATATAAAAAATTTAGAAACCTGCGAAGTACAAAGTGGATATTACCCAAAGTGAAACATTAACATATGATTCATGATAGGAGGGTAATATAAGGCCTTAATGTAACCATATATTGTATTTTATAAAATAATATGCTTATTTAAAATATTTTTAATAAATTATTTTAATATACATGTTGATTTAATGAGTATGATGAGAGTCAAGACACAAGGTTAGGTAATTTCATCTAAAATTTTATTTCTGTGAGAATCATGTTTTATACACCACACATTACTTTTTATATTTTTGAATTATTACTAAGAATTAATTATATGATTATTATAATTTAATTTATGTGAATTTACATATCAATTTTTATGATATGTATATCATGGGTACTATGTTTCACAATTTTAAATATTTATTATGTAGTTTTTTCTCAATTTTTTTTCATTGACACACATGTTGTGTTACACATCTGTAATGATCCAAAATGTTCATATAATGCCTTAGAACTTTTATTGACTAAATCTAAATTGTTCTGTGATATTTTATGCTTAATATAAATTCAATTTCTTACATCTCGGGTATTTTTTAATGTTACCACTTGGTTTGACTTTATTGTAACAATATTTTGTTATTTCGATATTGATTGTGTTTATACATTCTTTTATGAAATCATATTATCTGTATCTCATGAAAATAAATTAATTTAATTCCCCACAATTTCTTCATGATTTTATCATGTATTTTTTAAAAAAATTACTATTTGACTCATAAGATCATTAAGAATGTTTTTTTAAGAAATCTCATTTTTACCCTCTCTTCGGTTGTTAATAGGAATTCCAAAAAAAAAATATTTTCTAAAAATGGTTTAATATAATAATATTATATTCTCCAATAATTTCTAAAACATATTTTTAAACTTTTTGGTTATTTACATTTGATTTCAATATAATATACATGTCACAATCAGAACATGGAATCTTAATAATATTTAACCATGAAAATTGAATATTATAATAACCTTTTATGGTATGTACATATTTACCTATAATCTTTTCTGTGAAATTCCATTCCATTTTTAATGTGGTTATATTTTATGAAATTTTTTTTAAATTTATTTTTAATGGTTTTTTTTCAAAATGATTTCAATCACACATCATAATTTTATATGTAAAAAGGTGTTGAAAATGTTTCCAAGTATTATTTACAAGTTTTCAATGTATATTCAATAAAATGGGTTTCAATACATTTTCAATATTTCATTACATGTTTTAAAGATTAGTTTCAATAAAATGTATTTCAAAATATTCACAATATTTAATTACATTTATTCAATATTTTTTTAATGAAATTGTTTTCAAAATGTCTTTAATTTTTTATTATATGTTTTGAATGTAATGGGGTTTAAAACATTTTTCTGAATTAATTATAAGAATACAAATTATTTCCAATGAAATGGTATTCAAATCATATTCATTCTTACTTTATATATTTTCAATATATTTTCAATGAAATGGTTCTCAAAAATCATTCATGATTTTTTATAACTTTTCCAGGTAAATGAATTTCAAAAATATTTCAATACCTCATTATATGTTTTAAAAAAAATTCATTCAAAAGGTTTTAATGTCAATATTTATAAGACTCAATTTTATTTTATAGAAAACGGTATTCAAACAGTTTTTATGTCTTCAAAACAAATTCTAAAATAATAATTTATATTTTACACATGTATTGTTTTCATAATATCCTTCAATGTTTTTTTCAATATAAGGTAAAATCTGTTGATGTTCTCATTCCCTTATAAGATGTAATAAAAAAGATATATTCATATTATTTCTTGAATGATTTATATTCTAAAGAAATAATTCTAATGACGCATTTTTCTCATCCGTGGGTTATATAATTTCGAAACGTGGTTCTTTTCATGGGTTATTTTTTTCATGAAACATTTATGAAACCTATATCATTTACTATAAGTTATCATAAGAATACCAATATATTATTAGTATTTCATTTCATGGATTGTGATTTTATTTTTTATGATTTAGTTGAGCATTTATTCATGAATTCACTATGATGTGGTTGGATCCAATAACTCTCACTAATTCATTGTGTAATTATTTGTTTCTCGTTTGATAGACAAGGATGTAATGTGAAATGAACTCGGTTCTATATTACACATTGTGAATGATTAATTTACATGGATTAGTGTTATAAGACTAAAATGAGGGGTGAATGTTGTTTAGTTATGCATTAATAGAAAAGAGTTTGAACCAAATCAGGTAATGGACTTTGTCTACTAATATGGTTATCGTATCAAATCCTAACAAGGGGTAATTTGGTACATGAAAATAGGCCTTTCCGCATAACTAGATTAAAAATCATGGGGAATATTCATTACGAATTCAGAAACACATTACATCCCATAATGACGGATTTAAATATGGGATTTTTATGAATAACCTATGAAATATATAAGGCATCACATATTAATTAAGTATGATCCACAATCTAAGAATTCTATAAAGTAACTTTACATGAATATACCCTATCCCACAATGATAAATGTTTCACACACTGTGTACTATTATTTTAGTCAATGATTAGAATAAGAGAGAAAATAGTCAACATTTAATGTTTCATATTTATCAGAATTAAGAAAATCAACTAACCAAGTGGAAATATCATAAATAGAATCAGGAAGGTGGTATGAGTATTGTCTATTCCTATTAATATAGAGATTCATCAAACTAGTTATGAATTTTGTGGGATGTACCTATATTATTTTTTTACAATTAAAATAAGAATCATGATTAAATTGAGGTTTAAGAACCTTAATAATGATTCATATTTCATATGTTAGAAATAGTTATTATGTAATCATTTGATGAATCTGTAGTAATGGGTTATGATTAATATTGTAAGAATTAATTATTTATTTTTGGGAATTCAATGATTAAGATATATAAATCATTAAATATATTCTTATTTTCAGTATAAGTATTCATTATGGATTGAAAAGGACATGTTTAATGGTGGTGAAGACATTGAAATGTGATTTCATGAAATAATGATAGATCGAATAATGGAAGGAAAAAATTAATTAGTTTTTGATGTTGAGATAATGATGTTTTGGTAAATATTTTATATATATAAATAATTAAATGGAATAGTATGGATTACCCAAGATTTGATTGTTGAAAATAGAACTATATCACATTATATGATGTTTAAGACTTCCAGGATTTAAATAATATAACTAGTAATCACTGGGATAACAAAGCATATATTTTTTTTCGTAATTATTAATGGTTATTTTGGTTATTAACATGTTTGAAGAGGGTTTATGATGATGGTATTAACATGAATGGAATAAAACAACAATTTGGTAGCTTATGATATATGGTGGATCAATGTTAAGATGATTGGGTTAATTTATTACTTAAGAATTGAATTTTCATATTTCAAAATCATTATAAGGTTAACCATTTATGGAATTTCTAGTTTAAGCATCATATGAATATATTAATATTAATGTGTTGTCTCTCTATATGAGTTTTTATGTGTATTTCATATCCTCTCCAAACTACTTTGTTTTGATCATAATATTTGAAAAATTTGATGGAATATCTTGGATCTCCCCACATTTTAATTCATCAAGAATGAAAAATTCACATTTCTTTTTAGAGAGAGAGGTGAAGTAGATCAATTAATAAAAATTAATGATGTTGTCATACAATCAAGAATGTATATTGATTTCCTGATAATTATTTAACTTTTGGTGACTGATTTTTGAAACCAATAATGTTGACCTAGTAACATCATTGTAGATGAATCAGAAGGACCACTAGGTCGTCATAGATTTATGGATTTATGATTGTTAACATTCTACTTACATTTTTATCCCTCACTCCCCATTAAAAAATGATAGTATGATTTATATTTTATGTAAAAATGTTCAATTCCCATCTATATTCCCTGAAGTGGTAATTTTGTTTTGTGTTACATTGGGTAACCATTATGGTTCTGACATTCATTTTTATGGGTTGTATTTTTATTCATTTTTATGAGGTGGGTTTAAATGAATGAAGAATTCAAGTATTAAACCGTTGATAACCCACAAAAATTTAATTGGATATATTCATTTTATGTGGGGTATAATTTAACACCCTAATAGTTTGTGAATTATTTTTTTGAATTAATTTAAGATTATTGATATTTCTCATTTCACACAGCACTGAAAATAGCTCATTTTATATTATGTAAAAGTTATTGGACTGAGTTAAATGCAACACCATGTTAATCAATAACTACATGAAATATAAATTATATGTTTTTATACATTAAATACCAAGGTTACTTTTCATTAGACTCAACAACAAATTTCTTTGATGGATTTCATAACATGAAAGATCGAGTATTAAAAAATAACTATATAGCCTAAAAATGTAAAAAATTTAATATAATAAGATATAACTTATTAGTTAAATTATCATTATTAGTAGTGTCTACAAATTTATGAAAATATACATTTTACAAAAATATAATATAATTTCATAGGTAACTAAATAAATTGAAATGAATAGGAATACTGATTTAATATAAAACAAAATATTTATAATTTTATTTTAATAAATCCTTTCTCTAATAATAAATTAAATTATATAAAATTAACAAGTGATATTATTCTAATGTATATGTTATATATATGTATATATATATATATATATATATATATTTTATATTCATTCAATAGATTTAGTATAAAAATTATAACACCTAACTTTGTGTTTATAAACCTAAAGTTTTATAATGGTAGTTCTTCGACGGTTTATGATAGAACCTATTAAAAATAATTTTTTTCACATTAATATATTTAATATTTAAAATAACATCATATTTTAAATAATAACACAAATATTAGGTTAGGGTAATTTTTAGGTATATTTTTGTAAAGTTTATTTTTTAAAATAAATAGTGAAATATACTGAATTTTAGTTCAAACCCCCTTTTCATAAATTTTATTTATATGGATAAATTCCATTTCATATGAGTTTAAAATATTATTTATAAAATATTTTAATCCATTAATCCAATGTAGTATATTTAAAACAATTTAACAATGATATTGGATTTAAAAACATATAAAACATCTGCTCATTTTTTACTTTAAATTCCCTAATTTTTACCCATCTATGAGATTAAATTTACATTAATTTGAACCATATATGTTATGTGAATTTGTAAAAATTAATTCCATATTTGAAATAATAATTATATATAATTTAGAATAAGGTCATCTTAGTTTTTATCCATATTTATTAGTGAATGTATTTATAAGTAATTACATCGATTATGTTAGAAAGTATTCGTATCAATGGACAAATCATAAAATTTAAGACACTAAATGACCTGAAAACATTTACAATAATAATTTTTTTTCATATTTCATCCTTATAAATCCTTTTATCTACGTTTTATTACTACTGGATCCACATTCAATTATAAAACATTAGTGGGGTTTCCCTTTTCCAAAATATTACAATAGTGCCACTCAACCTCCAATATAAATAGTCAAGCACTCTACCCCTTATGAAAACCAATAAACCCATTTAGGTTTATAATATATAATCCCTATAAAATTTCCAACATTTATACCTCACTTCTACAATCAAACCCTTTGGAATAATGAAATCCAATGAATCCTTTTGGCCCAAAACAAAATGAGTTACCTAGTTAATAGGTAATGATTTCTCTCAAGATCTATTATTTTATATTATTTATCCACCAAATAACCTATATTTATTCATTGACAGTATAAAAACAAAATTATGTAAAATATAATAGTAAATGTTTTTGATATGGTCTAAAAATACACTAAATACACCTCCATATAATGTGTAATGAACATAATATTTGTTTTTACGGCGAACTATCACTAATCAAAATGAGGATTGATCATTTTTTTGTACCTCCTCTCATAGTGGAAATTATCATGGAATGTATTTTTATATTAGATGTAGTTAATATTTTTATATATTTAGGATTCATTAATCCTTTTACAACACATATCATTATGAAATCCATTTGAGGTAAATATAATAATTTCTTTTGAGGAAGTGTGGTCTCCCCCCTAATGCCAATTGATTCGTTTACACAGTACATTGAATTTATTGATAATGGTTTTAGTAAACTTATATGATATATATTATTTATCAATTTGTATAGAATATATATATATATATATATATATATCATTTTATTTCATTCGTTCAAAATGATAATAAAAAGTTAAACAACATTCATGCATACATACGACTAACCGTATCGATGAACAGTGTATTACATTTAATAATTATATATTATATATTTTATTATAAAAAAAATATTCTTAATTTAAACCATATTTATATCATGATATAAATTTATTAAATAATCATATAATCAAAATAAAGAAATATATAATGAATTAAGACACATGCAAAGAACAAAGTAGATTTTTCCTGAAATGAAATAGTGACATAGGATTGTTAACAAGAATGTAATATAATGTCATAATAAAGACATATATTGTATTAGATAAAAGTATATTGTTCTTTAAAATATGTTAACTATATTTATATTTGTTATACACATGGTCTGAATGAGTATAATGAGTGTGAAGACAAAATTTAAGGGAATTTCATACCACATTTTGTTTCTGTGAGAGACATTCTTTATTCACCACCTATTCCCTACGACTAGTGTGCATAATTATTATGGATGAATTATCTGATTATTATAATTAAATTTATGGTTATTTAAAAATCCATTTGATTATATTTATTTCATGGGTTTTATTTTTCCAAAGTTATCAATCCAGTAATGTTGTTTTGTCTCGATTATCCTTCATTGAGACACATGTCTTGCTATGCACCTATATTTTTACATGAGGTGTATATAATTCTTTTGAAATAATATATAATGAATAAAAATATTTTCATTATCACGTCCTATCCCCTAGGGACAATTTTGTGACTACCCCAATCATGTCTTTCATAGGGAAAGTGCTAACAACTATCTCCAAGAAGGAAAATCCAAAAAGGGAAGTCATTTTCATTAAACCCGTATACACGCACAAATATAGAACTGGAGAAAGTAAACTCAAAGTAAACCCCAATAGTCACTGAGACATATACTGAGTGTACGTTTCCATTTGAACATACAGTAGGCCATAATACAAGCACAAAACCATAGGAAGAGTACATCTTACATGTCTTGTATGCTTAAGCCTTGCATGATGGATATGTGGAGGATAACTATTTTTTACCATAGTGGTACATCTCATCCCCCTTCCTCATATCACTGATCACCAGCTATTCCTAGTCCTCCAAGGCCTTAGTTGATGTTTCAATTACTTGAACATGATAGAAAATGTATGGGAAAATCCTGTGCGATGGTCAACAACACAATACTCAGTATGGAACCCAAATTACGAAGGAAATACAACAATAAAAGACAAAACAACAAGACCACAAAGAAATGAAGAAAAAACCAGGTATAACTAATTGTTTATAATGTTGGATTTATTAGTTTTAAATCTTAACATTCGTACTGTCGGGGGATTCATCAACTGGGCATGCTCATCATATAGGGTAGTTGGGTCACTAATACCCACTTCTCTCTAGGACCAGATAGATCACATAGAATCTCTTGTCTCTGTGATAGAAGGTTCACTTTGATCAACTATTCTCTAGGAAAACTGGATCACTATGACCTGCTTGTCTCTAGTGCCCACTAAATCACATAGAAAAACTTTTCATTCGGTAAGGTTGATCACTTATACATGCTCGTCTCTTGTCTAGCTGGATCACTATGACCCACTAATCTCATAAGTAGGCTAGACCAATTAGTCCCGATCATCTCGGGGAAAGCTGGACCACTAGGACCTACTTATCTCTCGGCTAACTGGATGAATATGTCATATTTATATCTTAGGATAGGTGGATCAATTAGGCATGCATGTCATATTTTTCATGTCAAAACCATTCATATGATTCCTTCTCATAGCGCAGTTGATTCTGGGAGAATCTACTCGTCAAGCAATTCGTTACATCTCAATTACCATGAAATATCACATAGTGTATTCCCAAAGGACTATCTCATATCAAGGGTCCCAAATCCACATACGACTCATGAATCAGACACCTCATATGAATGATATAGGGTTTTTACTAAACAAAGGTTAGTTGTTTCCAGACAGGGTCCGACCTGGTCGGACCACCAAACCAAGTGGGCTTGAGATTCCTGTGTGACCCAATATAGTTTAGAAAAACTGACCCAACATTATGTGGTATGGATCATTCCCTTATGGAATAGTAGCTGGGCTAGGACCATTGGGAATTGCTAGACATGTCTCGATTGGGGCATCTGTTTAGCTCACTGGGTCGCCCATCGACCCAGTTTCATCCTGCCCGACCCTCAACTAATGGTCCACTTCTTTCCCAGCCCAAGCATCCCAGCGACCTTGTTTTTCTCATTGGCCCAGCCTGCAATGGTGTGATTATTCTCCTCTCTCCTAGGCCACCTAGTGTCCATGTCCATGTCACTGGCTCAACCGGAAAAGCTGGACAACCCTACAACAATCTATACACCCAATAGACATCTGTTTCATGCCCCATTCGGCTGGAAGAATCTGGATGCACACATTCATCCTACTGCATCACGCCAATGAGGCTTGATCCTCCATTGAAATGCCAGAACATCACCATCCTCTATCATTGTACTTCTCATGTGGACCAGTCATTCAGCAAGACCCGTGGCTATGTCCTGGGTCCATCTTGATTCGGTGGGTTTCGAACCACGAACTTGCACTATGTGTAACCTCCATCACATAAGGGTGGTTGGGTCCACCTACTACTAACCACTGGCCTCCATGCTAGAAAATCTTGCTACCACCGTGGCTAGGTTGTTGTGGCCTCCTACCAACACCACGACCTGACACCTACTCAGAAGATCCACCACTATTGTTGCTCCATGAAGAATGGGAAGGATGATAGAAGAGGGTAGGGGAAAGAATTCCACACAGAAACACCCAGAAACGATCTGGGTCTTTGTTCATGTTGACTAAGGTATTTTCTTATTATTCGTAACCTAGAGGACCATAACAATTGTGGAAATATCACAATGATAAATATCTCATTTTCCCACGCTTCATTAACAACCCCACAAGAATGACCAATTCATGGGTTAACATGTTTGTGAGTTAAACCACAATCATTGTTTGAAATAAATAACAGGTAAAAGAAATAATTTACATAAAATAAAACCCCCTCCCTAGGGTAGAATTTTTGGTTTTGGAACAATGAGATCACACAATGTTGTTCTTCATTCATGATCCATAGACCATAATTTCTAGATATATCTTAATGGGAGGAATAATGGGAATTCTTTATTCATCGTCGCCACCTACCAATTCTTCAGATAAATTCTAGGATTGTTCCAAAATAAATGAAATAAATTTTAGCCTATTAATTGATGAACATATATTAAAATTTTAGTTACACTTTCTTGCATTTTCGTTATTGATGCATTGTAGCGTCGTTACACAAGGCCATTAAAGAAGTTCATTAATAAGATTTATTTTCACGCCATCACTGCCCCACATTGTTGATGTTCCACTGCTCAATGATGAAGAAAAAAATTAAAATAACATTTTATTTTATTTATTCTTTTCTTTGGAAAATTATGAATATTAACATTCACCCTTGACCTACGCCAGTCGAGAATAATCTCTGACTTTGGAAACAATTCCCACACAAGATCTATTGTAATCTCATATTTCAAATTTATGAAACTTTTTAGAGAATAAAGCATTTGAAAACAAAATAATTGATTATTACTTAATCTATTTACATCTAAAAACTAATTTCCACTCTTGGCCTATACAGGACCATGTCAGGCGCTTTCTATGTGAATACTAATGCAGTGATTTCAATAATGACATCATATATTTTATCGAGGAACTAGTTTAAATGATATAAAAACCAGCACGTAGGTTTTTTTAAATATCATTAAAAATTGTTCATAAATACGTTCTTGAAATATCATCCATCAAAATTATGTACAGTCTCAGATCATGGCCTCGAAATAATCCCATTTAAATTAACAAATTCAATGAATTTTGGGGTATTTAATTACTCCCACATTTGGTTTTTACATCTCTATAAGATAATGAAGGGGATAATCAAACAAATGGGGGCACTAAGATGGAATATGAGAATTCCACTCCCACATTCACTCTTGGAGATTCCCAGGCAACCAATGAACATGCACTAGAGGCATAGATCATTCAGGCAATATCCTCTCCAGTCAATCCTCTATCTCGACCAGGTACTATATGAATGTCTCCCCACCGTCAATATCTAGAACATCATGGTCAATTTCATAAGAAGGGTCATTCATTTTTCTCCTCATATATGATACATGGAATAAAATGTGTACCCTCACTAAATGTGGTGGAATAGTGAACACTACTGGAAATAATATCTATACAAACGGTTTTGGGAAAATCATTAGTCTAGTTCCCTTATATCGAATTATACTAATGGTTTGGCCAAATCTATTCATATAGGTAACCTATTTGTACATATACCTACAGTTTTCCAAAAACCGTTGGTATATGGGGGACCCAGACAAGTATTTTGGAGAAACTGTTGGTATAGGTCCCTTATATGGACGTATACCAATGGTTTGTCCAAAACTGTTGGTATAGGGACTCAATTATGGATCTATGTCAACGGTTTTGGCCAAACCGTCGGTATAGGTTAATAATAGACTCCCCCATATACCAATGGTTTTTCCAAAACCATTGTTTAGGTCCCAAAATCAATGAATCTATACCAACGGTTCTAACAACTATTCGTAGAGGTCTATACCAACAGTTTTGAGAACCATTGGTATAGTTACATGTATTTTATAAAGAATATTATTACAGAGGACATTAAATAAATCAAAATTTATGATATTTTTGATAATATATATATATATATATATTTATGAAATTATGTTCACAAAAGTCATGTATGGTTAGTGGTTAGTTCATTCAATCTTAAACTAGTGGTATTGGGGTTAAAACCAATAGAATGATTATTTTTTGAAATACATATACGAATGGTTTTATGGAGCCGTTGGTATAGATTTTTCATGTTAAATATACTAATGGTTTTGAAAGCCATGCGGAAAGGTCTATACCAATGGATTACTAGCGAATGGTTCTCGAAACCATTGTTATAGGATATACCAATGGTTTGGAGGCCATTAAAAAAAGATTCAAACGGCTGTTATATGGTATTTTTTTAGTAGTGCAAGCAGTGTTCCACCTTGCCAAGTCTACGATGTATCCGCATATGTCGGATTAACCCTGGAGATAACTCGACACACCATTAAAATATCTGTATTCCTTGTCGATGAGTGACTTATAGAAATATGTTCTCCCCATATCAAACTCCAAGGGTCTCTGTTGCCTATCAAAATATCTCTTTCATCACCTTTGTGATATCATCATCTTGACATAGATGACTAGAACCATCTCCATGTTAGACTATACCATCTATGGACCCATGAGTTCTGTGTCCCCTCGGTCTTTCAAAAATAAAAATGGCCTACATTTTCACCCTTAAAGTTCCTATAATGGAGCAATACTAATGGTGGAGTGATAGTGGATTTTGTGCACAAACTCCCATAGAGGTAGGTGGTCCTCCAAAATGTGGCCAAAATCATAGATGCAAGCATGTAGAATGTACTCCAAGGTATGTATAGACTACTCCATATTTCCATCAGCGTATGGGTGAATGGTTGTGCTCAAGCGCAGCTATGTCCCAGAAACCTCCTGCAATCCCTTCCACAACTAAGATATAATATGTGTTTCGTGATATGATAATATCATAGATGGTTCTACAAGGATTTATACAATCTCATGCCCATAAAGGTGTCCTACTCTCTCTACTAAACCCTGCTCTAAAATGGATTGGATGGGGGATGACTTATTATGTCGGTATACGATCGCCCAAAAGGTATCTTGCCCCTATGATGTATGTGCTATGAACATCATGAATTCCATTGATAATCCACTCCACTTCCACTCCAGTTCCTCAAGGGGTTATGTCAAACCTGCTATAACATAGTTCTCAACCTTCACCTTCTGACAAGTGGGGAATCTCGAGACATACTCCACTACTTCCATCAACAACCCTGACCTCATGTACTTACGTCAGAGGTCCTAGTAAATTTTTTCCGTACATCGATGTACCTCCAATGTGGATTTATGTAACTCCATCATTACCACCTCCCAAAACTCCACTGGAACTATAGTGTGTCCTTTTAGATGGATTTAATTCTCCCCACCATTCTAATATCAAATAGGGGAATTCGTTGTAGACATCATGGAACGTGTAGTCTCGAAGCTGGCCTCTCTACATTTCACCCCTAACTATATATAATAATGGAGGGGAAATTACCATCGATAAAAGATGAGCTACACCATTTCAATCCACAAAGGATATCTAAAGAGAGGCCTACTACTCTAAGTACTCATTCAATAGCTGTAAACTCAACTTCTTGCTGAGAGAATCAACCGCCACATTCCCCATCCCTAGAGTATAGACTATATTGAAGTCATAGTACATGATGAACTTTAGCAAACATTTTTTTCTCTAATTTAGATGCTTCTAGGAAAAGATATACAATAGACTCTTTTGGATAGAGTCGACGATAAATTGTTCTCCCATAAAGTTGTATCATCAAATATTCTGTTCAAAGAATAAAACTGCCAACTCAAGGTCACGATTCACATAGTTCTAATCATGTGGTCTCATCTATCTGAAGCCACATGAAATCACTTATTTCCCCTACATCAAGGCACAACCAATCCGGGTTCCATATGCATCATAGTACACCATGTAGTCTGCTCCCTCATTTGGAAACCTATTAACTAGAGCACCCACCAAGATCTACCTTATATTTTGAAATCATTGCTATAATCCTTCTTTACACATGCAGGGGAATCAATTATTAATTAATATAGTGTTTGTGATACCCTCACATGTTACTCAATGCTGGTGATAGCCTGCTCTGAGATCTATCTTCGAGAACCAACTTACTCTCATTAGCTGATTGAAGGGGAAATCAATCCCCTATAGGGGATACTTGTTCTTCATGGTCACCTGGTTCTGGTTATGGAAGTCCACACATAACCTCAAGATTTTGTCTTCCTTCATGGATAGAAACATTGTAGCTTCCCATTTTGGAAGGATGGGTTATACGATCTCCTTCCTCTATAAGTCCTCCAACTATTCTGTTAGCTCCCAGAGCTCCTGGGGAGATATATGACATGTTCTTGTAGGTATTGGTAATTTCATGAGGTACATAAAATACATATGTCAAACTCTATACGAGGAGGTAATCGTGGACAAACCACTTGAAATACATCATCGTAATCGTCCAATACTACAAGAAACTGTTGATTTGCTTAATCCACTTCACTGAGGGTCATGCTTGCCAACAGATTGGTGATCGGCTACACCCTACTATATTCAATTCCATCCTGCATTGCTCCATTTTCCTTCTTGCTGTCAAAGTTAAACATGTTCCCATCTATGAAAACACATATCACTATGTTCCTAAAACAATGTACCTGATCATAGACTGTTGATAACCAGTCCATACACAAGATGACGTTGTAAGGAATCACCTCTGCTACCATGAGATACCAACAAATCCCCTTTCCACAATGAGTAATCTCACATTTCTGGTATGAGTGTGTAATCTTATAATCCCATCCCATAGTAGTCTCTAACTGTAAGTATTGTACCAATTACTCCACCAGAATCTTCGATCACTAAAAAAGATCTTTTCCAAGGAAAGGGTGATTGGAACCTAATTCTATAAGAACTATAGACTATGTGGAGACTATATATATAATACCTAAAATTATCTCTTGTGTTTGATGGTCGGAGGTCTCAATCACCTAATGTTGTCCTTTACCCAATCCACCGACTCCTGGATCCCATGGGGGAACACATGGGGGTGGTGGTGGTGGTCGCACCTCAATCCTCTTTCCACCACCTTCTACTTTACCTACCACCCTTTCACGTTTCCTACCTTTTGCAAAATGTCACTTGAACCTCTTCCTATACATCACCACCCTTCGATTATCCACTGATTGTCTGTGTGGCAGGTCAGGTAGTAACGAGCCTTGTGTCCCTACCAACAACACGAGTAGCACACCATGCTCTTCATTTAACTCACGTTGCACTAGTGGGATCATACCATCGATCCATAGTTCTGAGTTCATCATCTATATGGACTACCACTCCTGGTCCTCTACCTCAACTGTAAACTATCCAACACAGATGTATCAACCACCCATCACTTGATGGTAGAACACACCGTCGGTTCCTAGTCAATTTGGAGTCTCTCTACCAGCAGAGCTCTCTCTGCACCATATCCTAATTATAGAAGCTATGGGAAATTATTGATTCCCTATTCTCTCATTTAAGTACCTTATCAAAAGTCTAATCCTTTAAGAATGGATCCCTCACCATATCCACTGAATAATAGGAGTGTTCTATAAACCTCGTATAGTACTCATCCACTAACAAGTTTCTCTGTTGTTTGTGAAACAACACCATAATCCACATTGAGTGCATAGTTGAGAGGTGTAAATACTCCTTCAAAATTCACTCAGATTCATAACAATTAAGGGTAACCTACCTGTTAGTCTAGATGGTAAATCTCCATCATCTCCCCTTTGTGCCTTGTAGAAGGCTCATAGCTAGAACCGCTATCTAGTCACGTGGGGTTCTCACTAATTGTAATACTCACGTCACCGCCTCTAGGAAATCCTCAGAGACCTAAGGTTATTTCTCTCCCCTAATCCAAGGAGGTCTCTATAATTGTAACTCATTTATAGAAGAAAGCTTATGTGAGTCCTATACCGGTAGTGATGATAGTAACTGGTAACCAATGGGAAGTGGTATCGTAGGGACCCCACTCGAAGTGGTGAACTCGGCCAATATTCCCTATACCAAAGCCTTATCAGACTATAGACTTTCCTTGAGGACACATATTGGAATCCTAGCTACCCGTTTTTGTAGATAAATCCTTAATGAGAATCAAGATGAATCACACTCAATATATAATACATAGTGAGCTGACTATAAAGCATAAAAATCATTAGGAAACACTCAAAGGCACATGAAAACAATGATTTTGTGTCTGGGTCGTAAAACAGAATTCAGGGTCCCAGTGAGTGGATATGTTGGTTGCTACACCAACCATGGACCCCATTCCATGAAATTCTTAATCGAAACTGTAAAAATTATTTCCCCACCAAAATTTAAAGACTATATGTTCTTATGATAGAACCAACCTCCCTCTAATACCACTTTTCCTTGACATATCAAGTAGGGTCAATGTTGTGACTATCCCAAACTTGCCTTCTATAGGCCATGGTCTATAGACTAGCACAGAGAATGTATATCATAATAATGGGAAGGAATTTACTTTAAACCTATACACACGCACAACAATCAATCTGCATAATGTAAACACAAGGTAGACCACAACTATCACTGAGAAAATTAATGAGACTATAACACAATCAACATTTTAAAGGGGCCATATTACAATACCAGAACCATTAGTATAGTAAAGCTACCAAAAACTATCTGCTAAAGCCCTACCTGAAGGGTATGTGGAGGATATCTATCCCTAGATGTTTAGGTACATCTCAACCATCGTGTCTCACTGAGTACCACCTGGTCTCAGTCCACCAACATCCCCATCAAGGTGGTGATCACCTACATAGGGCATGTCACTTATGGGAAAATCTAGTTCGTGGGTGATTAACACAATACAATGTAGTGGCCCCAAACAATAATGGAAATTTGACAATGCATGACAACATAGTAAGATCACATTTCAAAGACACCTCTCACAAGGTGTAAATAAGAGTAGAGAAAGTTTTATTTTTCAGTAGTAAATATGAACATTCATACTGTTGATAGATTCATCATCTGGGCCTTCCCATCACCATGGACAATGGGATTACTAAGACCTGCTTCTCTCTAGGTCTAGCTATATTAAATAGACTCACTCATATATTGGAGGGATGAAAGTCTTAGACCCACTCATCTCTGGGTCACCTCGATCCATAAAAATCTATAATCCCTTGGGATAGCTTGATCACTTAAAACAACTCATCTCTACGATAGCTAGATCACTTATACCCTCTCATCTATAGTCTATCTAGATCACTATGCCCCGCTGATATCTTAGGCTAGTTGGATCATATAGACCTAGTCGTCTCTAGGACAACTGGATCTTAGGACCACCTCGTCTTTGGGAAAGATGAATCATTATGACCCACTCATCTCTAGGGACAGCTAGATCACATAGACCTACCTGTAATATCCTTCGTTTTATAGCAAGATGTAGGATTCCATCTTGTAGTGCACTTGATTCTGTGAGAATCTATTACTCAACCAATTAGTTTTATCTCAACTACCAAAAAATATCAATTAGAGTATTCCCAAACTACTGTCTCGCAGAAAGGGTCCCATATCTACAGATGACACATCAATCAGATAAACAGTCTAAATGATATTGGAGTTTTAGTCATCAAGGGTCGGTTTTTTTGGGGCCTGGTCTGACTTGGTCGGACCAGACTGACCATCCCGGTTATAGGGTACCGCATGACCCAACCCGATTCGGCAGACCCGACCAGACCCAGTAGGGTCATGGCCATCATATCCTCTGGGACAACCCATTGGAACCAAATGGAACCACACTAATTTGGTTATCGGTCCAGCCCATCGCGTCACCCAAGGAATTGGTTTCATCAAGCATGACCCACAATTTTCAATCTGGGTTTTTCCAAGCCTGGCAACCCACTGGTCGGGTTAGTCTCTTTGGCCCTTCTTGCATCGGTGGGCCTTTTATTATCCTACCTGAGATGCCCAGTGGACCGGTTCATCCCACCATCATGGCCCACATGGGGTTCTGGTTTTCCCCTTGGCCATATGCCTGATGGGCATCTAGTTCTTGTCGCATGTGGCTAGAAACATCCGACCACCCCATTTCTGCATGTTGAGGCCCAAAGATGTGAGAAACTCCTCCAACATAGTACCTAAGAATAACATCCATCTAACATCATTCCACTCATGTAGGTTGGTACTTCCATGTGACATGTGGCTCTTCCATTGGTCCAACTCGCCGTCGTGGTCTCCAAACTATAGCCTTGCATGGCGTGACACCTCTAATGCGGCCGATTTCCATGGACTCATTCTGATACCACAACTGGGTGTTGAGGACTCCTCTCATCACCATGACCTATCTCATGTGTCGTATACCGAATATCCATGACCCTTCAGCCTGGTACCTCCTCGGCTGATGTTCCACATTCGTTCCTCCATAAACAACAGGGAGGATGATAGAACAAGACATGGGTAGGAGTCACACATAAAAGCACCTGAATAATGATCTGGGTCTTTCTTCCTATTGACCCAGATGCATTCTTGTTAGTATGATCAACGAGGACCATAAATAAGGTGGAATGATCACTATTATTAATATTCCCCTATTCCATGCATCGTTAACCACCATTCATGAAGGATTGATTCACAGGTTAACTAGATAGTTATTAACCCTCATTCATTATTTGAAGAAAAAAACATGGAAAAGAAAGAATTAACATAAAATAAAACCCACTACATGGGATATAACTATTGGTCAATTAAGAATGGGATACAATTCCTATTTTCCACATTCTTGATGTGTAGCCCATAGATTCTAGTAATTACCCAAATGGTTGAAGAATGGGGGTTCATCGTTCATAGTCACCTCCCACCGATTCCACAGAGTAATCCCTATTTTTTTTCAACAATCCTACATTTCTTATTAGTATTTTAATTATGGAAAGAGAATCAACATTTTTGTTAGGTTGTGTTGAAGAATTATTACACTGACTCAATAATGAGGATCATTAATTAGATTAGTCATCACATCGTAGTTTCACTGCATCACAGATGTGTAACTGGTAAATGATGAAGAAAACAATTTTTATTACCTTTTATGATATTTAAATTTTTCTTCATGAATGTCCAAAAATTACCTTTCACCCAATAACCACACATGTCATGGATACACTCTCCAAAAGGGAAACACTCCTTAATGATCAAAACATTACACTCAGATTTCCAATCAGAGTTCTCGTTTTTTATTTACCAGGATTTTGAAATAAATTAATTGTTACTTAATTATTTTATTTATAGCCAAAAGATACTTTACACTGTTTCCCTGCACCGACAAATATTAGGCCGTTTTATACAAATTATGATGCTCTATGTTCAATGGTGCCCTCAGAATTTTGACTTGTATACTATTGTAAAATATATAAAAAATTTCCCACCTTTTTATTTAAGGAACATTAAAAATAGTTAAAAAATTCATTTTGTCCCCTCCAGGCCCCTAAATTATATGACGTCTCAGAGCCTGGTCCCAAAATTATCCCTTTTAATTTAAAAAAAAATCATGAAATTTTGTGGTATTATATTCATGATATTTAAATAATTACGTAATTTCATTTTCTTACATGAGTATTAGAGAACAATGTTTCCAAGTTGTAAGTGTCTATAAAAATCAATTTCATCCCTTTTCTAAAAATTATTTATGATTATTCCTTTTTTTATGAAATTTTATAATCCATATCTTATGAAAATTCATGAATTTTATTCTTCTCAGTTTATTCGGGATTTATTAATTTATTGGAACCATTTTATAAAATCATATACATAAAATAATTTGTAATGTGTTTTTATGGAAGCTTGACATTTCCATCTCTTTGACGGAAAATCTTCGTTCATTCAACAAAATATTTTATAAAAATTCCATCAATGTATAAAAAATATTTATCCAATAATTTTTAATTGTCATTTTTAAAATTTTATATCTTTTACATTTGATTTCAATGGAATATTTTTCTCTCATTCCAAAAAAGTAATTTTCATAACATTTTACTATGAAAAATAATTTTGTTACCATTTACCACATGTATAGATTTAAGAACATACATTTATATGGAATTAATTTCCCTGATTAAAAAGGATAATTTTGAGGAACATGATATTAAATATAATTTTCATGGAAAATGGTTTAAAAAATGTTTTCATGATAATTTCATTAGAATTCATTTTAATAGGTGTTCCAAATGTTTTCATGGATTTTAAAAAATTTAAATTTATTTTAAATGAAATGGTTTCCCAAAAGATTTTAATATTTCATTATATTTTTTCAATGTTAAATTCAATGAAAATATTTTCAAAACAATTACATGATTTATTTAAAACATTTTAATGTTATTTTTAATGAAATGGTTTACAATTTTTATTCAATTTTTCATTACATGTTTTCAATGTTATTCTCAATGAAATGGGTTTCCCTATGTTTTAATTTTTTTCATTATAATTTCTCAAATTATTTTTCTTCAAAATGTTCTCATGATTTCATTTCATGTTTTAAAATACATTCAAAGAAATTGTTTATAATATGTTTTCAAACAGTATTTAGAAATTTTCAATGTTATATTAAATAAAATGGTTTTCAAAACCTTTTAAACTATTTTTTTATAATTTTTTAAATATTTTACAGTGAGACAGATATCAAAAAATTGTTATGCTTCATTCTAGATGTTTTCATGGTAATGGGTTTTATAAATGTCTTCATGTTCTCTTTAAAAATATTCAATGAAAAAGGCATCTGAAATATTTTTTGATATTTCATTATAATATCCCAATTATATTTTCGTGAAGAAGGTTTTAAAAATATTTTTTGGTTTTAATGTTGTTTTTTCAAAATAAAAAATGATATTTTCTTCATGTAATTTTTAAAAAATATATTTCAATGTTTATTTCATCTATGATTACATCTTTTGATGTTAGTCCTACCATTCTATGAAATGATTTAATTTTTTTATTAATATTATATCATGAATGTTTTATGTTATGATAAAATGAGATTTATAACACCCATTTCCCTTCAATGATTTATATTTTTTTAATCCAACTTATATTCATGGGTTATGCTTATGTTGAAAGGATTAATAAACCTGAATCTTTTTCCATAGGTAAATAATGGATTCAATGTTAATGATACCCATTTAATTTCATGGGTTATTCTGTGATTATTATTGATTTTTTGAAACATGTATGTAATATTTCTCTATGTGGTTGGTGGGACCTGCATATCACTCTAATGCATTCGTTAATGTTTTATATCTTAGGAAATAAGCATGGTTGTAATGAAAAATGAACTCAGTTTAGTATTACATTGATGGAACAGGGAGTGCACTTTGTTATCATTATAGTGTAGAAATGAGGAGTGATGTCGATTCAGTAATACATAAATTGGGTAGGTTATGAACTAGGTTCTGTATTGGAATTTGTCCACTAAGAAGGAATTGGTATTAATTACATTACTACTATGGGAATCATTCTATATGTTAAAATGTATTCAATAATTCCACATTTTATTTCTCTATTATTATTTCATTTATTCAATTATTTATTTAATTTTGACTCATGTATTATGAACTACCCCTATTTATAACATGATTCATGCTTATGATCTTTTATATGCAATGTATCGTCTTATAGTTTAATGATATTGTTCTCTTACCCATATGACCGTGATTATGCTTACATCTATCCTTAGTCTACACATAAAATATTCTAATAGCACCACTTTCTATGCTTCTGTCCCCAGGGTTATAATGATATGTATTATATTTGATGTGTATAAGAAGTGTTGTTGTCAATAGGACCCTATAGGGGATAATATATATCATTTATATACCAGTGATTATGATACAATTCTTTCAAAGGCCATAAAATAATATAGTATTTAAGATTATGTTTGTATAACGTGTTAATTATTCCACATATTTTCTGTAATTTAAATGTATGAATACCATGGGTCGCTATAACAGATACTCCTATAAGGCTTTAAACATTAACCCTATGATGATTTCAAAATTATCCTTCCTCTTTTCACTGGAAGATTGTATTGTATGGTGACTGATCTTTAGATCTATGAATATCATATTTCTCTATATGAAATGAAATCTATTAGTCATTCTAATGGGAATTATTCAGTAATAAATGTTCAAATATCTAGATAAGATATTTCAAACTATGAAATAAATCCTTTCATGTTACATTTTTTTGTGAAGAATAACAATTTATATGTTATACTCCAATTTTCAAAAAACTACAAGAGATGGTGTTACATTTTAATTTATTACTCGTTATTTTATAACACTAGATACCCTAATGATTAATCGTTATCCAAGAACACAATAAATGACCAATGAACAACTTATTTTGTTCCTTTCCCAATTAAAAGGCTTTATTATTGTCACCGGATGGAGCATGCAGTCCCAGTGTAACATTTCAGGGAGGTACTGTGTTAGATCAGATCCATGGAATCACGATGAATTCATGTTTGAGAAATAGATCTATTAACGGTGGCAAGATATGGTTTTTTATGGATATCATGTGATCGATTTGTGGATTCTAGGTACAAATAAAAGATGGTGGCGAAGGATTTTCATGAATTTCCTATGATGAACCATCATGGGATGAAAGAATACATTTTATAGGGAACAATGTCTTGAATCAACAATCCATATCCAAATTCACCATTTTTGGGAAGAAACATTGCTGGAATAGATGTGTAGAGTCCACATTTGAGGTGTAGAGATTGAATATTAGATACCTTAAAAAAACATGACTAAAAAATGTCAAAAATGATAAACAATCGGTGTGAAGACCCTACTAAATAGTAGATATGGTTTTTTGAATTTATAATGATGCAACAAATTTTTTACATCCTACAAACATTGTATCTTTTCCCTGAGTAGAATTTCCATGTTGAGGAGCACATGTCCATGCATACACCATTTGTTCAATCACACAGAAATGAACATAGACACGAGTGGAACCCCAAAAAAATAGTCATTTTATGAACTAAAGTACATTGATATGTCTTAGATACACTTAGAAGGCCATGCATAAGAGTGGGTTCCCATGTTTCATGGGAAGACACCTTATAGATCCCTTACACATTTGTATCCTTACTTAGATAGAGAACTATGTATATGTTTGGAAACATGAATTTGATAGAGGGATACAACACAATGTGGGTTACCTCGCATTCTATATAGTCCTTGTTTCTATTTTATAACAATTGAAACACTTGTTTCTTCATTACTAGGGAATGTTTTTCAGGCCACGATTAGCTTATCCCGAGTTTTATTGAATAAAGAAAATTATGGTTCCCTATTTTGTGGACTATGGGGTATCATGTGAGATTTATTCATGGTTAGGAAACACATGACATGAAAATTGATCATGCATGATCACTAGTGCAATTAAATGCGGAACCCTCCCGCTGGGATGGGCATGGATCTTAGAGAGCCATACTGGAACCCTCTAGACGGGTGGAACATAGGTCATATACCATCAGAGTGGAACCCTATTGTTGGAATATTGAATGTTTCTTCCACAAAATCTCCTTGGGACCCCACATCCGTGATGTTAATGGGTAATATACCATTATATCGGAACCCTCGTGTTCGAATAAAGAATGGATCATCTATCGACTTCTAAAGTTAAACCGTACAATAGAGCAAGTCATTAGTCCACTACCATATGACTGTAATTCTCTTATAGCACCAAGTTATGTGACTTCTACCATGAGTATTTGGCCCCTTGACTTTTCATCATCATGGTGAGGTAAGGATTTACTTAGATGTTTTTTACTAGGAAAAGGATAATGATACATGGAATCATTTTTTGACTTATGTAACTATTGTAAACTATTTTCATGTGATTGGCTATGATTTGGACATACCCTTACATTCTCA
Source organism: Viscum album (assembly GCA_963277665.1). Classification (NCBI taxonomy): domain Eukaryota; kingdom Viridiplantae; phylum Streptophyta; class Magnoliopsida; order Santalales; family Viscaceae; genus Viscum; species Viscum album. The sequence goes on from OY728152.1 coordinate 1,016,397,611, forward strand.
TTGGGGATTATATTACTAGGAAAATATTTATCCATCAAAATCCATACCATTGGATTCTGTTACTCTCCATCCATGAGTTACAAATATGTGTAGGGTATACCACATTATTTCTACGTTTATATTCAGATGGTTGGTTGGGGTTATTCCACTTCTATGGGTGGAAAATACTCACTGTGTAGTTCAACTGCACAACTTTGGTTGGATGAGGTCCATATTTATCATGTTTTGGGTTGAGATGAATCCTATTTACTATCTATAGTACTAAAATTTATTCTGTATCTCTTCCTTCTCCCTCTGAAGATTTCTGGTTATCCTATTGGGTATGTATATACTGATCCTAAGAAGGTAATTTTCCACCCATGTCGTGTCTTATACAAACGAAGAGCTTGATTACAGTTACATTAGATGATCATAAAGATATTTGGTGGTGCAGACAATGTATAATGTTCATTACTTATAAATCATGATCTAGGATCTCTATTGAATTTATAATTCAATCTTTTTAAGGTGGGGATATATTTTTGGTTGGGTGTATATTTATCCAGTGTACATTTTAGTTTACACATTCGTACTCTTGTACATATTAATGGGTTTCCATGCCTGAGTTAGTTTCTATATAATATATATTCTAATTTTATTCCTATATAATTATACATTGATATGGTTGGTTAGTGGATTACACATACATTTGAAAAAGGCCTCACATTTTGGATATAAATATCAGTACTTGTCTATATCCCTTAACCTATAGAGGTTTTCATGTGGTAGTTGTGGATTTTGTCAAGGTTATGGTGGGGATGTGATAGATTTTTTTACTTGTGACACCAAAATATAAGGGAATATAAAATCCAAATATTTTATAATATATTAATTTATTAAATTAATTCAACCGCTTTGATTGCTTTCAATAAAAGAAACATCGGGTTTGAATAAAACAATATAATCTAATAAAATATTACAATTTAAATAGTTCCAATAAAAAAATATAAAATTGTTGTGTGTAAATTGTAATAATTAAATTGGATAATTTTTCAATTTTTAACACTTATAGAATAAGATAAAAATATGTAAATTTATTATATATAAACTTAGGATGATTTGAAAAAATGAAATGTTTTATGAAAAGTTATATTTTTTCCGAAAGCTGGTTTAGTCTGGACTTGTGCACATAAATTATTTTTACATTTTCACAATTTTAGAAAATTAAATTGAAAAAATAAATTAAAAAAAATTAATCATGTCAAAATTATCTTAGGTTTATTTTCTGGTGTTTTTATGAACTGTTTCATTTTTCCAACATTATGAAAAATAACGAATTTCCATTGAAATTTATGTTATTGGTAAATTTATTTTAAAAATTTAATTATATATCAAATTGGTTTTGAAAAAATATTATTTTAATTACATATATAATTATCCATATTATATTATTTGTAAAATTTTGACTTTTCTTTTTAATATAAAAACATTGTATCCTTTTGAACATTTTCTCAATGAGAACCCACATTTTCCCAGCATTTGATAGATTAATTTTAAATTAAACATTCCTAATCATGTGAGAGAAGTTTGGAAGACATAATTTTTTTAATAATAATTTATATTTTATTATAATTACATATTAAAATTTAGAAATACAAAACAATAAAATAAAAATAATTATTTACTATGGTTAATGTAATAAATCATTTACTAGGGGTTAAATAAAAACGATTGGGTTAAAAGTACATAATACATTTCGATTTTTTTTCAAAATATATAGGCATTATCTTATCTATGTCTCTAGGAATAATAAATTTGTACCATTTTATAATTTAATAAATGTGGTAGACCTTTTTCTTTTCAAAAATTTCTTGTGGACCACACACCTCACAAAAAAAGGCCACCCAATCTCCCCACATATTAAATAATTAAAATGTATTTCGATATTCCAAAAAATATCTATATCACATAAAAGGATACATACCCTCATCCTATAGGACTATTTTGGTGATAATTCCATTATTATAAAATCTTAGTCATAAACCTTATCAGGTTGTCAGATCCGCAGTAAAATTTCTAACTATGGTTTTTTTAATTTATTCATTCACCCATGTCAAATTTTATTAATTTATTCTAGTATCATAATATATTATTATTTAATATAATGATATTTCATTAGGTTGTTTCATTCATTTATATCCATATTTTAACCCCTTAGAAGATAAATGACATCCTTGATTGTGTGTACGGTGGACTACTAGCATGTGAAATGATGTGATATGTTTTCTATCAACACCACTCACAGATGGGTATAATGATGTACATAATTAAAATATAATATATGTAGAAAATAATTTTCCATTTTTATTCAATATTTCATATATAACCGTTTACATTTCATTTCGTATGCGAAACGATAATGTCCCCTGTGTGTACGGCGGCCTATAACCTGTCTTAGCGATGTGATTCATTTTCCACTAATGCATTACATAGATGGTATTTTGTATAATTTTTTTCAATATATGTGATATGAATTAAATAATAATTATATTAATGATATATTTTTCCTTTCTAAATGATAATATATTATTTTCATTCATACAATGAAAAATGATAACATTTTTTTCCTATGTATGAACTATAACCACCAAAAAGTGATGTAAATCTATTGTCATCAAATCAAAACAAAACAAAATATATATATATAATTATAATTTGAGAGGATATATTTCATATTTTATATTTTTATAATTTTTGAAATATAAAATATTGTACATCTTGTTTCCAAAATGATAATTGAATAATGGATATGTTCCACATGCGAATGCAAGGCCAATCGTCTCCAAGATTGTGATGTAGTCCATTTGTCATAAACCTCATTATTGATTTGATTTAAAATTATAGTTGGTGAATAAATTAGATAATTATATCATCATTATTATTATTTATATGTTTAAAAATTAATATTTTCGTCCAATGTAAACCCATAGTTATCATTTATGATATGTTGTGAAAGTATCATTGAAACATCTGATGATAAATTAATTGATTATCTAATATTGAATTACATTACAATATGTAAAATAAAAGAATTAATAAACATAATTATATTTCCTATAAAACTAAATTATTACCATAATTTATTATTCCGAGTGATAAATAAAGTATTTGGTGAGTCAGACTAAATGTATCATTTTCTCATCACCCTTTTACTTCCATCAGACATATGACATATTGAAGGTATTATATCAAATTTATTAATTTATAAAAATGTTTTTAATGAAATGTTATTATAATTTTAGGAAATGGATCTTTTTATATTTTTTACTTTAAAAATTTGATATTATTTTTAAAATATATATCATGTAAAAAATAACCAAATGTCATCATTATCATTTAACTATATATATCATTAAATGGATATAGAATTATTTTTTCATGATTTTTTTACTAATACTATAGAAATTATTATTTTCCAAAATTAATTTATAAAAAATATTGTTTTTAAAAAAGATTATGAATTATCATTCATTACAGAAAAAAGGTCATTTTTAAAGAAATGTTATTTTCCACAATGAATGTTCCTAATGATATATAAAAAGAATTATCCTTCAATATTTAAATCCCATTATATAAATTATCATTTAATGGGGTTGTAAATTATTGATACCATTGTAATTATTTTTCAATCGGGGTTCTGATTGGAATTTATATGGATGTATTGTATTGATAACACTCATTTTACTTTGGATGCTATATGATTATTTTTATTGGATTGAATATTTATAATGATTTCTTTTTGTAGTTTATTCAGTATTATTTATTATTTTGATTATGATACACAAATTTCATATAGGTAATTAATAAAACATATTTTATGATGGGTGGGGTACTCTATAGACCCTTGATTATTCTACTGGTGTCATGATACAATCATTATTGCGTATTGGATGAGGAATTTCCCATTTATATAGATTTATTATCATAATTCCTCGATGATATTATATGTCATGGAATGAGGTCACAATAGAATGTTTTAGATTTCCAAAAATATGCATTCAAACATTATGAATTTATTTTTTCTCATTCCATGTGCTTATTCGATTGTTTAGAATATACATAGTTTAGTTTCATTCCCATGTCTTCATTTATATATACTTTTTTTACCATCATTTATTAATTCAAAATTTTGATATTTTTACTTATTAAATGGAATTGGTTTCTATTATATACCTTTCCTTATTTATTATTCCTTATTCATTCAATGAATATATTGTACAGAAGCCATTCTAGGGAATCCAAACTCACACCATTATTATGTTTTATTTTACCTAGGATTCAAGGAAGCGTTTTCTGATTGATATGAAATGAAAATAATGTAGAATATCGTAATTCTCGAAGAAAATTAATTTTTTTATTTTATTTCTTGTTATGTAATATGAATTTTTGGTCTTTATATTATTATCTAAGACTAATAAACACATTGTTTGTTCATGAATTGATTCCTTTCATCTTATTTAAATGTAATAATATAAAAACTGGTTCCAGTGTACTAAGGCCAGGGTCTCTAAATTGATTCATTATATTATGATTCGATATGAAATAAATAGGTTTTGACAATAATGCAGCTAATAATATATGTATTACAAGATGAAATTAAATATATTACAGTTTTGTAATAAAAACAGTAATAAAAAAATTGAATTTTTAATCATGAATATATTTTTTTCTAAATAATATAATAATTAATATTATGTTATTAAATTGATAGGAATCATGATGTTAGAAATCATTGTATAATATATTAAGAATCATATACATTAATATAATTATTTATACATTTAGTACTATTATGAATGAAATACATAGAAACTATATAGCCCAAATATGATTCCTAAATAAATGTGACCAAGTCCTTGTCAAAACTAAATAACATATGATGTCCCATAATGAAAATCCGTAATTTAGTATCAAACATGATGAATAATTTATTTCTGTTTTTTATTTTTATTTTCCCTTTATGAAACATGAATTAATGATTTATAATTTCTATTAAGAATGTAATTATGTTATTTTATTTAACATAATTTAAATTTGTAAATAGGTTAATTGGGTTATAAAATAAAATGACTGATAAGGGAATTAATATTCATGAAAATGGATAGAATATTCATAAAATAATTTTTTATGTATTTTTATGTTCTATTTAGGAACAATATTGATATTAATTACGATTATTCATTATATTTTTTCCATTATTTGAATCACTCTATGTATGGTATATAATAGAAAACAGAATTTCTTCTTTTATAAATGTAGAACAAAAATTCACATATATCAATATATATATATATATATATTCAAAATATATCTTTCACATATTTTATAAAAATAATAAAAACAATTTTGTTGTAAATGAATTAGAATTACACTAAATTTTTAATGGAGGTCATGGAATTTAAATAGTATGATGGACCCAATGTTAAAATGAAGAAGAAAATAATACTTTATTATTATATAGATTAACACATTCTATTATAAATACATTATGTTATCACATGATAGAAATAATAATAAGAATCATGATTAAAAATAATGACATTCAATATAGATCTAATGATGAATCAATCATTCAAAATCTTGAGAATAATTAATAAGTTTCATTGGAATATATATACATAAATTCATTCTATCTCAAGACCACCATAATCTATCTAGACTTGGACAAGATGAATTATATCACCATCATTTATCAAATCCCAATAAAGCCTCATATAAAATAATTCATATTTATTGAAAAGAAAAATAGTAACTAGATGAATTTAATAATACACACCATCATAGACAATACTATATTAGTAATATTTTTATAATGTTTTATAATGTCATACCCCACAAATTATTCATCAGTATCCTCTCTTATGTGGTTCTTTTTTTATTTAATATGACCTTTATATTGTCAATAAAAATAAATTGGAATCTTGTGAAAATAATGTTATGTAAAACACACCAAATGAACAATATTAGTTGATTATTTGACAGTATAAGGTGAAAATTAAACTAAAATATTATTAAATAAATTAAAATAGAGTTGTTTTTTCTTTTATAATATAAACATGGATCATACCAGCACACATCACCACCACATCTTCTCATCACAACCTTATATAAATAAAAATTAAATTAGGGTATCGTGAATGTGAAGTAGATAAACATGTACCTTCCTAATAACCGGTATGACCCCAACACATATCACAACCACATAATCAATTGGATATCTCCCATACAAACCCATCATCATCTATGCAATATCCAACACCAACCCAACGTCAATAGGCTAATCTCAAATAGAGACACATCATAACCTATATAAAATCCAACACCAATACATCATTAAATTTATAATATATAACACCATCCCTTTTATAAATTCTTACTAATAAAGGATGAGTTTTGAAGAATGGGTAGGTATCTATCAGATTCAATAGGTGCCTAAATGTAAGGTAAAACAGTAATTACCAAAAACATTGGAATATTAGTAGTATAATCAAACTAATGGGGTTGATAAAAATATCATAAAAATTGTTGTTTGATACATATCACTCAATACCCATCATATGGGTAAACATAAACAACACTAGATTAATTTACAACACCATAGATACACCTCAGGTCACATATGATAAATTGTTTCAGTAATAAATTCATCACACCACACTACCACCACACATTGACACACAAAATCCATATTCAATTACAATCACATACATTCATATAAATTTTAAAATTATAAACTGACATACAATTATTAGTACTGAATTCAACAATTTTTGTCACATGTTTTATTTTTGGATTAAACCTCATTCATTTACATACCCATCTCAATAATGATTAAAATAATTTAATCTATTTACCACACATAAATATCATCCAATTATTTTTTGTTCTCCATTTTGATTCATTTAATGAAGAACATGGTAAATAATAAAAAAATATTATATATAAAATTTCATCCATACTATACCTTCCATTATAGAAAAAGAAAACTCAAAGATATTATCACAACCAAACCGACTCACAATAGTATCCTCATTCTTACATCCACACATTCTCTTACACTATGTCACGACCCATCCTCGGGGCCCCTGTCGTGACTACCCCAAGCCTGCCTTCCATAGGCCAGGGGCTGACGACTAGCACCAAGGAATAAATCCCGGTTAAATGGGAAGGCATTGCCTTTGTAAAGTAAAAAAACACCACAGAGCAAACAAGAAGTAGAAGTAAACACTATGTAATAATAGAGTACAATAGTAAGTGCGGAATGTATGTGGTCCAGAATACAAACCCAAACTGAAAGTAAAGTACAACTCGAAAGGGGAAAACAACAACTGAAATGTAAAGTCGCAACGTCGAGCCGTCCACTAGAATTCCCACCTGAAGGGTGGGTACAGAAATCATCCAATGTTCCTTGGGTACAGCCGACCACTCCGAGTACGTCCCCCCCAGTGTTCCACCTCCAGGTACCGTCCTGCTCCGCAAGCCTCCACCACGATCAGCGCTATCCGTCGTCTGCAACCAACACAACGTAGTGCGTGCATAGCCCTTGCAGGGGTGATTATAAGCTACTCAATAGGGACCACGAGACCCCCAATGGTCTCCCAGAATCCACAAAGGATAATCCAAAAAGGAAAGATACAATCACAAAGTAACATCCGAAATTGCTTAGGTATATGCCCATACATACACCGAAGTCATCAATTCTTGCTCGGCTCCAACATCCGAGTTCAAGTACAACCCATTCCACACAGGAATGCAAAACGTAAATCCACACAGGATAGCTCAACACAATCCACAATGGAAAGCAAAACATGATTTCAGCTCACAGAGGTATACATATTCAAATGACGATAGAGATGATCACTGATCCATCTAAGTCATCGGACCCACAAAGGATCGATAGGTACTAACCCCCGCAATGACCCACAAAGGATCTAACCCACAAAGGATTGATAGGTAACTAACCCCTGCAAAGACCCACACAGGATCGGACCCACACAGGATATGTAGGTGCTAGCCCACATAGGACCACTGAGCACTAACCCACACAGGATCAGACCCACACATGATCGGTAGCACAGACCCACAAAGGATTGTTGAGTGCTATAGTCGTCACCGTCGAATCCACTAAGGATCTCTGCACAGCCGTCGTCGTCACAGTAGTAATCGCAACCAGCTCTAGGGTTCCCGCACACAGCAAGCTCATTCGAGAGGGTCTACTCCACGAGCCGAGAAGCTGATACATCAACTGACATATAGTCCAGAATTGATGTATCCAAATGTTCTATATCGTCAACAGGAACTCAACGTTGCAGACGGCGCGTCAATCGGACGCCCAGTCTGAGAGTTATTGGCTTTTTCGTCTGAGGGGCCCGGTTGGTTTTTAAGGAAAAACCAACTCGACTATACTCCACCTATGTCCAAACCTCGGGTGGAGTATGCTAGAAGATCTGTATCACTTAGAGGAATTCAACAAAGTCGACGACACATCAATCGGATGTCCGAAGCTCAAGATATGAGTGTTTCTGCTCCGAGGTCCCGGTTGGTTTTGTGTACGAACCAAACCGGCCGAACCATAGTTCTCTGAAACCTTCATTATAATATACTGAAATGACTGTCTTGATCCAAATATTTCATCGCCACTGACAGCGCGTTGTTCGGAGGCCCGTAGCTCTTGTTATGAGAAAAAGACCAAAAAGGTCCGGAAATGGGGGGTCTGGGCCCGGACCGACCCGACCCAACCCCCCTGGGTCTACCCGAACCGGGTCGACCCGACCCGGGTCAGGGTCTGACCCGGCCGGCGCGGCCCGGCTCGGCCCGGGTGGCCCGGCCGCCGGTGTCGGCTCGGGCGGTTACGACCGAGCGGCGCGGGGGGCGAGCTGCCCCCGCATGAGAACACTACGGCCCCGCATGGGGCCGCCCTTGGCCAGCGGATGCGGCAGGGCCACGTCCCGTGTCTCGCTGGACCCACGCGGTCGATGGTATGTCGAATGCCGCCGTCGCGGCTCCAGCCGCGGCGGCTCCGTCATGCGGCGCGCCGCCGGTGGAGTTCGCGGGCCACCAGAGCTGCTCCGGTGGTCCGATTTCATTTCCGTCTACGCCGTAGCTCATCCCGGGTCCCGTTCTTCACTACGGATTCAACAAATCGTCTCTGCTGCCCGTTTTTTCATCGTCTGCCGTTCCGCACACCAAGAACAAAAGGGAGGTGGGTGTGGACTTGTTCGTTGGTCCGTACACACCGCGATAGTGGTTTGAACAACACAAAATTCCCAGCAATTGATAAACCTCGACCCATAATAATAATCCGTGGACCAACGTGTTAATTGGTTGGTCCGCGTTCTTGCCTTGGAGGAAAACAAACATGGTATTAATACTTTTAAAACTACCCCTACCTCTTAGTTGTCGTCGGAAGAGAGTTCTTCGCGGAATTGACTGTCGCGGAAGAAGAAGATCGTCGCGTCGCAGAAGGGCGTCACGTCGTCGCAGAAGGGCGTCACGTCTTCGATCTTCGAGGATTAAAGAAAACACATGGATTTAATTATAACAATTAAATCCATGTTGATGTTATAATCCACAAAGAATTAAAAAGACCACAATCCCCTACCTCAAGATGACGATCGAAGATTGTCGTGGGGATGGATCGTCACGGAAGAAGCGTTGGCGTCGCGTCGCATCGATCTCCGGGGGTGTGGCATTCTTCGTCGCCTTTCGTCGGAGGCCAGAGTTCTTCGCGTTCTTCGCGTTCTTCATGCTCTTCGCGAAGGAGGATGAAGGACTTATGGTTTCTGTCAAATCCTCTCAACGAACAATCCATATGAAGACAAGCGTTGGTCTTATTTTATTAACATTCCAACAAAAGAAAAACAAACTGAGTAACGACCCATTAATTAATAGAATTAATTTCAATGAATAAACCTCCCAACTAATAGGAGCATTTAAGCGGTTAGAAAACGCATCATTTGAATTTCATTAAAAAGGGTTTTCGCGGGTGCGTTACTTAGTGGAAAAAAACGGTGGGGATCGTGCGGGCCCCACATCACAAATATCCTACCAAGAGGGTAGGATATTTTGAATTGCACCCTATCCGCTTTAACTTATCGTAAGCAGCTTTAAGCGGCTTTTAAGTGAAATAAAAATAAAGTTGTCGCACCACTTTATTTTATTTCTTAACTTAACCCCTAAAATTTAAAAACCATACTCGAGCAAATGCAACTCCAGAAGAGGCGTTTCTAAGAAAATGCCAGCGTTTCGATTCCATCGGTGCCCTATGAATTTGATTCCGAGCACCGGTTCAAATTTTAGAAAAACCCGCTCGTTCGTTCACTGAACGTACTCGATCCAAACTTCGGAAAATTATTCCGGGCACACCGGGCCTCGGAATCAGGTGCCGTCAGAAACTGTGTTCTTGTAAAATTACAAAGAAAATTAAGAAAAAAAAATTCTTGAAATTTACAGGTCTTTACATCACTCCCACCTCAGGGCTTTACGCCCCCGTAAAGATACATCATAAGCTAGGGAAACAAATGTGGGTACTGAGCACACATCTGAGCCTCCCGCTCCCAAGTGCTCTCCTGGAGGTTTCCGTGCTGCCATATGATGCGCAATAGAGGAATCGACCATCCATGTAGGACATGCTCCTGTCTATCCACGATCTCCACCGGGACCTCTGCAAAAGTCGCCCCATCATCAACGTCTAGCTCCCCATGGTCAATGATGTGCGTCGGGTCGTGCATGTATCTCCTCAGCTGTGATACGTGGAAGACGTCGTGCACCCGGTGCAACTGAGGGGGTAGTGCCAGGCGTTAAGCCACCTCACCAATCCTGCTGAGGACCTATAATGGTCCGATGAAGCATGGAGACAATGTGTCTCCTCGGCCAAATCTCTGTAATCCATGTCGAGTTGAGACACGCAAGAAGACGTGGTCTCCATCCTATAACTCTAGTGGCATCCGCCTCTTGTCAACATAAGACTTATTCTAGCTCTGAGCTGTCCTCATCCGCTCCTGGATGACATGGACATTCTCTGTTGTGGCCCGGACCATCTCTGGTACCACAAGTGCTGACTCCCCAGGGTCTATCCAGCCCAAAGGAGATCTTCAAGGTCTGTCGTATAACACCTCGTACGGTGCCATCCCGATGGTGGAGTGGTAGCATTTGTTTTACGCAAACTCCAGCAAGGGTAGGTGGTCCTCCCAGCTGCGACCAAAGTCAAGGACACATGTGCGGAGCATGTCCTTGAGTGTCTGAATGGTCCTCTCTGTCTGACCATCCGTCTGAGGGTGAAAGGCGATGCTCAAACGTAGCTGGGTCCTGAACTCCTCCTGCAACCCCTTCCAAAGTTGGGAAGTAAAGCGAGCATCTCTATTGGAGACAATAGACGATGGCACACCGTGAAGCCGTACAATCTCCTGAACGTAGAGACGCCCCAAGAACTACACCGATCCATTCTCTCTGATGGGTAAGAAGTGATCCGACTTGGTGAGTCGGTCGATAATCTCCCAGATGGAGTCGTGACCTCTGGAAGTGTGTGGAAGTACAGTCACGATGTCCATAGATATTCCGTCCCACTTCCACTCCGGGACCTCCAAAGGTTATACCAAGCCTGCTGGTACCTGATTCTCTGCCTTCACCTGCAGGAAGGTGAGGCATCATGAAACAAACTCTGCCACATCCTTCATCATGCTCGGCCACCAGTGATATCGACTGAGGTCCTGGTACATCTTCGCCACTCCAGGGTGTACCACCAAAGGAGAAGTGTGAAACTATCTCAGCACCACCTCTCGTAAAGCGAATGGTACTATGTTACGTCCTCTGAAATGTATATCATGCTATGCTCCAAAGGAGAATCCATCAGGTGCATGACCTAAGGATATCTGTGCATGCCGCATCTCACAGTCAGTGTCTCCACGTTGCGCCCCTCTGACCCGCTGCAGTAGTGGAGGGGTGACTCTGAGAGACTGAAGGAAGGCTACTCCATCTCTATCCACGAAGGATATCTGCAAGGAGGATAACTGTTCTGTCTCCTCCTCAAGTAACTGAATTCCCGTCCTCCTGCTGAGAGCATCGGCTACTACGTTCCCCTTCCCAGGAGTATAGACTATCTCAAAGTCATAGTCCTGGAGGAACTCGAGCCATCGCCGCTGCCTCAGGTTCAGGTCCTTATGAGAGAAGATGTACCTGAGACTCTAATGGTCAGAAAAGTCTGTAAAGTGCTTGCCCATCAGGTAGTGTTGCCATGTCTTTAGAGCGAAGACGACTGCTGCTAACTCCAGGTCCTGGGTAGCGTAGTTCTCCTCATGCGGCCTCAACTGACGTGATCCATAGGTGATCACGGCCCGCTCCTGCATCAGGACACATCCGAGTCCGGTCCCTGATGCATCTCAGTAGACAATGTACCCTACTCCATCCTCAGGCAACCTCGAGATAGGGGCATTGGTCAATCTCTGTCTCAGCTCCTGAATGCTCTGTTAACATCTGTCTGACCACACAAAGGGTTTTCCTTTTATCGTAAGAGCTGAGAGTAGTGCCGAAACTCTGGATAAGTCTTGCACAAATCTCCGATAGTATCCAGCTAGTCCCAAGATACTCCACACCTCTGTCATGCTTCTGGGTGGCTCCCAAGCTAGCACGACCTCGATCTTCGCAGGATCCACTGCAACTCCCACCTCAGAGATGACGTGTCCCAAAAGTGGACCTCACATATCCAGAACTGACACTTCGAGAGTTCTCCATAAAGCTGGTGCTCTCGGAGTGTGTCCAGTACAACACACAAGTGGTAGGCTTGCTCCTCCTCAGTCGTCGAGTAAATAAAAATGTCGTCGATGAAGAACACGACAAATAGATCGAGGTATGGTTGAAAGATCTTATTCATGAGTTCCATGAACACTACGGGAGCATTGGTTACGCCGAATGGAATAACCAAAAACTCATAGTGGCCATACCGACACCTGAAGGCTGTCTTCTGCACGTCCTCGTCTCGAACTCTGAGCTGATGATCGCCTGACCTGAGGTCTATCTTCGATAACCACCGTGATCCCTTGAGCTGATCGAAGAGGTCATCCATCCTTGGTAGCGGATACTTTTTCCTCACTGTCACCTGTTTCAGGCGACGATAGTCGACCCAAAGCCGCAAGCTCTCGTTCGCCGTCTTGGCGAACAATATCGAGGAAGCCCAGGGTGAAACACTGGGTCATAAAACTAGGACTCTGCATACTGATCCACCACTGTAGGAAAACTAGGACTCCGCACGTCAACTACTCCTAGGATGAGGCCAGCCAAATGATGAGTGATGGGCTGTCTTCTCCTCTGTGGAAGTCCATCCTGTGCTGCGAAGGCTCCCTTCGCCCCAGTGAAGGTGAACCTTCTCCCGTCGGTGCATACACATCGCACCTTGCACCTAATACAGTCAATCTGTGCAAGGACTGTAGATAACCAATCCATGCCCAGGATGACATCCTAAGGCCTCGACGCTGCTACAAGAAGATCCCAGCCGAAGATCTCGCCTCCTAGAGTAAGCTCACACTGCCGGGACCGGTGCGTAATCGTCGAGTCTGTTCCCGTAGGATTCTCTAGCCGTATGGATCAAGCCAACGACTCTATCATAATCTCCAAGCTCCGAACAAGGGCAGTGTCTATGAAAGAGTGACTTGCTCCTGTGTTTATAAGAACTACAGAAAGGGTGAAATAGACACAGATCATACCTCGAATCATCTCGGGTGTGCCGTGCTCATAGGCCTCCACTGCCTGGAGTTGTGCCTGTCTCTGCTTGCCAGCTCCCTATGGACGGGGTGGACCACCTAGTGGTGGTGGAGGTAGAGCCTCAAAGCATCTCCCACCACCTGCTGCTCGGCCAGATCCTCTACTTTGTCTGCCTCCTCCCTACGGACCGCCACGGTCGACCCTCTGCCTCTGCCTGGGTGTCCCCTCAACCGTCTCCTGCTCCTCGGCACGGTGGGTCGGGCAGTCACGAGCCATGTGGCCCTGCCCGCCGCATGTGTAGCACTGCCTGCCTCTCAAAAGACTGGATCCACGCTGTGTGCCCCGCACTGTTGAGCCAGTGTCCTGAGGTCGTCTGCGTGAGGGTCTGGTCTACCTGGACCCATGCGTCATCCGTCAGCTGCCTGCTGCGGAAGACTCTTCTACCTTCCGCCCTGCGGTAGGTCTCGCTGCCGATAAAGGCTCAGCAAGGAAGCTCTCGATCAAAATGGATCGCTCCAGTACTCCATCCTGGGTCGGAATTCTAAGGGAGATCAGTGATGCCCTGATCTCATGTCTCAATCCCTGCTCAAAGGTTCGGGCCCGGATGAATGGGTCTCGTACCATGTCGGTCGAGTAGCGCGAGATATCGGTAAATCTCGCCGAGTAATGGGACACCGTCAAGCTGCCCTGCCACAGCTGAAGAAGCTCCTGGATGCGCACTGCGCGGAGGGTGGCCAGGAAGATCTCTGAGCAGAAGAGGCCCTCAAAGTCTGTCAAGAGGAGAGATGCCACATCGTGCACCTGGAGCATCAATCTCCACCATCGGCCCGCTGCTGCGTGTAGTAGGCTCATTGTGAGGATCACCATGAGGTCTATTGGTGTCCTCACTAGCCTGAAAACTCGAACAACCGCCTCCAACCAGTCATCGGATGCCTGGGGGTCCATCTCCCCATGGAACCTAGGCGGTCGCTGGCGCTGGAACTCATGCAATGCACTGAGGCGACATGCATCATCAGTGGCTAGGGCTGGAAGCATCGGTGGCTTGGCGGGTAAAGGTACCACCGGTGCCTTAGCTGTCAAAGGGCCCTGCACCGAGGCCTCGTCGCTCGGCGGGCTGTCGTCACGCTCAACTCTTGGAACCCTATCTTTCTGCCATCGTGGGGCCATCCTGAAAAGGAAACAGGTGTGCCACAGTCAGAAAAGTATACCTGGTGAGCTGATACAAAGTAATAACAACGAAAACTTGTAACACACCTGCAATCAATGTTTTCGTGCATTAAGTCAGAAATCAGAAGTCATGGTCCTGGTGTACGGATACGTCGGCCGCCGCACCAACACTGGACTCCCTGGACTGATAACCACACCCAATACGCTAAACATTGTTGCTTCACATAGAAAAAGATCAGAGTCCCATGTTCTGTGGTAGAACCGAACTCCTCTGATACCTATTTGTCACGACCCGTCCTCGGGGCTCGTGCCGTGAGTACCCCAAGCCCTCCTTCCATAGGCCAGGGGCTGGCGACTAGCACCAAGGCGTAAATCCCAGTAAAAAGGTATGGCATTGCCTTTGTAATGTAAACAAACACCACAGAGCAAGCAAGTAGTAGAAGTAAACACTAAGTAAAAATAGAATACAATAGTAAGTGTGGAAAGTAAGTGGGCCAGAATACAAACCCAAACTGAAATTAAAGTACAACTCAAAAGGGGAAACAACAACTGAAAAGAAAAGCCACAACGTCGATCTATCCACTGGAATTCCCACCTGAAAGGTGGGTAAAGAAAGCCTCCACTACTCCTCGGGTCCATCCGACCGCTCCGAGTACGTCCCGCCCAGTGGTCCACCTCCAGGTACCATCCTGCTCCGCAAGCCTCCACCACGATCAGCTCTGTTTGTTGTCTGCAACCAACACAACGTAGTGCGGGCATAGACCATTCAGGGGTGAGTATAAGATACTCAGTAGGGACCCCGAGACCCCCGAAGGTCTCCCAGAATCAACAAAGGATAATCCACAATGGAAAGATACAATCACGAAGTAACATCCAACACTGCTTAGGTATATGCCCATATATATACCTAAGTCATCAATTCTTGCTCGGCTCCAACATCCGAGCTCAAGTACAACCCAGTCCACAAAGGAAAGAAAAATTTAAATCCACACAGGATAGCTCAACACAATCCACAAAGAAAGAAAAACAGTATTTCAGCTCACACAGGTATACATATTAAAATGACGATAGAGACGATCACGGATCCATGTAAGTCATCGGACCCACAAAGGATCTGACCCACAAAGGATCGACAGGTAACTAACCCCCGCTAAGACCCACAAAGGATCGGACCCACAGAGGATCTGTAGGCGCTAGACCACACAGGACCGCTGAGCGCTGACCCACACAGGATCATACCCACACAGGATAGGTATCACTGACCCATAAAGGATCGTTGAGTGTTGTAGTCATCGTTGTCGAATCCACTAAGGATCTCTTCATAGTCGTCATCATCACAGTAGCAGTCGCAGCCAGTTCTAGGGTTCCTGCACACAACAAGCTCATTCGGGAGGGTCCGCTCCATGAGCCGAAAGGCTGATACATCAACTGACACATAGTCCAGTGTTGATGTATCCAAAAGTTCCATATCATCAACAGGAACTCAACGTCGCAGACGGCGCGTCAATCGGCGCCCGGTCTAAGAGTTATTGGCTTTGTCGTCCTAGGGGCCCGATTGGTTTTTAAGGAAAAACCAACCCGACTGTACTCCACCTGTGTCCAAACCTCAGGTGTAGTATGCCAAAAGATCTTTCTCACTTAGAGGAATTCAACAAAGTCGACGGCACGTCAATCGGACGCCCGAAGCTCAACATATGAGCATTTCCGTTCCGAGGGCCCGGTTGGTTTCGTTTACGAACCAACCCAGATGAACCCAAAGTTCTCCGAAACCTTGATTGTAATATACCAAAACGATCGTCTCGATCCAAGGATCGCATCTCTACTGATGGTGCATCGTTCGGATGCACGTCTCTCATGTTATGAGCAAGAGACTGAAATGGTCCGAAAACTGGGGGTCTGGGCCGGGACCGACCCGGCCCAACACCCCTGGGTCGAACCGACCCGGGTCCGGGTCCGACCCGGCCGGCGCAGGCGCAGCTCGGCCACTGGGGTCGGTTTGGCCGGTTACGGCCGAGTGGCACGGGGGGTGAGCTTCCCCCACGTGAGAACACCACGGCCAAGCGTGGGGCCGCCCTTGGTCAGCGGACGCGGCAGGGCCGCGTCCCGTGTCTCGCAGGACCCGCGCGGTCGCGGGTATGTCGGTCGCCGCTGCCGCAGCTAAAACCGAGGCGGCTCCGTCCGGCGGCGCGCCGGGGCGCCGCCGGTGGAGTCCACGGGCCACCGGAGTTGCTCCGGTTGTCCGATTTCATTTCTGTCTGCGCTGTAGCTCATACCGGGTCCCGTTCTTCACTACGGAATCAACAAATCGTCTCTACGACCCGTTTTGTCGTCGTCTGCTGTTCCACACACCAAGAACAAAAGGGTGGTGGGTTCGGACTTGTTCGTTGGTCTGTACCCACCGCATTAGTGGTTTAAACAACACCAAATTCCCAGCAATTGATAAACCTCGACCCGCAATAATAATCCGCGGACCAACTTGTTAATTGGTTGGTCCGCGTTCTTGCCTTGGAGGAAAACAAACATGGTATTAATATTTTCAAAACGACCCCTACCTCGTAGCTGTCGTCGGACGAGAGTTCTTCGCGGAATTTACCATCGCAGAAGAAGAGGATCGTCGCGTCGCGGATGGGCGTCGCGTCGTCGCGGAAGGGCGCCGCGTCATCGATCTCCGAGGTTTAAAGAAAACACACGGATTTAATTATATCAATTAAATCCATGTTGATGTTATAATCCACAAAGAAATAAAAAGACCACAATCCCCTACCTCAAGATTCCGATTGAAGATTGTCGTGGGGATGGATCGTCACAGAAGAAGCATTGGCATCGCGTCGCATCGATCTCCGGGGGTCAGGCGTTCTTCTTCGCCCTTCGTCAGAGGCTGGCGTTGTTTGAGTTCTTCGCATTCTTCACGCTCTTCGTGAAGGAGGATGAAGGACTTATGGTTTCTGTCAAATCCTCTCAACGAACAATCCTCAAGAAGACAAGCGTTGGTCTTATTTTATTAACATGATAACAAAACAAAAACAAACTATGTAACGACCCATTAATTCATAGAATTAATTTCAACGAATAAACCACCCAATTAATAGGAGCATTTAAGTGGTTAGAAAACCAGTCAGTTGACTTTCATTAAAAAGGGTTTTCACGGGTGTGTTACTTAGTGGAAAAGAAACGGTGGGGCTCATGCGGGCCCCACCTCACAAATATCCTACCAAGAGGGTAGGATATTTTGAATTGCACCCTATCCGCTTTAACTCAGCCTAAGCAGCTTTAAGTGGCTTTTAAGTGAAATAAAAATAAAGTTGTCGCACCACTTTATTTTATTTCTTAACTTAACCCCAAAAATTTAAAAACCATAATCGTTCAAACGCAACTCCAGAAGAGGCGTTTCTATGAAAATATCGGCGATGCGATTCCATCGGTGCCCTCAGAATTTGATTCCAAGCACCGGTTCAAAAGATAGAAAAACTCGCTCGTTCGTTTACTGAACATACCCGAGCCAAACTTCGAAAAATGATTCTGGGCACACCGGGCTTTGGAATCAGGTGCCGTCAGAAACCGCGTTCTTGTAAAATTCCAAAGAAAATTAAGAAAAAAAATTCCTTGAAATTTTTTGGTCTTTACACACTAGATCTCATGTTAGCAGAGCTAAGAATCAATTCCAAAACACATTACACCACCATGGATTCCACCAGTACGTCCATCGTAGTTTTTCATAACCATGGGTGATTCAAATAAATCTCATTTACATTTTTCAATATATTAAATGTTTCATAATATACATAAAATTCATCATTGTTATAGGGAACTAATCACATTATCTAATTAAATAACATGGTAAATATGTAAAAATTCTATATCTACATGGGAGATTAGTTAATTTTTAATATATTAATATATTTATATATATTTGGGTGTGTGACTATACTATTTAATATATGTTTTAATAAATAAAAAATTAAAATAATGGCCTTATATTTCATATCAACAGATGTTAAAAACAAGTTTCCCAATAAACATCATTTTTAGAAAGAGATATTATAATGTAATGTCTCTTTCGGATTATCTGAAAAAGAACTAAACACAAATGATTACTCCACATCCCAAAAATTTTATTTTATGATTATTATTTACCTTATTATGTTGACACATTCCACCTATGAAATGGAAGATAAAATAATTTATTCACAACTTATCAACAAAAATGTGTGAAAATGAGATCAGTATCCTCCTTAAAGCATTTGGATTCATCATAAATTATTGGACAAAAAGGATTTAGTTGGAACAGAAGACTAATAAAATGAAATCTTGTATAAACCAATATTTAGATATAGATCACCTAAAAAATTTCACAACCATTTTCTAAATGAAAAAATAAATTATTAATAACAATTTCTATAGGGGGAATATAACAAATTTATGGATTATGTATATGAACTCCCCTTGGATTGTTAATGGTCAATAAAAAAATAAAATGGTAAAATAAAGAGAATTGGGCTAATAATATCCCTTAACATTAAATATATGTTCCAAAATTAGGTTGTAATGATATGAATTTAAGGGTTTTTGAAATTTTCAAACATTATGGATCTCAAGTTACTCATTTTATGAAACACTGATTCATTTATTGAATTTTCATTATTCCCAAAAACCTATTTTGTTAATTTTATCATGGACATGAATGAATTCAATTCAATTCCATTTGAAAATATAATATTTATTATCGAATCTAATCTTCAAATTAAATCACACTGAGAATAATTCATGAGCACAATGAATTAATTAATGGTCTAATTTACTACTAAAATAATATTTGTGAATCATAATATTTCAAAAAAAACAATGCATATCATATACACATGATCATATAATGAAAAACCCAATGAAATATAATTTTATCTATAATCCATATCAATCCTTCCATGATTTACAATAAAACAAATAAAACTCTCAAAAACATATATAGCTGGATGAGTATTTATGGACCATTACATATGATACTTTTCAATTTATTTATTTCCCCAGTATTAGAATCCAGTCCCATATTGTGTAAAACATACACTTACCATCAACTCACCAATACCAAAAAAACCTCACTATCCATTCCTCTGTGATATTAGTCTTGTCCATACAAAATAAATATAACCTTCAGGAAACATAAAACACTATCATGACACATGTAACATCTCTAGTTATAACCTCTACCGTATGCTTCCCCCTTTAACCACAATGCATTTTTTGAAACCTCTAACATCAAAAATCACATACTAACAATTTTTTAAGGGTTGAAAAATTAAAATAAATAATGTAAAAAAACCAAACTATTAGAAATCATTCATGTTATAGTGGATACATAACCCACCCCACATAAAACATTTCTTCAAAACCACTAATCCTATTGGATATTCCTTTAAAATAGAGCATCATTACTTCCATCATAATAGAGAATAAAAATTTAATACTACTCCATCCACCTATGTCGGGTTCCCGGATTCCCATTTCCTAATAAACTATGTTCATTTAATAAATTAAACCATAAATTTTACATAAAATTTATTCATTAGTGATTTGATGAGAATATTTATACATAAATTTTCAAATAGTTTAACAAAATATCAAACAAATTGAAAATTCATTAAATTGTTCAAACTAATGAACTTAAACTGAACCAAGAAATTATCACAATATTAAATCTCCACTAAAGGATGAATATTGTGTTTTATATATGGATATTAATATTAAATAATCCCTATAACATTAGAAAATAAAGAAGTCTTACTTTTAAATATAGACACCTCAAACAACCCATCCCTAGAGCATTAAGAAGAACCCTATCTTTTGAAGAATTACTCTCCTTATTACATTCCAAATTACATGTAATTAAACCATATGAATTTATATCCATCATACAAACCAAATTTTAGGGATCACCACTAGTGAAATATTATAAATTATTTGGAATATAGACAAAGGGTAAGAATCTATTATTGTGTATCATATGAAATGTTCCCATCAAAAACTCTCCCAGGTCATTGTACTTTACCTTCGTCCTCCATTGGAAATCATTTAAAATAATGATATCATCTACTAAAATAATTGATTAATTTATGGTACTACATAGCCCAAATTAAACCACATAATCATATATCCAATCATTAGCATCAGGGCTAGAGGACCCATCATATATATTACACACTTCCTGCCTCTATAATTTCAGTAAGCTTCTGTCCTTAGACATCTATATCACAATACCATGCTAAAAACTACAATGGAGTTTAAATGATACAATTAAATGAGAAATTAACATTGTTATCATAAACTATAAAATCAATATAATATACACTCAATTAAAATTAGTGCATACTGTGACACACATCAAGCCATGTAAACTCATCCAAAAAAACACCACACAACCAAATAATCATCCACTATTGGGAATAATACTAGACCGTCTAAAATAAACCAAAATAAACCTTTATTACACATATTAAATTTCCCCACTATTTCAATATATATATATCATAATAAAATAAATACAAAAAATGACCCCAAAATTTCTCAATGATAAAAACTAAGCGAACCACCCACCATAATATAATATTGTTAGGATTCATCAACCCGGTACCTGTTGAATATTTTTAAGAATTTGAAAAATATAATGTTCCCTGATGGGGATGGGGATTTCTTTATTTATATGTCTAATTACCTAACACACACTAAAATTATAATATTAAATATTATGATATTGAAATCAGTCACATTATTTATTTGTTTCGATAATACAATTCATCATCAACAATTTTAATAAATCCCAAACAACCATTTTATTTTATAATTAAATTTTTATATTACTTTTCATAGTTAGATCATTACATAAAAAATTATGGAATAATTCATAATAAATTAATTGGTACATGATTAAAAGAGAATGTAAAATGATCTTATTGATCAGACTATTCCCATGTTATGAAACACCATGATTCAAGACTAGTGCCTCATTATAGGAAACCTTCTTTATAAAAATTATTTGTTACATAATTTTATAATTACAAAATAGTTATTTTTTTCAGTTATTTTTACAAATCTATTTAGAAATAATTAAAAAATGAAATGAAAAACAAAATTCAATGTTTCTGATACATTTGTAGAGAAATATTTATGCCACTTTTTTAAATAACTCTTAAATTTTAACATTAAAAAAAATAATTGTACCTCTTATAATACTAAAAATTAGTCAATGAATACATAATATAAACATTTCATTTATAAATAAACATTATACTAATAGAACAACAATTTCCCAAGAAAAATTGTCTTCCATAATTTATCCCATTCCCCGATTAATCATTTCCTAATTATTTTATCATAATAATAGAATGAATAAATATTTAATAATAAAACATGTTTTTAGATGAGAAAATATTCTTCATTTGTTTTATTACTATGTTTTTAGATATACTCTATCAGACTAAATAGTCATTATGCATTTTATTTCTCATAAAATAACCATATAATGCATAGAAAATGAAACATGTTTTTAGATAAATATTGAAACACAACATAACCATAATATAAAATGAATTAATACTCAAAATAAGGAAAACTAAAAATTATATACAAACATGATTTACATAATATACAATTCATAACATAATATAAAGTTGTTTTTATCTTTAAAAATTCTCATAATAATAAACTTATCATGTGAAAACATTTGATTTATTATTATTTTTACACAATAAATACTCCAAACATGCATAAAACATATAAATATAGAAGTAATACAAAAAGTAATTAATTCCCATAAATATGAAGTTTATTATTCAGGAAAAAAATTTCAACTTTAAAAGTATTTATAAATAATCATGATGTTCATTTTTAAAGAAAATTATATAAAAAATAATAAAAATATATTTTCTATAATTAAGCCATAACAAATGTATGCTTAATCATAAATTAAGTAAAATTTATTGAATAAAAAAATTCGTGGGAATAAAAATAATCCCAATCAGTGTTTCAAATAAATCATTTATTCATGTTGTTATGAATTCTACTTAAGGAAAAATGATCCAAAAAGGATTTCAAAATTAAATTTTAATTCATAATAATATAAAGTAAAAATTATTTAGGAACACGTGTTAAAAAAACAAAATAGGTTATCATGATATGCGATTCAATAATGTAACTGAAATTTAATTCATTAATAATAAAATTATAACATGTAATTGAATAACATTTTCAATTCTCAAGAAGGATTCAAAATGGTGTTCATTCTTGTTGATGACATTTTCAAAAAAATTATTTACACTATATGAATTGTGTAGAAAAAATAAGAGTTCATTAGAATGTGAATCACAATAATTATTAGAGATAACTAAAATAAATTTAATTTTTAATCTAATTAAATTCGATTCAATTTATCTTTAAAACACCTCCCTTAATCACAATTACAAACATGTGGGATGTTTGTACGATTCTTGGTTCTCTTAAATGAAAGAAACACCAATCCAAACGGTTATTCAAAATTTTTATTTTCAGTGAGTCTTAAAATGGGGTGTCTTAAAATCCCTCATCTATGACGGTATCCTTAGTTTATGTCAGGATTCATCTTAGACGATATCATTTACCAATCAACACAAATATTCCTCCCAAGGGGCTAATTCCCTCCTATATCCTACCACTCAATATAAACATTTGATAAAACATTTTCAAAACCCACATCCTAGAATGGGACCCCTCAAAGGCCATAAATGACGGATGATATATAATTAACCCTATGAACTACTTTATGTAGGCCACAGTTTATTGACTATCATACAAGGTACAATAATATGACACGTATATGGTATTACCATTTATAAAATAATAAATATTTGTATATAGAATAAATATACCACAATTAAACTCCATCACATATTATAAATATAAAACCAATAAAACCCACAATGTATGTACAATGTTAAATGAATATGAATAATATTCCCCAGGTGAATACCAATAAGCAGTCCATATGTTTATGACATAACCCTTGCTCCAATACCCAATTTTTTATTAATCTTCTTAGTGCAATGATTCGTCTTGGAAACATGAAAAAATTGTATTTAGATAGGTACAAATATTATAACATGAATACTAATAGATTCCTACATAGGAAATCTCATGTATATTTAAAAAAAGGATAATAATGCGCCACAAAATAAACAATATAACCATCATACACCCACAAACAACAACTAACAAATACCAATATTATCATTGAATACAAAAAAAGTATTTCATTAAAATATATTATAAGTGTATAATGAAATAAAATAAAAATGAACACATTACATACTTACTATTTTATTTTACACTATTAGTACCATAATCAAATTTCATGTTCATCCCTGCCTTCCAAGAATATCACAACACTTATTCAAACATATCTAATGTGTTTTGGGAAAAATTACTATTTATCCCACCATAACAAGGATTATAAAAAAGTGTTAAAAGTATTCATTTTCACATTAAAACCATATGAACATAAAAATGGTAGTATGGTATCATGAATGTGTATGAAATTAGACACATTATATCCTCTTAGAATGCACGACCCCCACGATATGTCACATACACATAATCCATGGGATATCTCAAACACCAACACATTATCACAAAGGTAAAACCAAATATGTAAGACCATGGGGTTTTATATAAGGTAAAAATAACTTTTTTATTTATTTTAATTAGTAAATATGTCATAATGGGATTTTCTAATGAGTTCATGGTGGTATCGGGGGTGTCTGGGGATTTTTCAGAGTATCAAACACATGTTTTTGGATGAAAATGGACTATAGAATGTATATTTCAAACCATGTGGGTAATTCCAATTTCTATGATAAACCATGTGAGGAATCTGAATAGATAAGGAGGAGTTCACATAGTAAGGAAAAACCATGCAACTTGTGGTGTTCGATCCTAGGAAAAAACCCTAAAATTCGATAGTTGGTTTTTGCATAGATTCTAAAGAGTTATTCAAACTATTCAAGGTACTAATGTGAGTTCCCTTATATAAAAACACATTATTGGTTTGAACATTTTTTGTTAAACCATGTGCCTAAATGATTTATCCCCTTTATTTTTTGATAAACTATCATTTTGTCATTTATTAATTATTTATACTGAAACCTAATTCAATTTTAATTCTATGAACTATAGTCTATTCATTTTTACATCCATCTTGACTGACTATTCTAGTTATTGATCAGGTTCATCAACCTGGACACTAATTTAGTCCAGAATCATCATGTTGTACATCATTGTTGTGTGATCGATTCTTTTTTTCTCATCTATCATTCTTATCCATAGGGCTACTCTATTTAGGTGAAAGATGATTTTTATTATTTTAATTTTCCTCATCAGTTATTCATTTTTCTAAAAACTGTATTCATATTAGGATTTCATAACTTATAATCAATATACACACACTCTATTGTAGGTGTAATGCATTTTTTCCTTTATTTATGGTGCTTTATTGACATAGTTTCCATTGTATCACCCACTGGATAGTCAGTTGTGGCCCTAAAAGTGAACTAAATAATTTAATTATATGTGTTTGAACAATTTAAGGATTCCGATAGTATCCATTGATACGAAATGGGGGTTTTTTCCCTATAATTCCACCCAAGGGGTGTTCCATTTTCCAATGAGAAATGATAATCCTCCAATCAAGTTATTTTTTAGATTTATATGCTATAAGAATACTATATGAGAATGAATTTATTTTAATTACATTGTTAGGTGATGGATTTACAACATTTAATGTTAATGATTCTTATATAATGGATTTCATCATTTTAATTTCATAAATTGTTTATTTTGGAATTTTTCAAAATGAGTATGTAAACTCATGAATCATGTTTAATTTCCATGAATTTGAATTCTAGAAAATGTATAGGTATACTCAAGGTATGAAATGGAAATGGGATTGGCTGAATAATTGTAAGACATGTATTTGAAACATAGTAGATTATAGGGTTTCAATACCAAGGGTATTGATTTCATTTATATGTATTAGACTTTATTCCGTGGATCGTGGTGTGATAGTGGACCCATTGGATAGTGGTGTCTCCTTGGGATAGGATTCTATGGGATTTCATAAGCTGTGTCACCCCTTTGAAATGGATTTTCAAGGGATCCCAATGGAAATGGTTGATAGATGTGATCCTTGGACCCCATCTCAAACCTAAGAACATTTTCATACCTATTATCACAGGACACGAAGAGGATGTCTTGGTCCTCTACATTATTGATCCAACACTTCTAAATCTGAAAATTCTAGAATTTTGTTAGAGCATGGTAAATGTAACATGTTTGGTTATACTGAATGGATGTGGATGTCATGATTATTCTAGTTATATTGCAATGTTGTGGTTGTTATGGATCTATGGTTTATGTGGTGAGACCATCATGATTAATCCCATTAACTTGTAGCTTCCTTTTTGGATCTTGAAACATGTTTTTCTAATGCCCAAGATTCCATGGTACGTTTCTCTTTGAATAATACAATAGCATGCATTGTACGCAACTTCATGATTCAAACACAATGCGACCAATCAAACTAGCCATTATGAATAGTAATAATCACTTTTGGAAAATTTATAAATTTTATTTTTCAAAATGGGATTCATTTTATAATTCATTATATAGAAATTATCTTAGGGTGAATTTTTTGATTTTTTCAAAAAACTGTCAATATTTAAGGAATAGTGAAAAACAATGTGTTATTGGTTAAAACTGAATTTTTTATTTAAATAATTCTTTATTTTATTGAAATTTTTATTGATGTCAAAATAGATAAATAATACTTATATATGTTCAATTTAATTCATTAGAGCGATTTTATAATAATTTTAGATATATAAAAATTTAATATAACTTTTTACCGTCTTTTTCCCACCTCTTAAAAGCACATACAAATTTGGATAAAACATAATTTTACCTCTTCTGTGAGAAGAATTTCAACATTCTAAGAGACAAGGATGATATAAATATGTAAAATTTGGTTCAATAAGAAGAAAATAATTTTTGGTGATTATAAAATTTTGACTTTTATTTACCATAGTTAAAAGTAAATAGGGTAATTAAGGTTATAAAGGATATCATAATTACCCTAACACATATCCAAATTCTATTGAAAAAAATTAATTCAACCAAAAAAGTCCTTATGAATAAAATATGATATCTTTTGATCGACATTTATTATATTACAAAATTTATTATTATTTTATTTAAATACGAGTTTAAAGAGTAAAATTCAATGTTTAATAACTAAATAATTTTTAATATAGGGTAATAAATAAGATAAATTTGACTATAAATATTAATTATAAATGTAATAATATTTCCTTTATAATGGTATTTTATTTATAATTTTTAGACCTTAAATAATTAAATTTATTTTTTACACAATGATGATGCACTAATTACCTTATTAACAAACGATTAGAATAATTGATATAATAAATATCTGAATAGATATAAATTGATGATTTTAATGAAATAAAAAAATTTAAAGGTTAATATGACATGTTAGGGTTGATTAATTTTTTTTAATTAATGATGTTTTATGATTTTTAAAAAAACCAAATACTAAATAGTGTCAAAATTGACAAAATTGAGTTTTTAGAACAAATACTATATTATTAATTGGTATAATAATCCTAAAAATAAAAGGATCTAGAAAAGGACATTGATAAGGATATATATATTAATAATTAACCACATGAGGTTCTCTTGTCTTGTTATTTTATGTTTATTAACCATATAATATAAAAATATAAAGGGACATGGTAAATGTGAAACTATTTAACAAAGAGTTAAATTTGTATGATTAGGTTAATATGATGGCCTAAACCTGTATAAAACCTTTTGGTTGAGATTATTTCGACCCATGCCCACCTTATCCTTTGAATAAATCATTTTTAGCTGTTATAAAATGAAATTGACTACATTATAAAATAATAATTCAAGCTTTTCCTAAAGTGACCCTCACCTCTCTTATAAATGTGAGCATCCCCTTCTCTTAATTTAACACCATCAAAGCCATTTTTCTCAGCCATCCCCTACACAGAATATTCTTCCAACATTCCAAATTTCATCCTAAAGGTTTTCCTTTGGTCATAAATCCTACCTAAGGAGCCCTTTTGATCAAATCAAATGGAAGAACCCGAAGAATAGTTAAATATTTCATCACCTCTCTCAAGTTGTTTTCTTCTTCCAATTCACAGTTATTTGTTGTGTCCATTATAAAATAATTACTCTAGTATATTCTGTATAATGTGATTTTAATTTAAAAATGGTTCAAATATATTCATTATTCTATCGATCATATGAATGACTAAGTCACCATACGTAGGTCTTAACGTCTCCAAGTCATGGTGTAGTTTGTTATTCAAACACTTCATTATTTATATGTGTATAATAATGACTATAAATAATGTAAATAAGAAATATAACATGTTATTGAATATGTATATATGATATAAAATCCAATTATATATGATTTCACCATTAATATAATGATATTGTTGCTTGTGCGTACGTACAGATTACTGTCTCCACTAACGCGATAAGATTAATTCCACGTCGTAATAATTCAAGAATAATTTTCATTTTATTATTAAAAATATTGTTTAATAACAAAATATAAATCTGGATATGAGTAAAATACATCCTATCCATAACAAACATGGTAACGGTACCGATCATATAATGTAAAACAAATTAGTTAAAAATTAAAATGAAGATATTATTAAAATATTATTAATAAATCAATATTAGAGGATCATATATGATATCATATTTATGTATATAATTTTATTATAATTTAATAGCAATGATCTACTATGACCTCTTTATCATCCACATCCTTGTTTTATTAAAAATTTATTTCATTTTTTTACTATTTACTGACAATGGGATAAAGTAATTTATACCCTTAGTTGAAATTATATGTTTTAAAGGAATCATTCTGTCATTTTATTAAAAATGTAATTTATAACCTTTTTGAAAAATTTAAGGTATGAATTTTTTTTAACTTATACAGTGGGTGAAACTATTTTACACCGTTAAAACATCATCGAAGCTTCACTTACAATATTATAAAAATATGTTCACAATAAATTTTTTCTTTTATAATTATTTGACATTTAAATTATTTCAAAATTGAATGTTATATTTCTCGAAAAAAGTTTTGATTTAATCTATGTCAACATCATTTTGATGGATTTTAAGCTTGTATGAAGTTTATTTGTTATGATACAAATCATCCTTATTGTATTGACTGTTTTGTGATATGTCTACCAATGGATGTGTTATTTTTACACCATTCGTGGTTTGTGGACAAAGTATTGAAATTTCGTAGGATAATTTTATTAGGAATGTTTAGGTTATGTCTAAACCTTTTCATATGAGAAATTCATTGGACATATTATGTGATGGGTGGATCCCTTTATAGATCCAATATGCATCGGTACATCCCATGAGTCAAACTAGTGTATTGGAAAAAGGCCATGGAAAAATCTTATTTTTAGTACTGGAACAAGGCCTTGAATATGTGGTTATGATGTTTGAAATTATGCATTCCATCATTATGAAAGTTGATATTGATATTGCATTGGATTATTCAGCAAGTAGAATATCCATATGAATTAGTAAATCTAATTAATTGATTTTATCTTTTCTATATTATGCTGATGTTTTAGATTAAAAGGTTTTTTAAGTCATATATATTGCCTTCAATGTTTATGCTAATTTATGCAAGTTTCTTCTATATTGTTATCCTTGCTGATCATCCGAGGTGACTCCATTCTATTTTGTGTTATTCCTAGACTGTGAAGAAGTATTTTATTGTTGTCCTGAAATGATAGGATAAGGATATAAGTGTGTTAGTAATGGGACCAAATGTTGTTGATGTATTCATTACATGATGTAATGTAAAACTTATGATGGTATCAAGTACTTCCAAGGATACTAAACTGATCAGTCTTTCATGACATGATTCATTGTATCATGTCAACTTTATGTAATAATCCACTGACTCTGGGTTACTACGGTCAGAGTGTTGTAGTCGGTATCATAGAATATTAGTACAAAACTTGGAAACTAGACTTTGAAAAACACTGAAAAGAGCACATTACCCTAAGATAGGCTTTGCAGATTAGTATATAAGAACATCCAAGAATTTTGGTATTGTAGGTATTTTGTGAGTTCTTCAAGAAATACATCCCTGTCTAGATACGAGCAGGCAGAGACGGATCTGGCAGAAAGGTACCTAGGGGTAAAACCTGAAAACACCACTTTGAGCTATACTCAAATTTGAACTGGTGCATGATAATGGTCATTGTTGCACTCTTGGTCCCAACACTCCAAGGGGATATGTTTAGATAATTATTATTCTCTTTACAAACCATTATTATCGGTTTATGAGTATATACATCCTCATGGAAAACATTTTTATTATTATGGATTATATCCATAATCTCTTCAATTTATGTTATGTTTTTTACATGTTTGGAATTATGTAATGTGATTCATAAACTAAAATAGGGTATTCCATTGTTTTCAAATGGTGCCTTGTGGAAGGAATGTAAACAATATCAATCCACGTAATCCATGCAGGGATATCCCTCCTACTAAAGATAATTATAGTAGAGTTGGTGAAGCAACTAGTTCTGATCAGATTATCACTATATTGGGACAACTCACTTAGGTTGTGAATAATAACCTTACCCATATAGAGAACCCTGATCCATAATGTGGGGGATCAATTATAGACCGATTCATGAAGCAAAAAACACCAAAATTCAATTAGAGTACAAATCCATTAATATCTGAGAAATGGATAAATTCTTTAGAGAAAATATTTCATGCATTGGGAGTAGTGAAAGGTAAAAAGTTGTCATGGAAGTTTATCACCTCATTAGAGATTAAGATCAACGGTGGTCATTAATCCAAAGAAATAGGAATATAATGATGTATCAAACAAGGAATGGAGGTAGTTTAAAGAGATTTTCATAGAAAAAAACATTCCTTCTGACCATCGAGCAGAGTTGGAAAGACAATTTTTGAGTCTGAGGTAAAAGGAGGATGAGAGTTTAGCAAATTATGAGGCTAAATTTACAATTTTATCCATTCATGCAACAAATTATATACATTACCTTATAAGTAAGATTGATCTATTCTATGATGGGTTAAAAAAATTTCTACATCGAGCATTAGTCTCACAATCCATCCCATAGTACGAAGATATTGTCTCGTGAGATTTCAATATAGAAAAGGAATTCTCTATGTCTTACGACATTAAAAGAAAGAAAAAGAAAAAGATATCTTCTGAACACTCTGGAAATAAAAATATGTGGAAGAGGAAAAAATTTGAATATCCATCCTATGGTAAATGTGGGAAGAAACACCCTGGTACTTGCCTGAAAGGAATGGGAGTCTATTACATGTGTGGTGAAACATTTCACCAAGACCATGATTGCAAGGGGAAGAAAGAGGTTGTCAATTTTTAATGTTATCATTTTATATAAAATGTGAATTATGCAAATAAATGTCCTATGAACCAGGGGAAATTACCTCAGAAATGGCCAAGGGAGAAATTCCAAGTTTATGAGATCACTACTGTTGATGTTGATGCACCAAAAGACATGGTGGTAGGTAAATTAATGTTAATAATCAAGTTTAGCTAATTATTTATTTGATCTTAGATCAACGCATTGATTCATATTTTCCCAGTTTTCTATGAAAATTAGATATTTTCTATTTGACTTAACAAGGGAGTTGTCAGTCAAAACACCTAAGGATTGTATCATCGCCATAATTTTTTGGGAATAATTTCCCATTAGGGAATATAAATGTTCATGATCTATGGATATCATCATCAAACCCATGATTTAATTTTATATATTCCTCCGAATGGATTGGCTTTTGAACAATGATGTGGAAATTTATTATAAGAACAAGGAGGTTCCATTATTCGATGATTATGAGGAGTACATTTTCTTTAGAGAAAAAAAACACCAACTGATCCATATCTAGATCCACCCCCAGTTTCTCTACTAAATTCCATTATTGGGGAAGAAGAGAATTGAATAACTATGGGTGAGGAAAATAATGTTCGAATAAAGGACATACCTATTGTGAAAGAATATGTTGATGATTTTCTAGATAATTTACTAGGACATCCTCCATAACGAGAAATTGAGTTTTCCATTGATTTAATTCCTCGTTCAAAGCCCATATCAAAGACCCCTTATAGAATGGCCACTATGTAATTAGTGGATCTAATGAAAAAATTAGAGGAATTGAGTAACAAGGGATTTATTCGCCCTAGATTTTTCTCAATGTTGAGCCCCTATCATTTTTGTTAATAATAATGATGGGTCTATGAGTTTGTGCATTGACTATAGGAGATCAATGCTATAACAATAAAGAACTATTATTCCTTACATCACATTGATGATTTATTCGACCAACTTCACGGAGCTCAATATTTTTTAAAAATTGACATTCAATTTGGATATCATCAGCGGTGTGAGAAGAAGGAAGGAATTCTGAAAACAAAATTTCAAACCAGGTACAGGCAGTACGTGTTTACATTAATGCCTTTTAGATTGATTAATGCACCCTCTGTCTTCATGGATCAAAGGAATATAGCTTTCAAGGAATATATTGATGACTTTTTAGTGGTATTTATTGATGATATCATGGTATACTCTAAAATTTATGAAGATCATGAAAATAACTTGCTCATTATTCTAATGAATCTTAAAAGAAGTGAATTGTTAGGGATGTTTAACTAGTGTGAATTTTGGCTTTTGGAGATTTCATTTCTTGGATGTATTGTCTGGAAGGATGGACTCTCTTTAGATCCTACAACGACCAAGGAAATCCATGAATGGTCATCATTGATGAGTATAACTGTGGTATTCATTTTTATTGGTTTAGCATGTTGTTATCGACGTTTCATCCAAAAAAATTCCAGTTTGTCTAACACATTATCTAATATCACTTGTAAATGGCTTAAATTTGTTTGCTAAAAATATTCTGAAGAATGTTTTCAATAACTAATGAGATTATTAGTCAATCCCCTTATCTTGACTCTACCATCAGGGAATGACGAGTTTGTAATTTATTGTGACTTTTCAGAGAAAGGACGTGGTTGTATCCTTATGATGAATGACAGAGTTAATGTATATGCATCAAGAAAACTAAAAATTAATGTGAAAAACTATCCTACTCATGATATTTAGTTAGCACCTATTATCATTGCTATGAAAATATGGAGACACTATCTCTATGGTAAATGATGTGTGATTTATACTGATCACAAGAGTTTGAAATATATTTTCTCACAAAAAGAACTCAACATGAGGCAATGGTGATGGCGTGAACTTCTCAAGGATTATGATTTCACTATATACTAGAACCTCTGGAAGGAAAATATGGTGGAATATTCTTTGTTTAGAAAGGTTCATGGAATTTTTAACAAGATGAGAGTTGAAAGAGGTCTTATTTTCATGGATCTAGTAAATATGGATTTGGGAATAACAATGGAAGGTAAACCATCAATACATTTTCAAATGTTTTCCAAAACATGTTTACTAGAAAGGATAATGAGTTCTCAAACTGACGATGAGGAGTTTCAAAAGATGACTAATGTTGTGAATGATGGGTGATTCAGTGACTTCATATATGAAGATAGAATATTGAAATTTTGGAAGAGACATTGTGTTCCCGATATTCCTGACCTAAAAAGGGAATAGTTGGATGATTCACATAACCCAAATTTTCTTATAAAGCCTGGGAGCACTAAGATGTATAAATATTTGAAGGAAAAGTTTTGGTGGGACCACCTGAAGAG
Source organism: Viscum album (assembly GCA_963277665.1). NCBI lineage: Eukaryota > Viridiplantae > Streptophyta > Magnoliopsida > Santalales > Viscaceae > Viscum > Viscum album. Next base: position 1,016,431,416 of record OY728152.1, read on the forward strand.
GGAGATTTCTGATTTTGTATCATGACGTATGGTTTGTCAACAAGTGAAATCTAGAAGGCAATAGACTAGATGAGACATGAAACCTATTTCCATACCAGAGTGTAAATGGGATAACATAACGATGGACATTACCATGGGGATACCAAATACTCATAGAAGGAATGATGCAATACGGGTCATTATTGATCGTCTTACCAAATCAGCTCATCATCATGCTATAAGAAAAGATTTACCATCTGAACGTATAGAAATACTATATATTAATTATTTTTAAGACTTCATGGGGTACCTCTATTGATTGTTTTTTATCATGATCCCCATTTTACATCATGGTTCTGGAAAAGTCTTCAGAAGGCCATGGACACTAAACATTATTTGAGAACTGCCTACCACCCTCAAACTGATGGACAGTTAGAACAGACTATTCAAACCTTATAAGACATGCTGAGATCCTTCTCAGATTACTTTCAAGGTATGTGGGATAAATATTTTCCTCTAGTAGAATTTTCCTATAGCAATAACTTCCACTGAAGTATTTAGATGGCATCATATGAAGCGTTATTTGGAATGAGATGTCACACACCAACTTGTTGGGATGATGTTGGTGAAAGAAAACTCGTAGGGACAAAACATGTTGAGGGAATGATGGAAAATGTGTGGTTTATCCAAACCCTCATCAAAGCATCCCAAAGTATCCATATGAGTTATGCCAATAACAGACGGAAGGATTTGTAATTTCATGTAGGATACCATATTTTAATGAAGGTATCCCCAAGGAAGGGTGTTAAACGTTTCGGTAAGAAATGTAAATTTATTCCTATGTACATCAGACCTTTTCATATTCTAGAAAAATTTGGGGCTGTAGCTTACTGTTTGGAAATGCTTCCAAGTCTATCCAAAGTTTGTGATTTGTTCCATGTATCACTATTGAGAAAAAACATATCTGACCCAACGCATGTACTCACCTATGAAAAAATTGAACCAGAACCTAATATGTATTATTATGGAGAGCCAATAAAAATTCATGATACCAAATAACAAGTTCTGTGAAACTGGACGACTCGTCATGTAAATGTTCTATGGAGAAACCATAAGAAGAAAGAGGCAACATAATAACATGAGGATCTTATGATGAAGAACCACCTGAATCATTTTATGTAGTAATTTTATAGAAATTTTGAAGACGATGTTATTTTAAAGAGGGGAGAATGTAACACCCCATGCTTTCACTAAACATTTCCCTTTTAATAATGCATTAGCTTGAAATGTATGCATATTCGAGATTCTAACACACCGTGACCAATCAAACTAGCTGTTATGAATAGTAATACCCACTTTTTGACATATTATGAATTTTGTTTTTAAAAAATTAAATCATTTTAAAATTTGGAATATTGAAATTATCTTAGGGTTAATTTTTGGTATTTTTCTGAAAACATTCCATTTTTTATAAATCGTGAAAAACACTACGTTATTGGTTTAAACCAATGTATTTATTTAAATAATTATTTATTATATTTAAATTAATTTTTGGTCAAAATAGACACATAATACCTATATAAGTTCAATTTAATTTATTAGAGTCATTTTATAATATGTTTGGATATATAGGAATTCTATTGATCATTTTATCATCTTTTACCCACCTCCTAGGAGCATTTGAAAAATTGTATAAAACATAATTTTACCACTTATGTGAGTTGAATTTAAATAATCTGAGAGACACTGTTGATATCAACATATATAATGTGGTTCAATAAGATGAAAATAATGTTTGTTGAATAGTAATTTTTGAGTTTTATTTACCACGGTTAAAAGTAAATATGGTAATTAAGGGTAAAAATGATATCATAATTACCCTAAAACGTATCATAATTCTATTGGATAAGTGTAATTTGACCAAAAACAACCTTTGTAATAAACGTTTATCCAATTTGGTCCACATGGATTAGATTAGGTCATTTATTATTATTTTATTTAATGACGAGTTAGTAGAGTTAAATTCAATGTTTAATAAAGAAACCCCTTTTAATATATGGATATAAATTAGATACATTCGACTATAAATATTCATTAGAATGATAATTGTTTTTCTACATAATGATATTTTATTTATAATTTTTAGACATTAAATTATTTATTTTATTTGTGACACAATGATGATGTAGTAATTAACTTTTTAATGAATGATTTAAATAATTGATATTATAAGTAGCCAAATAAATTTAAATTGAGGATTTTTATGAAATCCAATAATTTTATAAGTTAATATGACATAATAGGGTTGATTAAATAGTTTTTGTTCAAAGTAATCATGATTTAATGATTTTCACAAAAACTGAATACTAAATAGTGTCAAAATTCAAATAATTGTGTTATTAAAAGAAATACTATATTATTAATTGATATAATATTCCTAAAAATATATGGTTCTGGAAAAAGACTTATATAAGGTTATATATATTTCTAAAGAACCACATGTGTTTCTTTTGGAATATTATGGTATGTTTATTAACCATATAATATGAAAATATATCGGTTGGTAAAAATGATTAATTCTAACAGATATTAAATTATTTTGATATTGTCTATTTCTGACAACATTTTTTACCAATATATATTTCTATTTATATTAGTAGTTCAACATCAACAAATATTTTATGAACATTTAAATTTATATTATTATCATAATAATAACAATAACTGATTTACCGATAAATGAATATGGTATTATTAATTATTATTAGCAATTAATTTTTTACCAAAAATGAATGTATATATATATATAAATATATATATATTACCATTTAAAAACATATCAAATTTTTATTAATTAAAATATCCAGAATTAAGATAATATTTATTGATAATATATATATATAATGAATAAAGCTATGAGTTTTTACATATATAATATTTATATTTATATACACACACACACCCCCACGTATGAAAAAATGTTTTGAATATATATATATATAAACACAAATCAATAAAAGAAAAAAATGTTATGAATATATATATACACCCCCATATATGAAAAAAAAAGTAAAACACCTATGAACACCCCCCTGTCTGGTTCCCTGCGACCCCAACCTCCCCATCCATAAGACACTATTACCCTCCCATAACCCTCCCCACCCATCCAGTTCCCCGCGACCCCCAATCCCCAACACTAATACCCGGTCCACCACCCCCACCCCCACCCCATATCCTTCAATGCCTATGAACCTCCACGATCGACTACCTACGCTGCCACCACTCAGCCTCTCCTGCCTCCCCCACCACCACTCGGACATTACGTCTCCCCAATCAGCAACCTCCCCAGCCATTGATCAGCGTCCACACCTCCCCAATCGACCTCCATCACTCAGCCTATGCACCTACCCAGTCATCCACCTCCCCCGCCATCATTCAGCCTCTGCACCTCCCCGATCGGCCACCTCCCCCACCACCATTCAACCTCATTAACAGCCTCCCCCGCCATCACTCAGCCTCAAAGCCTCCCTGATCGACCGCCCTTCAACCCACATGCTAGTTTCCCTGCCAGTTCCTCTCCCATATCCACCTATACTGCCCTTGCTCAATGATTGTCACCTCGTGTCTCGACATGTTTCTATTTGTGCAGTACATTTTGAACCAATAAAACCAGGTATTCCTTCAGCGATGTTATTAAAATTTCTCCCTGGAATTTTCTTTTCCCACAACATTAGGGGTGATAGTTGGTCACTTTTACCAATTACTCACACATAAAACATAAATGGAACCATGACATTCAATTTATATTGGATAATTGGGGGTGAATAGGGCATCATTGTTAACAATAAACAATTTATGTCAGGACTTAATATGGACGTGTGTTCTAATCTCATGGATTTCAGCTTGTGTTCTTCTTGACTTTCTATGAATTTTATTTTAAATCTTCACTCCTTGTCAAAATAGTCATCAACTGCTCTAATTTGAGGGAACTCTCTTTAGATTTTTGTATTTCAGAAAATTGTAATGCTGATGGTCTACGAAGGAGTTTCCCAATGTAAATGAATATACAAGTTTCTTTAGTCTAGTTATCTCATGGTTTTCAACTTGCTCTAGTGGCTGCTAACTTTTGGATTTTACAGATGCTCATATTGATGCTTGGATCAGAAATCACTGATGAATCTATTATTTACATTGCCTCAAGCAATAATTTTTTAGAATTGCTTGATATTAGTGGGTCTAGCATTAGTGACAACGATATTGGTATTATCTACAACATGTTCTTTGAGATTCTTTCAAGACCCTTACTGTCTCTCTACCCTTAAATAACATCGATTTCTCTTAAATTTCCCACAACTCTATTACTACTTTTCGAACTCATGATATTTCTTCTGTCCATATCTGGTTCCAATCCCCAAACCCCAATCTCTAAAAAATGATAATTAATAAGTATATTAAACTCTCACTAGAAAATGTTATGTTATTTTTCTAAAGATGATAATCAAACATGGAAGGATGAAAAAGATGAGTATGCTAGGTTGTTATGGTTTATATTTGAGTTTTCTCTAGTCATGTGATTGGTTCTTTGTTCAACCCCTCTTTATGTACTCAACATGTGAATTTCTATTGTTGGATCGATATTTAGACTATCTAAAACTAAAATTTGAATTTCATTTTTAATTTGCATCTAGGATTGCTACGTATTTCCCTTATTGACAAAGAAATTTCTCATGAAAACATATGTATAGTATTAATGACATTGATTTTGATTTATAAAAATGTTGATAAATTTTTTCTTCTTAGTCATATTGATTCTCTAGTTTCCAAAATTGTTAACTTTTTCCAATTCTTGTTGATAACCGCCATAAGAAGTCGTGTAGGTATTGTGTGTTCTATCCATTATAGATCTTATTCCATTAATAGTAGTGAGTCATAGACTTATTATTTATGATCACTCTCAATTAGCAGAAATAATGATAAAAGAACATTCATTATCTTTGTAGATCTGTTTCCATTATAGATGAGGACTAAGATCTTATTGTGGATGTGGTTTATCTGAGATAAGATATTTTTTCCCAATTCCTCTTCCCTGTTCTTGTAATCAACCCTATTTAGAGTGATGGTCATTAGAAACCTTATGATGAATGTGTTAAGCCAGAAATCCAGTAAAATGACCTTATCCGCCATTTTTGGAAAACTGGGATAAGATTTCTATCTCAAATGAATCCTTTGGATGGACGCGACAACAACATCAAAAGGGAAAAATCACTTTGAATTTAATTCCAAACTCACCAAAAAAATGAGAATGATAAATTTCATGACATGGTAAAAATTGATTGTTTTATTAAACATTTTTTCAATGTGCTCAGTGATGATAATAATATGGGAATAATGTCTTTCTTTATTATTATTTTTACATACTGATTCCTCTACCTCTTTTTGATGAAAAGAATAATGTTGTTGGAGTTTTGACATTGACATGTATTATTCCTTCGATGCCATGATAATGTGTATCATGAAGAACCTGAATGAGTAACATCATCCATAGTTGGTTAGGGACTATGTGGCGTTGTCGGGACTGCATGTTTAAGGTAATATATTGATGCATCATTATTATTTTAGTGTTCTTACTAACATCTTAATTCTCCTCACCTCTTTATGATGCCTTGGTTTGAAATATAGTATCTATTTTAGTGTTCTCACTATCAATATACTGATGACTTGTTCATTTATGCAATCTATGCATCATCCATATTTGTAATCTAAGTAGAATCCATGTGTGTTTATTATTGTGTGTAAAATCTAGATTCTATGTACTATTTGTGAAATCTGTAATTTTCATTGTAGTGAGAGGGTGAGTATTGAAGGCCATACCATGTGTAGAATCTATGTACTATTTGTGAAATCTATGATTTTCATTGCAGAGAGAGCATGAGCATTGAAGGCTAGGCTCATATGGTCTTCCCTATGGCGTAACATTACCATCTTTCGAAGGGGTGGTATGAGGCCACAGAGAAGAGGCTGGATGTCCTACCCATAGAAATATAAATGTTGAACATGTACCTCCTTGATTTATTAGATGGGTGAATCAATATTGGCTGAAAATTTTCAACTAGAAGGATAAGGAAAAATCCGCCTGATAAAAAAAGGTACATTCACCTCTCTTTCTCGTAATTAATCAATTGCCATGATATAGAGAACTATTGAAAATCTGAAACGTGCACTAGTAAAATCTGATGTGAGTGATTAGAAAGTACACTACAATTATTGGTAAGAGGAAATATTTTTTTACCTATTCATATTTTTATTTGGTATAAATAAAATGTAAATTTATGTCTATGCAATCTATCCCCTCACCTATTTTCGATATGGGTTTCTTAGTGTTCTACATTGCAAACATTGTCTGGATTTTACTTATATTTAACCCACGTCCTGTGTGTGATATATGGAATCTGGATTCTGTTTTAGTGTTCTCATTTCGTTCTCTTTGGAATATTGTATCTATTTTAGTGTTCTCATCATAATTGTTGATAGGGAATGTGAATAAGATAGAGATGTGTAGTAGATTGGGTGTTTACATTCAACTTCTAGTTGATGGGATCATCTAGTTTGGTAAACTGATGAGTTATGTGACCCCTCATTGTAAGTATTCTTGTCTTTTCGATGATTTCTAGGTTCTTTTTTCGCATTCCAGTGGTAAGGTATACATGTAATTATCATTTTATTTGAGGGATATCATTTTCATTGAGGGTGGGTAGCCTGTGTATCTTATTGAGTTTAATTGGTAATTTTCATCCTCAACCCATGAAATTTTAGTTTATTTTGAATGTCTTAAATTTTTTTATGGAGGTGTATTTGGATCACAGTTTGATATTCTGACATGTTTTTTTAATGTTAATTTATTCCCAGTTTTGATATAGTCACATTTTTGTGTACATTTATTTAAAAATAATTAACTAGTTACTTTTAATAATTAATAAATTTAGTTCATGGAATTAACATGGAAATTAGAAGAATATAAATCAACATGATAGAATGAAATTGAGTATGTAAAATAGTCTTTATAATAATAAGATTTAGGAGAAAAAAGTATCTTCACAGGAAGGTCCCCCTTGGGGGGTATAAAAGAGGTTGTTCATTATAATTAGAATAGTGGGTAATTAAATTTAGATCTGTATAATCTAGGTGGATAACTACAGTATCTTCCCATTAAACTTCTTCAATGGTTTTATTAATAGGGTTCTATGTATGTTGTGCTCTTGAGTATTCATGGGATTCCTAGTTGTACAGATTTTGTGTCACGTTCTTGGAGATGATTGTTGTAAGGTGGGTTATTGATATTGTTATATCCACTGACTATAAAAATATGATATTATTGGTATTTTACAACAAGGAATTAACATTTGTGTTGAAATTCCTACATTTGTATTTAACATACATTTGACTTTCAGCAAAGGTCGTACGTACAAAAAGAAAGTAAACATTCAAAACAAACTTTTATTTAGAAAAATATAGACTTGGAATATAGACTTGGAGCTGACATGGATGAGCTGGAGTTGTGGCTGCCATGGATGGGGCTAGAGTTGGATGAGATGGAGTAGACTGGAGCTATCATGGATGTGTCTAGAGCTGGCATGGATGGGATAGGGCTAGAGCCGACGTGGATAAACTAGAGCTGCTGGTGCTGGAGTTGCCGAGGATGATGGGTTGGAGTTTCTATGGTGGCTGATTCTGTTTGGGGGGATCTAGTGGAGGGGGGGGGGGGCAGGGTTGTCCAGAATTGTGGAAAAATCCTAGAGGGGATCTAAGATGTTCTATTTGTAATGAATTTCATTGTTAATATAGTTAATTATTGTCTAATTTTGAACATGTGTTCAAATCATTTTAGGTTTAATAATTAAAACATTTATATTATATATTATAAAATAATAAATATAATATGATATTTTACAAGAAATAAAAATCTATAATTTTTATTTAAATTTAATTTAAAACAAATATTATATATTCATAATATTATTACCAAAAGATAAATTAGTCACCAGAACCTCTTTCTAAACACTTTAACCAACATATATATTATTTTTTGGTAATATTATAATTTCAACAGAACTATTTTATCTATCGTAAAAACATTTAGCGGTAGGGCTTTTACCAACAATTTAGTGACAAGGACATATATATTGGTAAAACGTTTTACCAACATAAAATAAACTTTTACCAACAGATATTTCCCCATTGGAAAAAGTGAAATATTTTGTTGTGGATATAGCTCCTTGATTAATTGGTAGATCCCATGAGAAAAACATGTTTCTTGGAATAAGGCCTTGAAAAAATCATATAAGTGTTCTTGGCACAAGGCCTTGACTATGTGGTTATGATGTTGGGAATTGTGTATTTCATCATTATAAAAGTGGATATTGATATTTCATGTGGTTATTCTACTAGTAGAATATCCTTGATAATAATTGAAAGGGATTATTTGATTCTATATTTTCCATATTATCTTGATGTTTAATATTAATAGGCTTTTATTTTAGTTTTATACATTTACTTAAATGTTTATGCTTATTTATGAATTTTCCTGCAATATTTTTATCCTTACAGATCATCTGAGCTCACCCCTTTCTGTGTTTTATTCTTCCAAGGATGTGAAGAAGTATATTATGGTTGACCTGGAAGGATAAGAGAAAAAGATAATTGTTTTCAAAAGGTTGAAAAATGTTGTTGATTTTTTTATTTCATGATTAAATGTAAAACTGATGAATATATATTGTACTTAAAGGATACTAAACTGATCGGCCATTCAAGACATGATTCCTTGTATCATTCCAATGTTATTTAATAATGCACTGACTCTGGGTAACTAGGTTCAGGGCATTACATTTTTCCAGGGTGCCTTATGAGTAAATGTAGTATCCCTTGTATAGTAAGGGAATTTCCATGGGTACTTTACGTTCTGATATTTTTAACTATTTAAATGCACAATGATTAAATTTTTATATTGGATATTTTAGAATTATATATATATTTAGGTAGAAATTTACTATGACTGTATCTCTCCCCCTTTATGGGCCACCATTTGATATACAATAAGATAATTTTGATTTATTTGGAGACTTGGGAAATCACCCATAGATCCATAGTTGGTTTTGACCCATGATTAGAACCAGGAGAGCATGCGAAAAAGTAGTGGTTCCTAAAGATATTTAGAGGTAGACCATTTTTCCTTTTTTTATTTTGGACATGTATATTATATTGTTCTGTTAATTTCCTATTATTGATTCATTTATGAAACATGTATCATCATAGTTATATATGAGTCACATCTAGATTTTTTTTTGTATTCATGTATTAATAATTTATCTATTGTCTTCTTATTGAATTTTCTTCATCTACAAGTATGTTATTTACATTTCGCTATGTTTCACTATAGTAATGAAGACACAATATTACCTTGAACACACCCAAGGACTTCATATCTAGTCAGAATACTTTTTTTGAGAGATGTCATCGAGGTCATGATATCAACCAAACTTGGGGAAGTATTGAGTTGTGTATAGGTTGGGGATGATACAAAGTGTCCTTAGATCATTCATGTATGTTTTTATTTATTATTATGAAAAAATATATATGTATATGAAGGTACTGGAGTTGGATAATGATTTGTGCTTGGCCACAACTTACCCACATATAGGAAAATTTTAAATTTCTTCAAATTGAATTGTTTATTTGTGGATTTTTACATCTATAGTTGTTTGGATTCCACTGTGGGGTGAAAAACTTCAATTATGATATTTTTATTAACATGAAATTGGGATATATTGTTATTCAACACAATATGATGAGGTTATTCGACATCATTTTTTATTTAAGCACCTACTAAATTTCACATTCCAATAATTTTTTCATGAAATTTTGGAATCATTACTTTTTGAATGAAACTATGATAGGTTTTTTGATAGACATGCATAATGTTGTGATAGTGTTTTTGTGATGGATAGAGAATGTGATTCCAAAATTCATTTCACAAGGCGTATGGGCCTCTACGGCCTGGATAGTGACACAAATTATGGATCAATTATTAAATGTGAATTTTATATGGTATGTATTATATGGGAACCTAATTTTTTTTAAGGTGTCATATTTCTTCATGGATGGGGTCTTGGTGAAAATATTGGATTAAATTTTATATTAAATCGTTATATACTAGGATGGAATGTTAAATGTAAATTAAATGTAAAAGTGAATGTGGAAGAAGTGACTCGACATGGACCTGGTTTTTTATTGGGAATGAGGTAGTGTATCTATTGTGGTTTTGTGATATTTTTTAGTTTTTATAAGGAGTAGGATGTGTCCTATGAACTAATTTTATCATGTTTTTTTACCTATCCAATGAATTTTTTCAGTAAAATTTTATGTTTTTATTTTCTATAATTTGTGTATTGAAGTAAATATGTATGACCCCCTATGCTTCTCCAGATATACACCATGAGGGTTGTGACGATATGGCTCTGGTGGCCTCAGACCATGGGCTACCAGTGGATCCTCATTTAGTTCCAGTTGGGGCACCATCAATTATTCTTGAAATAAGTTCTGTGGTAGTGTTCCGAAATGGACTCTATCGCTTCATGGTTTCTTGACATGGACCATGATGTTATTCATCATATATGGATGTACTCAAACATGTTTTCTAGATGAAGTATCCAACATTATTTCATGGTAATGGTAGTCTAAAGTATGTTGAACTATGTATTAAGAATTTTTTTTTAAATATTCAATAATTATGAGACACCTCGAGAGATGAGAATATAGCTGAAGACAAATAAGCTTGAGCAAAAAGAAACACCCTGGTGGGATGTTTTGAACCATGTTAACATGATATAAGATATGGATTGTGTTTATTTCTAAACCAGGTTCTATGAATACTTCTACGCATAACTATATAGGAAAATAATGAAAGATAATTCATTCGTATAGAGAAAGGCACTGTGAATATTGTGGAATACTCGACACACATTACAGAGTTTCACAATTTTTCACTAAAGTACCTTACAAAAAAGATATCATCGGAGATATGATTTTAGGAAGGTACTATACATGCTATGAAATATCATGTCATTGTGTTCATATTGAACACTATTAATATAATTTTTAATCATTAATTAATTATGTTGTAGAACAAATGGAAATTTGGGGGTGTAGAACAAATTAGTGTATTCTTTCAATAGAATGGTTCAGAATCATTATGTAGGAAGATACATTTGGTGACCACCTCTGAGATGTGATCATGACTAGTTGTGATCACTGGTATCTTAGAGTTCTATCATCATTGTGTCAGATGTGGTAATCTTAAAATTATTTTATCCACAACCCAATCGAGTTCCTATATTTAGAAAGGATTTAAAATGTGTAATTTTTATGTTGGACCTCTCCTCTAACCATGATTTGTTGGGTTTCATCTCAAACATTAGGTTATAGAGAAATATTTTCAAGATCATGTTAAGAAGGGATTTGGAGATGTGGCAGTCGATTGGAACGAGATAGTGGTGGTCATGGTTGAGGTAGCCTGGAGTCGATTAAATCGAGACATAAAAGTGGGCCTACATGAGGATGTGAGGTTAGATCCCATGGTTGTGGTTCTGAATATATCTATTATTTACATCCAATCCTTAATTAATAGTGTCCCATACCATATACGGTGAGTGTTATAATCTTAGTAGCATATTTTATTGCATCATCTGTTTTTGATATAGGTGTATCACATAGTTTTATATCATCAAATTGGATGAATAGTCCTTGGCTCATTATACTGACATTTAGGTGTGTTGTTATGAAATACACTCTATAGGGAATTTGATTCCATGTTGTATGCTAGTGTATGGAGTAAAAACATGAGTACAGAGGGTTTCACTTATACTAAGATCATTATTTACACTCGATGATCTGGTTTGACATCATACAATTATCACTGGAGGTTGAATTTAACAAGACCAGAGTTTTATGTTTATACTCAAAAGGGTGATGGAGATTTACATGAATTCCATGCTGGACTAGAGCATCGTGGGATGACTGAGACGACAACCAAGATTTATAGTTTGTACTTGGATATTCAGGGATCATATCAGATGGAATTTTCTCTATTGTATATTCATTTCAGGGATGTGTTCCTGGTTTAATTATTTATATAACCAATTGTGATAGAGGTTGAGTTCTTCATTGAGCTAATTATTGAAGCTACAGCGGTATCAATTACTCTATATAGAGTTCCAGCAATGGATTTGTAGTAGATCAAGAGGATGCAAGATGATTTAAAGATAATGGAATTCTTTAGAACTAGTACTTTTACATGTGTTTTCATATCCTTTTGTGAAAAATTTGGATGGTACCATTATTATCTATGTGGATTATCAGAAACTGAACTATATGATGGTTAAATAATATAACCCCTTTCCACCAAAATATGACTTGTTTGACTAGCTTTTAATTTCTCAAGTGGTATAAAAAAATTATTTGAGATCCGTATATAACTCGATTCTTGTTCAGGCTGCATACATACATCATAAATGCGTTTTTAGTATCTATAGTATACATGAGTGACTAGTCATGACGTTCGGACATACAAACACACTTTTAGTTTTCCTGGAACCAATAAATAGTGTCTTCCAAAACTATTTGGATTTTTTTGTTGGTTTTAGTGAATGATATCAGGGTCAATTATCAAAATCTACATGGCCATGAAAGTCATATTGATATCATTTTGGATAAATTGATATTTTTCATTTATCTATTTGGATCACTAACTCCCAATTCTAGATGGATCATATTTACTTATTGTGTGGCATTATATCTGAGACATGAGTATCAGAAGACCTTGTGAATGTGAGAGATGTAGATTCCTAGGAGAATCCATAGAACATCATTGATATATATAGTTTATTACAGAAATATAGATATTACGTTCACTTCACACCTAACATCTCAAAAATTTAAATTCCTCTCACATAATTGATTAAGATGGGTGTGTATTTTATATGGTCATATTACTACAAGACTGCCTTTTTACATCTTAATTGGAGATTGACATCAGCGTTGATCCTGATACTTCTATTGCAGGGAATGAGAAACAATGTGTATTATGATGCTATAGTCGTCGAGATGAGATTGGTACTAATTATAGGGGTAGATTTTTGGAATATAGGTCTTAGTAGTTAGGAGACATGATCAGAATTTCATTTCATATAATCTTGAGTTCCCTATAGATGTTAATGCATTTATCATTTGGAAAAATTAATTACTCTGAGAGTGTTTTGTGTTGTACAGAGACAACAAAATCAGCATATACGTATTTTTATAGAGTAATCAAAATATGATGTTGTGACAGTGGGTAGGGTACCTATAATTTTAATAATTCGAGCATTCTTACACACCTATGAAGGTAAATTTTGTGGATGATTCACTGAGTATGAGGAATGTGTTACAATAAATTCATCATGCCAATAGTGAGTAGAATCTCAGGTATTTGTTCTCTACGATACACATGGTGGTGTAGGATTATTAGGGATATATATTTATATCATTTTTGATTTACCTATACCCTACTTCATAGAAGGAGGGTAAGGTATCTATCAGATATAGATTACCTAGTCCTTTGTAATAGTGGGTATGGTGAGGTTCCACCTCCAGGTTGGACGATAGGTGAAAATGAGATTCTATATTCTCATGGTCATGATTTGGTTAAAGTGGATATATTCAAGGATATGTAGTGAGAGCATCATGCATCAGATTATGAATTTCACCCTTGAGTTTCCATGGTTAACTATGATAGACACTATCAATATTGGTGGATGGGTATAAAGCATGAGATAACTAGATTTTTTATGATGTTTTCCAATTGTTAGCAAGTGATTTCATAACATCAGTCACCAAAAATAATTTAATAGTAGTTACCAATTTTGGAGTGGAAATGGGATGATGTCATGATTAATTTCATAAACTCATTACCAATAATAGAAAAAGGTAATTATAATGAATGGGTTGTTATTGGAAGAATAAAGAAGGCTGATCATTTCTTACTACTCATGTAAACCTTGAATTTGAATGATTTTCGATGTTTTTTATCCTTGAGGTATTAAAATATTCATGGGGTCCCACACAATATAATTTTATATTGAGATAAAATCTTTACATATAATATCATCATGATTTATAAGAGAACACTGGTACGCAGGTTCTTATGACCACAATATGCCACCCTCGTACTGATATCCTGTGAGATCGAATGATAAATTTTCATGAGTAAATGTTGTTATGATGAATCCTATATTTTTAGGGCTATTGGGACAAACATAATTCCATGTATGAGTTCACATGAAAGAATATTTATCAATTGATGGTACATATGGAACACATGAGGCATTGTATGGTTGGTCATGCACATCAACTGTATTCTGGTTAGAGGCAGGTTCGGTAGCTTTACTAGGACTATATATCATCCATGATACTTCATGGATGGTATAATTTTTTCATAAGTTAATTACTACTACATAGTATCAATATAATTCTAATACAAATCACTATAAAATAAAACTAGAGTTCAAGGATGGTTATAAGGTCTCATTAAATTTTACATCAATGATGAGAAATCGACGGATCATGGGACAATGATTTAATTCCCTATGACATTTCAGGTTATCCAAGATTCTGGAGAGAGTGGGGTGGGTTACATAGTGGTTTCAACTACGTTATTGGTATTGAGACATGCATGAGGTTATCCATTGATTTTATCTACAATACTATCACTCAGACCCATATCATTCCTTACATCATGAGTTTGCTGATTTATCGAAAGATTCCTTCATTGAGGAGCATATAATTCATATCGTAGACAAGAAATCGAAGGTTCTCTGAAGAGTATTAGTTCTTCTAGTGAGATTTTTATTGAAGAAAAAAAGTTTACATGATTATACATAGGAGTGTGGGGTGGTCCACATACATACTCAATGGCCATTGTTGATCTCAGAAAGGTCTTGAATACACTTCAATATGATATTCTGTGATGAATTTCATTAAGGGAGGAATTTTTTATGAACCTGGGTTTTTGTTTAAATTAAGAATTAGTTTTTCTTTTGGAATCTTTAAATCTAGTGTATTGTAAATTCCCTTTGATGTAATGAAGGTATCTAGGGATTTGGAGGATTTTTGGATGCCAATGTCCTATGTTGGGGGGGGGGGTGGCCTATGGTATGGTTAGTTAAAATCATGTTAAGAAAACCTCGTGTTTTGATAAATTATGTGAGAATTGGGTAGAGAGTAGGAAGAGATTACATAGTTATGATAAAATATATTTTTTGTTTTTCCCAACCATGCAAGATTATTTTTTGATATTGATAGTGGGTTTATTCAAAATTTCAACTAGGTTATGAAAACCAAAAGAAGTAATCATGCATGTTCTATTATTCTATAGCTAATTGTGCATGGTTTATACATGGTTTCATAAAACATGCACCTAAACCATAGAACTCATAATTTTTGGATATAATTATATTTTTTCATTATTAAATATTAAAAAACAATCCTAATTCTATTTTCATTCAACAAACTACAAACTCTTAAATTTTTGATCCCTTGTGATAGAAAAGTCTTGGATTTGATCTTTTTCTTTAATATTATATTCAATTAATGTGAAGAAGGATTTTTTAGATCCACATTTGTGAGTACTCGATTAGATTTTACTCTTTCATTATTCATCTTCCTCTCGAAAATTATATTTGTTTGTGAAGAATGAATTTCCCCATTTTCATGTTCTTCAACCATTCTTAATTATTATCCTGATGTGAGTCAAATAAATATATTAGTATAGATTATAACTCTAATAACAATATATGGTATGTGTTATATATTTTACCTATTATTTTTTGTGCTTTATATATGTATATTTCGTTGTTCCTCCCACTAGAGAATAGGTTTTAGCCCCAAAAATGAACAATATAATTCAATTATATGTATTTGGCCCAATTGGGGACACCCTTAGGTTCCTTTGAAATGAGATGGTAGTTTGTTCCCCGTGGAACACCATCAATAAATTGTTACCCATTCCTTTTCGTTCATTTTAAACCACGTAATGGGTGTGTTTTGAGAATTCCTAGTTAAAAGAATCCCATATAAAAATTAATTAAAATTAATTTCACCTTTCTGAGATGGATTACCTGTAATTCATTTTAATGAAATTTACTAAATGATTTTTGGTATTTGAATTACATAAATGGATTATATATAAATTATATTAAATGAGAATTTAATGTCATGAAATTTCATTGATTTTATTAAATGAAAGTTATGGAATATTAGTTTTTATTTTTTGGTATGAAATTGTAATGGTATTGATTGAAAAATTGTTTTAGGTGTAATAAAAATGGTATTGGATTACTAGGTTGATACTCTAATTATCTTTTTCTGATATATATTCATTGGATGTTATTACATGGATCATGACATGGTAGTTGATTCCTTTGAGAGTGATGTCTCCTTAGGTCTTGATTTTGTGGGATTCCATGTGACTTTCGGCCATGTGGATGAACTATTTCTATGGAGAACAATGGACATGTTAGGAGAAATTATCCTTTGACCCAATTTCATGCAAAAATGAGATTTCATCGGGATGCTCTTAAGACTTGAAAAAAATGACTCGACCTTCTAGAACATGGATCTAACCCCTTATGTATAACTCTTTGAGTATACGATGATGCCTTGGTAATCGTGACATGTATGTTTATATGGATCGGTCATGAATGTTATGATTCTTATATATATATAGGAAGTTCATTGTTGATATTGTTCCATCTTTTTTATTGAATGTTCATTTTTTATACTCACTTATTCATGAATCAAACATATTTGGAAATTTATACTTGTTTTTTAGGGATCCTTGTGAGCCTAGTCAGTATCACATTCTTAGTAGTGGATATTCCAGGAGCACATTACATTTGATTACTACATACATGTTTGATTGTACACAGTTTTGATTTTTATATTGTGCATCCTAGAATTTTATCGATTCTTGGGTGGTTACCTACTGGGATTGTATATCACACCATGTTTGGAAATCCATTGGGATCCCGAAGATATTTTTTGGATGTATGTAGTGACAATTTCAAAAACACACATTTTGAGAGAACATTTTGTGCCTTGCATAAGAGTAGCGGAGTATGAGATTGAGGTGAGGTTCATGATAAAATTTAAATGTAACATTTTTTCATTTAGGTAATTTAGAAACTTGTATTGTACTATATTTCAATTTACTAGTTTGGTATGTTTGTAGATACATGTCACAACCCATCCCACGGGGCCCATGCCCTGACTACCACAAGCTTGCCTTCCATAGGCCAGGGGCTTGCGACTAGCACCAAAGGCATATTCCCTAAAACATGGAAGGCATTGCCTTTATAACCTGTAACACAAATAACCAACCACATAGCTAGATATAATCTCAAGTAATCTGAATAGTAAATTGAGTGAGTACAGTAAGTAAAAATTGTCTAGAATACGGTCCCGAATTTAAAGAATAAGGAAAACTGGAAAACCATGATAACTGATTGGTGAATAGCTACTCTTGGATCCTCCACCATGGATCCTACTTGAAGGGTATGTACAACTCATGAACGAATGTCTCTGTAGATTGCTTCATCTAACATCCACCTCCAAGAGACCTCTAGTACTGGAACACTCTTCCTCAGTCAGCATTGTTCGTCATCTACGCCAAACATAATGAAGTACAGGAATAGCCCGTGCATGGGTGAGTATGACGATACTCAGAATGGACACCAACACACTCATGGTCTCACAAAATCCACAAAGTATAACCACAATGTATGGAAACAATTGACAACCCAACAAAGGTATATGGACATACATATACCTATTTTATTAGTTGAACCGATCTCAATCATGAGGAAAACACAGAGTCGAACTGCAAATCCACATGCTCAACTGTTCCACCAACGAAAAAATACCATGAGGGAAAGCACCACACAAGTACGCCACACAAAAGAATACCACCAGGGTATTACCACGAAGTAAAGTACCACATAGTTATAGACTCATCTCACACTAGGTATAAAATAAGTACATTAGTAGAGATGATTAGATGTATCTACTAATTCATCTTACTCTATTAATAAGTAGACCCACGAAGGGTCCCTAAGTGCTGACCCACATATTATCGCTCGGCGGTGACCCACACAGGATTTCTCAGTGCTGACCCACACATGATCTCTAGGTGATGTCCCACATAGGATCATTTGGGGATTACCCACATAGGATCACTTACTGCTAAACCACACAAGATTGCTTGATGTTGACCCACAAAGGATCACTCTTTATTCTTCACATCACAGTCAGCAATAGGGTTCCCAAACTATGATTTCTTATCTCTAACAGGGTCCTATACACAAGCCACTTGTCAATACTCAAACTAAAACTATGTATATTGAAAAAGTATCTCAAATGTATGCCATTTCATAGGGGTCTCATCATAATTGATGGTGCGTCAATCAGACACCCGATCTGTGAGTTATTAGCCTTTTAGTGCTGAGGTCCTGGTTGGATTCGTGCTCAATCCAACCCAAACATTCCTCAACTTTACCCAAAACGGTAGTGGGGTTATACCAAAGAGACCATCTCGCCCCATGGTTTACAATTCCAGTGACGATTTTTGAAATGGACGCGTGGTGCCAAAGTTATGGCCATTAGATAGAAAGGATCATAGCTGGTCTGAGGCCGGTCCAACCTGGTCGGACTGACCCAGCCTAACCCGGCATAAGCCATCCCGACCCGGTTTGGGTCGACCCGGCCCACTCTGGAAGGAACGAAAGATTGCGAGGGGTTGTGGAGGGTCGTAGGGGCTGCGGGGGTCCCGTGGGGCCGTAGAGGTCGCGGGGGACCGCGGGGGGGGGGGGGGGGAGATTCAGAAGGCTGCGGGTGGCAGAGCATCATGGGGCGCGAAGGCCGTGAGGTGGAGGAGGCTACGGGTGGTGGAGCGTTGTGGGTTGTAAAGGCCATGGGGTAGTAGGGCGGTGTGCCCTCGCTAGAGGCCATCTTGAATGGCCTCCCTTCGTTCATCACCTTCGTCACGGTTCTCGAGTTCCATCTATGCCAACCACCAGCACTGGTCGTAGACAACTTTGTGAATATCACACAAAAGATCCACAAGATTTACGTGGAGGTCGGGCCATTTTTGTTTGGACCGTATCCTCCACATAAGGGTGGTAGTGTACGTATAAAATAAGATGATTCATTGTGAGAGGAAATTTAACATTGATCAAATTGAAAAAAAACCCTACCTCATTCATTTGATTGCATCAATGATAAGGGAAGGATGGTCGTCAATTTAATATTTCCCATGTTAGAGGATGTCACAAGGATGAAGTCGAAGTCATGCGTCAATGTTCTTCATTATAGGTGCGTTCTTCGTTGGATTAGTGTAATTCTCCCCAAAGCTATTTCCCTATCCTTTTCCAAAAATCATCCACCAATACTCCAAAAAATTAATTATCAAACATTATAGAATATGTTGGAATAATTTTAAATTAGTTTAATTATTTAATTGAGTTTTTATGATAAATTAAAGGGGGTGGAACCCTTGAAGTGGGGGGAGTTTAAGTGGATTCCCACATTTAAGAGGGTGTTCAAGTGGGTTTTAGTCTCGGGTGGTCCCCACCACCATAACCTCTCATCGGAGGTATAGTTATGGTGGGACCCACCTACACAACCCCTCATGAGAGGTTTCGTTCTCTTGGTTCCCACCTATTAAACCATCAACCTGGGAGGTTTCAACAAATAGAAAATAAAAAATAAGTTTGTTTTATTTTATTTATATTTCCAAAAAAAACCCAAAATTATATCTTTCACCCTCGACCTACTGTGGTGGAGGTCACGGTATCCTTAAGTGAATATCGGCACAGCGAGTTCAACGGTGCCCCCAGAATTTAATTCTGAGAACCAATTCAAATGTTCAAAAAACATGATCGAACATTTACTCAATGTACCAGAAATAACGTTCAGAAATTCATTCTGGGCACTCTGGGCCTCTGAATCACGGGCCTTCAATTTTCACGGACTAATAAAACACCCATATATTAAAAAAAATTGCACGGAAATTATTGGTCTTTACATCCATCCCACCTCAGGGCTTTACGTCCCCGTAAGCCACAACTCAAAACTAGGAAAGCAAGTGGTGGTAATGAACACGAATCTGAGCATCCTGCTCCCATGTTCTCTCTTGGAGGGTGTCAGTCTTCCAAAAAACTCTCACCAGAGGTATCAACAACCCACAAAGGACCCACTCCTATCGATCTTCAATCTCTAATGGATCCTCTATAAATGTCACCCCATCGTCGATGCCCATCTCGTTGTGGTCGATGACGTGAGAAGGTCCGTGCATGTATCACCTCATCTGGTATACGTGGAAGGCGTCTTGCACTCGGTGAAACTAAGAAGGAAGATTTAATCATTAATCCACCTCACCAACACTTCTGAGGACCTGAAAGTGTCCAATGAACCTTGGAGATAACGTTCTACATCATCCAAATCTCCAAAAACCTCATCGAGGTGAGACCTGTAGAAAGACGTGGTCACCATCCTCGAACTCCAGAGGTCCCCATCTCTGGTCAGCATACATTTTCTGCTTGCTATGGGTAGTCTTCATCGTCTCCTGGATGATATGAATCTTTTATGGGGTAGCCATTTCCATCTATGGCCCCACTAGTGCTGACTCACCTAGTTCATTCCAGCATAAAGGTGATCTGCAAGGTCGCCCGTACAATTCCTAAAAACGTGTCGTCCCAATGGTGGAATGATAGTTTCTATTGTATGAAAACTCCTCCAAAGTAAAGTAATCATCCTAGCTACAACGGAAGTCAAGGATGAAAGCACACAACATTTCCTCGAGGGTCTGAATGGTCCGATCAGTCTGTCCATCCTTCTGCGGATGGAAGGCGGTGTTCAAACGAAGCTACATCTCAAAAGCCTCCTGCAACACCTTCCATAGCCTGGAAGTAAAATGGGTATCACGATAGGAGACAATCGTCGAGGGTTCTTGATGTTCCCTCACAATCTATTGCACATTGTGACCTCCCAAGCTCTCTACTAAACCCTTATATCTGATCGGTAGGAAGGGGGTGACTTGGTGAGTCCGTCAACGATCACCCAATTTGAGTCAAGTCCCCTGGGTGTACGGGGATTTCCAATCACGAAATACATGGATATCCCATATCACCTCCACTCTGGGACCTCTAAAGGGTGAACCAAGCCTACTGGTACCTGATTCTCTCCCTTAACTTGCTAAAAAATGAGGCATTGAGAGACAGACTCTGCTATTACATTCATCATTCCCAGCTACCAGGGATATCGTGTGAGATCATGGTACATCTTCTCCACACATGGATGTATATCAAGAGGCGATGTGTGGAACTCCCTCATCAGTTCCTCCCGAAGAGACACCGGTACCATGGTACGTCCCTTGAAGTGGATTACATGCTCCCCACCTTCATAAAATTCCTCAGGTACCTGTCATGTGGATATCTGAGCACGTCGAGTCTCGTAGTCAGGGTCCCAGCATTGGTCCTCTCTGACTCTCTGATGAAGTGGGGGAGTGACTCTATGGGAATAAAGAAATGATGATCCATCCTGATCCACAAAGGATAACTACAAAGTGGCCAGCTGCTCTGTCACCTCACCTAGTAGCTATATACCAAATCTCTGGCTGAGTGAACCTACTACAACGTTCCACTTCCTACGAGTATATACTATCTCAAATTCGTAGTCTTAGAGGAACTCATGCCAACGTCTATGTCTCATGTTTAGGTCCTTCTTAGAGAAGATATACATGAGACTCTTGTGATCAGTGTAGATTGGAAAACTCTCACCCATAAAGTAATATCGCCACATATTCAAGGATAAGACCACTGCTACTAACACTAGGTCATGGTTGGCTTATTTTTTCTCATGATGTCTCAACTGTTGTGAACCATATGCAATCACTGCTCCCTCCTGCATCAGGACACATCCGAGTATAATCCATAAAGTGTTGCAGTAGACTACGTACCCTACGCCCTCCTACAGTATCCTAAAGATGGATGCACAAGTCCGCCTATGCCTAAGATCCAAAAAACTCTGGTGGCATCTCTCCATCCACGCGAAGGATTTCCCCTTATTCGTCAATGTAGAAAGTGGTGCTGCAACTCTAGAGAAATCGGGGCACAAACCTCTAGTAGTATCCAACAAAACAGATAAATCTTTGTACCTCCATCACACTCCTGGGAGGCTCCCAATCACGTACCACCTCAATCATCACTAGATTTACTACAACTGAAGCCTCTGATATGACATGTCTCAGAAAGTGAACATCATAGATCCCGAACTGGCACATTGAGAGCTTACATAACGTTGGTGCTCTCGGATTGTGTCTAGTACTACCTGCAAATGATATGCATTCTCATCCTCAGTATTTGAGTAGATTAGAATGTCTTCGATGAAGTCTACTACAATGAGATCAAGGTATGGATGAAATATATTGTTTAGGATTCCCCTTAACACTGCTGTAGAATTTGTTATGCCGAATAGAAAAACCAAGAACTCATAGTGGACGTACCGACATCTAAAATTGCTCTTCTTCACATCCTTGTCTCGTACTCTAAGATGGTGATATCCTGATCTGAGGTCAATCTTCTAGAACCACCATGCTCCCTTTAGCTGATCAAAGTGGTTTTCAATCATACGAAGTGGGTACTTGTTCTTCACAGTCACCTGGTTCAGGCGTCGATAGTCAACACAAAGCCTCATGCTCCCAACCGCCTTCTTGGAAAACAAAATTGGGGCTTCCCAAGGAAAAACAATGGGCTGAATGAACCCATACCCTTGTAAGTCCTCTAGATGTACCCTCATCTCACGAAGATCCTTCGTAGCCATCTGATACTATGGTATGGATGTCGGTGCCGTCCCCGGGTACAATTCAATGTAAAATTACACCTATCTATGAGGAGGTAGACCTGAAACATCATCAGGGATGACATCCACATATTGTTCCACCACTACAGGATAACTCAGACTCTCCACATATACTTCTCTGAGGGTAATGCTAGCCAACGGATGAGTGATTGTTTGCACTCTTCTCTGGGTAAGTCAATCATATGTTGCAAAGTCTCCCTTCTCACTAGTTAAGGTAAACCTAGTCCCATCCATGTAGACACACCACACTTTGCGCCAAATACAGTCAATTTGAGAAGTCACTGTAGCTAACCATTATATACCCATGATGATGTCATAAGGCCTTGATAAAGCTTCTAAGAGATCCCAACCGAAGATCTCCCCTCATAGAGTAAGATCACACGACCGACACCAGTGTGTAATCATAGTATCTACTCGCGTAGGAGTCTCTATCCATAAGGATCAAGCCAATGACTCTATCAGAATATTTGAGATTCTAATGATGGTAGTGGAAATAAATGAATGAATAGAACCATTTTCTATAAGCACTACATCTAAGGTAGAGTTGAAACACATTGTACCTCATATCATCTCTAGAGAATCGTGATCATAGGCCTCAACAGCCTGGAGCTGATCTCTCCCATGTCCTCCTTCTCTCTGTGGTCGGGCGGGACCACCTAGTGGTGGTGGCTATAACATCTCGATATGTCTCCCTCCACAACCTACTTGACCAGATCCTATTACATGTCCACCTGCTCCCTACGGAGTACCTCGATGGAACAATTGTCTCTGTCTGGGCTGTCCTTCGACCATCTACTGATCATCTGTACAGCAGGTTGGACAGTCACGAGCCATGTGACCCTACCTGCCACATGCGTAACACTGCCTGCTCTTGGCATGACTGGAAATTCCTCGGGTGCCCCGCATAACCGACCGTAAATCTTGTTGTCATCCACCTGTATGTCTGATCCTCTTATACCTATACGACATATGTCTAATGCCAGATGCAGAAGACTCTTCTACGTGACGACTGGTGGTGGTTCTCACTGGTGGTGACTACTATGTAAGGTAAATCTCCAATAAGAGGGCTCTCTCCAACACCCCTTCCTGCATCGGGATGCTAAGAGAAATCATTGAAGCCTTGATATCTAGTACGAGTACCTGCCTAATGGACCGGGTCCCGATGAATGCTTCCCGCACTATATTCGTGGAGTAACATTAGAGGTCAGTGAACCTCGCTGAGTACTGAGCATCAGTCATGTTGTCTTACTCCAGATGAAGAAGCTCTTGTATGCGCACTGCATGAAGGGTCACTGAGACAATCTCTTCCCGAAACAGGCTCTCGAAGTTTACCCAGAGAAGCATCAACTCATCATGAACTTGGATCATTAAGCTACACCATCTGTCTGCTGCTTCCTGTAAAAGGCTGGCGGAAAGGATCACCATGAGATCAGCTGGTGTCCCTACCAGTTGGAAAACACTTACTATAGCTTCTATCCAATCCTCAACAACATGTGGGTCTGTCTCTCCCCTGGACCTGGGTGACCTCTAGCGCTGGAACTCATGCAATGCGCTTTAGCAGCATGCAACCTCTGCTACTAGGGTTGGTGGAATGAGTGGCCCAATGGGTAATGGTACCACTAGTTCATCTGCCGGTGCCTCAACTAGAAGAGGTACCTATACCAAGGCCTTGCCGCTCGGTGTGATATCAATGTGTACTATATTCGGAACCCTAGATTACAGTATATGTGTAGGAATCCTAAAAAAAAGTGTGGCATTATCAATAAGTTATACCTAGTGAGCTGACTCAAAGAGTTTACAATGAAGACTCTTGAAAACACACACACAATCAGTGTATTTGTACACTAAGTCATAAATCAGAAGTTAGGGTCCTGGTGTTTGGATACGTCAGCCTCCAGACCAACACTCGATTCCCTAAACTGATAACCACACTAACTACACATAACAATATTGTAGTTAAAAAGATCAGTGTCCTATATTCTACCGTAGATCTGATTCCTCTAATACAAATTTGTCATAGCCCATCCCCCGAGGCATGTTCCGTGACTACTCTAAGCCCTCCATCCATAAGACAATGGCTGAAGACTAGCACTGAAGTCGTATTCCCTAAAACCGGGAAGGCATTGGAATTATGACCTCTAATACACACAACCAAGCACACCGCAAGATATAAACTCAAGTAAACTGAATAGTAAACAGAGTGAGTAATGTAAGTATAAAATGGCCAAAATAAAAGCCTAACTAGAAATTAAAAGGAAAACTGGAATAACAAGACAACTGATAGGAGAAATGCAGCTCTTGAATCATCCACCACGGATCCTACCTGAATAGTACATACCGCTCACGAATAATCTTCTCTGTTGTTCGCCTAGCCTAACATCCACCTTCGAGCTATCTCTAGTTCCAGTACCCTCATCCTCAATTAGTGTTTTCTGTCGAATTCACCAAACACAGTGAAGTGCGGGCATATCCCATTCACGAGTGAGTATAACGATACTCAGTAGGGACCATGAGACCCTCAAGGAGTCACAAAATCCACAATAGATAACCACAATGTAAGGAAAAAACTGATATCCCTACCTTGGTATCTGCCCATACATATACCTAACATATCAAGTAAACCCATCTCAATCATGAGGAAAACACAGAGTCCATCTCTAAATCCCCAAGATCAACTATTCCAGAGAGGATGAAATATCACAAAGGAAAGTACCACATAGGTATTCCACAGAGAAGAATACCACCACAGTGTTACCACAAAGGAAAGTACCACATAGGTAATGACTCAGCTCACACCAAGTATAACTTCTGTACACAAGTAGAGATGATCAGATGTATCAACTAATTCATCTTAATCTATTAAGATGCAGACCCACGAAGGATCCTAAAGTGATTACCAAAATTAGTTTGCTTGGTGTTGACCCACACTGGATCGCTCGGTGCTGACCCACACAAGATCACTAGGTGCTAACCCACACAGGATCGCTCGGTGCTGACCCACACAGGATTGCTCGGTGCTGACCCACACATGATCGCTCTTAATTATTCATGTCACAACCAGCTACAGGGTTCTTGCACTATGTTCTCTTGTCTCAGGGATAGTTTGCTCCACAAGCCACTGGTCGATACTCCAACTGACATGATGTATAATGAAGATAAATCTAAAAGGACTGCCATGAAATAGGTGTTTCTACCTCAACACAATACACGGTATGTTAATCGGACTCCCTCTCTTTGAGTTATTAGACTTTTTGTCCCGAGGGCCCAGCTGAATAGATGTTTGATCCAACCTACTTGTACTTCTACATTACCCAAAATTATAGTTGGGGTATTCCAAAGGGACCGTATCTCTCAATGGTTGACTGCGTCATTGATGTTTTTTTAAATAGATTCCTGGTGCCAAATTTAAGGCCATTTAAGAGAAAAGCATGTAGCTGGTCCAGGTTCATACCAACTCAGTCAGACTGACCCGGTGCGCTGGGTGGTCTAGAAAGCCACGACAGTCGCGGAGGGCTGCTTGGTCTGTGAGTTCCATGAGGGGCTACAGAGGCCGTGGGAGGCCACGAGGGCTGAGAGGGATATGTGAGGATGCGGGTTCCGCGAGGGTGGTGTGAGACAATGGGAGGTAGGGGGAGGCGTGAGGCCGCGGGAGGCCACAAGTGACGTGAGGCCGTGAGAGGAAGTCGGTGGTGGAGGCTGCGGGCGGAGGAGTGCTTCAGTGCATGGAGTCTAGGGGGTGGTGGAGGCAGTGGGTGGCGGAGCACCGCGAGGTGAAGCGGCCGCGGGGCAGATGTGTGTCGTACCTTCACCAGCGGTCGGCCTAACCGGCCACCCTACATTCCTCACTTTCATCATGATTCTCGAGTTCCACTACTTTCAAAAACTTGATCCGATCACCAACACCATCACAAATATCAAAAAAATTATCCACAAGATTTTCAGAGGCTTCATGCCATGTTTGTCTTGCCCTTACCTACCGCGTTAGGGCGGTAGGATAAGGCTCAAGGAATATTATTCTATGTGAGAGGGAATTTATCATTGATGAAATTAAAACACACCCCTACCACATTCATTTGATGAAATCGATGAGGAGGGATGGATGGTCATCGATTGAAGACATACCACATTGGATGATGTCCTGAGGAAGAAGTCGAAGTCATTCATCGACATTCTTCATTGGAGGAGCATTCTTTGTTGGAGCTGTGTAATTCTCCTAGAAGCTCTCTCCTCCTCCTTTGACAAAACCCATCCCCCAATCCACCCTAAAATGAATTATCCAACATTATAGAATATTTTTACATAATTTAAAATTGGTTTAATTAATTAATCGAGTTGGTATTATTAATTAATGCGGGTGACACCATTAAAGTGGGGGGAGTTTAAGAGGATTCCCCACATTTGAGTGGGAGTTCTAGGGGGTTTTAGTCTCGGGTGGTCCCCACCACCATAAACTCTCAAGGGACCTTTAGTTTTGGTGGTCCCCACCACCATATTCTCTCATGGGATATTTAGTTTGGGTGGTCCTAACCTCTTAAACCTTAGACCTGAGATGTTTCAACCAAAAGAAAAGAATAGAAAAGTTTGTTTTATATTATTTCTCTTTCCATGAAAAAACCAAAATTATGTCTTTCACCCTAGACCTACTGTGGTCGAGGTGAAGGTCTCCATAAGAAAATACCAGCGTTGTGAGTTCAACGGTGCCCTCATATTTTAATTCTTCGCACCGATTTTCCAAAGATAGAAAAACATGCTCGCACATTTACTTAACGTACCCAAAATAAAGTTCAGAAATTCATTCCAGGAACTCCGGGCCTCAGAATCACGTGTCTTCAATTTTTGAGGACTATTAAAAATCACATATATTAAAAAAATTACATGGAAATTTTGTGTCCTTAAAATACATGTATCATAATATTTTTATATTAGAAACTTCTAGATTTTTTATATATTTATGTCCTATTTATAAATTTGTTGTATACTTTTTGTATCTGAATGTTTTACTTGAATGATATTATTTTTTCCCCATTGTTAAACTATAGTAATGTGGTCATATTATTCTAATGGGCACACTTTTGTCTCTCGAAGATTGTTGGAATCATCTAAAATTCTTGGATAAATTATTGAGGCCAAGTGACCAACCAGGTTTGGGGTACGTTTGAGTGGCATCAATGTTGAGGACATTACATAATACAAACCCATAACCTCTTGGGTAATATCCAATACCGTTCCAACATCTAATAGGAAATATCCTTCACCAAAACCTGTCATTGTCATTATATATAATGGAATAGAATGTAGGATGTGATGCCAAGACATCTATTTCACCTATATCCTAGATGTTGCAAAAACACCATAATCACAATTTTTTTTGAAATTATTATGGTTATAAATATTATATTGGGATTTTATAAAAAAATGACAATATAAGACATAGTGATATCAAAAAATACAAAAAAATGTTCAAATTCATCATATCTTCCTTAGTCAACAACACCACTACTTCACTAATTGACACCCACCCCAACATTTAGAACCACTAAATTCATCAGACCACACAACAACCTCAAAAACATACAAAATGTCAAAATTTAATTTTATGATCATATATTTATAAAAAATTACTAATAATAATCCAAATACATTTCATTAATTTTAAATTAAAAATTAACTAACCACATATTAAATATTATTCCCACACATGATTAAATTTACAATTCTTGTAACATATAATAAAATTCACCAAAGATAGATATAACACATTAATTTGATTCCATGATACTTATTATTAGAAATTTGATTCATTGCCTGGATAATAGGTAAAATAACATGAACACACCATAAGAGTGATAATATACCCCACTCAATTGTCTCAACTAAACCACATTACCAGAAATTTTTCCAACACATCCATCTTAGAATAATGACCACAATAAATTCACCACATCGAATCCGAAACCAAAACCCATGGAATACAATTATCGATTCAATAAAGAAAACAAAACACAACCATGTTGGCGACAAAAATGAAAATATAATCCATAATAAAGGTAACAGAAAATTAATAAATTTAGAATAATAATATCATCACAATAAATTAAATTATATCTTCATGTATTTACCAAAATTTCAAAATTATTAGAGTGATCTAAGAACGTTTATCCATTATGTAGAATTGGTATTATTATAGAATTCCAATTTCGATGGTCATCAAATGATTTATCACACACTCTCTACAAGAATAGATTTTTTTCAATCTCAAAGGAATATTCAAGAATTCAGTTTTAACCTAAACAAATAATAATATTCATAGAAATAATTCATCACTATAAGATGAAACCCATAAATTTTAAATTAATTTTAACCTAATATAGTCAGGTACCATTTGATATTTCCATTTCATAGAGGGGACCATATCCTAAACATATATAATAATATCATAAATGGATTTATCCATCTTTTACTAGGTAATGATGAAATATTCATGGGTAATCATGCAGTTGTATGACACATGGACTAACATGTGTACCTCGGTGTTGGACAAAATTTCATTCCACTAATTATATCAATGCATTTACATCCTTAATACACTTGTATTCATCCTCAGTTGAGGCATTTTTCATCCATATATCAATTATATCTTATTCATTTTATTACATTAATAAATAAAAAATAGAATCTGATAATGTTTCATGGAAATATCTTATATTAGAACAATTCCAAATTCCATCTATCCTCACCTCAATTAAGGGTATAAGATCGTTTTTATCAACATCCTAAAACATAATGAAAAAAATAATGAGTTGATCAGAATAATAAAAAAGTTTCTAGATCCATTATTAATATCTATATTTTTTGGTGTGATAGGATATGGTATTTTCTAGGGTTTTCCATAACAATAATCCAAAATTCATTCATTTTCCCGATGGATATTATCTTCGTGGACTTATGTAGAAAGAATAAACATTCTTCATTTTACAATTTATCCCTGATTTTATACCTTTTTCTTCCATGGAATGTCGAATTCCAATCATGATAATACCTCTTTAAAAGTATCAAATTTCATGGTGGAGTTACCGTTAAAGATTTTGGTCTCATGAAGAGGTACACAAACCACTTAATTGGGCCCTTTCTGATTATGATCATAATCTAAGCATGAAATTATACAATATTTTTAATTTTTGTGGTTGGCCTCCTATTATCACTCCTTAACATCTTTCATACCACTCTATTCAATTCCATTAAAATGACTCAAATGATTTAGGATAGGAGGATATATCATCATCCTTCGTTGATGTCAATGTCAGGAAAGAGGGTATAAATGTGTTCGGGGTGACCCTCTCATCAACTATTTCTACAATTTAAAACTACATTAAATATACAATAATCCATCAAATCCACTCCATGTGGATTGGAAATGAAAATCCACATAGGAATTTGGGGATACAGATATGAATCATGATTATCCATACAACCTTGGACGGTCATACGACAAAAAAATGAAATCCTATAAATTATCATTATTTTTTATAACACCACTATTTGAATTTTTGATACCATTAATAAAAATAGACATCATTATCAAGTCAATGTCATTGAAATCAGCAAAACACTCAATCCAATATGTGTTTTGAGAATCCAAACCAGATGTTGCAGGAGTACCTCAACAATAAAAAATTCATAATGTTTCAAATATTGTGTAAATTTAAACAATAAGATGGATATGATTCCAATCTAATTATATTATGATATCTTATATCACCATCGACAATGGCCTGTATAAATTTTCTAAGAAGTTTCAAGGTATCCATTTATGAGAATACTAAGGACTCAATATGGTAGTTCAAAATAGTCATATGAAGATCAAAACAAATGATTATTCCTAGTTTCATTACTAAGAAGATGAAGAATCACATGGTTTTGGAATAGGAGCATAAGGCCAGAATGATGTATTCAATCCATCAAAATAAAGGGATCATTATAATGATGAAAAAGGAAAACATAATAAACTCAAAAAAAGTATATTACCAATTTTCTATTACAGAACCATAAATGAGTGATATCATCATCACTTTCAAACATGATAAGGATAAAATGAGGGATTATAGGGCCCACCAACATTCTATGTTGAAGATCCCTTGTTTCATTGAATTATTTATCAAAAAATGTATATCAATGTATGATGGTGAGTGAAACATGGAAAAAACCTCAGGGACAATGGGATATATTTTTCATGGAGTTCTACAGGGGATAAAATACCTTCATCTAGTTAATAAATAGAGCTGATAACATCAAGGTGACATGATGACATAGGAAATAAAAAATTTAATTGAGATATGTTAAGGGGATGAATGTACAATATGTGATAACCATTGGGGGAATGTAGTTGGGAAATATGTAAAAGATGGTATATACCTTGGAGGAGAAATATTTCACTAGGAAGCATCTTCCAAACACGCTTCCAAACAAAAATTATTTTTAGAAACAAAAATAATAACACACAATATAAAAAGAAGAACAATAATTTTAGTTGAATATTGAATTACTCTTCTTTCCATAAACATTGATAAATATAATTAATTAGCTTATTATTCCTACTATTACAATCATGAATGTGAAAGAATAATGAAATAAATAACCACACATGAATAAAATGAGGAATATAAAAAGGATCCTTGACACCAAGGAATCCCTCATATTCAATGAACAGAAAAAGTAAATGATATAATATATAGAATTCCCTAATTTTTGAAGGAAACGCTCAATTAACATGGATAACACAAATGGACCACCAAAATATTATATGAACCATATCCTTAATCTTTGTAACATGATCATTTTTATCCACTATATATGAATAGTGGAAATCAATGTATTGAGGAGACGAGCGCACTATAGATTTCCAAAGCTCAAATTCCTAAAGGTACGAATGAAATCCAACGTGTGGGATTTGAAATATTCTATACAATGACTTACTATTCACTAAAAACCTAATAATAATGAAGTAAAATGAAGGGTTTATAAAATACATAAAAACGAAGGAACTAAAAACATTCATGGAGTAGAGGATCAATTAATATTATGAATATTCATTATTCCCACCAATTAAAGTTATGAAATAAATTTAGGTTAAGGATAGATCCAATGAAGAAAAATTCAAACATCATGGTGCAAAATCATGGAATTTAATCGGACCATGAAAAATTATCTAATGTTATGATCTAATTATGAATAGATTTCCCCATTTAAAATTTTACTTATAATATTTTCTCATCCATGTCATGAATAACCATTCACATCATGGAAACCCGTTGATGTTGTGACAAACCACCCATAGTATATTTTTATCTCCAAACCCAAAAAACCATCCCCATGTTTCCTTCTAACACCAAACATTCAAACAAACAATGTAATGGATCATGAATTCATTAAACCTTATAGATTTATCTTCTACAATTAAGGAAATGTAATATTATAATATATAGGAATAAAATCCATTTTAAGGGTTTAATATTACATATTTTTCCAAAACATGAATATAATAATTTCAATATTGTATTTTTAAATGATTTATTTTACTTCATAAAATCAGATTTTATATAAAATAGGTTTTAAATAATATTTATGCCATTATTTTATTATGATAATGTCATATAATTTATGGCATTATAACTATTTAAATTATTATCTATTCACATAAACATCAATTATTTTACAGCAATAATAAAAAATTACATTTCTATAGTATTCATAATCATAATAAAATGATGATGTTCTTTTAAAAAAAATTAATCTTAATAGGTTAATAAATTATAATGTTAACATAAAATAAAATATACAATGAAAAATTAAATTAATTGAAAAATTCCTTAATAAGACATTAACTTTTATTAATACTATTATTTAATTATTTATAGATGAATTAATATTTTATTTTATGGATGTCCTATTATTCTGAAAAAAATTTCTTAGTAGGGAATTAATTTTTCATGTCTGGTTTTAGATCAGAGATGAATGAAAAATAATTAACTAATCGTCATATATTTATTTAAATGGTTGATATATATAAAGATTTTTAGCTGATAAAAATAAACTTCCCTTATATTACTTCTGTTTAGTGAACGATATCATATAATAAATACATGCAGTTTGAATTAAATACAAAACACATGTTTATCACACCACTCATGAATATATTTATCACAGAGGTAACATTACATGATTCTTTTTTACATGTCACATACCTCATAAATTTATGTGGTGAACATCAATTCCTGTTCATATGTATATATAATATACATAAGGGGAAGAGGCATACTCAATGTTTAAAAAGATTGCACTAATACTGATTCCAAACATTTTAGGAGTAATTATTACATTCAAATAATTACTCCATTAACCCTAGATAACACATATGTATGGATAAATTTTACATAAATAATACTTATTGATATGTTTTATATATGAAAGGATTATAACTCATACAAATCTACTCCAAATATTTATTAATGATAATGAAAAACCATGGAACCTAAATAACAAGGGTTTTTAAAATTGTGAGAGTGAATCCCACATAACATGTTCACATAAAAAAAAAATTAACATTTTTTAGGAAAATGCCAGGAAGATATAAAACCCAACTCCATTTTTCCCTCATTAAAATAATATTTTCAAAGTATTTGGATTCCTTGTATGAATGTGTAATAGTAATTTTAATGTGATTGGTTCAATTAATTAAATCAATCCAATGATATAACACCCTCCATGGTACAATTCATTTTTTGGATTAGAGAGCATAATACACCTGCAGTTTGTCAGATTTAAACAATATATAAATTCATTTATTATGTGAATAATTCATTATAGCATAACGCATTGCCTATAAATTTTATTCATAAGAAGTTACACTGCAAATATAGTGTGAGATGTATGCCTTAAAAATCCATGAGGGATGAGGAAATAACAAACAAGTCCTTAGGGAACTAGAATTACTAAATAAATAACATCTACAATCTGCTAGATCTATATAATAAAAAGGAGGTTCCACCAAATATATTTCATGACTAATGGTTATGTTTTCCTTTAATGTATATGATGAATCCAATGAATAGTGTAGTAATGGTAGAAGTTACTCATTGAACCTATTATAAAATGGGAGGTAGAAAAATTTCCATATTTACGTCCAGAATACTTTCATTAATATATAAATTTGTTTTTTTTGAATTCCACCATGTTCGTGTATCTCCATTTGTGTGAAATAGAAAAGAGAACCACTACAATAAAGTGGGTCTCAGAACTATTTATATTTATTAGAACCCCCAACTAATTTCATGTAGTCCACAACCTAATTCCCCTATATATATTAATATTAAACGACACCAGGATGAACCACCAAATAATTTATATAAGTGAACATTCAAACAAAAATTATTTGGATACATTTCACATCCTTCTCATATAGGATAAATGTTGATGATTTTTGAAAATCATCCCTATGTATTTTACAATGACTGGGTAGTATCATTTTCCAAATTTCAATGAGTAGTAGATATCTTCGAGGAAGAAGGATATGTAACATGAAGATGATAATCCAATGTGGTGTGATTATATTTGACTCAAAATTCAAATTCAATAAGTCCATAGAATTAAATTTTACCCAAATGTTTAGAGACCATATAAGAGAGTCCACATCTATGAAGGAATACTACAATATATTATGATAATAAGAGAGAGAATAACCAAATATTGACTCAAAATTCTTGAAATAAAGACTGTGGTGGAATGTTGTTTCACGTTGGGAGGGATATCCATACATTTTTCAATTGGATTTTCAAGAAAAGGGGTCTTCCACCAACAAATATTGGACTGGTTGTAAACCATCCATTTAATGATATCTGAATTACCATTAAAAGAATACCTCATGGATGTCCAGATGGATCATGTAATGTAGTATTAGTACCAATTAAATTACATTGTGTTGAAACTACAAAAAAATATATCCTTGAGAAGAATCATTAGAAGTCAAAATACATTAGGTGAATTTAGGGAGAGGTTATCATTCATGTTCCTTGTATATTTAATTCCAATACATTGCATGTTTGTGGTTTTAATGATATATTTAAACTCTTCCCTGATGAAATTACATTAATGAATATAAAAATTATATAAAATGATTAAGATCATGTTTTGAAAATTATTATTAATGAATCCGGTACATCTATTGATAATGATGGTGTAAAAATATTTATAGGTAATCTCTGAAATAAATACAATATATCTCGTCCCCGAGACATGAATTTTACATTACAAATATCTAGATAATTAAATATTCGTTATAAATTATCATTATAGTTGAATCTTCTAAATTCCCATCATTAAATATGTACACCATGTAATATAAGTGGATGGTTACCCTTCCTCGATCAATACCTCCAAAAAATAATATTTTTCTTTTCATTGAGATTCCATTTCTAATAAAAATGTAGCATTGATACCTGATAATGGATTTCCATGAATAATTCATAAAGTGGAACAATATTAATTTAATTGAAAATAATGAATTTTTGCAATCCATCTTAAGAAGGTTGATTTCATCTCAATAATTATTTTGAGATTTTTTTAACATATCCCTACCAACAATGTTCTATTGGTAGTTTCCAGAATATGCCACATAATTAATGAATATTCTAATATAGTCCTCAACCATGGAATGAGATGTACATATATTGTGTCACTATTCCTAATTCCCCTACTTCATTAGAATAATCATCTGGGAGATCCAATTATAATGACTAACATCCTTAAAAATGATAGTTTTTTAATTTTAATACTAAATGAAATGAGGATACGATATTTTATTAGAAAAAAATTTTAAATCTCAATTTATTGTGTCTAAATTTTAGTAGATATATTTATTTACTGAATAGTTCCTATAAATTTAATTATTCATAATAAGGATGGCACATTTTTATTAATTGATGATATTTTTTTTATTCCACTTTCATAGAAAATCCAAACATGTTTTTTTATTGTTTTTTAGACCTAGAATCCAAATATGGCTACCTTGATCATGCATATAATTTTAGGAATGTTGTTCCATATTGAAACTAGTCTATTTTTTTTATACTGGTTGAACTCCCCTTATATATTATAAAGAGAATGAATTTAGAGTACTATATAAATGGCACAAAATCACTGATTAATTATTCCATCGCATTATTCACCATTTCATCATGAATTATTTTCCTATACAATGTGATAAATTTCTTTCTAAACCAATCATTACCATCGACACTCTGAATTTTTTTACAAGAGATGAGTTCTAATTTCAGATTCAAAAAGAAACAATATGAGACCTTTTTTATTATATGAATCAATATAACTGAGAATGTTATCAATAATTTTTTTTGTAAAATCAATCCCATAATATTTTTTAATATTATGTAAGTAATCAACCATTTTATTGGAGATTTGACTTTTAGAATTGAGATAAGACCCATTGATACAAAGATATCCAACACTGCCATTAATTTTATTATAATGAAATATATGGATAAATTATATATTAATGTTATCATTCTATAACTATCTATAATTTATATGTTTTTTAGATAAATTCAATTGGATTAATTGTATATTTTCTATATTAATGAGAGATTTTAATTCCTCCCATGAAGGTGTCTTATAGTAATAATTGGAACTCTATAAGAATTCAAGAAAAATTTTAGGGTTTTTTTATCAACATAATTTCAAGATTTTTTTCCATTACTCAACTCCCTAAATAAACTGTTTGATATCTTCTATATTCATGATTTTATGTGATGGGGGGTTCCATGGGATCCTATTTTCTTGTCCTTTTGAATTTTTTCCATGAATATATGGGTGAAAAACATGCCATTGGTAAATTTTAAGGGACAATGGGATGAAAATGTAATCAACATACATACCTATATAATTAGGTTATTAAGGTCTAAATAAAAATGGGTAAGATTGAACTCTGATACACAGGTTGAAGAATATCCATCATCATCCATGAAAAGAAATATATCCTTCTTTCTAGTCTGGTTACCATCCAGTGTCTATCTAGTTAATATTAAGTCATATACTATAAATAGGTCCTCAAACAAGGTGTAAATGGGAAATGATCTTTGAGAAATCATGGGGGGATATAATTTGAATATGGATCCAATTTTCAATTCTGGTCTCAAGACCATGTTAAAATCCAAATGATCAATCCATTTGTGATTTATGTTTCCTAGGTTCAAACCCATCTACCTCCAATGATCAATTATAATGATATAGAATATGATGAAAAGATGATCTAAATGTTATGAGTGTATCCCAATATTTGGAAGGAAATATAAATAAATTTTTAACCCTTGATACAATATATTTGATATATATTATCAATATTGAGGGCCTATAGGGGATTAATGAAAAAGTTAGGATTGTTTTGGTTAAGAAATGTTGTTCTAAGGTATTCATTATCAAACACCTCACACATATCAAGAAACATATTTGGAACAACATTACCAATTTTGATGAAGGGTTTGTAGGGCCTGATAAAATATGTATGGGATTTGACCACATGAAAATTCCAAATACCCTAACAAGTCCAATAGAGGCTATTAATTTTTAAAAGATATTCCCCTTGTTAGAGGACCTTCCAACAAATTCATGTTCATGTTTTTACTTATTTATTTTTCTTTTTTTGTACTTATTCTCATGGAGGATGAATTACACATATTAATGTAATTTTATTCTATTTATAGAGATAAATAGTGGTTTTTAGGTAGGGGACTTGACAATATCATAGACATCATTTAAAAAAACCATTCAAGGAGGGAATTTTTTAAATAACAACATTATATCAATGGTTTTATCCTTAAGGGTCCTTCATTAGTAATTTTATATGATTGTAACTAAATAAAGATCTTTATAGTTTTTGAATGGTAAAATAACCTCATATCTATGTTTATTCAACCATTAAATCATATCCTAATGGGGGTGATCATCATTAGTACAATATTATGTTCTCTTTTTGGGTGTCACATCATGTGATGGGGAGCCAGTATACATTTCAATACATTAAAGAACCTATTTTGGTACTATTTTAGAGATGGATATATCCTCTTGGCCCATCATGTGTACTCGTATCTATTGTCATCTTTTGTGTCTATATAGAGGTAATTTAGAGATGGGGAGTCATCTTGAATAAATAATTTTTCCAATTCCAGTACAAATATCAATATCAATGCATCAATATCATTCTATAGATAATTGATTGTATTTTCAGGAACTGTGTTGTCTTTATTTTATCCCCTTTTATAATTTTTTTAATCCAAAGGTGTATTTTACTTGATACCCCTCCCCAAGAGCCTATCCCTATTAGTTTTACCATTGTCTCTAACACTATGAGAGCGTTATCTTGGTTCTATGTAAATATAGGGAACAGAATTCATCTTTACATTCCCATTAAGCTTCTTACAATTGCCTTCATTATTTCCGCTAAAATTACATACCCATTATGATTTTTTTTATTGCATTTATATGAATGGAGGACATAGAAGACACAATTTAAAATGAATTTTGTCTTCCCCCCATATTTTATCTCATGATTTATTAGTTTTATAATGTAAGAATGATTAATTTATTCTGTTAAAAAGTTTCATAAATACAATAAATAAATTGTGGAAATATATATTATCCTGTTTTTCATTAAATTTGTATAAATAATATATAATTAATTTGTCAATTGTTTTATTTACTGGTATTATATTTCATGTAATTGAAACACATTCTATTTATAGGAAAATTAATGTTAGTTTCCTATATAATATATGTACAACTTCTGGTAGTTACATAAGGTATTCAGTGTTATAAATCTATAAATAAATTATGTAATCTTGTATAAATGTTTTAATAGTAAAATTTATATTAATTTACTATATATCATATTCTAGAAAATATGAATGGGTACTATTTTAAATGTGTATTATTTTCATGAATGGGTGATCATGATCTATGTATGACTAGTTTATATTTTTGGATTCTTTTAATTTAACATTTTCATACATTTATTAATTTCTATATTAAATTACTTTTAATGGTCAATGTGTCATCCATTTACCTTTATTATAGAATGGAATATGTGTTTGGGGAAAATTTCATGTAAAAAACATATTATTATTTCATTTTTAACTCGTCATTTTATAGATTATTTCATTATGTTGATCCAAAAGAATACAGTCAATTCATGTTCGACCCAAATACCATTATGATACCAACCAAGGTGATACATAAGATTATATATTGAATGCATTGACATGATTTTATATCGGATCAAATACATTTCCACAATGTTCAAGGGTTATATTATATCATGTTCAACAAATAAACCAATAGTTAATGTTAATGATCATTCTACGTGTTATTTAATTTATTTCATTTTCATGAATGGATTATTTTATGAATTCATGACTATAAAAATACAAAACAAATGATAGTATAAAAATATATAATTGATATAAATATATTATACAATAAAATTTAATAAAAACATATATAATAACTTATTTAAAATCCATATTACATTAATAAGAAATATCAATTGATAAAAATTTCAATACTCACATAGTAAACTAAATATGTGAAGTTAATATTAGATCAATATAATTATTTTATTATCAATGTTAATGTGGATAGATAATGAACTGGTTGGTCTATGCCATTATAAGGGGAACTTATAATTATTATAAAATATAAACATTGAGGATTATTTTACATTCATGAACATGTAATAAATTTAAAAATTAAAAACTATTTAAAAAAAAATAGATACAGGTTTTGAGGAAATAAATTTAAAGATATATTTATTAGGGATTACACACTTCAAATGAGTGTCCTATAAATGTTTAGATGGAAATATCACACATGTAAATAACTTCTTAAAATTTATATGTAACTTTAATGAGTTATACGTATTGAAAAATTGATCCTTGAAACAATAAATATTTTTGGGTTGTAAAGTCTAAATACAATGTTTTAGGTTATAGGGAAAATATAAAATAATTGGAGTCTAATATTATATTAAAAATACAAGAACTGAAAAAATATTTATTAATAAACATTGTATGTAAATAATCAAATATTATTATATGAAAATAAAAATATCATCAAACACCTATCCATACAATAAATTCTATAGAAATTTC
This sequence comes from Viscum album, assembly GCA_963277665.1. Taxonomy (NCBI): domain Eukaryota; kingdom Viridiplantae; phylum Streptophyta; class Magnoliopsida; order Santalales; family Viscaceae; genus Viscum; species Viscum album. The sequence continues at coordinate 1,016,471,606 of OY728152.1, forward strand.
TTCTTTTTTGGGTGGTAACTACCCAGAATTCTCCCACACTTATAAGTTGTAATGAACCATTAAATAATCTTAATTCCAATTATACCATATCCGCCACATTCATTTTACAAAATATAGTAATTAATATTTCACATACAATGAAAAAATCTTAAAAAATCGGATGAAATTCAATTGTATGATGTTATCTATAAGGACACTACCTTAATGATTAAAAAATATTGATTTATGTAAATAATTTACAATGAGGATCTGTTTAGGTTTAGAGTTTTAGATAATTATTCCATAACAATTACATAATAGGCTATGAAATTACATGTGTACAGTTACACTGAATATACAATTTTTCCACCAATGAAACCCCATTAAACAAAACATGATTTATTTTTCTTGATAAAAATCATTTGATTTAATCCTTTCCACTATCCATTGTTATTCTCGAAGGGAACCATATCAAAATAATGGGGTCATAATAAAAAGATCATTAACAAACATATAATGAATTTAAACAATTAGTCTAGTTAAAACATGGTAACTAATTTAATATTTTCACATATAATTAACAAAACATTTTCATGGGATTAATTCTCATACTTTTTTCTAAAATAAAACTTTATATTAATATGAATAAATTCATCAACAATTAGGTGACATAGAAAATAATATAAATAAAACCCTTCAAATCATATTCCAATTCTAATAATCATATGGTTGAATTCCAAAATGGATATCTAAAATAGGTATCACTTTTCGTATAATCTTTATCGGGCTCACCCATTAGATATAATAATGTTGAACCCTAAGTATAAGTTATGGCAGGCTCACCCTTGGGCTATAATAGGGATCAAACCTTCGTATAAGATTTATTGGGAAAACTCGTGATCTATACTAGGTCTCAACCATTCATATATGCCATATCGGGCTCACCCATTTACTATAATGATCCTGTACCATTTCATGAATAAAACATGTTCATCAAAAAACCTTTTTTTAATATTATTCTAATCCTATATGAATAAAATTTTCTTATAAATATTGCATTTTCTTTTAAGAACCCTTTTTCAATACTAAAATATATAAATAAATTAATAATGTATTTATTTTCAATTTAAAATACATTAAGGCTTATACAGGAAAACAAATATCAAATAACGGTTATGGTAGAAGAGAATTAATTGTAGCCCTATCCAATAAAAAAAATTCCTTTTGTAATTTTGTAATGAAAATAAAATGATTTGAATAAAAAAATAACATTTGAAAATATTAAATGAAATTAATTTTTGAAAAATAATTTCTTGTATATTCCTTTTATACCCATATAAATACATATGTAATTTAATACAATGATGATAAATATTTGATAATTAAATCATTAAATGTTCAAGGTTTATCATACCACAAATAAAAATTAAATAATAAACTAAATGATTTAATAAATAACAATATTATTGATTAAATATGGATCTGAAATTTCAGAGTGTATGTATATTCAATTTATAAAATATTAGAGGTGTATATTATAAAGAAATGCCTCAATGAAGGGACATTAAGACGATGTCCCATACCTTGAGTTTGACTCATCATGTACAACTGTTATGTTCATGATTAATATATATATGTTAATATATAATGTCTTTAGTCCATTTTTTATGATTATCATTCATTTTATATAATTTATTATGATGTTATAAAAGTTACATAATTATTTAATTTCAAATCGGATGTGTTGTCGATATTTGGTACTAGATTCAAAAATGAACTTGTTTTGATGTAAATTGTCCATGTAACAAAAAATCCATCATATAAAAAATATTATTCATTATTTCAATTTCTTAGATATCTAATAAATATTTATTTATAATATCCCTAATATTTAGAGATAAGAAATTAAATGCATCGTTCATAGAGATGGTAGACAATATGTATGCATGAACACTGCATTCAATTCATTATCAAATGAAAATAATAATAATTAAATGATATAAATGTATATTATAATACAATTATTATATTTATATCATGTATGTATCATAGGTTAAATAAAACCATCCTTTATACGTTCCATGTATTGCAGGAATGAGTCACATTTCTTTGACTGTGAGGTAGTCTACATTTCCTCAAATGAAATTATTGTATTTTCATGACATGGAAAGAAAAAAGGTATGTTATAAATAAAAAATTATAGAAGGATAGAGAAAATATAAATAATATATAAATATCATATATTAATATAGTGCTATCATAATGACCACTATGAGATGTGGTAGGATAAAATTGAACAATCATAGTTTCGTGAGGTAGTAGTTTGGTGTAAACAAAAAAAATATGTTTGTATTCTTTATATGGAAGTGTGTGGGAGTTTTTTTTGAATCCTTAACATAAGAACTTAGAATTTTATTTTGGGTACTGTTTTTGTTATGTAATCAATGAATATTAAGAGCTTATTAAGTGGATATGGAAAATAAAGGAAAATAACTTGAGAGAAGATATTACCTAATAATATGTAACTTCTATTTCTTTGAGAAAAAAGTCATTCTTGAATCTCATTTTCCCTATGTAAACGATTATACGAGGAAAGGAGGGGTATTACGAGATTATTTGAGAAATTTTATGATGATACAAGCTTCTTTAGTGGTGTGTGTAAGTGGGTAGATTTGGTGGCCTTTTATAATAGGGAAGATGGACACATTTGGAAGGTCTTCAAATATTATTTTATTAAAAAGTGATTTTATATTTCTAATAACTCCAATGTGTTATGAATAAAGGATAGTTTTATGACGAGTCAAAATAATTTAATCCAATAGTTTTTATTCATGTCTAGGTAATAAAAATAACAATATCCTTTAGCATTAACCCATAGTTAAAAACATTAATTGTTACAATGTGTTCTATGTATTTTCATAATATATGGTAATTATTATTACTATAAAATTCCAATAGAACCATAAGTGGATAATTATTGATATATTTAACTTTATATGAATAATTTTCCCTAAAATTAGATTGTTTTTACAATTATATCATTTTATAAAATATAATTTGTTTAAAAAACACATATATATCAATTTTGACACTATTTATTACCTAATTTCTGTTAATGTCATAACAACATGATTCCATCAACCCAAATGCATTATCACAAAGATAATACAACAAAATTCTCCCAAAAAATATTGTACTGTACCAAAATATTCAAATTAAATTTATTTCAATTTTAATAAATTTATTTATTTGATTCATTCATTAATATGGTAATCCATGTATCATCATTGTGTCATAAATAAAATTGCATAATTAATGTCTAAAATTTATAAATAAAATAAAATGATGTAGGAAATATGTTTATATTTCTGCTGACAATTTATTGTCTTATAGATAGTTATATAGCCATATATTAAAATTTATTTATTAAAAGAAACCAGTTTATGTTATATTTCTCTTTTCAATAAATTAAATATTATACATTGACATTTTCCTACACAAATGGATCCCAATTTAGAAAATCTCATCCTATGGATGCTCATGGTCGATCATATATGATTAAATAGGATTAAAACATGATGTAGTGTAGTTTTATATTATTATAATATTATTTTTTTACACTTATTTACATGATTTACCCTTTAACCATAGTATATAAAAAAATAAATACTGCTATTACTATTCATAATGTCAAAAAATTACAGGTACATAGTAACACAATTTCTAACTTATGATTCAGAAAATGGAATCCATTTTTTCAAATTTGAAAAATATAAATTTTTGTAATTTTATTTATAATTAATTCCCCTTGTCAAAACCGGATAGTGGGTTTTTATATTGTAAAAACTATCAAAATAATGACATTTGTTTATATTCAATTTAAATGTGAAATTACAAAAAAATGACCAAAATTGTATTAAATTATAAAATTATATCCAATTTATACATTAATACAATTAGATGATATTATTTATCCACATAAATTATCTTGATGGAAAATTTTGTTTTCAATTAAAAATTAGCATATTTTTAGAATTCATCAAAACATTATAGTTCTCAAAAAAATGTCAATAATTCATCCAAAGTAAACTTCAATGACCTGATTCTAATTAAAATGATTCTTTTTTCAAATAGAACATATAAAGGTAGAGAAACCTAAATTTAAATAGGATTCACCATTAATAGGATTTTAATCTGCATTTCTAAAAAAATACTTCTTTTATCCTCAAAGAATAAATAATATTTTAATGGTAACATTTTAGGAACATTTAAAAAATTAAATTATATATATAACATATAAAAAATAATATTAAATAAATAAATAAAATTTATTTGCAAAAATATAATATCAATTTAAAGGATTACATTGAATATATAACATATATTTTTTAATTAAATAAAAATCCATAAAGAGTGATGCATTTTTCTAAACATAATTATTGTATTTTTTAATAGGTTTTCATAAAAACTCGTCCCTTATATTAATTTTCACTTAATTTCCAATTCTAATAAATTTGTTAGAAAATGAATCATTTTTTAAACATGTGTAAAAGATATTTTAATAACCCAATTGATATTATTCATTCCTGCCATTCTATATACTATGTTATTAAAGTAAAATTTAGAATAATAATAGTTAGTTGTTCATGTATGTTCTTTGTAGTGTATCTAGTATACAATTGAAGATAGTGTTTATTTCTTAAAACATGGGATGTTTCATTATTCCCCCCTTTTGGAAGTTACTTCCTCAAAATTCTAAAATTTCACTCTATAAGTTCATTGAGAATCCAACATTGGAAAAAGAGTCAATAATAATATATCAATAATATAAATATGGGGAAGTATAATGATCACTCAAGGTAAAATACAATAGGGTTCTATGTAAAAAACATTGATTTAAAAGAAAAACATACCATATTTCTTGGATGATGAGTGATAGAAAACATGATCAGGAGAATATTAACTACCAAAAACCCCAAAAATGTGATGGGTTAAATTGTCATTGATTTTATAGTAGGAAATGTAAATGGAATTATTTTTTGGTTTATGATCATTTTTATAAATTTGAGTAACTCTTTTAATACTAATAATAACAACATAAGTAATATACTTACTTGAAAAGTACAGTTTCATCATTTTATAAATTTCTACCAAACATCCATATTTTCTATAGTTAATACCATAATAAACACAATATTAAATATATATTTCATCCATCATTATACATTAAAAAAAATATGTTAGGGTAAGATCAGATAATCACACAAAAAAAATCCATTATAAAGATAAAGACTACTCTTACTTTCTAATATTTAACAGCAATACCTATGTTCTACATAGACCATTAAAGTATCAAAAGTCCAGAAAATTACTCAATATAATCCAACCAATATGGTAACCCATAACCTTAAAGGATTTGATCACATAATTTTCAATGATAAATTTTTACATTTATCTCCAGTATGACACTTGGTTGGGGGTATCTCCTATCCCACCGAAATGGCGATAAGGGATTCACAACCTCCTTCCATAGTCTTTATAAGAAATGAATCGATTATTTTCTTGTTCAAGGATTATTTGATTCTCACAGACGCCTGAGTGATTTAGTCGTCAAGAATCAACAATCCCTACTTTTTAACCTAAACGAAGATAGTCCAAAAAATGGAACTTTTTCAGTTTTTAAGGATCAAATATCAGTATACATAGATAATGATCAATTTATCATTCAAAATATTATATGGAGGAGATTTTGGAAAGGCTTGAAAATATTAAGCACTCAATCATTTCACAAAACATCTTTCCTAGACGCTATGTTCCATGGATGCTCAAACATGTTGCACATCGGCTGATGGATGTCTATGGATTCCCTTCTTGGAAGTGTGTCTCATTGGGGAAGGTTTTTTTCTATATCATATTCCTCTCTAAAAAATCAAGTTGTATTCCTAGGGATATGGATCAATATAATTCAAACCTGTTGCACATCACATCATGGAATGAGGCCAATGGTTCAACCCATTAGAGGTAGGTAACTATTAGGTTCAATGATGGGTGAATTTTTACAGGTTAAACTAGATACTTTGGAACCCTAGGATATTGTATGACATTTCTTTGGCCTTAATAGTTACTAATAAAATAGACAATGAAAATAATGTTTCCAGATATGGGAACTATTCTAGATTTCTAGTAGATGTTGATATTTGTGCAACATTAATAAATAAGTTTGACCTCTCTACTAATGAAGAGGAGATTGAACTGAATATTTGATATGAAAACCTCCCCCGATTCTGTCCTAATTGTAAGACTATAGGCCATGATTCCTCAAACTATAGGAGATCTATTGTGTGTGATTTATTCTTTTTGCGTGGGAATGACATCAACTCTTTCTACAGAAACATTTAATCTCAGGATGTTGTAACCCCAGGTGTGATAGTCCATCATTCTACAGGGTTTTTGGAAATGTTTTACATTCTCCTTATCATGCTACTCAGAAATAGCCTTTGAAAGGGTTATTGAATACTCAACATGATAGGAATAATAATCAGAGTAAGGTAAAATCATCATCCCTCTTTGTTTGGAATAATGATGTTAGGGAAATTGATAAAACCATTGCAGAGCCTATCATGAAACCCACTGGTGTGTTTTTTAAAACTCATAATACATAGGAATGGGATGAAATTTTCGAGTAAGGAAATTATGGTGAAACTCAGGCTGATGTTGTTCACACCCCAAACATAGAAGATGTGGTGCACATTCTAACAACACAAGGCCCCACTTATGGAATCGAACATAGTGTTCCCACTATTGATTATGTGTTATTTCCATGCACTCTCTAACCTCGGAATCATGGTCCATGATGTTGATAAAATTGAGGGGAAGAGGCCAATGCTCCCAATAGTTGAGAAGAATTGGGGTCCTTCTGCTCACACTGGTAACACTACAATGGTTATTTCAAAAGAGGTTCATCCTCTTGTATGTGTTATTGGAACCTTTGTTAGCATCTCTCAACCTTTGGTGTTAGATGACCATTTGATGCCTGAGTGACCATATCAATATCTCAAATCCATTGATGTGTAGGTGACTACAAATAATCATATTGTTTTTCATGATACTGATATAGGTAAAATGGATACAAAGGCTATTTTCCCTCCACTAGAAATCAATATGGGACTTGCTACATTAGAACATCCCCCATTGGTATAGTCTGGTCCTCTACAAGAGACAAATGAGATGTCATTGGAGTTCTTAAATCCTTAATTAGGGGTATAAGACCTTCATTGGATTTAAAAATAGACCAAATCATGGATACAAGGACAATATCCTAATATTTGGGGTTGAGGATGCAGCCGAGCAGATCTGATTGTAAGAAAGGATGAATCACATGTTGCAGACTCGAGCTCAGATGACACATATATTGAAGTCCTTATTCAAGAGGAGGTGTATATTGAATCTCTTCACACCAAGGACTGTGGAAGAGGGTGAGGATGTGAAAAGGATTGGGGGGCCTTGCGGGATGGTTAACATAAAATTTATCGATATTGTTAGGAAAATAATGTGGCACCCATGATGTGGGATTTGCTATCCTGGAGGAAACTTGGTACTTATTTCTCTCTATTATTTTCTAATTCTTTAAATAAAATTGGCCTTGTTCATTAAAAAAACATCTATCTCCAAATAACCTCAACCATTATTAATATCTCATACTAAAAATTAATTAACATTGACACATATTATCCATGATTAGTTAATAATCTCCTTAAATAATCTAATTCCCCATAATTCCAAAATTAATATCATAGATTATTCTCCAAATATAATTCAACCCTAACATCTCAAATAAATCTCATATAATTCTATTTTCCTTAAGCATATTGTGTTCCCAAATGAGTAAATGTCTACCAAAATAACATTTATCATTTGATCACCAAATCATTAGTTCCCAAAATCAACATATTATTGATCCATAAAATAATTTTATTGAAAATTAGAGGTCATACTAACCAGGGGCTTCATGTAGGATATTGGTAAGCAATATATCATGGTCTATCTTTTGTTGTGTGTTCAATTCCCATATCTTGATCTTATGTGATCGGTTGTCCCATGGTCCGCTTGTTTTATTATTTTAAAAATCATTATAATTATAATATAATTATAAAAATGAGATAAAATCACCAAAAAACAAAAACATTTTTTAACATTAATGTTTATTTCATTCCTCACATTTTTCATCCCAAAAACTAATAACCCATAATTTTCTAAAATGTGAATGTCTCCAAAAATTCTTTAAATCATCTTGAAATAACATAAGACTTGAAGGGGTTTCTATGTCATTGAAAATATAATATACCATAAAATTACAAAACCATGATGAATTCAATAAACCTTAAGAAAATATCATTATCTCCAATGTAGTTCAATCCAGCCTCTGATGACAACTATAAGGACTCAACCTTAAATTTTACTTAAAATTGATTTAATTCATGAATTAAAAATGAGGATATTTTATGGATTTCTGTTTTACAAAATTATCCCAAAAATATTACATAATAGGACCAGAAACATCATGTGGATTGATACACTCAGTATAATGTTTTTCCATAAAAGGAAACCATTTAATCAAAACAAGATTTTTTTTTCTTGTTAAAAATCATCTTTTCTACTTCCTTCTTCATATCCATCCTTATACACAATGGGGAAAATTTCCAAAACACCAGAATAGAATAAAAAGATCATTAAATGAAAAAATTAAATAAAACTATTATCGTAGTTAAAACATGGAAACTCATTTAATTTTTTTTAGAGAATTAAGAAAAACATTTTCATTTGAATGGAAGTCATACTTTTTTCTCAAAAAAAATAAACTATTGGCAAGAAATTTAAAAACAATTGGTGACATAGAGCATAATATACATAAAACCCATTATAAAATCTTTTAATTTAAATTACCATATTGTTGTCATTCGAATTAGAGATATATAATGGGGATCAACATTCTCATATGCTAAATTGGGATAAATTGTTAGCTAAAATGGGGCTCAAACCTTTATATAAATTTTGGTGGGCTTCAACTGTGACCTAGAATGGGGATTCAAAATTTATATAAGATGTATTTGACTCAAATGTGAGATATAATGGCGCTCATCCATTTGTATATCCTATATCAGGCTCACCCATTTCATATAATTCTCATGTACTATTTCATGAATAAAACATGTTAATCACAAAACATATTGTTTGAATGCTTCTTCTAATACCATGTGAAAAAAATTTCCATATAAATATAACATTTTCATTAAATAACCCATTTTAAATAACATCCCAAAATAATGGAATACGAGATTTATTTTCATTTTAAAAGACATCAAGTCTTACATAGGAAGCGAAATATCAAATAACAATTATGATAGATAAGAAATTTTTATTCCCGTATATGTCAAAAAAACATACTTCTTGTCATTTTGTAAAGGATGTTAAAGTCTTTTTATAAAATGATTCATTTTAAAAACATTTAAAGTTATTCAATATTGACATTAAATTTATTATATATTCATTTTATATCCATACAAATACATATGTAATTTAATATAACGATATAATCGATTTGTTAATTAAATCATTAAATGTTCATGGTGTCCCATACCATAATGAACATTTAAATATTAATCACAATGATTTTATAAATATCATTAGTATGGAATAAATATGTATATGAAATATAATAGTGTCTTTATATACAATTTATAAAAGAATAAAAGTGCATATTATCAAGAAATTATTTAATGAACGGATATTGAGAAGAAGTCAGGTACCATGGGTCCAACTCATCACATACAATCGTTATGATCATAAATAATAAGAATATATTAATTTATACATTATTAATAACTATTTTAATGTTTATTATTCCTTTTATACCACTTATTAACATGCTATATATATTATATATTATTTATGCTCATATTAGACATATTGTCGATATTCGGCTTTTGAGTCAAAAATGAACATGTTTTGACGTATATAGTCCATATAGTAACAATAAAATCATATCCAGAATATTATTCATGATATAAATATCACAAAAATATATATATATTATTTATTTACAATATCAATAATATTTGGAGAGATGAAATGAAATGAAATGTTCATAGAGACGGTTGGTCGTACGTACTCGTAAATGCTACTTTCATTTCTTATTTATATTCAAAGAATAATTATAAAAGTATATAAAACTATATTATAAATAAATTATTATATTAATTTTATGTTTGTACCATAGGTAAAATATAATCATCCTTTATATGTTCCATGTATAGTGGGAATGAGTCACAACACTTTGATGGGGAGTTAGTCCACACTTCCCCAAACAAAATTAGCATATTTACAAGACATGAAAAGAATAAAGTTATTTAAAAAATAAGTGTTATAGAATAATATAGAGGATATAAATATTATATATATCATATATAAATATATATCCATCATAATGGCCACCATGAGAGGTTGTAGGATAAAATTAAACAATCCTTGTTTCATGAGGTAGAAGTTCACTTTACATTGAAATTGTATGTTCATATCTATTATATGGAGGTGTGGGTAAGTTTTGTTATAATACTTATCATAAAAACATCTTATTATATGTATGGTAATAGTTTTTATGTGATCATATAATTTTAATATCATTGATAGTTGATAAGGAAAATAAATGAAAGGAACCTAAGAGAAGAAATTACCTGTAAATATGGAAACTGGTTTTGATTTGAGCCAAAAGGGTTTCTTGAATTTTAATATGACCAGGGTAATGATTTTATGTGGAAAGTTGGTAATTTGGGATATTATTTGAGAATATATTGAATGATAAAATGGTCTTGAGAGGTGTGAGTATGTAGGTCGAGGTGATGGCCTTTTTAAAGATGGAGGAGGGGCATATTTGGAAACTCTTGAAATTTTATTTTACTAAATATTTATATTAGAATTATAAAAGATCTAATGTGTTATAATTTTAGGATTATATAATTATGGGTTGAAATCATCTCAAACAATATGGTTTATACAATTTTAGTTCACAAAATGTAACATATTTTTAACTTTAACCCTTATTTAGAAATATTTACTCTTGACATGTCTTCATGTATTTTAATAATATATGGTTCCTATAGTTACAATTTAATTCCAATAGAACCAAAAGTGTATCATTATTAAAATTTTAGGCATTATATATGTCTTTTGAAAAATGGTTTAATTTTAGGAATATTATATCATTTAATAAAATATTATTATTTTTTTAAACTCAATTATGTCAATTTTGACACTATTTAGTACTTAATATTTTTTAAAGTCATAACAACTTCATTCCTTCAACCCAAAATAAATAACTCATATATAATATGTCATAATAATCAGGAAAATTAATGGAAAACATCATTGTATTCAAATTAAATTTATTTTAATGTTTATAAATTCATTTATTTGAATCTTTCGTTAATAAGGTAATCACTACATCATCATTAGGTCATAAATAAAATTATTTATTTAATGAACAAAATTTATAAATAAAATTAAAATATGTAAGAAATATATAAATTTTCATAATGACTATTTATATTCATATATATGATTTATATAACCATATATTTATATTTATTAAATAAAAGATACATGGTTTTGTTATATTTTCATTTTCAATAGAATAAATATTATAAAATGTCATTTTCAAACCAAATTGGATCCCAAATGGAAACTTTTCATCCTGAGGATTCTCATAGTTGGAAATATATCATACAATTGTATTATTACACGTTTTAGGGTAGTTTTATACTATTAAAATATTATTTTTTACCCTTATTTTCATGATTTTTCATTTTTAACATTGTTAAAAAAATAATTACTAATGATAATATTCATAATGTCCCATAATAAATGATTCAAATTTAAAAAATTTATAATTTATGATTCCAAATGTAGTATAATTTATTAAAAATCTAATAGAATAATATTTTAGTAACTGATATAAAATTAATTCACGTAGTCAAAACCAGAAAAAAGTTTTTAAGTTGTAAAAACTATTAAAAGATAGACATGAGTTTGTAACCAATTTAAATGTGAAATTACTACCATTCACCAAAAATGGATTAAATGATAAAAATATATTCCATTAATACATTATAACAATTATATAATATTATTTAACCATATAAAATTTCTCGATGGAAATTTTCATATCATTAAAAAATTAGCTTGTTTTTAATATTCAAAAAAACATGATCGTTATCTGAATAGTATAAAAAATTCATCCAATGTGAATTTTGATGTCCTTAATATAAATAAAAAGTTTATTTTTAAAAAATATATAATATAAATGTGGTGAATACAAAATTTATAATGTATTCTTGTAATACGCCAAGATTTCATAGGACGTTATTTTTTCAAATAAACTCAATAACTTGCGCTACACGCAACACCGGTTTAGAGCACACCACAAGATTACCAAACTAGCCGATCAAAAGAGGAAATTAATAGTATTAAATGAATATTGAACTATATATAATCCTTATAATTTTATAATCCATATTATGAGTTTCTTATACATAATGTAAAACAAATTCATTTTTTTCATATTAAAGTAGTATTTATTTAAAAAAATGCACTTTTAACGCCTTTTAATGATGAACACTTTTTAAATAACATATTTGAAACTTTTATATATATTATATTTGGAAAATAAACTTCTTCTTTATAATCATGAAATAATAATTTTGTTTCAATAAATTTTTTGTGCTTTTTTGATAACTTTCATATTTTGGTGAATAGTGAAAAATACTATATTTTAACTGAAAACCTCTTTTTTAATTAAAAAATATATATTGGGAAATTATACTATTGAGTGCTTTTAAATTATAATTAGATTATATTTTTACAATTTATTACAATGTTGGTCATTGGATGTAATTTCACATTTAAAATGGAAATAAGCAAATGTCAATCTTTTGATAGTTATTATTTCATAAAAACACGCTTTCTGTTTTGACAACGGGAATTAATTTTAAATTAATTATGCCAATATTGTGTTTTGAATTTTGAAAAATGGATTCCATATTTGGAATCAAGAGGTCCAAATTGGGTAAATAGATATCTTTTATTTTTAGACATTAGAAATATTTATTTCGGTAAATATTTTCTTACCACGGTTAAAAGGGTAAATCCAGTAAATAAGGTTAAAAAATAATAAAATATTAATATTAAATTAACAAAAAAAAGTTTCATAAACATATTTTATGATACATTTCCGACCATGGGCATCATTGGGTCGATTTTGGGACAACTTGGAACCACTTGAGTGAGATAATAACATTTTATATTAATTTATTTAAAGTAAAGGAAAAAATGACATAAACATATATCTTTTAGTAAAACCATTTTTAGAAGTTTTTATATAATAACTATTAATTATAAATATAAAAATATTTCTTACATAATGGTTTTTTTATATATAATTTTTAGACATTGAATAATTAAATTTATTTATGACATAATGATGATGCAATGCTTTTCTTTATTAATGAAATAATCTAATAAAAGGTATTATAAATGATAAACTAAATATAATTTGAATATTTTGATTCCATAAAATAATTTTCAAGGTTACTATGACGTGTTATTATTGATTAAATATGTTCATTTTGAATTAATAATGTTGTTATGACTTTAATGAAAACAATTATTAAATAGTGTCAAAATTGACATAAAAGAGTTTTTAAAACAAATACTATATTATTAATTAATACAATATTTCTAAAAATATAAGGTTCAGCCAAACGAATTATATGATTATAGGTATGTCATTAATGAACCACATGGGATTCTATTGGCAGTTTAGAGTAAGTTTATTAACCAAATAATAAAAAAATACAAAGAGACGTGGTAAATGTCAAACTAATTAACTAAGAGTTAAATCTAAATGATAAGGTTAATATAGTAACCCAAAACTATCTAAAAACTATTTTTTGAGTGTATTTAGACCCATCCCCACCTTATCCTAGAAATAAATCAGGTTGGATCAATTATAAACCGAATATTAAATTATTATAAAATAATATTTTATTTTTTCCTAAGGTGCCCCTCACCCCTCTTATAAAAGGGCACCCACCTTCCCTCAAATTCATACCCTAAAGGCCTTCTGGTTCGGCTAAAACCTTCCCAAATATCTTATAAACGTCACTCACTTCATTCTAGAGGCCTTACATTAGTCGTAAATCCAACCTAAGGAGCCCTTATTGATCAATTCAAAAGGAAGAACCTGAAGAAGAGGTAATGATTTCACTGACATCTTTCAAGTTCTCTTATTCTTCCACTTACTCATTCACTGTTGTTTCAATTGTAAAATAATAACTCCAGTATATTCTATATTCTGTGATGTTATTATAAATATTTCACATCTATATTTATTCTTCTACCCTTCTTTTGAATGATTATGTCACCATGCATGCATACATAGAGCTTACTGTCTCCATGCCGTGGTGTAATTTTTTATTCAACACTATGTTATTTGGATGGTTATAATGACGAGTGATATTTATATAAATAATAAAAATAAAATTCTAATGTCTCTGTAAAATTTATATACCATCCAATTCCACACTTTTAAGGAAATGATATTGTCGCTCGTGTGTACGTTCAGATTACGGTCTCCACGACGCGATCAGATTCATTTCCACGATCAAAATTCATCGACGATTATTATAATATATATTACTAATAATTATTTAATATATGATAGAATAATTCTACTGAAGATATATATTAATATATATGTTCTTACATATAACTTATTCACTTAGTTCCATTCAATACGATATGAAAACCGAAACAGCGTTTATGCGTACGTGCAGACTATCTTCTCCATAAATGGTGTTTTTAATTTCATATATATGTATATTATAAATATTAATATTCTAAATATATATTATATTAAAATAAGGTTTTATATTCTGGAAGTATTTAAATATAGGTCTAAGTTATACAGTCAAGAGTAACATGTTAAAAAACTTACGTAAAGAAATCGATTATTACCAAAAATGTTAATATAACATGGAAATTATTATTAAATGTGTATAATAATGTCATTAATGAATCATGTATGATATCATAAATACTAATATGGTTCTAGTATACTTTAATAACATACTATTATCTTCATATAGGAGGTTCAACATACCCTCAACTACAGGAAAGTGCAAGGTATGGGGTTTTCATCTCAATCATTATTCCCGTGAGATTCATGCCATATTACCACAATTAACTTTTGTGTGGTGTATATACTAACCATAATTGTATTCTTTGTTTAATACACTTTAATTTATATGTATTTACATATTCATTGTATGATACTTCTTTCATAGGGTTTATGTTTTGTATATTACCAAATTGGTAAAGGTTAATTTCAAAATCTCATTATAATTCCAGGTTGTTTTTACATTAGTATCTACGGGGACATATTTATTATCCAGGTACATGTTTCATAAAAGAGTTTTTAACGGGATTCTATTTAAGGTACTTTTTAATAAAAAATCATTTTAAATGTTTTAAATATTCATTATTCTAAATCATTCTCATTAATTTCTATTTTTCAAAATGGTTTTTAAGGATTTTTTTTATATGGACATGAATGTTTTAAAAATTTTAATTCCATCCAAAAGTTTCAATGTGGTATGGGACACTTTGATTAAAAAATGTATTTAAATTAATTCCTTTCTAAATTGTGTGACTTTTAAATGTTTTCATTAAAAAGTGATATTTCTCTCAAAGATTTTTAAAAATTATTTTCATCTATGTCAATATCCTTTGATGGATTTTAAACTTGTTTGAAGTTGATTTATTATGATACAAATCTTCCATATTGTATTGAAGATTTTGTGATATTTTTTAATATGGATGTGTTGTTTTTATACCATTCATGGTTTGTGGTTAATGTATTGACATTTCGTAGGATTGTTTTAATACGAATGTTTATGTTATGTTTCAACCTTTTTGTATGAGGAATGTATTGGACTTATTATGTGACGGGTGGAGCCCGCTACAGATCCTCGATCCATAAGTATGTATCATGAGACAACGTAGTGTCTTGGCACAAGGCCTTGAAAAAATATTATTTGTAGTCTTGGAACAATGCCTTGACCATGTGGGTATGATAGTCTGGCATTATGCATTCAATTATTATGAAAGTGGCTATTGATATTTCATGTGATTATTTGACTAGTAGAATATTCATTTGAATAAGTAAATGTCAATATTTTATTGTATCCTTACATATTATGATTATTATTAAGTTTAAAAAGGTTTTTTTTAGTCTTATAAATTTCCTTAAATGTTTATGCTTATTTATGAATTTTTCCTCTATATTGTTATACTTAGTGAGCATCTGAGCTCACCCCTTCCTATGATTTAATTTTATCAAGATTCCAAGAAGTGTATTATGATTGATAATAAGGGTTAATCTAGGGGATTGATGGCGTTATCAAAGGATCATTTATGTTGTTTTTTATTTTCAAAAGAAAAATGTAAGGTCCTTGTATGTACTCTATTTTCCAAGACTGCTAAACTGATCAGTCTTTCAGGACTTGATTTCTTGTAATCATGCAAATGTATGAAAATAATGCACTGAATCTAGGTAGCTGGGGTCAGGGTGTGACAGTTGGTATTAGAAAAAGTTTAGAAATAACATTTGAAACTAGATTTAGATAAACTCTGATTAGATCACATTAGCCTAAGATAGACTTTGAGGATTAGTATAGAATAAATTCCTAGAATTTCGGTGATGTAGAGATTTTTTGAGTCTTCCAAGTAAACACATCCATGTATGGATATGAGAAGTTAGAGGCGGCTCTGGCATATATTTACCTAGGGGTGAAACCCAAAAACACCGCTTTGAGCTAGACTCGAATGGGAACTGGTGCATGACAATAGGCCTTGTTGTACTCTTAGTTACGACACTCACCGGGATATCCTTTGGAAACTTCTCATTTTCTTTAAAAATCATTATTAATAATTTATGAGTATATATTTTCACAAATAAAATATTTTTTTTGCATTATATCCAAATACTGTTCAATTTATATCAGGTATTTTAAAAGTTTGGAATTATTCATTGCAATTCATAAACTGACCTATGTATACCATTGTATAGAAACAGAGTCCTGTATAAGGAATGGGAACTCCAGAAAAATGTATGATACAAAGAGTAATAAGGATAATATCATTCATAGTATTAAGACAACATTTATAAGGGAAATAGTATACCATGTATTCTCAACATATGAAGAAATAGTATCATGTGTTATTAAGATAAGTAAATTATTCTCTAAGTCGTATGGATTTGAAGAGAAGAAAGAGATGAAATGGATGGAAGAGAGAATGATGGATAAAGTGAAGAGGGAAAAGAATGATTTTCCAATATGTGATAAATGTGGAATGAATCGCCATGGTAAATGCTTGTAGGATATTGTAGTTTGTGATATGGGTGGAGAAAAAGGACACCATGTACGTGATTGCAAGGGTAAGAAAAAATTTTCAAATGTAAAATACTTCATCTGTAAGGCTTTGAGACTCTTTGTGAATCAACGTCCCATTCATAAGAGTATACCAAAATGGTTCTTTGGATAATAATCATGTTATGATACTACATCATATGAAGAGTAATGACTAGTGTTCTTATGTTGTTATTATAGAATTATTTCATTTTAGTGTTGTATCTACAATATGTTGGTTACATGAATTATGGAGATAAATAACGATTCTACTGCGCAACTATTTTATGGAGGATTTGAGATTATATGTTTTTAAGAAAAGTGGCTTTATAGTAAGCTATTATTTTTGGAAAATAAATGGTTGGTGTAAAGGTAATCCTTAATATGGTCCTGATAATGAGGTAGGGGTTTTGAAATAGGAGATGGTATATTTGGATAAATTATATTGGTTATTCTTGACTACCTTGAAACTGATTAATGATTTGAATATTCCATCATTGTCAATGTTTACAAAATTTTTGTATAGAGGGAGTATATCCAGTATTCTATAATGAACAAGGGAGCATGAATGTAATCAATAAAGTTTTATTTTAATTTAGGATGTTGTAATGCTTTAAAAGAATGCATGATGAAGGTGTTCACATGTTATTACATGGAAAAGAGTATCTCAATTTTGTTTAACATCCCTATAAATTTTGAATTGTGAGTCTGGATAGAATTATTTTGGGTAAGTCTATTTTTATATTATTTTTGGATATCCATAAAATGGATAACCCGGAGGTCGGGCGGTAACCCGTCGCGCCTGGCAAGGCCGCGAGACTTGAACCCACAACCGAAGGGCGACAAGGGTGTATCACCTACCACTAACCCACATGATGTCCTGGATTGAATAATTTAGTTTTTTTAATGGGTCTCGTATATTAATTATATATTCTTTTTTTGAACCCTATACGAATAGGATACATAGAATATTTTTTTAGTTCTATAATCTTATAGAGTGAAAGATGAGTTTGTGTTAGAAATTAGTTAACAGATGGAACTCTACTTTTCAAGAATATATTTACCATATCTTACTTTATGATGAAATTAATTCTTAATATTTAAGTAAGGGATCTTAAAACTAAAAATGTGTTATCTTAATACCTTATGTTTTGTGTAAGCAATGATATTTTAAATCATCATATATTAATGGCTTTGAGGACCTCAGTTCTACAATTTTTTATTATTGATGACTTCAATCACTGCCTATAAATATTTAAGTTTTCACTTAAATTATGAGCCTCTAATTTCCATTAATGTTCTCCGAATTGAGATCATAATTTGGTGGTTACTTTTTCATTCCCCTTTTCCTCTAATTAAGACTAAATTTTATTAACCCATTTTCCGATGTGGGTTTTCCCACAAAGGTATTTTTTATTTTCAACCATTTATTTTCAAAGAAAAATTTCAAATTGTGATGAAGCAATTCATTGAAGGAGGTAACAATGAAACACCTCATGATTTCATAGTACATTATTTTTTCAATGAAATGCAATAAATTGCACTACACGCAACACCGGGTTCGAGCGCACCTCGTGATTACCAAACTATCCTTTCAAAAGTAGTTATGAATAGTTTTAATTGTATATTAATCTATATATAATCCTTATAATTTTAGAATCCATATTATGAGTTTCTAAGAAATAATGTAAAAACAAATTCATTTTTTCATATAAAAGAAGTATTTATTTCAAAAAATTCACTTTTATCGCCGTTTAGTGATAAACCATTTTTAAATAAGATATTTGAAACTATTATATATTCCATTTGACAAAATAAAATTATTATTTAGAATCGGTTCATATGAATTTAGTTTCAATAAATTTTTGGTGCTTTTCTGAGAACATTCATATTTGGGTGAATAGTGAAAAATACTATATTTTAACAGAAAACAACATTTTTAATCAAAATAATTTATAGTGATAAATTATACTATTGAGGGTTTTTAAAGTATAATTAGATTATTTTTATACTATTTAATACAATTTTAGTCATTTGACATATTTTCACATTTAAACTGGACATAAGCAAGTGTAAATCTTTTGATAGTTATTATTTCTTAAAAACTCACTTTTTATTTTGACAACATGAATTAATTATAAATAAATTTCTTACTCTTATATGTTTTTAATTTAGAAAAATTGATTCCATATTTGGAATCAGGAGGTTCAAATTGTTTAAATAGGTAAATTTTATTTTTAGACATTAGGAATATTTATTCCAGTAAATATTTTATTTATCATGGTTAAAAGGGTAAATCCAGTAAATAAGTTTAACAAATAATATTATAATGATACTAAATTACCCTAAACCAAGTCATAAACCTATTTTATGATACATTTATGACCATGGGAATCTTCGGGTTGATTTTCAGACCACATGAAGCATCTTGAGAGTGATAATGACACTTTTTATTAATTAATTTAAAGGCAAAAATGACACAAACATATATCTTTTAGTAAAATAAGTTTTACAAGGTATTATATAAGTTATATTATCGAATATAAATATTCTTTAGAAAGATAAAAATATATCCTACATAATGGTTTTTAATTTATAGTTTTTATACATTAAATAATTAATTTTATTTAGGACACAATGATTATGGAGTGTTTTCATTATTAATCAATGAATCAAATAAATGCTATTATAAATGTTAAAATAAATATAATTTGATTATTTTGATGAAATACATGAATTTTAAGGGATACTATGGCATGTTACTATTGATTAAATAAATTTAGTTTGAATTAATAATGTTTTTATGACTTAAAAAATATCAATTATTAAATAGTGTCGAAATTGACATAAAAGAGTTTTTAAAACAAATATTATATTATTAATTGATATAATATTCCAATAAATATACGGTTCTACCAAAGGACATATATGATGATAGTTATTTCATTGATGAACTACTTGGGGTTCTCTTGGAAGTTTATAGTATGTTTATAAACCAAATAATATAAAAATACCAAGAGACATGGTAAATGTCAAACTAATTAACTAAGAGTTAAATCTAAATGATAAGGTTAATATAGTGACCCAAACCTATCTAAAACATATTTTGAGTGTATGTTTTACCGACCCCCACCTTAACCTTGAAATAAAACATTTTTTATACATTAGAAACCGAATATGAATTTATTATAAAATAATATTTAAAATTTTCCTAAGGTGCCCCTCACCCCTCTTATAAAAGGGCACCCCCCTTCTCTCAAATTCATACATTAAAATCATTTTGTTTCGGCAAAAACCTACCCAAATATACTCTAAAATTCCCTCAAATTATCTTATAGACCTTACTTTAGTCATAAAGCCAACCTAAGGTGCCCTTTTTGATCAAATCAAAAGGAAGATCCTGATGAAGAGGTAATGATTTCACCACCCTCTTTTAAGTTCTCTTATTCTTCCAATTACTCTTTATTTGTTGTTTTCATTCTTAAATAATAACTCCAGTATATTCTGTATACTATGATGTTATTATAAATATGTCACAACTATGTTCACTATTCTACCCATTTTATGAATGATAATGTCACCATGCGTGCGTCAGTACAACATTCCGTCTCCATGTCGTGGTGTAATTTCTTATTCAACACTATGTTATTTGGATGGATATAATGATGAGTAATATATATATAAATAATAAAAATAACATTCTAATGACTTTTTAAATTTAATATACCATCCAATTCCACACCTTTAAGGAAATTATATTATCGCTCGTGCGTACGTACGGATTACCGTCTCCACGACGCGATGAGATTCATTTCCACGATCACAATTCCTCGACAATTTAAAAAAAATATTAATAATAAGTATGAAATATATGAAATCATAATTATACTGTAGAAATATATATTTATATATATGTGTGTGTACTTACATATATCTTATTCACTTAGTTCTGTTCAATATGATATGAAAACAGAAACAGCGTTTATGTGTACGTACGGACTTCTGACTCCATAAACGGGGTTTTTCATTTCATATATATGTCTATTATACATATTAATATTCTAAATATATATGATATATAACTAATGTTTTTTATTCTGTAATTATTTAAAACTTGGTATAAGTGATTCAATCATGTGTTACAAGTTAAAACACGCACGATAAAGAAATCGATTATTACCGAAAATGTTCATTTAACATAGAAATTATTATTAAATGGGTATTATAATGTAATTAATGAATCATGTATGAACAAATAAATACGAATATGGTTCTGTTATACTTTAATAACATACTACGATCTTCATACAGGAGGTTAAACGTACCCTCGACTAAAGAAATGTGCAAGGTAAGGGGTTTTCATCTCACACCTTATTCCTGTGAGATTCATGCCATATTGCCACTATTTCCTTTTGTGTATTGTATGTACTGACCATTATTGTATTATTTGTGTAATACACTTTAATTTATGTGTATTTACATATTAATTGTATGATACTTGTTTCATTGGGTGTATGTTTCGTATGTTACCAAATTGGTAATGGTTAATTTCACAATCTCATTATTATCCGAGGTTGTTTTTACGTAAGTATCTACGGGGAAATATTTATTATCCAGGTCCATGTTTCATAAAAGAGTTTTCTAAGGGATTATATTAAAGTTACTTTTAACTAATACAACATTTTAAATGTTTTATATATTCATTCTTCTAAATCATTCTAATTAATTTCCATGTTTTCAAAATGGTTTTTAAGGATTTATTTATATGGACATGAATGTTTTAAAAATGCTAATTCCTTCCAAAAGATTCAATGTGGAATGGGATACATTTATAAACAATGTATTTAAATGTCTATTTTTCTAAATTTTTTGACTTTTAAATGTTTTCATCAAAAATAGATATTTCTCTCAAAGAGTATTACAAATCATTTTCATCTATGTCAACATCCTTTGATGGATTTTAAACTTTTTTGAAGTTTATTTATTATGATAGAAATCTTACATATTGTATTGAAGGTTTTGTGATATTTATTACTGTGGATGTGTTGTTTTTATACCATTAATTGTTTATGGTTAAATTATTTACATTTCATATGCTAGTTTTAATACGAATTTTTATGTTATACTTCATCTTTTTTGTATGAGTAACGTATTGGAATTAGTATGTGATGGGTGGAGCCTGCTATATCTCCTCGATGCATCAGTAGGTCTCATGAGAAAAACTACTATATTGGGACAAGGCCTTGAAAAAATCTTATTTTTTGTCTTGGCACAAGGCCTTGACTATATGGTTATGATTGTCTGGCATTATTCATTCCATAATTATGAAAGTGGCTATTGATATTGCATGTGATTATTCGACTAGTAGAATATCCATGTGAATAAGTAAATTAATTATTTTATTGTATCTTTGCCATATTATGCAGAAGTTTATGTTGAAAAATGATTTTTTAGTCTTATACATTGCCTTAAATGCTTAAAATTATTTATGAAAGTTTCCTCTATATTGTTATCCTTAATGAGCATCAGAGCTCACCCCTTTCTATGTTTTAATTTTTTCATAATTCCAAGACGTGTAATATGATTGATATGAAGGTTTATGCTAGGGGATTAATGGCGTTCTCAAAGGATCATTTATGTTGTGTTTTATTTTATAAAGTGTAATGTAACGTCCATGTATGTAATCTACTTTCAACGACTACTAAAATGATCTGTCTTTTGGAACATGATTTACTTGCAAAAATGTCGTTGTATTAAAATAATGCTCAGACTCTAGTTAACTAGGGTCGAGGCATTACAATTCTCCATTAGAAGGTAGTAAAACTGCATTTTTATAAAAATAATTCTTTTATCTACAAAGTGTTAAAATTATTATAATGGTAACATTTAAGATTAATATAAAACATTACATTGAAAATATTACATATAACATAAATATACCATTAAATAAAATCATATATTCAATTGAAAACAGATATGATAAATTTAAAACACTAAATTGAATATATAACATATATTATTCATTAAATCCAAATACACAAAGACTGATATGGTTTTATAAACCCAATTATTATCTTTTTAAATATTTTTTCATAAAAACACATCATTTATAATATTTGAGTTTTTATTTTAATTTATAATAAATTTGGTAACAAATTAATACTTATTTAAACATTTTTAAACCATATTTTTAAAATTTAGTTGATTCTATTCATTTCTGAAAGTCCAATGTATATGTTATAACAGTTACATTTAAAAAACAATATTTAATTAGAATATTAAGATCAATGTAGTGTATCATGTATTCTATTGAACGTTATGTTAATTTATTAAAACATTGGATGGTAAATTATCAGCCATTTATACATAACTCATGATTGTTCAAGAAATCATGGTTGTTTTTAACAAGTATTCACATCTCATATATCATTATCAGGATATATATATATATATATATTATATAACTTTTGAGATAAATAAGGATATATTTCAAAAATCATATAGTGGTTAGGACAATACGACCTCACATAGTCAAACTCATAGTCTCTATTGTGTTTTTGGAATTTCAAGGGATTATGTGTCCGGATGAACTATGAACATACCTAATTCCTTCACCAAACAATCAATATAGTTATAATTTTTTTAAAAAATTGAATATTTAAAAATTATGATGTCTCTAAAGAGTGTTGTCACTTTTATTTTCCATGGTGTATATGATATGATATATGAAATGAATATGGTTTTAAAGAGAAGAAGGTGAATTTTTATCCAAAGGGATCAAAGACTTACTAAAATATTAGATATCCTTCCTAAAACCTACTATTATACAAAGGATCAAGGGAAAATAATTGGATGTAAGAACCCAGATCTTCTTTTCTGGTATCTGTTTTCCCTTTCTGGTCATTTTTAAGGAAAAATGATATTATGGAAATTTTCAAAGTGCAGGTTGTGTACATTATTAGTACATGCGGTGTACTTCCTTGCCACAGGAGGTCGTGTGTTGGACGTGTAGTATCCACACACAGAGCCATGTGGGAGTGACATGGAGTCCTCTTAATGTGGAGTATGGAAAAGGCCAGTACACGTCGTGTACTTCAAAAGTACACACCGTGTATTTTATTTTTTTTCATTAAACAAACAGGGGTCACATCTAGTTGCCCGATCGATCTTCTTCTAGGTCTCGTTTGGCTGAGATCTCCCTATAGGGTAGTGATATTCCTTTGAACCATGACCTAGCATCGGATCTCCGATTCGACCATCATCGATTACGTTGGGATCACCTCGGTACGCTCTCTCTTCTTCTTGAGATTCGTTTCCCATCTCCTCTTCCTTTTGATGTTATACGCTGTTGAACGTGTTCGAATTTTTGGTAGATATTGAAACATTCTAGGTCTATCCATGTGCCAAATCCAGAGTATAGTGATATCCTATCACCAAGGTAGGTGGTTTGTGTATTTCTATTCAAAAACTATGAGTATTATGTGCAAAGTCTACCAATACCCTTGAACGGGGTATTGCATGTTTACCATTTTACCCCTACTTATTTCCTTCCATGATTGTATATTTGTGTAGAAGTAATTTGGATATGAATATGGTTGATTACTATTCTTTGGATGTTTTTCCCTTGAATGTTCTATTTACGACGGTTTGGTCCTATTTATCCAGTTTGGCTGCCTTGCCTATTTTCAATTCATGTTTCTGTTGGATGGAGAGTTTGTATTCTGACACGCTTGATTTGTTGGAGACTGTTAGCCAAGTAGTTTTTTAGGTTCACTTTGTCCATATCGTTCAGCTATGATCATTGACCTACACAGGGCCGTCAGAACCTGGTGTCCTAGACTATAATGGGAATTAACCAAGTGAACTTCCTCAGAGAGTCTTTGGGAACTTTTGGAAATAAGGGGAATTGACTGAGAGAGCTTCCTCAGTGAGACCCGGATAACTTTTCACTATAGGTGGGTTGAACTTATGAAATTTCCCAAAGAGTCTTTGTTTCAATTGAACGATCTTGTCTATACGTGGAATTGACCATGTGAGCTTCCTCAAGGAGTCCTAGACCCTGGGTATATGAGGGGAATTAACCGCGTAAGATTCCTCAGAGATTCTATCACTACCTTATACTATACATAGAATTGACTCAGTGAGATTCTTTAGAGAGTCATCCTTTACCTAAAACTATAATGGGAATTGACTGTGATCACATCTTCCAAGAGTCTTATTATATTCTTATAACCGAACCAGAGGGGTTAGGTTGAGTGCATAGCATAGAGGGTTACCAGTATGAGGTTTAGCTATTTGTTAAGATATTGCTTGATATTGAAATGAAGGATTGTTTACTACAAAAAATTTTCTTGTTTACTATTTTCTTCACTTCTACCTGCCATATACACACTGTCTTTTAGGAATAGATCATTGGGTGGTTTCCTACTGGGATATATTCTCACACCTTATTTGGGCCCTAACAGATTATATTGTTGCTGGTATAGATAAGGAAGAAAACCCATCTACTTCAGGTACTTGATATTTAGGGGAGTTGGAGTGTATGGGACCAAACTATGGCTTGCGATGCTGAGGAGTTTATCTGATTTATTTTGTGCTTTAGTTTCGCAATATTGGATTTCTGCATTGTCACTTGTTTTAAAGTTTTCCGAGATATATGTAACATGCATCATTTTATATATGTTCTCCAGTTTATACATTCATTTTTCTGGTGTGAATATTGTATGTCATTATAACTGCTTATTCTCTTGTATGTATTTATTTACTTCTACTGTGTACTCTGCCAATGAGGGCATAGTTTCCCCACTATCACACACAAAGCCCTCGCTGCTAGTCAGTAGCCACTAGTGTTCGGATAAGTGGGCTTGAGGTCATCTGAGCAACCATGTATGGGGTGCCTCTTGGTGGAATCCAGAATCGGGAAATTACAAACTCGTATCAGAGGAATTATTTTCACTTTGGTAACTATTTGGACCCTTTAGCCAGGGATAGGAAGGAATAGGTACATGGTAATAAGTTGTACCCAAGAGTAGCTTACCCGTGTACAGGGAAAATCCAACCTTCCTCATTTATTGCAATTTTCTTGTTTAGATAGTTTAAAATTAGTGCATTTTCACCGTTTGGTGACTCACATGTTTTGTGCTATTAAATTTGATTTTATTGAGGATATATTTCTATCGCAACCCTGGGAGATGAGGGTGTGAAATCTCATGAATCATATAGGCACTTTTAGAAATCACATATCATGCATTCTTGTCACGCCATCTATAATGAATTAGAGATTGCATGTTGTTTTGATAGATGTTGTGTATAATATGCATGTTTTTGTGATATATTCCTTGGTAATAATACCTTATGTTTCTAGGTTATTGTTTTGTGTAATATTTTGCATGAATGGAGGCCAAAAATTTGTTCTTGAGGTGTTATGGGCCCTCATGGACAAGAATATGGTGGAGCATTGCTCTGTTTTCTTTGTTATAACATGTTTAAGATGCCAGACTTTGATTCGTGGGGAGTATGGGCCCTCAAATATTAGAATATGGAACTTTTAGTGTTTTTATCAGTGTTTTCTGGGTTCTAGAGTAGTTTCTGAAGCTTACTGTCCAGAAAAACCCACAATACACACCTTATAGTGTTAAGTACATGCCGTGTGTTCTTTTTTTAGGAAGAAACTATTTTTATAATGAATATGTCATGTAGTCTCTAACTTTGTCATAGGCCACGAGGGCAGTGACATGGGATGGGTAAAGTCTTGTGGAAACACGTCATGTACCAGTTGAACACGTTGTGAAGTGCAGACCCTATGTCATCCTATGTAACTAATAACACTGAAGGATAAAACATAAGCAATACATGTCGTGTCAGCATCGAACACACCATGTAGTCTGACCCAGGTAAACGGCCGTGTCACTAACAACACGGGTTAGTGATATCTGTTCATATACACACAATTTCCGCCATGAATATGTCGTGTAGGGTGAGCCGTGTGTTAGGCCATGTCACTAACAACACGGTCAGGTGATGGTTTCCTAGTACATGTCGTGTCTACCATGATCACGCTGGGTATTCTTGTATTAGTAGAGTAATGTGGCTTAACCGTATAGACAGACTCGGGAATAGGAAGAGAATTCAAGTACACACAGTGTGTTAAAAGAACACGTTGTGTTTTTGTGGTGTTACATGACCAGTTTTCGCAGGATTACACGTCCATATAAATGACTTAAGGAACATGTTGTGTTGGAAATTTACACATTGTGTCGTCATGTTTTCTAACACTTGAATGATTTTTTTATCATGTTCACTTCTTACACTCCTTGTTTTCAGTCCTTGATTACCTTAATCTAAGGTGTGTGCATAACCTTGCAGATTCATGCCACCGGGATGTCCTATGGTTGTACGCTTGTTTCCAAACGGCGATCAGACACTAGGCGTGGCTGATCAGAGATTACTTGCATATCCTCCAGTTGTTCCAGCCTTGGCACCAGCCATTGTACCCGAAATAGTAGCAGATGCATAGTTCCTGGAGGGCTTTTGAGGATGACACAGAACTTTTAGGGAGCGCTTCCTCTTGCCCCGTTGATGGCTGGTTTGATACGGGTCTTCAGAAGCGGCATCCTCCTACTTTCTTAGGGGATGTAGGACCTAAGGATGCAGAGTCATGTCTACAAGACACACTAATTATTTTTGAGCATCTGAAGATACCTCCAGAGAAGAGGGTGAAGCTTGATACCTACATGCTCTGAGACTCTTCCAAGAGGTGGTGGGATGTGACCATACTGGTGGGCCTCCTTTAGAATATGGCGTGGGAAGTGTTTCAACACATCTTCTATGACTAAATCTATCCAGAGATGTTGAGGACCGATCAAGGATCAGAATTTATGAGTCTGGAGTAGGGTACACTGACTGTTATTTAGTACTCCTCTAGCTTCACAGTACTGCAATGTTTCACACCTATTCCTGGAGGTTATGAGTTATTCCTTGCATGAATGATTAAGGATAGTCTGAGGCACAACATCTGATCTCGGGTTAACATCTTCAGGTTGAATTCAATACCCTCTATCATCATCCAGGCACTGATCATAGAGTATAATCTGAGGGATTCTACAGCTGTGATTCAGTGTGGTTCAACATCCAATGTTAGTGCTGCGCCATTTGATAGCAGGAAGCACAACATGAAGGCTACACGAGGAGATCAGAGCAAGAGGGATTCATCTTTCGGTAGCCAGGTGGTGTGCCACCAGTGTGGGAGAGGCAGGAACACAATGCCACATTTATTGAGAGACGCAATGGAGTGCCGATATTGTGGATATATGGGCCATAATCAGTGATTTTTTCAGTTATTCTCACCAGTAGCTAGTGACATGGGTTCTTCTATGACACCACGTTCATGAGTAGCTCCACCAGTTTTCACCAGTCTATGAATTAGAGTTCTATCGGCCGTTCAGGACAATGTGGAGGTCGTGGCTATGGTATTCAGTCGCATGTTCTTTTGCAACATCAAGTTGGATCAGATCAAAGTGGTCAATCAGGGTCACAGGGCCGCGATATAGGCTAGACTTTTACAGTGGAGCATACCCAGCAGGATTTGGATCCCGGACCCTCCACAGTTTGAGGTATGATCTTAGTAGCCTCGGTTATTTATTCATCTCTTTTCGATACAGTGGATTCCCATAGCATTATATCTGTTTCTATTATGTAGATCCTTGGGATCTACATCTTTTATTATACTTATATCGTGATGCTAGACTCTCTATTGGGGACTAGTACGGCTAGTGTACGCCAGTGAATGGTGTTCCCACTAGAGGATGGTGGATGTAACATTATATGGGACCTCTATGTCCTAGAGATGATATGATATGAAGTCATTTTTGGAATGGAATAGTTAGTTCCATTCAAGTCAATCATCGACTGCTATCACTGTAGGGTGAGATTCACGTCACCAGAAGGTGAATCTTTTCTTCATAAGAGAGAATGGGATGTCTAGGTGGGAAGAGCGGGTCCAGAGCATCATGGGTTGGGAGGAGTTACATCCCATATTACTATTATATATCTGGATGACCAGGGGACTTCACAGTTAGACCTTCCTCAAGTGGTGGATCATTTTAGAGATGTCTTTCTAGAGAACTTTTCAGGTTTTCCTCCAGAGCGTGAGGTAGAATTTTTCTATTGAGCTTGTGCCAGGATTGGCACCGATGTCCATACCATTTTATAGGTTGGATATACATGAGTTGAAAAGATCTCAAGAAGCAGTTGAGGGAATTTTAGGAAAAGGGTTTCATCTTACACAGTACTTCTCCTTGGGGTTCTCCTATCTTGTTTGCGATGAAGGTAGACAGTACCCTTATGCTTTGTGTGTATTATCGAAAGATGAACCAATTTCCGTTCAAGAAACGATATCCCTTGCCAAGGATTGATGATCTCTTTGGCCAGCTTTGAGGAGACTCGGTGTTCTCGTAGATTTACTTGAGGTCCGGTTATAATTAGTTTCATGTTAGACCATCAGATATA
Organism: Viscum album; assembly: GCA_963277665.1. NCBI lineage: Eukaryota > Viridiplantae > Streptophyta > Magnoliopsida > Santalales > Viscaceae > Viscum > Viscum album. The sequence continues at coordinate 1,016,501,611 of OY728152.1, forward strand.
CCTCTTATAGCTTTCCAGCATAGGTATGGTCTATACGAGTATATGGTTATGCAGTTTGGTCTCACCAGCGCGCCTACAGTTTTCAAGGCACTGATAAACCGAGTGTTCCATCCATACATGGATTCCCTCATGGTGGTCTTCGTGGATGATATCATGGTGTACTATCACACTCTAGACGACCATGCTACCCATCTTCACATCGTTTTATGTACACTGAGGAAGAATCAGTTATATACTAAGCTCCCAAAGTTCCATTTTTGGATGGATCAGATTCACTTCCTGGGTCATGTTATCTCATAAGAAGTAGTATCAGTAGACCCAGATAAAGTGTGAGTTGTAGACTCCTGATAACAGCCTAAGAACATAATTGAGGTGTAGATATTTCTAGGGATGGATAGATAATGCAGGCTTTTTATACAGTAATTTTCATGCTTAGCATCACCGCTGACAGGTCTAACTAAGAAGGGTTCGATTATCTGATGGTCAGATTTTTGTGAGTAATCTTTTCTAGAGCTGAAAGGAAGGTTGACTTCTGCTCCAATTATAGTCTTTCCAGATCATGGAATGAGCTATAATTTTTATTGTGATGCATTAGGTATCGTTCAAGGAGCTATACTTATGCCGGGAGATGGAGTCGTTGCATACAGGTCCTAGAAGTTGAGGCCACATGAGAGGAATTACCCGACTAATGATCTGGAGTTGGAAACTATTGTTCATGCCTTAGGCTGTTGAATACATTATCTTACGGGAGAGAATTTTTTGGTTTTCACTAACCACAAAAGTATCAAGTACATCTTCACTCAGCGTGATCTGAATTTCAGACAGCGCATGTGGGTTGAGTTCCTACAGTCCTTTGACATTGATCTTGCCTATATTCCAGGGAAGGGCAACGTGGTGGCAGATTCATTGAGTTGGAGGACTCAGATACATGCAGTTCAAGAGGCCAGTATTGAGTGGAAGCTTATGGATCTATTCACTTAGATTAATTTATAGGTTCATGACAGATAGGGGTAGACTATTCTATCTTATGTAGTTGTTACCTATACTCTCCTTTATCGAGTTCTAATGAGGCGGCTATCAGTTTATGAAGGGCTTGTCCTAAGGGGGAGTGTGTAAGGAGAGGAACCTATTTCTGGATGGACCATAAGAGAGGATGAGATCTTTCATTTCCAAGGGTGTGTATGGGTTCCAGAAGACATACGAGATGAGCTGATGCGATATTTTCATTCCTTAGTTTGGGATGTTCATCCTGGAATCACCATGATGTATCATGATCTACAATATCAGTATAGGTGGCCAGAAATAAAGAGGGTTGATGCTGGTTTCATCATGAGGTGTTCCGCCTGTCAGTAGGTGAAGGCAGAGCACCAATGGAAAGCAAGGCTTTTACAGCAGTTACCCTTTCCTGAGTGGATGTGGAACGACATTGCGATGGATTTCATAATGGGGTTGTCGAGGTCACCTCAAGGGAATGATGTAGTTTGTGTAGTCATTGACAGACACACGAAGGTTTCCCACTACTTTCCGATCAAGGAGATCTTAAATGTTGATGAGATGGGATGGTTGTACATCCGAGAGATTGTATGCCTGAATGGAGTTCTATACTCCATTGTTTCAGATAGGGATGAGCGTTTTACTTCTCGTGTCTGGTAGGGGATTCAGAATGATTTTTGTACACATGTACATTTGAGTACAACATACCACCCCCAGAACAATTTCCAGTCAGGATTCTGGTGCTCGAGGATATGCTCTGATCATGAATTCTGGATTTTGTAGGTTCTTGGGAGAAGCATATACCTCTTGTAGATTTTTCCTACAAACAACAGTTTTCTTGAAACTATTCATATGGGAACATATGCAAATTTGTACGGTAGGCCATGCCGATCACCCTTATGTTGGCAGGATCCATGAGAGGCAGCTTTTCTGGGACGTCATCTTGTTCAAGAGACCACATTTTAGATATAGTTGATTTGGTAGAGGATGGATAATGCGCAACCTTGAAAGAAGTCCTATGCTGATCAGAGGATATGTCCTCTAGAATTTGAGGTTGGGGATCAGGTTTTTCCAGTGTGTCACACCAAGGTTGGGACACAAGAGGATTAAGAGACATGGTAAGCTTTCTCCGAGGTACATCGGGCTGTTTGAGGTGTTGGAGAGAGTTGGGTCGGTTTCCTATTAGAAGCAATTACCTCATATGTAACGAGCTATGCATGACATCTTCCGGGTATCTCAAGTTCGACGTTACATCTCAGACCTGTCCCACGTCTTCCAACCTGATGAGGTTGAGTTGGAAGTGGATGCATCTTTTGAGGATAATTCATTGAGGAGCATCGTATCTGGATCGTCAATCCTAGTATGATGGTTCTCCATGGTCAGTTTGTTCCTCTAGTATGGGTGCTTTGGCAGCACGGGAGGGTACTGGATGAGTCTTGGGAGAGGGAGGCAGACGTGCTATCATAGTGGCCTGACATTTTTGGGGTTTCTTCTTATACATCGCACTATGGATATTTGGAGACGAATTTCTTTAAGGGAGGAAGTTTATAAGAACCATGATCTTATTTTCTGCAATGTTTTTCCTTTTATGGTAAATTGTTCAGAAAAAGTAAATTCTGGAAATTTTCTATGTACACGTAGTGTACTTTATGAGTATACGATGTGTACTTCCTTGTTGCAGGGTGCTGTGTGCTCGCCGTGTAGTATCCACACACACAACCGTGTGGGAGTGATATAGAGGCTGCTTAAAGAGGTGTATGAAAAAGGCAAGTACACGCAGTGTACTTCAAATATATAAGATGTGTATTTTTTCATTACATTCACTAGGGTCACGTCTAATTGGTAGAAATATATTCTTCTAGGTCTCGTTCGGCCGATATCTCATTGTAAAACCTCGATCTTCCTCCGAATCCTGAACGATCATCCGATGTATGATTTGACGGCCGTCGATTTCATTGGGATCGCATCAGTAAGCTCTATCTTCTTCTTGAGGTATGTTTCCCATTTTCTCTTAATTTTCATGTTATCCTCTATTTAACGTGTTAGAAATTTTTTGTAGATCTTCACATTCTAGTTCGATCCATGTTCCGAAGTCAAAGCATAGAAATCTCCTAACACTGAGGTAGGTGGTTTGTGCATTTTTGGTCAAAGCCTTTTAATATTTTGTGCAAATTACACCAATACCCTTGAACGAGGTATTGCATTCTTATTGTTTTACCCTTGTTGATTTACATCCATTATCATATGCTTTTCTAGAGGTTATTTGGATATGTATAGGGTTTTTGCTATGATTTGGATGTTTTTCCCTTGTATGTTCTATTTACGACCATTTGGTCATGTTTAGCCAGTTTGGATGCCTTTCCTGTTTTCCATGCCAGTTGCTATAGGATGGAGAGTTTTTATTCTGACATGCTTGATTTGCTATAGACTGTTATCTAGGTAGTTTTGTATGTTCACATTGGCCATATCACAATGCTATGATCATTGACATACACAGGGTTGTGAGAACGTGGTGTAGTAGTCTATAAGGGGAATTGACCGAGTGAGCAATCTCATAGAGTCTTTGGGAACATTGGGCTATAAGGGGAATTGACGGAATGAGCTTCCTCAGAGAGTCCTTGATTTCTTTATACTATAAGGGGATTGAATGTGTTCGCTTACTATGAGAGTCTTTTTTTAATATAATGACCTAGGATATAAATGGAATTGACCGTGTGAGCTTTCTCAGGGAGCCCTAGACCTTGGGGATATAAGGGGAATTTACCGTGTAAATTCCTCAGAGAGTCCTTGACAACCGTAGACTATAAAAAGAATTGACTATGTCAGCTTCCTTAGAGATTCTTGCTTTACCTTTGACTATAAGGTCAATTGTGGGCTTACTCAGAGGGACTTTTTATATTCATATGACTGAACCAGAGGGGTTAGAATGAGGGAACGGACCAGAGGGTTAGCTGTATGAGGTTTAGCTATTTGTTTCGTTGCTACTTGATATTGAAATGATGGATTGTTTACTAGTGAGAATTATCTTGTTTACAGTTTTTTGCACTATGACCAGCCATATATTCACTGACTGTTAGGCCCAGATCTTCGGGTGGTTTTCTACTAGTATTTAGTCTCACACCCTGTTTGGGAAATGATTTTGGTCCCAAACATATTATATTGTTGCATGTATAGATAAGGGAATGCACCCCTCTACTTCAGGTACTTGATATGTTGTGGAGCTGGAGAGCATGGGACCAATCTATGGCATGCGATGCTGAGGGTTTTATCTTCTTTATTTTTCTCTTTGGTTTAGCACTGGTGAATTTCACCATTGTGACTTGTTTGACACTTTTCCTAGAAAAATGTAACATGCATCAATTTATATATGTTCTCCAGTTTATACATTCAGTTATCTGCTGTTACTGTTTTATGTCATAATTACTACTTCGTCACTTGTATGTATTTCGTTACCTATGTTGTGTACTCTACCAATAAGGTAAAATTTTCCCAACTATCACACCCAACACCCTCATTTCTAGTCGGAAGCCTATGGAATTTGGGGAAATGTGCTTGAGTCCATCTAACCAACTGGGTATGGGGAAACTCTATGTGGAATTCAGAACAGGCACATTACATTGGATAATATCATCATATATTTTTCATGTGAAAAAAGTGACATAAGATGAAAAATTACACCTATCAAAAGATAAAAAGGGAGAATCATGTTGGTATTTTTTTTAATAAAATATAATTATTTCATAAAATATCATATTAAATATTGATTTTTGTGACAAAATATATAACCATTTGTAGGAACCATAAAACATTAAGAATATTTTCTGAGGTGTGGTGGATGTTCTCGCTACTAATAGAACTATTCTTTCTTACTATAGTATTGGAGACTACATCTTTAAATATAGAATTATGAGGATATTATTATTGGAATAATTTATTAACTTAATTTCAATAAACTTATAAAATATTTCTATGACTATTAATGATAAAAATTTATTTATATAATAATTTGCGATCAAATAATTCTCCAATCCCAAAGAGTGAATATTTAATTTTAATGATCAAATGAAATAATTTTTTTGTGTATGATTATAAAAACCTTTTAAGAGAAATTGATCACAAAATTGTACCCCTTGAATCATGTGACACGCAATTTTGGTATCAAATTTTAGATATTTTAAATGAATTTTTTTTTACCATGTTACAAAATTATTAATATTTAGATACATTTATAAAAGAAAAATCTAGTGTATAGAAATATTTATTGTGTAGAAAAAGAACTACATCTCTATTTAGATGAATTTTTAATTGGATACAATGAATATTCAATTATTTCATTAATATGTATGGAGGCTATTCCCAGATAAATAAGTGGGTTAGTACTCATACATCATATCTTTTACTACTATCATTAGTAAAAAGGGATACGTCTGCATAATTAATTATAGTTTTTATTATTTATAAAATACTATGATTATACGAATGATGTTTAGAATTACCATGAATTCATTATCAATAATCTATACCAGTATCATGGTGGAAAATATCCTATTTAATTTGTTACATCGCATATCTATCATGTTGTCTTGGTAAGATTTAAAGTTTATACATATTGTAGGTCATATCCCAAAGACACCAAAGGTTTGAAGTAAATTCAATGTTCATTATTTAATACTGATGGATTATTTCCCATAAAAAACTAACTATAGTATAAAAAAATTATCTTTCATAATATTATGATTGATGTTAATAATAATATTTGAATATCTAAAAAAATTCAGTATATTTGAATATAATTAGATATAAATCAAAATAAGCGACTATACATCCAAATACCTGAATTTCATTCAGCACTATAGTGGTTTCACACTAGATATCATTATTAGATAAATATCAAATATCCCTTTCCCATTATTCATAGTTGTAAAATCAAAATTTCCCCCTAATGATATATAAAATCATTAACTTACAAATATTATCATTAAAAAACAATATTTTCAAAAAGGAAATTATAATGGGGGAGATTTTTTTGACTCATATAAAAAATCCACGAACAGTTTCATACATGAACCAATAATATAAAAAATTTCAAAAAATTTCTATAACAAGTAAGAGTATGAAAACATATACCAAAATCAAACATGTGATATTTAAATTTACACATATGAATTCTTTATTTCATATATTAGTTTATCAAGAATTAAATGAAAAAGAAGGTTTATAATACAATCATTTATAATATAATGTTTCATCCATTCTCTATAATAAAATAATATCATATAATCACATACACACTTGAATTCATCCATGATGAGACTTCCAATAATTCATAGGGATGAAACATAATTTTTACCATGTTGTCACATGTTTGTGAACACATGTGGCCCAATTGGAACATAATATGAAATTATAATACAATAGGCCCTCTCATAATAAAATTATTAAAACTCACATAACAATAAAATCTCATCCAAATATCCACTAAAATGGTTACCTAATCGAGTTCTATATGTGGCCTCAAGAGAAGATCCAAAAATTCTTAAGGCTACAATCATTTCATAGGGGTCCTATTATTTCATGTTGTAGAGACTATACCATCATGATTATATTAGAAAAATGGTATTCACATATAAAAAACTAATTAATCAGATGAATATAATTTATGAAAAATAAAATAAGAACAACTGTAAATAATAATAATTGAATGAATTATGATTCATGAACATGTTACAATATACATTAAATAGACAAACATCTAAAAATACATAATGGTATAAAATGAAGAACATAAATAAATAATGGTCTTAAAAATTGGAAGGAATCCTATGTATATTCCAATACACTATATCTAATTTCCCATCCCTTTTACTAGTCCCTTTTGAAAAAAAATAACTTTGAAAATTGAAAACTCTGACCTATAGTAAAGAGTTATATCCTCAGACAAATTTCATTATGAACATGGTCTTAGATATGCTTAATATTCCACCACCAATTGCTTCTAATTCTTATAAATTATATGAATATAAAATGATTCCATGCATAAGTATAGTAAATAAGGGATTAAAATTAAATGTAAAAATCATAAAAATGTCGCTCACGGGTTCCCCAAGGACATAATCCTAACCAAACCCACATAATTAAAATCTTGAATATCTATAGAAATACCAGAATATATATATATATGAATGCGAATATATAAAATGTATACATATATAGAGGATATAAATTCTCCAATGATGACCACTGTTTGAAGACAAAGGAATTCACATATTATGATAATAATAATAATAATAAAACAACAACAAAAATAAGCCTCATTTTCAAAATATAAAAGAAAATTCAAAAATATTAATAGGGGATAAAAATAATAATACATTATAATTGATTAAAATGATATGAAATTTCATGTAAAACATTCTAATCATGTGTTGTGAAATGTCACATCCATCAACCTAAAATTATGTGAAACTGAATTTCAAACAACCCAAACAAATTGGTTGTAAAAGATAATGTCCACCTACCCTGACTGAAGCCTATCAATAAAATTAATCTAAAAATTAATCCCACTTTCATTATGAGCCCTTAACCATGTTTTTTTAAACAGAATCCTAATATCTGTTAAGGTAGATTGTATCCCATCTAACATATGAGTCTATCTATGGATTTTTTTTAGAATAATAAATGATTTTATTATTGATTAAATATTCTTATGTAAGTTATTTACCTTAATAATTAACATATTTTATTATAATTCATATATTCCACAATAATATATCCTTATTAATTTCATTAATCAATACAAATCAATTAAAATATAATGTCCATGTTTATATCAATCCATTTTAATCTTCAATTACCCATTTTAATTGATAGACTTAAAAAATACCAATGAATTAGGGGTTTATATACAACCCAACTAACGATTCAATTAATTTTAATCTATTTACAATCCTACTTACAAATTGAAAGTGGATATGAATTACATATATGAAGTTGATTGTTTCAAAGGGTTTTCAATTACTATAAAAAATTCATCAGTTTCATGTTGGTCATTTAAAATTCTCATTATGAATATATGATATTATAAGCAATGATTATAATCCAATTGACTAATCCACATCACTAATAATTTATTCAAATATATTTATCCCATACATTTGAAAAAATCAATTTAACAATACTACATGGTTGATTTTTATTACCTGATAAATCATATGGGTCATAGAATATAAGAGAGACAAACAAAATAGAAGATCGTGAGACAACAATGCAGTTCTACTAACTGAAGGGATATCCTCTCACGAAGAAAAGAACAATTTTTTAAAATCCATTGAAAATATATTTGATTACCTTTATAATATTATTTGATAAAACACACTTTTATGTAACTTGAGGTGAATGGTTTGACACACTATTTTCCAAAAAAAATGGTCTGAAATGGGTATGTGAAAAATTAGAATTAACCTTGTTCTAATTGTGCCCCATATACCATTCCAAAATCGTAGATTTCGGAGAATGTTTGTTCTGAATCTCAATCAACCACGTGATACACAACTCCATCCATAAAACCCATCAAAAAATTCACATTAATGTGTTCCAACCCTCGGATTAACATTTTATCGATCACATTAATATTGATATATTCTCTATAATGAAAAGATAATATTCTCTAATAATTTTCATATTGGCATAATACATGGGAGATTAAAATCACCCCATCATAGAATTAATCATCACTAAGAATACATGGTGAAAAATAAAAACATCCCTAGAAGATTTCGGTCTCGAATTCATTCTCAAATAGCATTGTTTCATTTTCCACAACAATGTCACCATACATGGATACTTTAAACATGTAGTAAATACCCAATTAAAACTAAAAATAATTGTTATATTAAAATATTGAAATATCTAGATATATCATACTCGAGAGCATATGACCCAAGACCTAACCACGTTATTTTCAACTTTCTCATCCATCATGGGTAATTCCCCTATTAATGTCATACTTTTTATAGCCAATTATATGCAAATACACTCCCACAATTAGAATTACCTATTAAAACACATCCTTTTAATCAAAATGATACACCTAAAATGAATTTTGACACAATACATTCAATCACACATAAAGGAATTGGTACTGATCCTCAATTAAATCAAAATGGTTGAATATCAATCATTCTTTCATTAAATTCCCATGATGAAATTTTATTGAAAATCCCCAACCCACTATTACCTAGAACATATCACTTCTGGAGATGCGTTCTATGTGGTTCCTCACATGAACACATTTATCCAAAAAATAGAAAAAAGATCGAGTAAATTAATGATGAATTAAATAGAAATTAAAATCTTTAACAATTCATAAAATATCAAACCATGAATTCAATTCCTTAATTCCATGTCCCACCAAGGCGATTTCTATCATGATCACTAAAATATGAAAATGACATATAGTGATTTCTCCTTACTGAAACATTATATGTTTAAAAAAACCAATATAATCAATATTCCAAAATTACTGTGCAATGGCCAGAATCATGATTACACTGACCCAATCATACGATCATCACACCTCAATAAAAAAATATTATTTCATTATCTCAGTGTATTGTCAATGTTTCCCCAATATACATAATACTATGTAATTATACAAGAAATGATCATCTGTAAAGCATTTATACACCATGATGATGATTAGTGAAAATACATATATGTATATATATCTATTCCGTGACATGTTTCAGAAAAATAGCTCTTTATTACCTTAAATGAACCCCTAGAACCACATCTTTAGATAAATTTTGACATGTTCTAAATATAGTTTAACCACTTCATGTAAACACAAAATTATTAGTGTTCCCTATCTAGTTAAAATTTAAGGGTCTTTCCACTAATGTCTATATGATAAAAAAAATGCAAGACTCATTTCTCAGCATCATCACACAATTGAGAATTAATAATGTTGGAGTACATTTATCCACTCAAAACAGACCTATTCATAAATGTCTATATTCTAAGAAGATATAGTATATTAAATCATGATCACATATCTTTAAATCCAAAGTTATGAGTGATCGTTTCAAAAATAAAATGATGCATCATCATTACTCAGAAGATTCCATAATGGTTGGGTAAGAAACCGAATATATATCCCTCATTGTACCCTTCAAGAATATATGTTTTGTCAACCTATCAACTCCATGATCATGTATTTATATTTAAATTGAATAAATAAATTAGATTTCACCCTAAACCATATTTGGGTGTTATATTGAGCATCATCGCTAGGGAATGAGACACACGTACTCATTGGACTCATGAGATTCTTAAACTAGATTTGACCATGTCAAATTATCCATTTATAGTGCCAATTACTCTAAATGTACAGAAAACCTAAACATATTTGACATGATCCTTCCAACCAAAGGTGTGATCTATTCATCATTTTGATAGAATGGGATGTCATCCCCTAAAATAGACTCCATGAACAACTAAACATGTCTATGGATGTGGCTAACATTCTTACATGAAGACAAAAATAATGTTAAAAGAAAAATTGTACACATAAATGTGTGATATATTATACATATGAGTCAAAATCAAATATAATTATTAGTGTTAAAAAACCTTCTCATTTATCCATATTTATCCCCCATGGGTTGGATAAATCAATTTCTATATTTCTCTAGTGAGAAATATTCCAAGAGGACCTATTAAATAATCCTAGAATCACAATGCTCAAACAATATACACTATACTCATATGGTTGAAAGAACTATCTCTTATCCAATGATGCTTCGTGTATTGTAATAGGATACTACAAAAAAAAATTGTGTAGCATTAGTTACCATCTCTTTTTAATTAATAGACCTAACAAAAACATGTACCATAGATTCATATTACCCAATAAAACAATTAACTTGGGTATCGACATGATTAATCATTCATCATGGAAAATTAAGGACCAAAAACATCAATGTGGATGATAATATCATAGCTTTATTAAAAATTATAATCTCGAGAATTACATGATGCTGAAATCATTAACAATGACTAGCTAAAAAAACTAGAGTGGTTTTGTTCCATAACTGATAGTCTTTGTTAGGAAAACAGAAACCCAAATGGCACCACACGATAAATTATTTACAAAACCATCTATTAATTATTTAATTTTTAATAGTGACAAATATAAACATATAATACCTATATGAATTTTAATTAATTGATCCTACTAATAGGTAATTTCAAAAAGGACTCTTGTATTACTAGGAAATCCTATATACTCATTGTAAATGAAATGGTCAATAGTTAAATGTATGAAATATACACATTCTCGTATTAGGAAATATTAAAAAAATATAAACTAAAAAACATGGGGGTCAAAGAAATGAAAATAATTAAAATATTTCATTCACTCCTCTAAATAAATTAACATTAAATATTTAATCATGTCTATGTACTTGTTTAAAAACATTGAGTACTAGTAATAATATAGAAACGTGTGTGGTAAATTATATAGATAATTCCACAAGAAACCCAATAACATTATAATAAATATCATATATATAATCATTTTTCAACATTTTAAGTCCATAATTTATCATATCCATGATTACTTATAGAAAATGTGAATTATAACCTATATAGGAGTAGTTCGGGATTGGCTTAGTGGTAAGCACCCTATAATCCTACATGAAAAATGGGGGTTCAAAACCCATTGGGTGTAGGGTCTACAGTAGTACTGTAGTGTACTGTAGTAGGGGAGAACTGTAGAAATAGTGGGTACTGTAGTAGAGTCAGGTCACTATAGAGGTTGCAGGGAACTATAGCAGCGGCGGGTACTGTGCGGTATTGTAGCATGTGGGTACTGTTGCAGTACTATTCATAGAATGGGTATTGGGCTAAAAAATTGGGCCTATGGGCCATGTAATGGGCTAAATGCCCTCTGGGCCTTCAGGCTATGTAATCGGTCTCCCTCTACCTAGCTAAAAGCGATTTTTTCTTTGATTTATTAATAAATGAGGCTTCAACCCCAACCTTTTTAAAAAAACCTATGGAGGAATACACAACATGGGTTGTAACATAACTCTAATTAAATAATGTATCCTTATAATAAAATAAATGAAATAGACAAAAATCCTTTAATCATTTAAGATGAATATCTTCAGTAAGGTGCCACAAAAAAATTATATGAATTATCATATATTTGATAGAATACACATTAAATAACCCTTCCATATATCATTAGTATACCCCCATGTTATTACAAACTAAGGAATAATAGTATAATTATGATCAATGAGGGTACAAATTATCCTTCCTAAGTTAATCTATGTGAATCCCAATAACAATTTTCTTAAATTATTTTTTAATTTCACCCTTATAGGGTTGATTGCATGAGAATAAATCATATTTTTCATCCAACTTGTGTCAAGACAAGTATATATTATAATTATTTGATGGACCTACGAGCATCGTTAATTCCTTCCATGGTACCGAATTTAGAAATTTGAACCATAGATTAAAAAATCACTAAACTAAATGGTATTATGGAAATAAATGTAATAGGTCGAACCAATAAAGACATGTTAAGATAAAATATCAATTAAATAAACTATGAATAAACAATTTATGATTTGAAGAAATTAAATATAAGCTATTGGGAATATGATATGGTGAAGAATGTGGGAGAATAAAATATTAATCATGTACCAGGTAGCAATGAGTGTAGGTTCATGGTAATACAATGTATGAATTAATTAATTAACAATTATGAAGTAATCGAAATTGGGACACAGTGTGTCCAATGGTCATGTTAAATGTAATCTATCCCAAACACTTCATTTATAGTGGTTAGGTATATCAGGTCACAACAGATGGGGATCCCGAAACCATATTTAATTATAAGGAAATGAAAAACCAAATTAACATGGTGGAAGTCTAAACTCAGATCTGACAGAATGAAAACACATTCAATCCACTCAAGAAATAGTCATGCTAAAATAATGAAGTAAATTAAACTCATTCCCTATCCTTAATCACAATGGTCATTCCAGAATAATCATGGACTACATATAATTGATGAACGAATATGAAATTCTAACATGCATTGAATTATAATATAAAATACATTATTCAATAAAGTCAACTTCATCAGTCAAATGAGAACACAATGAAATCACTTCCTCATACTAAAAATAGGTGGGGTTAGAAAAAAATATCTAAAGATCATTGTGAAGTAGATCTCCATAGGAATCCAATGGTGGTTATCCATTTGGACCCTAAATAATTTGGAGGTGTGGATGAGCCCTATATTAATTGGATTCAATTTTTCTCTTCCCAATCATTTTCATGATTTGTAATGGATTACCCATCGCGAAATATCGATATGTTGTTTCCTCTATGAATTTCTATTTCATTTGACTATATCAAATTTATGTTTTTAGTGGGGATCTAATTAAATTATTTATATAGTATAATATATATTAATTACCCTTAGAATCCAATTAGTGTAAATCAGTTAACATTTCATTACAGTAAGTTGTATTTATTTATATTATACTTATGATATTATATATGTTAAGGTGTTTCCATCAATATGAATATTAAAACACCATTTCTAATGATATATACACATTAATGAAAAAAAATTATCTATTTTTTTATTTGAGAAATGATTGAGAACTCCACGATGAGGTTGAGGTACAATATAATGATATTGTAAATTCACGATGTACTCTAATTATGTAATGGAATATGAATGACATGATAATCTTAAATTTAGAACAATTATGCATTTAAAAATACATATTTTCTAATAATGTAAATGGTTAACATCTCAAAAATCAATAAATAATGGAAATAAAATAATTAGTCAGAGATAAATAATAATTAACATAAAAGACAATATAATTAATTAAAATAATATCCACACAAATATGTTGTATCCCAATTTGTGGGGGGTGGGATCCTTCCATGATATATATACCAAGTTCCAACACATTCATAGTATCTTTTTTTCTATCAACAAATAGTAATAACAAAGGAAATTAAATAAAAAATAAAACAGGTAATTTTCTAGCCCGAGATGCATTAAAGTGGTTATCCAAATTGGATCACCATGTGTCCCCTACATGCCTCCTTATATGCTAGATGCATCTAACAATCAGTGATGGTCCTGTAATGTTATGTTGGGGAGACTATACCCAAATGATTAGAATATCATTGTAGTGGATAATGATAAAAATAGTTGAAAAAAGAAATTATAATAGATAATTATAATAAAATATTAACAACATATAGTCAATAATTAATTAATTAATTATCATTGACAAAAATTCGATAATATACAAGAATGATATATATCTGGTAATGCATAATTGGACATCATTATCCAAAGTTAATAAATAAAATAATTTAAATTTGGAAGGAATTATATGTACTTACAAATCTACTACTTAAATTCTCACAAGACCTATCATATTATATAATGAAAAATAAGAGATCACATAGTCAATATCAAAATATATAGCAAGGAGTTCTATATTTGTAAAAAATGTGTCAAAACATTATGTGAGATAAAATTAGTTACCCACATACCATGGTGTCTAATTTAAATAAATTCCTTGAATATAAAATAATTAAATGTGTAGTAATTAAAAATAATGATAGAAAAGTAAATAATGAAATAATATAGATTTTTTAAAGTCATGATCATTATGGACAACCTGACCAGCCATAGAAACATCATCCCAATCTATAATATGGCTTTAAATAAATCATATATATGTATACATATATTTTCATATATGTAAAAATAAACTTCAATTAATAAATATATATATACAGACACATGGGATTATATAAGGATTAACGCCTAGGAAACCACATATAATAATAATATTAATAATAAAATAAATAATAATTATCATTTTTTAAATATGGGTTTAAGACAAAGCATCAGTATATGGGATACGTAGCAGCATGACAGGAAATCACAATCAATGGTGTGAAACATCATGACTAATAACCTAATCACGGGATTGGAAATATCATATCCAATAACCAAACCAGATTTGAAATTCCAGGTCAAACAATCGAGACCAAAAGGGCATGAAACATGATGCCAAACATCAAAAGAATGGGTGATAATCATAATTTCTAAAACCCCCATTGAGGCCTCTCAATAATCATGAATTTTTTCAAATCCAACTAAAACGTATACACCGTTAATCAATGTAGTTTGTAGATATGATCTTATTATCACTCAAGGCATAATATATCACATTAAACATATGATCACATCTCTGGTATTTCTACCTGGAATTACATGGTTCTCTCAATGAAGAAAAATTCATATATTGGAATATTTAAACTAAAAATAATCCTAGTATAAGAGAAGTCATTCATTCTAAAAAAAATTATAATATTATTTTCATTAAAAAATATAATATAAATGATAATATAAGGCAATGTTTTTAGTAAACCATTTTAATATTCAGGTGGTCATTTTAATTTCTATGTATAAAAGAGAACCTATAACACTTGTAGATAATAGAACCCAACTATCCATTCAATCACTTTTATTCTATTTATCACCCATATTAATAGTAGAACATTACCAAAAATTACATTTCACATGTCGACTGTGGACAATGGGTGTTTCCATGCCATTAAAATACTCATTCGTTTTATGTTTCCCATTTGATTTAAGGAGGATATATCGATCATAAAATATGTAATGATTAGAATCATTGTGATTCATCCACAAAAAACATAAATCATTCAAATCCAATTTACCTTTTCATTTACATAGAGTCAAGTCAACACATCTCAAATATTGAATTTCATTCCAATATGAATCATAAGGGTCATGGAATATAAGAGATGCATCCAAATGGTTGACTCAAGTAAATGTAAATTACCACTAATTTTCAAATTCAGTGAATAAAGACAATATAATTTTAGGATTAATAAATTAATAAATTAACTTCTTGTTTAATGGAAATTCATTGGTATTCCAGCATGTGACATGATATAATATGTTTAACATATAGTGGACAACAAGGGAGAATCCATAGATCACCAGCATATATCTAATGACAAATCACTCATCTAATATTGTAAGTTGATTCCAATGTGAATGACAGAATAGAAAAAAATAGTCAACTGCACTAGAAATAAGGAATATCATCTCAAATAGAAATAGAATCTGACAAAATGAGATAAATTAACAAAAAATAGAAATAATTATATTGAAAAGGGATATAAAAAATGAGGCCAATTATGTACATAGTTAGAGTAGGTAAGGATAATATTATGTGGAGGATAGTGGATAACCCCAAATGAGGGGGTTTTTATACCTAGACGGGAGTATAATAGAAGGTTCAATACATCAATTCTGGATTTGAAGAATGGTAATTTAAAACCCTTTAAAGAGACACATGGATTGAACAAAATTATTTGATAAAAAATTATTCATCCATTGATGATATTTTCAGAAGGTACATCCCACATAATTTATAGGTGCATTGTTTTGAGAAATCATATACAATCCATGTGATTTAATTTGTAATTGTATTCAAATAAAATACACATTCTTGCAGCGTCATGTGAATGGTTTTAAAGAATACATTCCACCGTCGTTGGGCAGCGTGTATTGTGTGTGTGATTATAACTAAACATGTTCTGAACATGTTCCCCATTTACCAACATAAAAACATTACATTAAAATATAAATTCTTCTAAAAATATAATAAACAACCCATATAAAACATGATCCATAATACTGATCTAAAATATTTACATTTAATTTTTCAAATGTAAAAAATTACATTCATATGATATGTTTATGATACTGAATGCCCATTAAATGAAAATTTCATATACAATTGTATTTATATAATGTTCAAAAACATGGTATATTACATGAATTATTTATTCCATAATCTCTTTCAAACATACATTCTTTTGAAAATACATCATTTATAAATTTAAATATTCATATTGAGGAATCCAAAATGAATCCATGATTTATAAACCGTATAATAAGAATGTATTGAACAGTATTTCATAGATGGTTCTTATGATGAAAAAATAAACATGGTTCATAAAAATATAAATCATTCACATTAAATATGGATTTGAGAGAGAATGTATCCACCATCCTCGAATGATCATTTTTATACACTGATTTTCTCATTGATCTAGGGAGATAATGATTCATTCATCATCTCCATGAATAAATCCCAAACACCGAATAAAAAATTCGAATACAAAATGTATAGTACTAAGTGTTATGATCTATGTGTAAAGACCCGTAAATTTCAAGGAAATTTTTTTCTTAATTTTTTTTGGAATTTTACAAGAACGCAGTCTCTGACGGCGCCTGATTCTAAGTCCCGGTGTGCCCGGAATCATTTTCCGAAGTTTGGCTCGGGTACGTTCAGTGAACGGACGAGCGGGTTTTTCTAACTTTTGAACCGGTGCTCGGAATCGAATTCTGAGGGCATCGATGAAATCGCAGCGCCGGTATTCGCTTAGAAACGCCTCTTCCGAAGTTGCGTTTTCTCGGGTGTGGTTTTTAATTTTCGGGCTTAAAGTTAAGAAATAAAATAATTTTGCGACAACTTTATTTTATTTCACTTAAGCCGCTTGGAATCCACTTGAAGCCACTTAAAGGCGGCTTGAACTGAGTTGAACTGGATAGGGTGCTATCCAGGAATATCCTACCCCCTTGGTAGGATATTTGTGAGGTGGGGCCCGTACGAGCCCCACCGTTTCTTTTCTTCTTAAGTAACGCACCTGCACCCCCCCCCTTTTAAAAGAAGTCAACCGTGCGTTTTTATGGTTAAGAAACGCTCCATTTAATTGGGCTGTTAATTTGTTACAATTAATTCTTTGAGATTAATTGATCGTTTTTCTTTTCTTTTGAAATTCAATTTCTTATCTTGTGTTAATAAAATAAGACTTGGGATTTTTTTTGAGTCTTGTCACGTTGGGAGGATTTGGGAGGCTTGAAGAACATCTTCTTCAACGACGAAGAACGTGAAGAACAAATCGGTCTCCGAAGAAGAACGTCGTCACGTCCTTCTTCCGAAGAACGACGACGCGCCATCCCTCGTTCTTCTTTCCACATAAAAGGAAGGGAGACGTCGTTCCACCTCGGACAACCTCCGTCTTCGTCTACGAATCCTCTTCCGTGACGACGCGACACCTTTCCGCGACGACGTGACGATCCCACTCTTCCGCGACGAGCCTTTCCACGAAGAACGCCCGCGCGCGACGATCAACGAGGTAGGGATTTTATAATTTTGGAATACCCCTCTTTATATTCCCGTGAACGTTCTTTAAAAACATAAGAGCCGGTTTCAAATGAACAATTTTATTTTATTAAAATTTTCAGTTTATGTGTTGAACAATTTTTCCCGTTGTTTTTATCTAACGCGGAGAGTGCGGGTCAAATGAACACGGCCCGACAACCCTCCGCCGTTCTTCGTGTTTTGCGGATTTGGCGGGCGACGACGGAATGTGCCGCAACGGGTGTTTGATGATCCCGAAGTAATGAACGGAACCCAGGAGGAACAACGGCGCAGACGGGAAGGAAAACGGGCCACCAGAGCGACTCCGGCGGCCCGCGGAAGCCGGTGGTGGCGTGGGTCGTCGGCGCGGCGGCGCCGGCGGCCGGAGGCGGCGGTACCCCGCGGGTGCCGCGGGTGTCCAGCGCGACACCCCGCGGGTGCTGCGGGGTTGCCACGCAGCACCCCGCGGGTGTCCAGGGTGACACCCCGCAGGTGCCGCGGGGTTGTCACGCGCCACCCCGCGGGTGTCTGGCCGACACCCCGCGGGTGCCGCGGGGGTGTCACGCGGGGCGGCGGCTTTCCCCCGTGTCGGCCGCTTGGCCGCTCGGCCGAGCCGAGCCGGACCGGCCCTGGCCGGGCCGGGCCGGCCAACCGAGTCGGACCCGACCCGGTTCGGGCCAACCAGGGGGGTCGGGCCGGGTCGGCCCGGGCCCGGACCCCCCCCCCCCCCGTCTTCGGACGGACATCGTTCAAATGGCTGTATCTTGAGCTACGGGACTCCAAACGAATCGCCGTCAGCGGCAACAGAATTCTTGGAGCGAGTCGGTCGTTTTGGTTTATCGCACTCAAAGTTTCGGAATACTTTGGGTTCGTCCTGGTTGGTTCGTACACGAAACCAACCGGGCCCTCGGAGCCGAAACGCTCATATCTTGATCTACGGACGTCCGATTGACGTGCCGTCAGCTTTGTTAGTTTCCTCTTAGTGAGGCGGATCTTTTGGCTCACTCCGCCCGAGGTTTGGACGCAAGTGGAGTACGGTCGGGTTGGTTTTGCCTTAAAAACCAACCGGGCCCCTGGGACGAAAAAGCCAATAACTCTCAGACTAGGCGTCTGATTGACTTGTCGTCTGTTGCGTTGAGTTCCTCTTGATGAGACGGAACTTTTGGCATCCTCCGCCCGAGTTTTGGATGCAGATGGATAGTGGCCGGGCTGGATCGCACTGAAATCCAACCGGACCCCTGGAACGGAAAAGCTAATATCTTTCAGACCAGACATCCGTTTGACGAACCGTCAGCGCCATTGGTGATCACGTTGAAAAACGGTCCCTATGAGTATACCCTGTGAGTGTTCGGGGTATAGTTGAGTTACGGCCGGATTGGTTCGCTCACGAAACAACCGGGCCCCTAGGACGAAAAGGCTAATAACTCACAGACCGGGCGTCCGATTGACGCGCCGTCTGTTGCGTTGAGACCCCAATGACGAGGTGGTCCTTCGAGATACTTCCTTGCCGGACTTTGTGATACTTGGAGTATCGACCAGTAGCTCGTGGAGCGGACCCTCCCGGAGACGAGCGGGCGGAGCACGGAGACCGTGTAGCTGACTGAGACCCGACGACTGCTGATCGAACGACTCGGTGTGTGACAGAGGTGTGCTTGGTTGTAGCGGCACATGGGAGCGCTTGGTTGTAGCGGCAAACCCACGACAGAGGTGTTCTTGGTTGTAGCGGCACAGGGGAGCGCTTGGTTGTAGCGGCATACCCACGACAGAGGTGCGCTTGGTTGTAGCGGCACATGGGAGCGCTTGGTTGTAGCGCCAGACCCACGACAGAGGTGCGCTTGGTTGTAGCGGCACATGGGAGCGCTTGGTTGTAGCGGCAGACCCACGACAGAGGTGCGCTTGGTTGTAGCGGCACAGGGGAGCACTTGGTTGTAGCGGCAGACCCACGACAGAGATCCGCTTGGTTGTAGCGGCACAGGGGAGCGCTTGGTTGTAGCAGCAGACCCACGACAGAGGTGCGCTTGCTTGTAGCGGCACAGGGGAGCGCTTGGTTGTAGCGGCAGACCCACGACAGCGGTGCGCTTGGTTGTAGCGGCACGTGAGAGCGCTTGGTTGTAGCGGCAGACCCACGACAGTGGTACGCTTGGTTGTAGCGGCACATGGGAGCGCTTGGTTGTAGCGGCAGACCCATGACAGTGGTACGCTTGGTTGTAGCGGCACATGGGAGCGCTTGGTTGTAGCGGATGGCCCGCAATACTCGATAGGTGGAGTACTACAGCAGTCTTAAGTTAGTGAGCAGTACCTCGGAGTTGTGACAGGACCACTGTACACTCCAGAAACGGAGCTCTTCAGCAGTTACGGTTTCGATGATGAAAATCCTGGTTTGAGCTGAGACTTTTGACCTTGTGTTTGCCTCATGATTGAGATGGGTTACTTGATAACTTAGGTATATGTATGGGCATATACCTAAGTAGAGGTTATCTTTTGAGATATTCTATGTGGTTATCCTTGTTGGTTTTAGTGAGACCTTGAGGGTCTCGGGGTCCCTACTGAGTATCGTTATACTTACCCCTACACGGGCTATGCCCGCACCTCGTTGTGTTGGTTACAGACAACGGGCAGTGCAGACAGAGGCCGAGTGTTCGAGGACTGGACGGTACCTGGAGGTGGACTATACGACGAGATGGTACCCGGAGGAGGACCTCATGACGAGGCGGTACCCGGAGGTGGACCACTGGGCGGGACATACTCGGAGCGGACGACGGGACCCGAGGAGCAGAGGAGCTATATGTACACACCCTTCAGGTGGGATTTCCAGTGGACAGCCCGGCGTAGAAGCTTTACTTTTCAGTTGTTGTTTTCCCTTTTGAGTTGTACTTTACAGTTGCGCTTGTATTTCCGGCCCCTTTATACTTTCCGCACTTACTTTTGTACTCAGTTTTTACTTAGTATTTACTTCTTCCGCTTGTACTCTGTGTGATTGTTTACTTTTCAAAGGCAATGCCTTCCCATTTTACCGGGATTTACGCCTTGGTGCTAGTCGCCAGCCCCTGGCCTATGGAAGGTGTGCTTGGGGTAGTCACGGCATGGGCCCCGAGGACGGGTCATGACAGATTGGTATCAGAGGAGTTCAGTTCTACCGCGAACTCTGATACTTTCTATGTGAAGCAATAGTGTTTAGCGTATTGGGTGTGGTTATCAGTCCAGGGAGTCCAGTGTTGGTGCGGCGGCCGACGTATCCGTACACCAGGACCCTGACTTCTGATTTCTGACTTAATTAACGAAAACATTGATTGCATGTGTGTTTCAAGTTTTCCTTGTGATTACTTGTGTCAGCTCACCAGGTATACTGTCCTGACCGTGGCGCACCTGTTTCTTTCAGGATGGCCCCACGACGACAGCCAGCTAGGATTCCGAGAGTGGAGCGTGATGACAGCCCACCGAGCGTCGAGGACTCGGTACAAGGCCCTTTGACAGCTGAGGCACCGGTGGTACCTATACCCGCCGAGGCACCGATGCTACCAGCCCCAGCCGCTGACGATGCACGTCGCCTTAGTGCACTGCATGAGTTCCAGTGCCAGCGACCGCCCAGGTTACGCGGGGAGACGAACCCTCAGGCCGCCGAGGACTGGCTGGAGGTAGTTTTTCGGGTTTTCATATTAGTGAGGACACCAGCAGACCTCATGGTGATCCTCGCAGCGAGTCTCCTGCACGCGGCAGCAGGTAGATGGTGGAGCTTGATGCTCCAGGTGCACGATGTGGCCTCCCTCATCTGGACGGACTTCGAGAGCCTCTTCCGCTCAGAGTTCGTCCCGGCCACCCTCCGTGCGGTGCGCATTCAGGAGCTTCTTCAGCTGTGGCAGGGCAGCTTGACGGTAGCCCAGTACGCGGCGAGGTTCACCGACCTTTCTCGCTACTTGACAGACATGGTACGAGACCCCTTATTCCGGGCCCGAACCTTCGAGCAGGGATTGAGACACGAGATCAGGGCATCACTGATCTCCCTCAGCATCCCGACCCAGGCAGGAGTGCTAGAGCGAGCCCTTCTGATCGAGAGCTTTCTGGCTCAGTCTACATGGAGGCCTACCACAGGGCGGCAGGTGGTGGAGTCTTCGGCAGCAGGTAGCCGACGGATGACTCAGGGTTCCGACAGACGACCTTGGGACACTGGCTCAGCAGTGCGAGGCATACAGCGCGAAGCCAGCCTTCCGAGAGGCAGGCAATGCTACTCGTGCGGCGGCAAGGGCCACATGGCTCGTGACTGCCCGACCCGCCGTACCGAGGAGCAGCAGACGGTGGAGGGGCCACCCAGGCAGAGGTAGAGGGTCGACCGTGGCGGTCCGCTGGGAGGAGGCGGACGAGGAAGAGGAGCTAGCCGAGCAGCAGGTGGTGGGCGACGCTTTGAGGCTCTGCCGCCACCACCACCAGGCGGTCAACCCAGACCGCAGGGGACAGGAGGACATGGGAGTGCTCATCTTCAGCCAGTTGAGGCCTGCGATCATGGGGCTCCGGGAGCAGATGGACAGGAGCGGGACTAGCTCCAGACCTGGAGACTTTTGTTCATGTTGCTTCTAGTTTTGTTGATGTATGTTTGTAGATGCTTTGTGTCTTTGTACATGAGCTGCAGTAATAAAAGACACCTTTTCTTGTGGCATTTACTTCCCTGTCCTCTCTTGTGTTGTTACTAAGAGGTTCCAGTTTTGACTGTTGACTTGACCCTCACTTGTGAGACATCTACTGGAGGATACCCAGTTACCACACACTGATGCCGACAGTGTGACTCAAACCTTGGAGGTGAGAGTAACGGTTGGATCTTTTGGTAGTAGCGTCGAGGCCTTATGACATCATCCTTGGTATGGATTAGTATCATCCATGTCGGGATTGACCGTATTAGGCGAAGAATGTGGTTCATCCAGGGGATGAGACCAGATTTCTCTTATCGGCAAAGAAGAAATCATAGCATCTCTAGTGGGACCAGAGGTGGTCCGGGCCACGATAGAGAAGGTCCAGGTGAGCACATGGAACGGAAGGCTCAGATGCGTTCTCAGTACCGCCTTTGTATCCCTAGTTTGTGTTGAAGCTTTACGGGGACGTAAAGCCCTGTGGTGGGAGTAATGTAAAGACCCGTAAATTTCAATGAATTTTTTTTCTTAATTTTCTTTGGAATTTTACAAGATCGCAGTTTCTGACGGCGCCTGATTCCGAGGCCCGGTGTGCCCGGAATCATTTTCCGAAGTTTGGCTCGGGTACGTTCAGTGAACGGACGAGCGGGTTTTTCCAACTTTTGAACCGGTGCCCGGAATCGAATTCTGAGGGCACCGATGAAATCGCAGCGCCGGTATTCGCTTAGAAATGCCTCTTCCGGAGTTGTGTTTGCTCGGGTGTGGTTTTTAATTTTCGGGCTTAAAGTTAAGAAATAAAATAATTTTGCGACAACTTTATTTTATTTCACTTAAGCCGCTTGGAAGACACTTGAATCCACTTAAAGGCGGCTTGAACTGAGTTGAACTGGATAGGGTGCTATCCAGGAATATCCTACCCCCTTGGTAGGATATTTGTGAGGTGGGGCCCGTACGAGCCCCACCGTTTCTTTTCTTCTTAAGTAACGCACCTGCACCCCCCTATTAAAAGAAGTCAACCGTGCGTTTTTCTGGTTAAGAAACGCCCCATTTAATTGGGCTGTTAATTTGTTACAATTAATTCTTTGAGATTAATTGATCGTTTCTTTTCTTTTGAAATTCAATTTCTTATCTTGTGATAATAAAATAAGTCTTGGGCTTTTTTTTGAGTCTTGTCACGTTGGGAGGATTTGGGAGGCTTGAAGAACATCTTCTTCAACGACGAAGAACGTGAAGAACGAATCGGTCTCCGACGAAGAACGTCGTCATGTCCTTCTTCCGAAGAACGACGACGCGCCATCCCTCGTTCTTCTTTCCACATCAAAGGAAGGGAGATGTCGTTCCACCTCGGACAACCTCCGTCTTCGTCTACGAATCCTCTTCCACGACGACGCGACGCCTTTCCGCGATGAGGCGACGATCCCCCTCTTCCGCGACGAGCCTTTCCGCGAAGAACGCCCGCGCGCGACGATCAACAAGGTAGGGATTTTATAATTTTGGAATACCCCTCTTTATATTCATGTGAACGTTCTTTAAAAACTTAAGAGCCGGTTTCAAATGAACAATTTTATTTTATTAAAATTGTCAGTTCATGTGTTGAAAAATTTCTCCCGTTGTTTTTATCTAACGCGGAGGGTGCGGGTCAAATGAACACGGCCCGACAACCCTCCGCCGTTCTTCGTGTTTTGCGGATTTGGCGGGCGACGACGGAACGTGCCGCAACGAGTGTTTGATGATCCCGCAGAAAAGAACGGAACCCGGGAGGAACCACGGCGCAGACGGGAAAGAAAACGGGCCACTGGAGTGACTCCGGCGGCCCGCGGAAGCCGGTGGTGGCGCTGGTCGCCGGCGCCGGCGGCCGGAGGCGGCGGCACCCCGCGGGTGCCGCGGGGGTGTCACGCGGGGCGGCGGCTTTCCCCCGCGTCGGCCACTCGGCCGCTCGGCCGAGCCGAGCCGGAACGGCCCTGGCCGGGCCGGGCCGGGCCAACTGAGTCGGACCCGACCCGGTTCAGGCCAACCAGGGGGTGTCGGGCCGGGTCGGCCCGGGCCCGGACCCACCCCGTCTTCGGACGGACTTCGTTCAAATGGCCGTATCTTGAGCTACGGGCCTCCAAACGACTCGCCGTCAGAAGCAACGCAATCCTTGGAGCGAGTCGTTCGTTTCGATTTATCGCACTCAAATTTTCGGAATACATTGGGTTCGGCCGGGTTGGTTCGTACACGAAACCAACCGGGCCCTCGGAGCGGAAACGCTCATATCTTGAGCTACGGTCGTCCGATTGACGTGCCATCAGCTTTGTTAGTTTCCTCTTAGTGAGACGGATCTTTTGGCTCACTCCGCCCGAGGTTTGGACGCAAGTGGAGTACGGTCGGGTTGGTTTTGCCTTAAAAACCAACCGGGCCCCTCGGACGAAAAAGCCAATAACACTCAGACCGGGCGTCCGATTGACGCGTCGTCTGTTGTGTTGAGTTCCTATTGATGAGACGGAACTTTTGGCATCCTCCGCCCGAGTTTTGGATGCAGATGGATAGTGGCCGGGTTGGATCGCACTGAAATCCAACCGGACCCCTGAACGGAAAAGCTGATATCTTTCAGACCAGACATCCGTTTGACGAACCGTCAGCGGCATTGGTGATCACGTTGAAAAACGGTACCTATGAGTATACCCTGTGAGTGTTCGGGGTATAGTTGAGTTACGGCCGGATTGGTTCGCTCACGAAACCAACCGGGCCCCTGGGACGAAAAGGCTAATAACTCAGAGACCGGGCGTCTGATTGACGCGCCGTCTGTTGCGTTGAGACCCCAATGACGAAGTGGTCCTTTGAGATACTTCCTTGCGGGACTTTGTGATACTTGGAGTATCGACCAGTTGCTCGTGGAGCGGACCCTCCCGGAGACGAGCGGGCGGAGCACGGAGACCGTGTAGCTAACTGAGACCCGACGACTGCTGATCGAACGACTCGGTGTGTGAAAGAGGTGCGCTTGGTTCTAGCGGCACATGAGAGCGCTTGGTTGTAGCGGCAGACCCACGACAGAGGTGCGCTTGGTTGTAGCGGCACAAGGGAGCGCTTGGTTGTAGCGGCAGACCCACGACAGAGGTGTGCTCGGTTGTAGCGGCACATGGGAGGGCATGGTTGTAGCGGCAGACCCACGACAGAGGTGCGCTTGGTTGTAGCGGCACATGGGAGCGCTTGGTTGTAGTGGCAGACCCACGACAGTGGTGCGCTTGGTTGTAGCGGCACAGGGGAGCGCTTGGTTGTAGCGGTAGACCCACAACAGAGGTGCACTTGGTTGTAGCGGAACAGGGGAGCGCTTGGTTGTAGCAGCAGACCCACGACAGAGGTGCACTTGGTTGTAGCGATATAGGGGAGCGCTTGGTTGTAGCGGCAGACCCACGACAGAGGTGTGCTTGGTTGTAGCGGCACATGGGAGCGCTTGGTTGTAGTGGCAGACCGACGACAGTGGTACAGTTGGTTGTAGCGGCACATGGGAGCGCTTGGTTGTAGCGGCAGACACACGACAATGGTACGCTTGGTTGTAGCGGCACATGGGAGCGCTTGGATGTAGAGGATAGCCCGCAATACTCGATAGGTGGAGTACTACAGCAGTCTTAAGTTAGTGAGCAGTACCTCGGAGTTGTGACCGGACCACTGTACACTCCAGAGACGGAGCTCTTCAGCAGTTACGGTTTCGATGATGAAAATCCTGGTTTGAGCTGAGACTTTTGACCTTGTGTTTGCCTCATGATTGAGATGGGTTACTTGATAACTTATGTATATGTATGGGAATATACCTAAGTAGAGGTTATCTGTTGAGATCTTCTATGTGGTTATCCTTGTTGGTTTTAGTGAGACCTTGAGGGTCTCAGGGTCCCTACTGAGTATCGTTATACTTACCCCTGCACGGGCTATGCCCGCACCTCGTTGTGTTGGTTGCAGATGACGGGCAGTGCAGACAGAGGCCGAGTGTTCGAGGACTAGACGGTACCTGGAGGTGGACTAGACGACGAGATGGTACCCAGAGGAGGACCTCACGACGAGGCGGTACCCGGAGGTGGACCACTGGGCGGGACATACTCGGAGCGGACGACGGGACCCGAGGAGTAGAGGAGCTATCTGTACCCACCCTTCAGGTGGGATTTCTAGTGGACAGCCCGGCGTAGCAGCTTTACTTTTCAGTTGTTGTTTTCCTTTTCGAGTTGTACTTTAGAGTTGGTCTTGTATTTCTGGCCCCTTTATACTTTCCGCACTAACTTTTGTACTCAGTTTTTACTTAGTATTTACTTCTTCCGCTTGTACTCTGTGTGATTGTTTACTTTACAAAGGCAATGCCTTCCCTTTTTACCGAGATTTACGCCTTGGTGCTAGTCGCCAGCCCCTGGCCTATGGAAGGCGGGCTTGGGGTAGTCACGGCACGGGCCCCGAGGACGGGTCGTGACACTATGGTTCTCTAGTAATAGAAACATTGATATCTACAAATTGTTTTTGAAATAAACAACATCACTTGTTTTTCATGATACAAAATGTAGAGAGTCATTGAGATTAGATTCATAATTAATAGAATAGAAAACAATGTGGAGTCATAATCTTCATTATCCTAGTCAAATTGATGAATAATGAGGTCCATCAGGGAGTTTTATATTAATAAAAAAATTCTAATTTTATTAATCATTTTTCATCATTGTACTATAATGTTAAACAAAGAATTCACCGACCAAGAAATTCAGAAAATATCAAAAATTGTAACACACATGGTTTCGATGAATGATATTGAAATCCATGAACCAACCATCTGAAATTACTTTATCCCATGATGCATGATTTTTGGTGGAAATAACTATGGTACCCCCATAATATATACCAACATTGGGCATCTTCTTGGAATCTCGCAAGACGTTTCTTGGTTAATTGTGAATCTTAAAGGATTCCCCTAATTATATTCCAATAATGAAAGATAGAAATTAAATAGAAAACATTTCATTTTTTTCTAATATCTGCATAATACTAATATAAATGATACCATAGATCAAAAACACATAAAATAGTGGAAAATAAATCTATCAAGTGGAGATATATTATACATTTCAATGGGATTTACCTCCTTTGAATTCTCATGACTGAGGGTGATCTTGAAGATATCTAGACATTGTACTAGTGTAATGTCCTTTTATTCCCCATTATCCCACAATAAAAAATATATATTTCAATAATAAAAAAATAATAAATTATACTTGAACAGTATTTTCCAAGCTATCTATAATATAATTAATTTAGTGGAAAAATATAGTTCATGTCTCAAGATTCACATGATCCCATGAAAATACATGTTCTGTGTAAGGAAAGTTCTTATTTAGTATAGATACATTAACACCATTACGAAAATATCTGAACATTTTTCATATATTTAATTGATTGTAATAACCTATAATATATTTATGTATCTCAATGGTTGTTACATACCAAATAGGTAGAATCTATTGATTACTAAAATTATTATTACCCATACATGAATATTACATCCTGAAAACATTTTCCCCCACATTGAATGTTATTGGGAATGAAATATGATCTTAATATGAATTTTCAAGGCTCAATAACATTTAAAATCATATTCTAATCATTTCTAACATATCTATTGTCTCAATAAAAAGTCTATATCAATGTGCAAGGGATGTGTTTTCTACAAATAATAGTGTTCAGAGTGATTGAGATATCCATTAAATTATTTTAAATAATTAATTAGTATCGGGGCCATTATAATTGTGGTTATACAGGAAATAAAAAAAATCAAAATAGTCTTTTCATGATACATTAAAACTAATATTAATATATATCTAAACATTACTTTAATTTTTTGGATCATTAGTTATGACTATCCATTCAGTTGAGGATTACATGTTATGCTCATTGTTATGGGGATTTCAGGGTTCTGTTGTAATGGGAAAAACTAAGAGTAAACCCCTATATAATGGTAAGATATAAATAATGTTCATGCAACATGAACCATTAAAACAAACAAAATATAATAGTTTCCAGGATTATATATTGTATTTGTTTCATGGATCAAAATAATGCATGCTCACATTGTGAGTAATTATTTAATAACTTAGATGGAGTGATTATTATCAGTAGTTCTCAGTAAAACAAAGAAAATTTCAATCGTTATATTCTACGACATCAATATCTTTATACGAAAACATTTCAATATACCTTCAAGTGTACGATATTCTGTCACAGACTAATGATATGTGGGGCTTTTTGAATCATAATCATTAACTCTTCATCTCACAACCAACCTCCAATGTATTTCAATATATCCAAAAACATCATTAAAATTCATTTATTAATAACCCGTATTTAATTGAGATAAAAAAAATTAAAGTATTATAATATGATAATGTTAACACTCTATTGATTGTAAATATAACATGAATTACCCTTATTCTATCTATCCATCAACAATGACCACACCATCGTGTTTTGACAACATTGTAAGAAAATTGTGTTTATAAACTTGTTAATCCTTCATATATTCAACCATATATAAAAATACAGATATAAAATAATATTATATCACATTATTCATAGGGTATTCCATATGAATATCTATAATCATGGTCATTATCTACCACTAATCAAATGTTTTTTTTGAATAAATGATTATTAATATTTTACGATAAATCATTATCCACTAATTTCCCATTACTCAGAGTATAATAAATGAAAATATAATCCAATTGATGATATTACATCCATTATTGTTTCATCAGTTTCAAATACCTTTGTGAAAATATATTCCCCAAATTTTATGATCATTAATCATTGTAAACATTTCATCATTTGGAAAATCACACCATGTTTTCAAGGTATGGTATGTTGTAGCTAGTTCAAAATTAAAAATTAGAAAATTCATTCAATTAACACACAAAATTTATGATCTAGAAGGTAATACATTACCTCTATATATTGTAAAAAACATTAACTATTTATAGATGCCTCATAAAAAACCACTAAAACTTTTCAATTTTTGAAATGGAAAAATTGTTGGTGTTATGAGTTATGATTAATGCTCCGTAAAGGATTCATGAATGTAAATGATTATATGTAATTGAATACCATTTTTAATCAATGATGGTAATGGAGCGAAAAAATTGAAAAATTGATGATCAATATGGTAATAATAACATATTTTTTGTTAAATATATGTATATAAAGGATATTCTTAGGAGGATTCTTTTAGACAACAAATTATTCCACTACATCAGATGGAGATACACCATTCATAGGAATAAAATGGAAATGAATGTGTACCAACTTTATCTAAAAGACAAATGTATATTATTAATCATTAAAATGGTTTTGTTCTAGTGTTTTTATACCACTCCAGGTGTGCTTCATGGTCAATATTAATAACAAAATATAGAAAGATATTACTAACAAATATCAAAAAAATAGATTCTAGGTACCCATAAATGATATTATTAATAAATTATATGAAAAAAATGATTATTTCATCAGAAATATGTATATATATTTGTATCCATAATGACCATAATGACTCCTAATATATTTCATCATGATACCCTCTTGCATAACCTAATGTTCGTGACACCAGAATAATGGAATAAATTAATAAAACCATTTTAATCCCCTAAATTGATCAATCATTCCATCAAATCATGTAAGAGGTTACTAATAAATTTTCATAAACTATTTCAGAATTAAATAATATATGAAATGCGGATGACAAAAAAATGAAAATTAAGTGAAAAAAAGATTGGAAGAATGTGATTTTTTATTTCTTATTGAATATTTATATTCAAAATAATCAATATAGACAATTAATTTACTAAATATTGTTTATATTATCTAATAATAAACTGTTACAACTTGATTGGTCTCTATTAGAGAGTGAAAAATAATTCCTATGCCATTTTATGTGGGAATCAGTTGAATTGTCTAGGGAAAACATTCTTATATCAATTGGTGATGGTTAGAAAATATATTTTGTTTATTTAATCAACATTCGTAAAATTAGATACTGGTAGATGAAATAAGATAGGCCAAGTAATAAATAATAATGTTCATGATCTTCCAGTATCTATATCTAAATCATCCACAATGAGATGTACCATTTTTCATAGGATATACAACCCAATTATCTGATATTTTTTTGACAAAGGTCATGAAATATTTCAACAAATACATTCCAAGAAATTAATAAATGAAGTTAACATCAAGTGTTGACCAAAACACAATAAAAATAAACTCTTTAAATGGTTACAAAACATTTTTCACACATAACGCCTTTCCATTCTTATTTCCCAATAACTATTTGGATGAACCTAACATGGTGCATTATTTCAAAATGAAAATTTAAAAAAAATTAACATGTGAAGAAAAAAATGTGTGGGATGAAACACTATAAAATAATATATATATTCTAATTGAGTTTAGATGGATGGTTTCTCTCAATGATCAATATCCAGATCAATCAACCATAAAACATTTATCGGTATCGTACGTGTCCATATTGTGCCTTCTCAAATGCCCCTTGATTTAATATAATTATCAAATCTACTGTAGAGTTTATGTGTTCCATCAATCTATATGACATTGTTAGTTTACATGATATGATCTATTATGAAGAGATTGACCTATATTATCATAAATGTGTTGTGACATGAAGGAACTATTCCAACCACTCTTCCTTGAGATACACGTATAATGAAAACTATATTTTCTAATTGGGATAGAATTGTGTGTTATATGATACTGTTTCATACAATACCTTTCCAATGTTTTAATGATTCACATTTAAAGAACCATGGTTTTCTGCGGAGGAATCAATAAAATGAAACATACACTATCAATATTATATTTGTTATCATTTATAATTGAAAATATGTTTTCCTTTTCTTATTATATTTATAATTGAAGTTCCCATTTATACCAATATTTTTAAATGGTATCCCACAATAACAGGTTCATATGTTGTATATTTATTCCAAATTCAATCTTATATATATATATATAATAATAAATATATTCTAAATATTTTATAGTGAATGTATGTGTATGGATCCATTTTATTGAAACATTATTCCATGCAATCACTAGAATTTTACTCTAGAGAAATGTGATCTATAATTATGAACATAGATATATACTATATTAAAATCATATTTATTTTTGTGATAATAATTATTCCTGTTTATTTTTTTATCATGCATGTATTGGGATAGAAATATTTATTAAAAAATTACTTAATCACATTCCATGTCAGGTCATATTGTTTCTATGTTTTACAAAAAATATATCACTATTTTATTTTTGGGAATCTTAGATTGTATAATAATATCATAGTGTTTATTATTTTACAGGATTCCAGGGAAATTGAATTTAAAATTATTATGACCAATCCACATGGAAATTTTTCGTGATCCTAAATCCCCTTAGAGATTTGTGTATTCTAAATATGAAAGTAATAAAATAAACTTTCCTATCATGGTAGATAAATCCAATTTCCCTTGTTAACATATTTAGATGTGAGAACAATACTAATAATTTATATTATATTCATTACAGATCTGGTTGAAAGAAATTATAATCCATTATATCCTGTAGATTTATTGATCATAATACTAGATCCATTAGTGTATAAAAATAGTCAATTCCCAGTTAGATTAAAAATTTCTGAAAAACATACGGAATAATATTTTTGAAATCACAAAAAACAAAATTATATAAACAAGATTAAAAAAATTGTCATATACAATGTAAGTGATGTAATTATAGTTGGAATTATCTCTACAATTATGTGATAATCCATTCCCACAGGTTGAATCCATGATTATGGGTGGTATATAGTCTTCAATGTTTGTATATAAACTTTATTTACATGATATAACATTGTAACATGATGATCAATATGAAGATATTAGTTAGGGATTTTCTGCTCTATTTTTCATTTCATATCTTGTCATGTCTCATGAACTAGAATCATAACAAAAATAACTAATAAAAAATAATCCAATTTTATCATTGTACCCATAATAAGTTATATTTTTATAATCTAAATGTTGAAATAATCTTATTAAGCATTCCAATGGTGAAAAATTGGTAATAAATTCCTATGTCTTTAGAAAAACATGTGGGAATTTTTCAGTTAAAAATTAAACCAACAAAACATAAAAATTATATGATATTATATGAGGAATGAATGTGACAAAAATAATATTATATCTGAAACAATTGAACAATATTTGATAATAATCATATGATAATATAATATAAATAAAAAATAGTAAATACATGAAAGTAGTTGGACATGGATGACACATAACTATAGACCCCATAACTCGATCAACTACAATGTGGATTTTCTCATCATATATTACAATCACTTCATTACTATTGTATACAATTATATTAAATCCTCCTCTTACATTTGTAATGAAATATATCATCTACATACATCACAAGGTGTGTATGTTTTGGTGAGTATATTGACATAGTATTAAATCTTCTAGAATATTCCCAAATATTCCACTAAGAGTTGAAAATATGAAAATTAAATATATAAAAAACGAAATAATATTAATATGGTTACAAAAATAAATTCATAAAAATAAAAAATGTGTATAATAAAAATGGATAAAAATTTTACACCCTAAAAATTCTATGTTTTTATCTTCTATTTGATAGGGTGTATGACAAATACCACCATGCGCACAATGAAATATAATATTCATCTGTGTTAAAAAAATTATCATTTTAAATTAATTTAAGATATGATAAATATTTAAATGAAAGAGATATCGATTTATCATTTGTATAAATTAATGACATGTTTCTTAAATGTCTTGTATTCAGGACAACAGATTATGTTTAACAAAACAATATTAAATTATTAATATATTATTATTTAACATAATAAGATATAACATATCAGTAATATTTTTTTATGAAGGTTATGAAATAAATTATCATAATATATATATTAAATATCAAATATTTTTTTAATATTCATCCTATATATTTTATAGTCATAAGATAAGTAGAAACCAAATATTATGAATAAAAACCATTATTTTTGTAAAGAAAATTTAAATATATTTCATCGAGAATGTATTTTAAATATAAATTTTGATACTTTTATAAATTTTATACATAAATTATAATTTAGATTATAATAATAAATTTAAATATTTTTTAGGGTAAATTTTTGTCTCTTATGTTTTATTTTTTGAGGAATAGTGAAAAATTTTGTGTTTTAATTGAATGCTGCATTTTCATCTAATTTATTTACATGTTTAAATTATTTTTATTATTTTTATAGATAAATTTGATTTAAATTTCATAAATTAATCTAATTTACGACATTTTAATATATTACACTATGAAATTGGATATAAAATCGTCACAAACATCTGATAATTTTTATTTTAAAAACATGCTTTCTTGTCCCATATCTGAGATAAAATTTAAATTATTTTCTTCCATTTAATTGGCTAGAATATTGAAAAAATGGATTATGTGTTTTGAATAAGAATAATTAATATTGTATAATAATGTAAAATTATATTTTGACCTAAATTATTAGGCAATGTATTTAAAACTAATTACATTGATTCAAAATAAAATTATCTTAACAATGGACAAAACCATAAATATAATTCCCAAAATTACCTATAAACATGTAAAAAATCTATTGCATGTTAATATTTATAACAAATACCACATTTTATAGATTTTTATCCATTATTGGATCCACGTGACATAGGAAAGAAGTTGCAGGAATTCGCTTTTCAAACATTTAAAAGAATTCCACTCCTCCACCAATATAAAATGGCACCCACCCATCTGAATTATAAACAAAACTAATTCAATTTTTACCATTAAAAACTAAAAAATTGTCTAAAAATACCTCACCTCCCCTATAATAATTAAATTTTAAATAAATCAAAAAAATGAATTCATTTTTTATAAAACCAAAAGGAGTCACTGGAAAACGAGGTAACAGAATTCAACAATCATTTTGTTTATATATGTTTCTAAAAAAATTACATTTTCATTGTATCATAATTATATAATAAATAAGTATGATAAATATAATGATATTTTTTATGTTAATGGTCTGACATAAAACTACACAGACATCCATAAAACATGTAATAAAGTTACAATTTGATTACAATTAACGACCAACTTGTGAAACAAGATCGTTTGTTTTTTATTTACCACATCACATTAATTTGAATTAATATAGAAACACTATTTTATTTGATTTAAATATACTATATTTATTTTTTCTTAATTCATAGTTTTTTACATAATAGATCCCTTCATTCATTCAATTTTTTATAAATATGATAACACTGAATGTGGATGTGTGGACTACCTCCTCCTTAATGTAATGTTATTTGTTCAAAAAATTCCTAGACATTGTAATGGATTGTATTAGTAATTTTTATTAAATATATGATATAAATATTATAACGATTTTATAAAATTAATATAAATATATATCATTTACTTTGAATTCATTTAATTGTGGCGATAAATTAAAGTAGCATTCAATCATATGTATGACCTACCATCTCTAGTAACAATGCATTTAAATTACTATCCTAAAAAATATTGGATATTAGAAAAAAATTAATTCTCAATATATATGATATTTAAATATTTATTTACTTCTTGGATATTATTATATCACAATAATCATATGGAAAAAAAATTACAATTCGAATCTTACATGAAAAACAAGGAAATTAACACACCGAAAATTGAAAAAAAAATGAAAGATTATTAACAATGTGATTACATGATATTATAATAAGACAAAATATGTTATTATAAATTTTTGTATGGTTTTATAATGATATATAGATATGTATAAAACCATTATAGATTAGGATAATTGATGTTCACCTGAATGAAAATTTTTTTTATGAGATTATCATATTATGAAATAAATCTTTGAGATAAATGTCATATTAACCACATATTAATTATGTGTGGTATATATAAGGACCATTTTGATATATTATATTAGAAATTGTTTTAAATTCATGGTATTTTATGATTCAATTGTAATTATTTTTTCATAGGGGATTTGAACTAATAATGACTATGTTGTTATGAATTTCATAACCATGTTCATTTTTATTGGGTTATATTTCTTCCTTGTTGCTTCCAATATTCTATGATTATGTGCATAATAAAATTTTGCTTTCAATTATTTCAACTTTTTTTATGTTTATTTCCATTTTACACTCATAATATATTCAATAATAGTATATCATTTCAATGATATGTTATTTTCAAGGTATTATTCTTAATATCATTTTGTTTGCAACATTTACCCTTGAGTTTCTATTATAGTAAATTATTAGATCATTGTTTAAAAAATTCATTCATTGTATTTTCCTCTTGTAATTTTTGAACTTTTTCTTGTTATGGTAAAAATTTTATACTCTTTGGTAAGCACAATATTTTATTAAATATATTTAAGATAACCCAACATAATTTATCTCTTTGATCTAATAACTTGTTTCTATTAAAAATCTTGATTCTCTACAACTGTGTTTATAAATGTTTGAAACCATTATAAATTGTTTATTAAATATATTTTTTCCTTTTATTCTGAAAAAATAATTGAAATTAATCATATTCTCTTTTTCTAATCATTTTATTTTTCAGACCTTTTTATAATGAAAATTTATAATTCTTTTTACCTTTAACAAATAATAAGGATTTAACATCCATCATTCCATCAAAGATTACATTGACTATTAATGGTTACATATTAATGAATTTTTTAATTTTAATTTCAATAATATTATTTTAAAAATAATGATGATATTTCCCTCAAAAATGTTTTAAATACATATTTTTATAGAAAATACATTCATTTTGGTAAAAAATCCTTCATTTTTAAATCACTTGGAAAAAATTTTATTTATACAATCCGTATTATTTCATTTTATTGGTCTAATTTTATTTTCTATGGATAGTAATAACATTCATGTCCTCATTTCATTTTAGTAGTCACTTTGAAATATTAATTTTTAAAGGATCATTGAACATTGAATTTAACATAATTATCCATATCATTTAACATGGATATTTCAATTTCCTAAAATGAATTAAATTTTTACATGTTGTGTTTCCATTGAAATTAATTTGATTTATGAGGAAAATATTGATAACTACACATCTATTTCAAAATACAATTATTTGATAATGAATTATTTTTAATTAAATTGGTCTTTCATTTTGTGATAAATCCTTTAGAAATACCATACTTGTGATGGGGAATGATTAATACACACTCTATAGGTTGGGGACTGGATAATGCTATCTCCATGATGCTTTGATAGTTTAATGGGATGAAACTAGTTTTTTACAAACCCTATGAGATTATTTCCAATCATAATAGACAAATTTATACCCATATATTTAATCTCAAATATGAATGGTCTTGAAAATTGTTTTCTAAACAACCTTCTGAAAGTATTTGACTGTAACATATCATGTACATGGGAAAAATTACCTCCAATAATAAAGCATTGCCATCATTTTTATTAAATATTATATATCCAGGAGATATTCACTATGAAAAATCATATACATGAATTTCATTATAAGATTATTTATTAAATGGAATGTGTTATGAGTTTCTTACATCGACATATAGAATATTCCTTATCATGTTATTTAAATGAAATTTTAATAGTTATTTACTTTTCTATATTGTTTACACACTCCATATTATTAATTATATTTAATA
Organism: Viscum album; assembly: GCA_963277665.1. Taxonomy (NCBI): domain Eukaryota; kingdom Viridiplantae; phylum Streptophyta; class Magnoliopsida; order Santalales; family Viscaceae; genus Viscum; species Viscum album. The sequence goes on from OY728152.1 coordinate 1,016,539,320, forward strand.
TATGCTCAGTTATTTTATTTACATTATGATTATTCTCATTGATTCATTATTTGAACCACATTACATTACTCGTACTATGAATTTGAGATCATTGTTATTTTGATTTATTTATCTAGTATATGGAGGTGAAATAATTGAATGATCATTCAAAAATGTTGATCATTTAATTTAATTATATATCATGTATTATTTTCAATTTCCCAATGTAACATGGTTAACATGTATGTAATATGATTTTATAAAACATCTAAAAAGAACTATCCTTATGAACATGATCATCGTAATCATGAAAATGTTATAAAATGAGTCATTGTATTTGGGCTTTTGGGGTAAGGGTGTTATAGTTTCTATCAAATAATTTATATTAGAAACCATTCAAACAGGATTAAAAAACATATATTATGTAACATAAACCTAATATAGACATTGAGGATAACTATAGAACAACATCCTAGAATTTCATTAAGGTAGATTTTGTGTGGGACATCCTAGAAACACATCCATGTCTCGATACTGCATGTGGATGTTGTTAAAGAATATATGCACCTAATTGTGATGGTATAAAAAATGTGCATCCGACCTAACATGAGTGTATATGGGTATGAGAAAAAATCCATTATTTCATGCCTTATTTGATTCACACATTGAATATTCTATGATTAATTCACATTTTCATACCAATCTATTTTTATGGATTTGAATAGATAACTAAAATGAATGATATAGGATAAATATCATGTTTTTTGGATTTAAATTAATTTTTAAATATTTAGATATCCTATAATTGATTATAAATTACTACCACTATAAATATTGATACTCGAATTTGACTTTGTAGTCATAGTTAATGGACGAAAACAAAGGAATCATGTTATCATTGAAGTAGATGGAAAAGGTGGTGACATTGGGAATCCAAATTAGATGTTTATAGAACTTAAAGATATCATGTTTATGAATAGTTATAATTCCTAAAATATTATTAACATCATATACCTTAACTAACTCCCAGAATCATCAAATAAGTGATAGTTGTATTTTTTTAATAGATGGAGTGGTGGATTCCATGAATAAAAATGACTCAATTTCCCTCATGCAATAAATTGTTAAGGATGCATCAAATAATTTTTCTCAATTTTATAGTAAAATTAAACATGTGTGTTAAAGGAGGGAATAAATAAAAAAAATCGATGATAAATGAAGAGTATGATTGAAGGAAATAAATATCATCATGGTGATCTATTTATAGTTTTTTGCAATAAATGTGGGGAACCTGAGAATTAAATTAGTAAGTTACCACTTGAAATGGATAAATTGAAGAATAATTATGGTACAATGTGTTAATAAATTTGTGATGTATTTATATATTGGGATTTTATTGAAAATAAAATTTATAATTCAATTTATTTATTGATATTATTTCAATGATGTCCAATATATTTGAATATGTCTTAATCAAAAACATGTATACAGGGTGACAACAAATCAAATTCAGAAAGATTGTGTGACTTAAACCCATGATCGAAGGATAATAATGATTTCACACCTACCACTACACTACGCAATGTCATGCTTGATATATCATCATTTATAATTATCAAATTTGACAAAAAATTATTAATTATCAAAAAGTATTATATATTTTTAGGTTTTTAGATTAATATACTAACCATATTAGATTTCATAATTATATAGATAAAAATGAAAATACTTATTTTGAGGAAAAATCATCCATAAATACAAAATTTTACTACATCATTACTAAAAAAGTGTCATTTTATGATATCTATTAAATAATGTAAGGGATGAATTTGAATTTGATTGAACCACAACCAAAAGATGAAGTTTTAATTATGAACAATGAAAATAAATATCCAAATTTTCTTTTTTAATATGTGAATTACACAATATACAGAAAATGATCATAAAATAGAAAATTTACCGTAATACTTTTTATTTCAGAAATACAATATTTTCAATCATAAAAAATTTATGGATTATAGAACATAAAAAATCCATCAATCATCCAATTTTTGGTGATACATGACCTCAATCACTCCATATAAATATTTAATTTTTTACGCAAATACCATATTTTCACTTCCACTAATGTTATCCTTCTCAAGAACTTGTTATATATCAGTTTGTGTGACATTTCAGCACCTCATTTTCATTTATTAAAAAATATATATTTTTAACTCTTATCAGGATGTGAGATTTAAACAATGTAAATTTAAAATAAAAAACCATATATTACCCAGCCCAACATTAATATTCTTGGATGATATTTATTTAGGGCGGGGAGAATGTAACACCCAAATAATTATAAAAAACTATCTTTTATTTGATAGTGTGTATGCCATGAAAAAACATGGTAGTAAGGGTATGTAATATCCCATTACTATATAATATATTTACTGGTTTAAATAAAATAAATTTATGATACATCTTGTGATGCATGTGATAATGAGTGAGCATATTCCACAAGTAAGAATTTTATTGTTCAAATTCTTGCATTACAAACAAGACTGAGTTTTTAAGAACAACAATATATTATTAAAATTTTATTATTTAATATAATATCATATAACTTAGAAATATAATTGATGGATAAATATAGTATTAAAAAAATATTTGAATATATATCTATAATATATCTAGTAATTTTTTTTAACAATAATTGAATATATTTTAGTCTCATAACATTGAATTAAACCCAATAAGATGCATAAAACCTATGTTTTTTAAAGGAAATTTTACCTCCATTATATGGAGAACAAATTTAAATATAATTTTTGGAAATTTTATAAAACCTATATGTCACTATAAACATATTCATTATATGAGAAAAACCAAAATTGCGTTTTGGTTATATTTTGATATTTTTCTGGGATGTTTGATTTTTGATGAATTTTGAAAAATACCTAGTATTAATTCAAAACTACTTTTTCTAATAATTTTTTATAAGGATAAATTATTTTTATTATTATTTTTAAAGTCTAATTAGATCAATATTATATCAATTAATCAAAATTATATATTTGGAATCACTTTCATTTTGAAATATTATAGAAAAAGATATCAATGTTTTTAATATTTTTACATTAGAAACCATCTTTGTCATCCCATCTACAAGATTAAATTTACATTAATTTATGCACTAATTTTGGAATTTAAAAAAATAAATTAAATATTGGTAATCATAATAATTTATTAATTCAAATATGGTCAATACATTTTTTTATCAAAAATAATATTTAATGTGATTAAAAGAAATTATAGTGATTTCAGGAAAAAATAGCACAACAGATGACTAAACCTTAAACATAATTCCCAAAATTATTAAAAAACATTTAAAAGACCAATTGGATGTTAATATTTTGTACCTATTAAAACATTTATCAATTTTTTCTTTAGTGGAGGAAGATGGTATAGGAAAAACGTCAGTGGAATTGAAATTTAAAAAATTTACAAAAAAACCACTCCCCCACCACTATAAATTGGAAGTCATCCCTCCAACTTCATCACAACCTTAATGCCCTTTGGATCATACGATACATCCTTAAATATTCGTTACAAATCAATCACATCACACTAGGGGACTCAATTTGGATATAAATACTACCATGGAATTATTTTGTTATAAACATATATGTATTATATCCAAACAAGGTAACAATCCTCAACAATCACTTACAATTTTTTTCTATATGAAACCATTAAATTATTTTTATTACATTATGACAAAATAAAATAATTACCATTAATAAAATTAGTTTTTAAGGGTTCTTCCTGCACCTACAGACACTTCCATTAAAATTTAACACACTTTCCATTCGGGTATGGAGAAGTACCTTCTTGCGAAGCAAGGTTGTTTAGTTTTTTCTTTACCAAATCCCAAGGTTTGGAATTATGATATATATTTTATTTTATATGTTTTGTATTAATTTATATATATTAATTTATATTCGTATAGCTTTTTTAAATCTATAATTTTTAACTAACTCAGGACAAAAGACATTCCAATTCGAGTAAATACAACAACATCATATTTTGAAGTGTGGACTACCACCTCCTGAAGGAAATATGATTATATCACACTATAAATGGAATGTAAAATAGATGGTTTTAATAAAAATATAATAAATGTATGATGTAAATGTTATATTATAATTATAATTTATATATACATATATGACTTTTAATTTTCATTCTTTTAAATACGGAATTGAAATTAAAGTTGTGTCCATATATACGTACAAAACACCATATCCCTTAATGGTGTGTTTAATTTTTCTATCTCCAAAATTTATGTATTTTTCTAAATACACATATAATGAATGTATAAGATATTTAAATCATTTTTTAAAACTTTTATACGATGATATCATGATCAATATAAGAATAATAATAATTAACATGCAATCCACACTTGAAAAAACTAGACATTTCAAACCTTAAAGAGTGTAAATAATGAATGGATATTCAAAAAATTGTAATACGATATTATACGATGATAATATATATTTTTATATATGTTTTTAATGGTTTTGTATAATATTTTCAAATGTTTTAAACCATTATACATGATGTTAAAAGATGATCCCACAGATATAAACCCAAGTAAATTGATATTCATCTCACCTTTAACATTTGTGACATAAATTTCTTATTAACCACTTAATTAATTTAAGTGGTGAATGTACAAACAATTTTGATATATTATATCATGAATTATTTTATCCCCATGGTACATTTTTTTCCAATGTGAATAATTTCTTTTAATGGAATTTGAATATAAATTCACTAATTAGAAACAAATTTCATAACCACATTACTTTTTCTTTGTTTATATTGCTTCCTAATTGTGATTAATGTTATAAAATTATGTGTGTAATTGGTTTTTATAATATATTTCCCCATTTATATTGCACTAATATCTTTTTACATTTTTCTGAAAAAATAATTTCATTGATAGATTGTCACATATATAATATTTTCATTTCAAGGGTTTACAACACTAAATGATTTTGTTTGGGATAATTTACACTTGAATCTCTATTTTCAGAAGTTATTGGGCCATTTTTTAAAAAATCCATTAGTTTTCATAAAATATGGAAAAAAATTTCATGTAACAATACTAGTTTTCATGGGTACTCCAAATTTATTTGAGAATATATTGTATAAAACTTGACAACATTTCTCTATTTAATTTCAGAACATGTTTTACAAATAAATCCCAATTTTTAAAAAAGGTGTTCAAATATGATTTTATATTTTCTTAAATGATTAATTAGAGAAAATTTCAATGTCATTTATTTTTATTTTTTTTCAGTAGAATATTTTTGTCTCTTTCTACACAAGGAATTTCCTTATCTTTTTACCTTACAAAAGGAATGTTATTTTTACCTTTTACAAAATGTATGGATTTAACCTATGAAATTTCATCGAAGAATAAATCAAAATAATTAAAGGTTTATTTTAAATAATTTTGAAAGTTATTTTCATTGAAATGTATTGTCAATATTTATTTAATTAAATTTCATATATATCCCTTAAAAATGTTATAAAAAATAATTCTATAGTATATAAATTCATCAATTAAAAAAATATTTATTTTTACCCGACATTGAAAATTATTGTTCATACCATCCTTATATTTATCTAAATAGTTTTTTATTGATTTGGAATATGATATTATTATAATTAACTCCCTTTATTCTTTTTTGTAGTCCCTTTGAATGATTCAATTTCTTATGATCATTGTATAATTATTTTCCACTAGTTATATATAAAACATATTTAGGATATATTAATCTCATGAACCATAATCTATTTATAAATATTATTTTATAAATTGAGTGTAATTTTATTTTTTTGAGATATATAGACAAATATGTATCCTTTAACCAAATTCTGATATATGATAGGGAGTGTTATTTTTTAATTCAATTAATTATTTCATATATTGGGAACTATTTTGAAATTAAATACATGGGGTTGGGAATATTTAATGAAATAATTATTGGTTTTGGACTAATTAACGCAATCCACATGACACACAGTTGTGTCAATGGATGAAATTATATGTGAACAAACCCTGAATGTTTGTTTCCGTAATGAATAGTTGGAATTAAAAAAATTATTAAAAATGACTTGGAAAAGGACCTATTATATTTATAATAAACCAAATTTTTAACATTTTTGATGGTAAATGTATCATGTATCTATGAAACATGAACTACTAAAATTATGCATTTAATTCATTTTGATTCTGTATATTGTATCTATGAGATTTTCAATATAATAATTTCTATGGATGAATTTAATTCTCTGTTTATTGAATAAATGGAATGTGAATTCATATATAAATAATTTTTTTCCTTATTCTATAATTTACGTTTTTAAGTTTAATATGTTATTCACCATGACAAATTTTATATACACCCTTTATTATTGATTATATGGAATGTGTATTTAGTTAGTACCTTTCTATATTGAATATTCTCATAGATTCATTATTGATTACACTATACATTACCCTTACTGAGTATTTTAGATCACCCTTATTTTGTTTTCCAATACACATGAATCTAATAAGGGTACTAATAAAGATATGAAAAGATTTCATAGATGGAATAATGGTATCCTCAAATAAAAAACACATTGTAATTAGTGTATAATTTTTTGATAAAAGATTCGTGTTTTTATCATTTTTAACAAGACTACTAAACTCTTATGTAATTCTAGATTTTATACTTTGTAATAATTCCCATGTAATGGTAGTAGAATCTACATCAATGATACATAGGTTAGGTTGTTATAAATAATAATGAACAATTTAACAATAATTATATAAAAATACTTTTTGTAAAATAAATATTAATTAAATAATTTATTTTTTCTATACTCTTGGAATAGAAAATATATCTACACTCTCAAGACACATGAAATAATAAAAAATGATAATTCCAATATTCATGTTCCATAACTCATCTAATGTTCTTGTTATTCCCTTGGTAATTCACACATGTTCATGAATTGCAAGTGGATACCATATTCATATCTAATAAGGTCCATCATAATTCAACAATAAAAACACACCATCCTTTGTATGATATGTTATAATTTAAATATATTATTATTAGAAAATTACCATTTAGGTATTTAGTAATACCAATTTTCTCAACATTATAAAACCATGATGTGGAAACAACCTGATAAGAGATAATTATATAATCAATCACTAACTAATTTTTTCCTCTCAAAAACATAAAAAAGATTCATAGAATTCAAATTCATTTACATTCTAGAGCATGTTTTTGGGATAAATGAATCATACCTTAAAGGGTATCTGTTATAGTGGAATCACGCAATGATCAAGGATGATTCATTTTTCTTTATTACACCCCAATAATGATTCCAACAAACTGCATTACAAATAGGTCATAATAAATTGATTCTTGAATAATAATATTATTATTATTGGGAACATGTTTTTATACAAATTTTTTATACTCATAATGAATGAGTTTATAATATATGTCTGTAAGGATATAGATATTTAGTGTCCTTCCCATGTCAAAAATAATTTATTATGTCTGTGGTTATAAAAATTACAAAATGTTCAAGGGAACTAGTTGTTCTTCTAATGTCTAAAAGTCTATGGAGTATGGGTGTTTATCTGATGTCAAACTTTCCATGGTATAAACATGGAATAAATATTTTTATAAGAGTAATTAATCAATACTATTCTATAAAAATATTGGACTAAGGGAATAATATATCTATGTTGGTAATAAAAATAAATAAATAACATAAATAAAAATATATGATCTTGTTGTGATGGAATGTATAATATCAGAAATCATGATCTACCTATCAAGGAAATTTCTGTAAAACCACTTAATCAATCATGGACATAGATAAGAAATAATATTTACATCATGAAAATAGTCATGAAATCATTCATAATTGGGTAGTCCTACACCATGTATGAAAAACATGAATATCTCATGAGAATGTATACTAAATAGAGGTGTTGTAAAATGATGGGTCCAACCCATCAATTATTTATGTACAATTAATTCATCAAAATATATGTTGAGTAAAAAACAACATAAAAAATCTTTATTAACCATATATATTGGTTTAACGATAATCATTATTCTAGAACTTTTCTTCATGTCAAAAAATATATAACATGATCACTCATTTAAACATAGTCAATGAGTGGTAAATGAATAAATTGTAAACAATTCTGAGTAAAAAATAATTATCCATATCAAAATAATTTATATATTTACATTCAATTCATACCCATTTAATAAATGGAACATATTTCTTTATAGTCTTCCCTCAAGATAATTTCATAAGGTGTAATGCATTATGAATTAGTAAATAATTTCCCAAGTAAATAATTCTATGGAATCTAGGATTTAATTCTTCAATCAATGTAATTGTGTAAATGATTCCCAAAATAAATTGAATATGAAAAATGTTACTCATATTCACAATGTACATTTGGTAATGGAAATGGTAGTGATGAATCATATTATTGATAGAAAATAAAACTATATAATACATCAATAGTAGTAATAATGATTCTCCAAAATTTAATATCACTATGTCATATAATATTTTGAAGTATTTTGAAATTAATGAAAAATATATTTCGAAACTAAGGCTTTGAACCGAATCATATAAAATGTGAAAGAGGATTTAATTATTTGTTTCATGAGTTTAATTAGATTATATAGATATATATATATATATTATTGGAAATATAATGTAACATAAATTAGAAGCGTAGAATCCATCTTTAATATGAAATGTAAATTGGTTGATAAAATATTAAATATATTTTTTAAATAAATTTTACTCTTGATGTAAAATTAAAATTTACATGAAATATTCAAATATAAAATTTCAAAAAGAGAATAGAAATGTTTTTAAAAAATTAACATTCAAATATTATATCCAATAATATATCCTTTAAAATAAAAATATTTATTATCTAGTAAAGGTGCATCCAAATTTAAAATATTTGGAAATGAATCTAAAAGAAAATATTATTTAAATTGGAAATAACTCTTTTGAAACAAACTGTGTAAAAGTGTTGAAAAACATTATTTTTTAAAAAACATAATTTTACACATATAGGTAGAAAAATTAAAATTGAATAAAATATTTTTGGGGGGGATAACTGATTCATTATATAATTATGTTCATGAAAAAACAATATAACTCAATTAATGGGTATTTTAGTTATCAATTTCACTTATGGGGAAAAAACTCTATGATGTTTGAAATATTTCAAGATGGTGATTTATGATGTGTACATATAAATTAATATAAAATAAATATAATAAAACATAAAATAATCAATTGGTATAATTTTCTAATGTTTTATGTCCATTGGGATGATCAAAACATATGGGATGAAATTAATGAAGACAATTAGATTTCCAACTAGGGTAATAGTTGATTAAAAATAATTTGAATAAATTGGAACATATTATGATTATAATTCCCTCTAAATAAAACATTTAGGTAATAATGATACATATATGGTTATTATATACACCATTTAATTGAAAATATTATGTGTAACAAGAATGTTTCTAAATGAATTAATGATTGAGAGATATAAACCGTAATGAATGAGTAATATTTTAATAAAAACCCTAAGAAATAAATGTATTTTAATTTATTATATAATTTAATGATTAAAATAAAATTAATTATATTATATATTAAATGGGTGTTACATTAATATTATAAATGAAATTGGGTGCATAATATAAAACATGTCCCAATGGATGAAATTAGAGAGGAAAATCCCTATCTTTTTTCAATTCATTATATTCATGCCAAAATATTCATGAATAATAAAATTATTTTTACTATATATATTATTAGAAACAAAATTTTTAAATTTTTATTTAATATTGTCAATTTATTTTTCTATTATATTTATTTAATATATATTGTTATCATATGTTGTATGAATATTATATTCCGGTCATTAGATGTTGGCTATTTTAGGGATCAAATATTGTAATCTAATAATATGTTATATATGTAAAAAAAATTAACTAAAAATTAAATTACTTTTATCACATTAAATAAATATAACATTATTTTTTATGTTCCCATTTTCATAATTGAAAAGATATTATATAATTTCTCATGTAAGTGGAATAACTAATCCAACAATGATCATGTTATATCATTATTGTTCATTATAGATAATTAAGTGAATAATATGATATTAAAATAATAATGATTATATTATTTAGTTTATTTTATGATAATGATTCAATCATGACATGTCCTAAAAAAATATCAAATTAAATCCTAACATACGTAAATGAAAATTCCATGGATATGGCTCTGTTTTTATTTTCTTTTTGTACCTAATGAATTTAGATATTCACTACCAGGAAACATTGTAAAGTTGATTTAGGGAACCATGTTGGAAAATTTTTCTCAGTTGACCATACTTAAGTATTGTTTTCCAGAATGGTTTGATGTTTAACATATTTTGTATTATGATTATTTTTATCCCTTGAGTAGATATTTGGATTCTCCATATTTCGTAATATAATTTATTCTTTATACATGTCTATGAATTCTCAATGCATAAATACATTTTTTTCAATTGTGATTTAATTATGTCTTTGTTATACCATAAAAGTAAATCATGTATTTATAAATATTATTCATTAGATTAATCTATTCTTCAAGGCTAACATTTTCTCTCATTGTTTTAGGTGCACTTCATTTTTTAAATTTTGTATCACTTTTGAAGAATAAACATCTACAAAGTATTTTCTGTTATGTTAATTGATTCATTTAATATTATTTGTCATTGATGGTGGGGGTACACAACATTGCTCAAAATTATAATTTTCTATTTCAGGTTACATCTTCAAAAAATCACACAAGATGGATCTATTCTATGTTACTTGTTTATTGGTTTTTTTAAAATGGAAATTTCAAGCAGAGACTATAGATTATCCCATGGAGGATCCTTTACTGATTTAATCTAAAAAGTTTATCTTCCAGTAGAAGAATTGATGTTTTATGAGAAAATTTGTAAAAATGAAAATTGATATCATGTTTTAAGTTTTCATATTCCAATGTTTTTATCTAATTGGAATTATTTTGTTTTATTTTCTTTAATTTTTGTTCTTCTATAAGCTCATTACACCTCATATGTAAAATTTAACTCTTTATTTCAATAATAAATTCATACGGTGTATATGTTGGGTGACCATTCCATGTCACATTGTTTCAAAAATGAGTTTTGAACGCTATTAATGGTGTAATGAGTACAAAATATTTATAAAATATATTTTTAGGCTATACTATTTCATTAAATCCTCATTAATGTATTTATAATCATATTGTATACTTTTTTAATCCATTCTTTTCATGTTTTACGTTGGATTTTTTTGGATTTTGTATTGGAAACATTTTTTTACAACATATTTATGTTTTACTAAAAATATAATCTAATCACAATTTAATAATTTTCCTATAATAAAGATAAATTTCATCACCATTTAATCTATTTTAAATTTTTAAAAATATATTTAACATTCAAATTAAATAATTTCATTTATATATAAGAATATTTTTTAAAAAGGTTTTGTTTTTTCCATCTGTTTTCATAATTTTATTCACGATATGTTTCCAATTTTATACGTTTCAAATAAAACTATATTTTTATTTGATCCGAATATTTTAATATTGAGTAACTAAGTATTAATATAAATTTTTTTTACATTATTTAAAAAATATTAATAAAATTTTTCTATGAAATTTAATATTTTTCCATTACCAAATACATTAATTTTAATAATAGTAGTCACAAATTGATGAAAAAAAAATTGAAATTGATAATTTAAAATAATATCATCATGTTTATTTAATATTGAAAATATGTTAAAATTTATTTAATTTACATAATTCATGAACTTATAATTTTAACACATGCAAGTAGAAATTGTTTTTAGAATTAAAAATTACAATTTTATCGAATATGAAATACTTGAGTTTAGTAAAAAAAATATTATGTATAAAATTTTATTTGATACTATTAATATATATATGTGTATATATATATATATATTAGGAGATGATTTTCAAAAATATAATCCATTATATTTTAACGATAATGTGATAAATGTGATAGTTTTTATAAAATTATTTATTTTGTTATAATTCTACAGCAAACCATTTATATTAATGAAATATAAATAATAATAATCGGAATATGTTGTTTTTATAAATACAAAAATTATAGTAATTATTCCAAAATATAGTCATAATATTATGAAATTAGTTTTTTCAATAAATTCATAAAATATATTATATAACATTTTTATATTAAGATAGAGTTTTGTTAATATCTATATATATCATTCATTTTTATTTCCATTTTATATTTAAACTAATACTAAATAATTGTTCATGTAGATTTCATTTTACTATCATGAATGTCAATTTCCTAGAGAAAAAAAATGTATATCTCTAAAAAAGTTATTATTTAGAATCATACATTTCAATTCCTAAAATGGGAATCCTTTCAGTTTTAGATATTTAATTTTAATTTAATAAGTATAACTGTTATAATTTAATTAATGCACATATATATATTTAAATATATCAATACAATTCAATTTCTCTAATATTCTTGATATGTTTTAATGGATGTATATTATATAAATATATAATATCTAATCATATTGTAGTTTTATTTATGAATTTTCATGTGAGTAGGTAAATATATTCAAAATATTAAATTATTTAAAGGTAATTTCATACTAAAATATTGATCTTTTAAATTATCTCTAATTTAAAAATTACATTTGAAAATTTTTCTTTATCTCATAATAATAAAATAATTCAATGGTATGCAAAAGGCAGAAATATCTTTACATATTTTTAATGATATATCTATCACTTTATCTAATGGATGATTACAATAAACATTATTGATCCACTTAATTTTTTAAAACTTATTTATTTTAGGTCCATCTTTTCCACACACAAAAGCATCCTACATGCAATTTATGTAATTTAAATTGGTGATTCATCACACATTTATTAAATTATAAATCTCGAATATTTTTCATCTCATAATCTCTATCACCCGATCTTCAATTAGTCCCCCTCTACATGTTATTTTTCTTTTTAGGTATTTGAACTATATTCAAATTTGTATCATATTTGTTGTAGAAGATACTTTATTATGAAATAATTTCTTACATTGACTCTATTATGATTAGGGTTCTTGTTTGTAAAATCTCATCATTCTCAATAGAATGAAATTTTATCATTTTTTCATACGTATTAAAGGAATACTAAATCCAAAACGATATAATGTGAGAGAATAACCATAATATAATTATATTATGTTAATAAATCCACCATTTTATTTTCAGGTGATTTTATCAAGATATTGGGTCAACTAAAATAACTCATGGTTCAATACATGTTGATGTATATTTGGTTATCCCAAAATTTCAAGAATAATTACAAAACCTTACAAATAGAATATAATGATAGGTATATATATTTTTATTTACCATTGGGTATCCCCTTGAGTGTCAATTATAGTGTGAAATTTTTTTGTTTTTATTTTTTATTACAAATTTCACAAAGAATGTTATTTTAATTCAATGATAAAATACATTACCGGGGTATGTGGTCACCGGAAATTTACAATAAACACCATATAAACATGTTGTTTGATATGTAGGGGGGATTTTTTCAATAAAAACTTTATCAGAAAATTATGTAGTAACATGATTCTATATTATAGAATTAAAATTTATTTATGAATCCTTACCAAATACCAAAATAAAACATGTTACACATCTTCAAATTATTTTTTTGAAAACATGTGGATATGATAAAAAATATCACAATATAGATTTTTATCCTTCTATTATTAGTTTTTAATTTATTGTATTGTAGAAAATTAATTTTATATATGAGTTTTATAATTGTCTATGTAGGCAGATGGGATTTTGGATATAGGATTGATCATTGTAGTGGAATAACAATTATCATGTCAGAAAAAGTATCAAAACCCATATATATTCACTGAATTCATATGTTATTGTTAAATTAATTTTCTTCCACAATGTGGCATCTTGAGTATCCTACTAAAAATAAGAATAAGATCATACATTTTTTGGAATACGAATAATATTAACTTCAATGTGGTGTGAAAATTTTTAATTTAGGTCTATTATGAGTTGGGTATACCCTAATATACATCACTAGATATATGAGCATTTATTGGAATTTATTTTTTTGAATATAATCCCATTAAAATAAGGAAATTATTTTCTATAGTTACCTATAAAAAGGAAATCCAATAATCATATTTCATCATCATGTTAATTTTAGGATCATTACAAATATCTAAGATGTTAACAGTAATTCTTAGTGTGTGAAAAATTAGACAATATGTGATAAAACACATTTCTTGAGATCATACCATCATATTTGAATGGTTATTACACAATGAGGATTCATTAACGAGACTAGTTTTTTATAAAATGGTTGAAATGATAAGCTAATTTTGGGAAAATATATAAGAATATATAGAAATCCTGATGTAGTTTGTGGGTCAAGAGAATATTATTTGGGGTTTACACCTCATATGAGGCCCATATATGTGAAACAATTGTATTATATTGATTTGAGTTATAAATATTTACCAAATGGGAAATAGAAAATAAAGGCCAATGACAAGAGTAAGATAAATATCCAATTAATTTAATATTTATGGAGAATCCCAACATATTGTATTTTTTTGTTTCTAATTCATATATGCCGCATATAATTAACTAAACTATTTAATGAATAAATTGTATGATATAATTCTTGGGTTCTAAAACATTTATGAAGCACATATATTATTTATCCAAGTGGATTGTCTAATAACCATTCATGGATTAGTATGAATAAAAATTGTGGCACCTCAAATAAATTTCTTTAAGTAAACCAAAACATAGAGATCTTGAAACATGTATATTTTATAAAAATTCCACAGAGGAATATCTATGAACAAAAATATTATTAAATTTATATCAGAATATTTCTCAAGTAATTTTAATTCATGATTAGGGTGTAAATCTAGGAATAAAGAAAATACATTAAACCTAAGAAAGTTATTTTGACTCAATGATAATGCATGGGTATGCTGAATAAATTATACCATGAAATATATATTTATATTCAATAATCTAGTGAATGGATAATAGATCTGGGGTAATATAACAAAGAGGATATCCATATATTTTTCAGAAAGGAATTTATGATGTGTGGTAGTGTATTATGGTGTTGAGGGGAGTCTATATAGTGTAAATCAATATGGTATGTGTGGGTTACTATAAATGAGACATATGTGAATTGGGTAATAGAATATACACGGGAAATTGAATATACATAATACTAGATAGGTGTATAAAATGTTTTATACACATAGATAGATTACACAAGATATTTCGTAGTTATTTTTCACTCGTATGGGGTTAGGTTAATGGGATATCATTACTATAGAAGTGTAATGATGGGAATAGTCACTTATCAACTTATTTCACCCATTTTAATTATAATATAGGGTTGGGGGAATAGGGGTTCTACAAAACAATTCTTCTAATTATTTTTCTTTGGGAAGGATCACCTTTGAAAGGGGTCTTAGTTGAAGGCATTCCCTATTGATGGGCCACCCATGTGGGTAAATCAAGTGGAAGATATCCTTTTTGGAATATCACACAAGTTTCATATTGGGAATATGTATTCAACTACAATAACAAACATCTCTTCGTCAGCAATAATTGTAAGGAAAATTACTAATAATAAATGGGTAGTTTAACTATTTATTGAATTTTTTATGTAATTATGTGTTCTGGAGAGTAACATGAGAGGTGATGCATTTAGGTGACCTTGAGTTGTTTCCTTGGTGTCTACTAGACTCGTAGGAATGTTAAGATAAATGAATAGAGGTTGAATCATTGAATATCCCTACGTAAAGAGTATGTAAATTTCAAGATAACCTTAAACATTCAAATCATTTGATCATTAATTATAGTTAAGTATTTTGACAATTGATGTCAAATCATGTAATGATAATTAAACCATTAAATTTGGATGTACACCATTTGAATGGTTTTGTAAAACAAAATTTTTTCCAAATTCATCCTCAATACTTGGTTTTTGATGCTAACAGCCTAATTGTTACTAATTGTAGAATTCCATAGCTTACTCCAATATAAAGGTTTGAAAAATATTTTCAATAGTTTAATATATATTTATAAGGAATATTTATCACTCAGTGTGTGATAAATGTTTTAGATTATGGAAAAAAAATTTGTTACAATCAGACAAGGGGATACATTTTTTCTTAAACATTACATCTGTTGTTTGACTGAGGACCGCATCATTGATTCTATGGTAAAGTTCATGGAATTAAATTTTAAACGATAAAAATATTACATACTTTTATATAGATTAATTTGGATGAAAAATAATATGATTAAATAATAATCTTTGGTAATTTTTATATATTCATGAATTGTAATGTGAGAACTGTAGTTTTTTAACCAGTAGGAGTTTTTACAAAAATAATGTTATCAAGTCATGTATTGTGAATTTCACTAGGATGTACTATATGAACATTTGAAATTTAAGTGTCCCCAAATGTGGAAAATTGACACATATTTGTTGATTGAATTAGTGTAATAATCGTGTCACAATGATCATATATCTTAATTTAGAATTTGTAAAAATTATAGGACAGAATGTGGAGTGGAATAAAGGTTGAATTTTTTCCTTGTCCCTAAAAAGGGATATCGATTTCATTACACATATTGTAATATATATAATCAAGAAACAGGTTGTAAAATTAATGTGTAACTTATATTGATCATGTTCAAGAATAACGTTGAATAAAATTAAACATGGGCTCACCAATGAATAATTATATAATGAATGATCCTATAATGTTCTAAGGAATATATTGGTGGGGGATATTTTAAATTTCCCATAAAACCATTGATATGGATATATGCGATGGTAAGCATGTAGTATGTACTAAAATCGCATACTATAACACCACATGACCATGTGAATTATTATTTTTCAAATCATTTTAACCTTTTTGATATTTTTATTGTATGAAACACTGATGATAGCTTATTATTTTACAATATCTTTGATAAGATTGATTTATACAAAACCCCAAGTTATTAATTAACAATATACAGTATAAAAATTATCATTTTTGACAAGATTCACCCAGTTAAGATTTTATTACACGGAATAATGACTTTCATCGATGTCTTGTGTAACATGAAAAACGGAGATTTACAAATCACTATTATTTCATTATAATGTTATTAAATAATATAATAAGATATAACCTAAACATTAAATTATAAGTTATGAATAAAATTAACTAATTTATAAAATTAGATGGTATAGACAAATATAAGCTTAATTCATAGGTTACCAATTAATTATAAAGGAATATGAAAACTCATTGAATATAAATGGTATTTTTATTATTTTTATAGTAACAATGATATTTTAACCTAATAAATTAGTATAAATAAAATTAATAAGTGATAATAATGTAATATATATGTAATATATTATATAAAATATTTTTCATATTTATTAAATTGATTTGATAAATGTATGATTAGAATAAAAAAAAATTTATGCATAAAAACATATATTTTTATAAATGTAGTTTCACAACCTTATAATGGACAACTAAATTTAAATACAAATTTTGGATCTTTTATATACTTACTATGTCAATATAAACTTAATCATTCAATGTTAAACATAAAAAATATGTTAGTATAATATGTTGGTATTTTTTTGTTAGAGGATGTCATCTCACATTTAATTTCTGGGAGGTACATGCTTTGATCGCCACTTTTTCATTATGTTGGGTTTATAGACATCCCTTGATTATATTATTTGTTTTATATAATTAAATTTATTAATATATTCAAATATCAGATTTTTTATTTTTATTACATTTTTATAACATTTAAAATGTGTCCAAATATGTGAAATATTTTTTTGACGATTTTTCTTATATTAGAATAATATTCTGTTATGCACCTAAATTCACATTCAAGGTGAATATAATTTAATTTTACATTTTATTTAATTAATATGATTCTTGAAAAAATATTTTACGTTTTAGGTAATTTAATTTTCTTACGTGGAGAGTATAATGCAATGTTACTTTGGTATAAGAGATCATTGAGGCAATTTAATGTCTTTTTAGGATTATTTTCTTTATGATTCCCATGATGATATATTTTGATCCATATATTAATAAAATTCATGAATTTTCATCTACTTCAATTATTATTTACTTATTTATATATTCATACAATTTATTCTACTCTTTTGTATATAAAATAATTAGGAAAGTGTTTTACAAAATCCTTACTTTTCCTTCTCTTAGGTTTAAAATCTATGTTTCTTAAAAACCATGTTTTAAAAAAGGGATTTCAATGAATGTTGTACCAATCTATTTTAATCCTTAATATAAATTTTTATATTTTTTTTATTTTACAAATATCTTCAATGAAGCATTGTTTTAAATTTATTATCAATGCACATTTGTATCATTTAAAATGTGAATAACGAATGTTCATTTTTCCTCATAAAACATCTATGGATTTACATACATTCATTTTTTGAAATCATCCATTGAATTTTTAAAAGGTATATTTTTTATGAAATTTTATAAATATATATTTTAACGGAACATTGTTTTCAAAATTTTTTCAATCTTTTTTTATATGTTTTCAATGAAAAATGTGTTCAAAATGTTTTCAACAGTTATTTATAAGTTTTCAAAGTATTTTTAATGTAATGGTTTTCGAAAAATTTTCATTTTAATTCAATTTTTTATGTAACATGTTTTCAAAAAAAATCGTGATTTTATTAAATTTTTTCAATATTTTTTCAATGAAAGACTTATTTAAAATGTTTTGAAGATTGTTTTTAATGTTTTCATGGAAAAATTTGTTGGAAGTTATTTCTTGTCTCTTTGAAAAGTATTAAATGTAATTTTTTAGTAAAATGATTTTAAAATATTTTTTGGTATTAAAATATGTTTTCAATGAATGATGAATATTTTTTTCATGAATCATTTTTGAAATATTTTTCAAAATTATTTTTTATCTAGTATGACATCTGATGATGTTACTCTTGACCTTCTACGAAATGATAAAAAGAATCCATTAATATTTCACAATATGAATTGGTTTTTCATAATATAACATCTCATGTAAATAAATAATATGGAACTCTCCCATTTATAAATATTTTTTAATTAAATATAAATTTTAATTTAAATGGGGTTCTATGTTCTATGGAATACCTGACATGTTACACTGAGTTTCTTCAAAATCATATATTCCACACATGGATGAGTCGTACTCTAAAATATTGAAATAATAATATAATTATAAATGGTATTTTACACATTGACGTTGTATTGGAGGGGTTGAAAAAGACATACCATATAGTGATAAATTATTTTTTTAAATTTTATTACATCTATCCATTAAATTTTAGTGACTTAAAATGAGAATGAATCTAATTTTATGCATAAATACTCTTATATTTTCTTAAAAAGTAGTTTTACCACCTTTTGATGGTGAAGCCCTTTTATATATAGTTTTTTTACATTTATATGTTTCATATGAAAAAATAATCATTTTCTGTAGAAGTGGGATATCAAAATGTACCTTGGGTAAATTTTTAGTTTTTTTCTATTGTTCATTTTATAATTAATAGTGAAAATATTTCATTTTATGTCAAAAATATCATTTAATATAATATATATATGGTTATAAAATATTTTCAAATGATTTTCAAATATAATTGGATTATATTTTTACAATGTAATCCAATAATTTTAATTGAATGTAATTTCACATTGAAATTGGACATAAACAGTGTTAATTTTTTTTGTAGTTTTTACATCTCAAAAAAACGGTTTCTGGTTTTGACTATGTCAAATAATTTAAAATTAATTAATGAAAATACTATGTTTTTTATTTGGTAAAATATACTTCATTTTCAAATTCGGAATATCAAGATTAGTGGTTCATGATTTTGTTGGGATTTTTCTGATAGAGTTCATTTTCTTGATGAATAGTTCAAAATAATGCATAGTAGTTAAAAACAGACTTTTTCATTTAAATAAAGGTTACCACTCATGTGAATTGAATTTCATAAAATCCAACATACAAGTTTATTATTATTATATAAAATTTTGTTCAATAGGATAAATTTTATTTTCAGTTAATAGTAACTTTTCATTTTTATTTACCACAATTAAAGGTAAATATGTTAATTGAAGGAAAAAAATTATTAGTATAATAAAAAATTTCTATAAAACTTATCCTAAAGATATTGGATAGGTCATGACCGACCAATAAAGTCCTTGGTAGAACTTTTGTCTTTTTGAAGCATGTTGCGTAAGATAATTACGTTAATAACAATTTTAATTAAAGTAAAACTAAAAATATCATAAACATGTATTGTTTTGATTAAACAATTTAAATTTGTGGTTAAATAAAAAATATATTTGAATATAAATAGTCGCATAAAATCCTAAAATATTTCCTACATAATGTAATTTTATTTATAATTTTTAGACATTAAATAAATAAATTTATTAATGAAACAATAATTATGTAATGATTACCTCATTAATGAATGTTTTAAATAAATGAGATTAAAAATATAAAAAAAATTATTTTGAAACATTTTATGCCATCCAAGAATTTTATGTATTATTATGAACTGTTATGTATGAATTAATAATATTTTTCCAATTGATCATGTTTTAATTGATTTTTAAAAAGTCAGGATATGAATAATATAAAAAATGACATAAATATGATTTTAAATCAATTCATATTTTATTAAATGATAAAATATTCCAAAAAATATATGATTCAGTAAAATTACATATATTATGTTCCCAATGTCATTAATGATCCATTCTGTGTTGCTTCACATTTTATTTTTAATAAATTAACCATATCGTATGAATATACAAGAAGACATTGTAAAAGATAAATCGGTTAACAAATGATTAAAAAACCCGATAAGGGTTAAAATATATATAAAACCTATAAAATTATTATAGGATGATATTATTTTGACTTATATTTATCTTATCTTGCAATTTAATGACTTTTGGACCTTTTGAAGCTGATAACAATTTTATAATAAAATAATACACTCAAACATTCCTAAAGATCCCATCTTCCCTCTTATAATGGCCAGCACCTCTAACCCATTACTCACACTTATCAAGCCTCTTGCATCATCCAAACTCTTCCCAAATATTCTCGCAACATCCCTCTCTTCATCTGAAAATACTTCCCCAAGGTAGAAGTCAATTCAAGTAATCCTTTTGGTTCAAACCAAAGGGAGTTACCTGATTTATAGGTAACATCTCCTCTCAGGTTATTTTCATTTATTTTTTCTTCTCCACAACCAATTCTATTATTATTCACTGATTTCATAACAAAACCAGTATCATTAATATGTGTGGTTGTTTTTATGATATTTATTTGAATTACACTTACACAAACCCCCATATAATGGGTATATAACATATTGTTTCTGTGGATAACAATCTACTGCCACACGAAATGATGATTATTCAATATTCTCCTACCACCACTTATGGTTGAAATTATGATGGAACTATAATTATATGTGATATTTATGATATTTATTTTATCTCTATTCTTCTTAATTATTTTTTAGAACATGACTTTATTATTTTCATGTTGTATTTATACGATAATTTCATTTGAGGAAGTGTAGACAACCGCACACTCAAAGTGATATGACTTGTTTATTCTATACATGGTACGTATAATGGATGGAATTAATGAACTTACATAACATATATGGAATATATATTATATTTTTTTAATTATATACCAATATATAATTTACTTTTCATTCATTAAATATGATAATGAATTGAAAGTAATGTTTATGCGTATGTATGATTTGTTGTCTCCATGAATGGTGCCTTCCATTTCTTATATCCAAATTTTATGGACTATTCTAAATACATATATACTATATATATATGATATATATTTTATCTAAATCCTGAATATGATTCTGTTGAAAATGTAATTTCAACCACATAAACTATTTGTAATTAAAACAAGTTTAATTTTTTACTCAAGATCTGAACATCGACAAAATGTCTTATATGAACTCAAATAATTAAAAAGTTTTTATAGAAATGTAATAACTTATATGAAAGGAATAATATAAATTAAAAAGGATCTAAAGCATGTAAGAATTAACATATGTCTATTATACATGAAATTAATTAACAAATGAGTCATGTCATACCCAAGTTAAGGGAATTTGTCTCAATATCCTTTCATTGAGACATATTTGGATAATATACAACTCCTTCTTTTATATGTTGTATAATAAACCCCTTTGAGTTAAATTTTTATTTAATGGAAATATTTTTTCAATGGAGTGCTTTACTAAATAAAAAAAGTAATTTTTTTAATGTATGTGGTGACAATGACCTCTCCTCCACTGTAATTTTAATTTGGAATCCTCTATAGGCTGTAATGTTTTTAAAACTAAAAAGAAACCCCTTATTCTGTTTTAGGGTGTTTTGGTATTAAAAATGGTTTTTGAAATTTATTGTGTATTTCAATGTCCTAAAATGATATCTAATGATAAAAAATTAAATGTTATTACTAAAATAATGATAATTGTAAAATTTTATATTTTTTGATTATGTAATGGTACATAGAAATTTTATGGGTGGTTATGTGGTAAACCAAAAAACATGTGGTTCTGTGATAAACCAAGGATGGGTGGCTACATTATAACATCCAATTCATTTGGTATGGAAGTCAGTTTTATGGATATTTCATGTAGTGATATTTGTGGATGTTGAATGTATGGTTTTCCCATTTAAGTATGTTGGTGTCCCATGATACATTTATATGTTATGTGTTCTTTATAGGGACTTTATGGTGATATTTTGGATAAAAAAGGGTAAGAGATGATATTTTATTCAGTAAAGAGTATTTACCACATCATTATGTTGAAAAGTATTTCTTATGATAAAGTACTCATGTGTTACTTGTTTTTTTGAAAAACCAATTGTTATTTTTCATTGTGTATCCATTACTATGATTTTTATGCTCATCCCACGTTTTTGAAAAGTTTTACACAGGTCACATAGTGGAATAGGGTCAGGGATGGGATCATAGAAATGTTGTGAAGATTAATACATGGAAGTAAACATGTTTGTTTTCTTTTCAGAGTTTCAATTTATGAAAAAAGTGGATTCTGTACAGAAGTTCCTACATATAATATATAAATTTTTATGTATGTGTTGTGACATAATTCAATATAGCTCTAAACATAAAAGGTCCATCAATGTGAATTATTAACATAATTCAATATTATTTAATGTTTATGGATGGGGCCTTATAGTTGGTATCTGTGGAATATTTAGATATCATTATAGGTAAGGGTGTTATTTAAGAATAAGTGTCATAACCATAATGGTTATCATATTATATAGATTTATATTTACTTTTTATAAATCGAGTGATTTTAATAAAACATGAATAAGCATATCTTAGTTCATACCCTCCCCATATGATTTAATATTATGATTTTACTGATATACCCACATTGACCTTTTTTGTTTTAATAAATGGTTGGATATAGATGCCACCAATGTAACAATTGATGTAAAAGAAGCTATGATGGTTTTATGAATGGGAAATAGAATGAAATGGGAGCTTTAATAAGGACTCATATTATTATTTTTAACCAACAATCTGGTTTCATTATTGATCACCTGATCCTTATTGGTTTTTCTAAGGCATCATAAATAAGAGAAATTAATCCCAGTGGACGTTCAGGTAAATAACATAGAGGTACATATCTTCAAAAACCTATGTGTCATGTATTTGGAAAGAAACACCTAGGAAAAATCATTAAAGTGATAGGAAGATGATTAATATGTGGTAATGAAGGTCATAAATAAATAACCTTCCCTGTAAATAATTAATCATCCAGTTGACCCCTAGAAAGGGGAAGAAGTTATTTCTGAGTGATCGATTGAATATTTTAAATTTTGTGTGCATGGTCATTATAAAAATCAATGTCCTATGAAGAATGTTCATAAACTGGATTACTATGATCATACGAAAATATATTTACCAATACCAAATTACATTCCAATTGAGGATGAGGAAACTAAAAATGAAAAATGAAAGGCATGGATTATTTATTAGTTGGTGTTTACACATTATTTAATCAGATGTTATGACACATGATTATGTTTTTAGGAAAGACTTATTATAGGATAGGTTGGAAAATACTAGATAATAAATCATGATGAGAATTGAATGAGTATGAAGTATATATATACAATGGATTAAATAGTTATGGTATATTTTAGGATTATGAAATGAATAAATGTACTAAGGATCTTTTTATGATGGGATTACTTTGGAAGGATTTCTCTAGTATGTGTGACTATGAAGATTGATATTGGAAAATGTTATTCTAGAAATAATTACCTTTTCTTGTTTCAGCATAATTTTTAGAATTTGTGTTTCATAAGAACTTTTTTTAAGTGATAAATAGTTATTACATTTTTGGATGCAAAATGAAAGGTATTAGATAACCGTTAAGGATAAAATAGGTTATTGTTATTTTTGATGAAATTAACTTATTTTTTGAAAATTTTATAAGAATTTTATTGTTTTAGAAAAAGGAAAACCCGTATAATGGGTGAAAACCAGTCGAGTCTGGCAATTCCAAAGAAATTGAACCCACAACTGAAGGGCAACAAGGGCACATCACTTACCATAAGAATACATAAATTCCCTAGTTAGTATGTCTAATTATTCTTAGTTAAATAATTTTATGGACCAATAATAACTTTATTTGGGATCTTATGTTTTATAAAATAGATATCCTTAGTATAGGAAAATAGATAGGTGAATAAGTGAAAAAGGTTATTTTGGAGGACGTTTAATCTTTTGGGAACACTATATGCCGAAGGAAAATAGAATACATTGGTTTTCCAATTGATGAGAAATTGTGGAATTTTATCATGGAAGAATCTATTTATTTATTACGGACATATAGTAATAATGTTAATTATTTAAATTATTAACTAATCATAGATAATATGTGGTTAGGTTAATTACAATTTTCTTCTGAGACTTTATGAGTAGACAATGTTATTTGGAGATAAATGATATGATTTTTGTGGAAGACAATGTGATAAAATCCTTATGAATTTTTGTTTTTGAACATAGTTTGGGTTATTTTTAATAATTTCAATGAAAATTTTGTATTGACTGGTATTTGTTGAGCTTTGGTTATTTTTTCTTCTTTTTTGGAAGTTATGAGTGTTATTTATTTTTATAAAGGATTATCCTTATTGGGTATTATCGAATATTTTACAAACAATTTTCATTTTGGATATTGTCTAAATACTAGGAAGTTATATAGTTCAACTTTTATGGATTATGTGACTCTCTATAACTTGATTCTAACTCTTCTAGTGTGACCAAGTCAGCAGAAGACTCATCATTTAGAGAAAATAGGAGTTTGTAGTAGAAACTTATTAAAGTATGAAACTCTACTTTAAAAGTTATTATATTCCCTTATGAACATTTACAATCTCATAAATAAATTATATAACATTATGAAATGGAACATAAATAATGATGTCTATTTATCTCTCTTACTTGGAAACTGTTGATTGTTTAACCCATCACATGTTTGTGATTTTCTTGTTACTAACTTCCTCTTAATCATGTTTTATATCACACTTTATGAGAACATGACACATAGTTTCTCCTATATATCCATATTTTCATACATGGTATCACAGTATGTGTTATCTCAGGTGAAGTTTCTACTTATCTTTCATTATTTTAATGTTATATTTTTGTTGAAATTTTTTATATTTTAGAATTCCAATTAATTTTCTGGGTTATATTTAAAAATTATGAGGATGAAATTTCCAAAAGGGTGGAGGATATAACATCCCACCTAAATAAAGAATATGAAATTCAAATATTTTTTAATATATTTTAATTAAATATTAAATTTACTTTAAAAGGGATTCTATTTTCTATGGCGTATCCGACACACAACAATTGGTTTCTGTGAAATCATATGTTTCACACAAGGCTGAGTCATATTGAAAAATAATAACATGATATTATTATTTTAAATGAAAGCTAATCCCTACCTATTTTATTGGCATGAATGAACAGAATTGGTCATATTATGATTAAACATTTTTATCAAATGTTTTTACATTTATCTAATAAAATTTAGAAGCATAAAATTAAAATGAATATAATTTTAAGAATAAATAATATTATATTTTTTAAGTGGTACTTTTAATGCCTTTTAATGGAGAATACCTTTTTATTATATATTTTTCTTCACTTTTATATGTTTCATTTCTAAAAACAAACTTTTTATTTATAAGTGGGATATCAACGTTTGCTTTGGGAAAATTGTTGGTATTTTTCTAAAAAGATTTTTTTTTACAATGAATTGTAAAACATACAACATTCTAAGTCAAAACTCTCTTTCATTTTATTTAGTTATTCAGTTTTATTATATTTTAAAATATTTTTAAAGGGTTATTGGATTATATTTTTACCATTTAATCTAATGTTGGTCATTTGAAGTAATTTCAAATTGAAATTTCACATAAACACGTGTCAATCATTTTGTAGTTTTTACTTCTTAAATACATGTTTTCTTGTTTTGACAATTGAAATTAATTTTAAATTATTTAATGAAACTTATATGTTTTAAATTTCACAAAATATACATAATTGTAGATTTTGGAATATCATAATTATGATGGGGTGATTCTTTTTTATTTTTCTGATGAAGCCCATTTTTTATGAATAATAAAAAACACCACAGATTTGTTAAAAACAAAATTTTTCCATTAAATGTAATTTTACAACTCCAATGAATTGAATTTAAATTTTTTTTCATAAATGGTTTTCATTAGTAAGTAAAATTTGGTTCAATATGATGAAAATAACTTTTTTCTAATCCTAACATTTGATATTTATTTACCACGGTTGAATGTAAATAGTGAAATTCATGGAAAAAATATTATTATAATAATAAATAATTATGTTAAAATTTGTTCAAAACATGTTGAATGAGTCATTTGTGACCAATAAAATACATTAGTAGAACCTTTGTCCTTTGGAATCCATTTGTGTAAGATAATTGGATTAATAAATTTTTATTTAATGTAATTATAAAAATATCATAAACATGAATTGGTTTCCATAAAAAAAATATAATGTGTGGTTATATAATTGATATATTTGAATATAAATTGTCATTATAATGATTAAACTATTTTGTACATAACGGTATTTTATTTATAATTTTTAGGCGTCAATTAAATAAATTTAATTATTACATAATGATTATATAATGATTACTTCATTAATGAATGTTTTAAATAAATGATATTTTAAATATTAAAATAAAATTATTTTGAAACTTTTTATGCCAGCCAATAATTTTATGGATGATTATCATTTGTTATCATTGAAGTAATTATTATTTTTAGTATATTTCAAGTTTTCATGGATTCGTAAAAAGGCATGATATGAATAGTATAAAAATTGACGTAAATGAGTTTTTAAATAAATTTATATTTTATTAAATGATAAAATAGTCCATAAAATATATGATTTGGAAAAATGAAATATATGATGTCAAAATTTTCCTTAATCATCAATAATGGGTCACTTATAATTTTATAGTAAATATATTAATGATATAGTATCGATATACAAGAAGACATGTTAAAAGTTAAATAATATAACAAAGGGATAAATAAAAAAATATACAGATTAAATAATAATCAAAACCACTCCAATTTTTATTGGATGATTTTAATATGAATTATATTAATTGTATATTTTCATTTAATTAGTTTTGTTCCTTTTTAAATAGATGATCATTTTAAAATAAAATAATAATTTCAAACATTCGTACAGAACCCATTTTCACTCTAATAAAAGGCAACCACCTATAATCGATTACTCACACCTCTAAATCCCTGTGGATTGTCTAAAATCTTCTCAAATAAGGTCCCAACATCCCTATATTCCCCCTATAAGCATTCCATATGATGATGGTAATTCAAGACAACCTTTTGGTTCAAAACAAATGGAGTTAGCCGACTTATAGGTAACGTCTCCTCTCATGTTCTTTTTTTATCTCTTCCTTCTCCACTACAAATTATATTAAAATTATTTAATTAAATAAAAAAAATAGTATCCTATATATACTATTTTTTATGAGAACTATTCAAACTAAACATACAGACACTTCCATCTAATGGGTATAGAATATACTGTTTCTGTGGATAGTGAACTACTGTCTCACGGAACGATGATAGTTCAATCTTCTCTTACCACCTATTAAGGTGGCCATTATGATTCAAATATAATTATACATGATATTTATTTTATATATTTTATCTCTATTCTTCTTTAATTATATTTTAGAACATATCCTGTTTTACATATATGATAATTTCATTTGAGGAAGTGCTGACTACTGCCCCCTCCAAGTGATATGAATCGTTCATGCTATACATGGAACATAAAAAGGATGGAATTAGTGAAATTATGTAACATAAATTACATATATATTATATTGGAATTATTGTATATCTATGTATCATTTAGTTTTAATTCCTTTAAATATGAAAAATAATTGAAAGTAGCATTCATGTGAATGTAAATATTGTCGTCTCCATGAATGATGCATTTCATTTCATATATGTAAATGTTATGAAATATTATAAATACATAGATACTGGATATATATGATATATATGATATATAAATCATAAATATCATTATAGAGATAATGTAATTTTGACCACATGGGAAATTTGTAATTATAACAAGTTCATTTTTTACAGTGTATAATAAACCCCCATTGACATTTATTTTCATTCAATGAGAATACATTTTCTACGAATAATTATAGAAAAATAAAAAAATGAATGTTTTTAAACATATGGGGAATCATTGTCCTCTATGTCACTGTATTCATTATTTGGCTTCCCCTATATGAATTAATGTTTTTATATTGAAAAAGAAACCCCATATTCTATTTTTTGTATTTTCATATTGAAAATGGTTTTTCTAGGGATTGAGTATTTCCATATCTTGAAATGATATCTTATGATTTAAAATTAAATGTTATTACTGAAATGATGACATATGAAAAAATTGATGTGTTATGATTATGTAATGTTAGAAGGACATTTTATTGGTGGTTCTATAATAAACCAAGGATGGGTCATTACTTTATAACCTCCAATTCATTAGGTATTGATGTCACCCATATGGATATTCTATTTATTGATATGTGTGGAATTTGACTATATCGTTATTCTATATAAGTATGTTTATGTCCAAAGTTATCATTATATGTTATTTTTTAATTATATGAATTTTATTGTATTTTTTGGTTCTTAAAGGGTAAGCATTGATATTTTATTCAGTAAAGAGTATGTACTACTTAATAAAGGTGGAAATTATTACTTATTATAAACTATTCATGGTTTTCTTATTGTTTAGAAAAAATAACATTTTTCCCTCTTTGTGTATCCCTTATGGAGATTTTTATGGTCATCCCTTGTCTTTGAATTATTATTCACAGTATGTAAAGTTGAATAGGATCAAGGATGGGATCAAGGAAAACTCATGATGATTAAAACATAGAACTAAAAATGTTATAATTCATTCAAGAGTTTTTATTTTATGAAAAAATGGATACTGATTAGAATTATCTACATATAATATAAAAATTGAAATATATTTTTAATGACATAATTATTTATAGCTCTAAATATAAAATTATCCTTAATGTGAATTATAAACATAATTCAAGATTATGTAATGTTTAAGGCAAGGAACTTATACTTTTTGTCATGGTCTTTATGTATCCCATTTATTTTTCATGGGTTAAATGTTCATGAAACTTTCCTCTCTTTTAGATTTTATGCTTTTGATGAGATAATTATGAAACCTTTCATTTTCTTAAATTTACGATATGATGACATGTTTATAGTATCCAATTCATTTCATGGGCTATTATACGATTATTTATGATCTTGTTCCACATGTGTGTATGATTTCATTATGAGATTTATGGGATCTATATCTCCCTCCAATGCATTGAGTAATGATTTATATCTAATGAGATAGACTAAGATGGACGTTGGGAATGAACCTTTACTACAAAGATGGAAATAATAATGAACCATGATTACTATTATGGTAATATGTGTGAAATAATTCTACTAAGATGGCCATGGGAGTGAATAGTGACTACTGAGATGATATGGAGAGTGAACCCATACTACTTTTTTAGTCTTGTAGTGATTCATTAGCTACTATGGAAAAAATCTTATATTCTTTTGTGTCTACCAAAATTTTTTGTTTTATTCGTATGTTTTTATTTTATTACTAATGATCATAAATAGATTATGTTCCATGTCTTCTGAACATCTAATACATATTATGATCTCAAATAGGTAGTGTATTTTATTCAAATGTAATTATCATGTTCAATACCATTTGTTAATGCTATGCCTGCACATTTCATTTATTTACCCTTACTGAGCATATTAGATCCCCCATTCTTATTTTTCCTTTCCCTAGTTTATGAAGAAAAGGTTTATGTACAATTACTAAAGCTGGGGATCCTTATGGTATGAGTTTATGATCATTCACCATAAAGAATATTTTCATTCCATGTTTCCAAATACACTAAATTATTATGGTTCAGAAACACGTATTATTGTAATGTAGTAAATATTCATCTAAAATAGAGTAATATCAATGTATATAAATCCTAGGTCACAATATTTGGTATATATGTATGTATTTATTCATCCATTATAAACTATAATGATAAAACAATAGGTAGATATATAGGTATATGTATAAGTATATGACTAGGGATGTTTCTAATAGTATGTATATTGATGACTTAATGATTAAGAAAATTTCATCGGATGTTGATAAAGGAAATAGTGATTGGTTTCCATGTAATAAATCTCTTTATGTTTACTACAATTGAATATGGCTCTGACATAGATGTAACAAGGGGTAACCACTTCGACATGATATGTTGGGCCTTATTCGGTGTAATCCGGTACATAACAATGAGCCATACCGCATACCGGGTTTGAGAATCGAATTGTATATGCTTTAGAAATACACCAACTCTACATAAACCATATTAAAGGGTTCAAATACAGGATGACTATGATTAACCAATGATAAACTAAACGTTTTGGTAGATAAATGACATTAGAGCTATGATTTTGTCACCCTATATGTGATTTGTTACGATTATTAGGTATCAAAATATGATAAATGTTTCTCACACTAATCATTTTGGTTTAGTCAATGGAGATACCTCAAAGGAACACATTTAATATTTAATATTTCAGTTATGGAATGTATAGAATTATGAAAATTGATTTCCCATGTGGAAATCTCACAATGAGCATCATGAAAAAGGATAATGAGACCTCAATTGACATGTGAATGGTAAGTGATGTTCTTATAGAATTGTTTACAATAAACAAAAGAGACATTATTGTAATAAGTTTAAGGAAGCATAATACATGATACATGTTTCATATTATAGGAATGTGGTACTAATGAATATGTTGATGAGGCCTATTTAATGTTTAAAAAAAGTTAGAGGAAAGTAGATATAAGTCCCCAACCATAAAACTAACGTAATCATCAGTTAATTCAAGAATTCACATTGATGGTCCTTTCAATATTAGATATTTAGAGAATTATTCCAGAAATATTACATAAAAAAATAAAATACAATGTCGTCACTATAAATAGTATCATTTTCTTATATAAAAATAATTTTTTTTAAAGAAACATGATGTCTGTTAATGTTTAATCATTATAACACTTCATTGATTCCATCATTGACACTATTCTACCTTAAATCCTGTGAAAACATTTAAATCATGGGATGAGCCCAAAAACCACAGTAAAGGACATAAAAATAATGAATTTCAATTAGACTAGTTCAATACAGAAAAAATATTCCATGTTCTTTGAGTAGTTGAAACAAAACATTTTCACATAAATAAAACTCATAACTTTTGCTCAGTGAAATACACTAAAAAATAAAAGATAATTAAAACGTTTATACGTGACATAGACCATCATATAAATAAAACCATTTCAAAAATCTTCCAATTGGATCAACCATATATTTGAATTCCAAATTGGTTCTCTATAATGGGGGTCACACTTTGTTTAAGATAAATTAGGTCACCCATGGGCAATAATGTCTCCCAAACTATCGTAATGTTGTGTCGAGTTCACCCGTGAGCTATATTGGGAATCATCCCTTCGTATAATCTATATAATGAACACCTGTGATATATAATTGGGATCAACCCTTTGTATATTCTATTTTGGGATCACTTATATAATGTAACATTTTTGAATAAAACATGTTCATCAAATCACCCCTTTTTGAAATCTATTTTTAATCCCATATAAAAAAAATTATATAAATACCATTTTCATTTGAGAAACAATTTTCAATACCATGATATTGAAATAAAAATAAATAGGGGTCTAATTTATTTTGAAAGACATTAATTATTATAGGGGATTCCAAATATCAAATAACTATAATGGGGACAATGAATTAGTTGTCACTTTATATATTATCAAAATTAATTTTTGTCATTTAAAAAAAATTCATAGAAAAAATATTCCCTTTAAATGAATTTAAATGTAAATTGGGTTTATTAGATAGCTTATAAAATAATTTCATATATAAATCAAAATGTGCCTCTATGAAAGGAGAATGAGACGATGTCTCGTAGCTTGATCCCAACATGTCTCGTTCATTCTTTATATTCCGTAATGATTAACATAGTATAATTTAAACATTCATCTTAACCTTTTTTGTTTTTATAATTCATTTTATAATTCATTTTATCATGTTATAAAAATTTAAACATTTTTTATGTCTATATCGTCGGTTTTGTTGATATTCGGTACTCTAGTCGAAAATGAACCTATTTTGATGTAAATTGTAAATGTTGTCATAAGTCCATCATCTCCAGAATGATATTCCTGAATTAAATATAATATATATCCAGTATATATGTATTTTTAGTAGTCCCTAATATATGGAGATATGAAATGAAACTCAACGTTTAGGGAGACGGTAGGATGTACGTACGCATGAACTCTAATTATATATTATCGTCATACAAAACGAATAAAAACAAAATAATATAATGGTATATAATAATACTAGTATAATATTTATTTCATTTATGTCCCACTGATTTAATTAAACTATCCTTTATACATTCTATGTATGGAATGAATGAGTCATATCACATTAAGGGGATGTTGTCCGGACGTCCTCAAATAAAAGTATCATATTTACAAGTTTTGAAAAGAAAAAATGTATTTTGAAAATAAAAATTTAAGAAGATTAAAGACAATATAAATATAATATATATCATATATAAATAACGTTCCATCATATTGGACACCATGAGAGGTGGTAATTTTAAATTGAAAATTCATCGTTTCGTGGGGCAGTAGTCTGTCTAACACAGAAATAGTATGTTCCTATCCATTAGATGGAGGTGTGTATAAGTGTAGATTGATTTATTATCTGAAAAACATACTAAAATTTTGATGATACAATTTTTTATGTAATCATAAATATTAATATCAAAGGGAGTGGAGAAGGGAAATAAAGGAAGCGATCTTGAGAGATGACGTTACCTCTAAATCGTGTAACTTATTTGGATTTGAGGCCAAAGGAATTATTGAATTACCTTCATCACATGGTGAGGCTTCTAATAGTATGGTAAAGATTTTGGGAGCTTATTTTTTCATAACTATTATTACCCAATGGGTTTGAGCGGTGTGTGTATCTGAGTAGAGGTGGTGGCCTTTTATAAGAGTGATGAGGGGCACATTAGGAATATATTATAATATTAATTTACTATAAATTTATTTGCAATTAAAAATGGTCAAGAAAAATTTTAATTGAAGATAGGATTTGGATAGTTATAAATCATTGCATAAAATATTTTTTATACATGTATATTTGATACTTTAATCCTTATATTTTTCATTAAATCGATATTTTACCCTTTTTTAAATTTACGTGATATCATATTATTTACAATTTATGGGTTAAGGTAATTATTATAAAATAACAAGACCCAAAAATTCCATTTATGAAATATTTGGTTTTATATTTTCCAATTGTTGGAATCATTTATTTTTAGAATTTAATATCATTAAATAAAATATTTAATTTTTAATAATACTAATTGTGTCAATTTTTAAACTCTTCATTTGAGGAAATTCTAAAAATATCATAACTGAATATAATTTAGAAAAAAAAACATTTGGATCATCTCCAACATGTCACATTCTTCCATAAAATTCGTGGATTCAATAAATTCTCAGAAATTATATTTATTTTAATAATTATAATATCATTTATTTTATATTTCTCTTAATAAAATAATTATTGTATCACAATTGTGTCAATATATATGATTTTTTTAAGGTTGGGGCCGAAGCATCAATTTATTATTTAAAGAAAAGACCTCTTTAGACTAGGCAGAGGGTGACCCATTACATAGCCCGAAGGCCCAAGGCCAAGTGGCTGGAATACAAGGCTTGAAAGCCCATTTTTTGGCCCAAAGGACCCCTCGGTGAACAGTACTGCTACAGAACTCGTGCTGCTACAGTACCTACTACAGTAACCGTAGCTGCTACATACCTGCTACAGTCCCTCTGCCACTACAGTGTCACCGCTGCTACAGTTCCACGCCTGCTACAATACTGCTACAGTAACCTTCTACAATAACCCGGAAATTCACCCATGCCCGGATTTGATCCCGAGTCTTTTGGATGCCAAGTAGGAGCTTGTACCACTAGGGTACAAGCTCGTTGGCGTTATGAAAATTATTGAATCACTAAAAATTCTAAATATATGGTTATTTTTTATATAATTTTATAAGATTTATTAAGACTATTTATGGTATAATTTTCATCAATGTTTTTACTACATTAAAATTATTATACTTATAAAAGATAAGAGAGTGGCATGTTGTCACTTTCTTTTTTTAAATGTTTACATCGTTTTCATCGATAAAAGTCCATTAAATGAATCCATTATGACCCTTAAATTATGTGGGACAAGTATTATTTATCTTATTTTATTTCATAAGTTGTTAGGGTAATTTTTTTATCCTTATCATTTTTTTATAATTTAGTTGATTTAAATTTAACTGTGGTAAATAAATATTACTAAAGTAACTATTAAATATGCCTAAAAATAAATGGAACTAATTTAGAAAATTTGGACATTATAATTTCAAATATGGAATCATTTTTACAATATTCAATACATGTAATTGGTAGAAATTAATTTATAACTAATTTTCATTATCAAAAACTATAAAACATGTTTATTTAATTAAAATTTAACCGTTTAAGGATTGATGTGAATCTATGTATGATATCAATGAAAAACTAATTAAAATGACCCAAAATGGATTAAGTGAAAAAAAATAAAATTAAACATTTATACCAATTATAATATCTATATATATATATATATTAGATGAAATGATAGTTTTGATTTAAAAGGCAGTATTTTTCATTATATATTAAAAACAAATGTTATCAGAAAATTACCAAAAATTTATCCAAAGTAAATTTCAATGACCATATTCTTTAAAACATGTATATTTTTTCAAATAGATCATATAAAAGTGACAAAAACTATATTAAAAAATGGTTCTACTTCAAAAGGCGGTAAAAGAGAATTTTTTGAAAAATATTTCTTTTATCTAAAAAATTGAATTTTTTCATATATCATATCTAGAAATCAAATAATATGAATTTAAAACATTATAATGAATATATAAAATATATACTTTATTAAATAAAAATCCATAAACAGTGATAGGATTTTATAAACACAATTATTCTCATTTAAATAGGCGTTCATAAAAAACTTACATTATATTTAATTTGTTTTTTTCATTTAGAATACATTTGGTCACTGAGGAACATGTAAACCATATTTTAGTTATTCAGTTGAAACTATTAATTCCCACCATACAATTTCTATGAATTAACTACCATTTAAAAATATAATATTATTATTGTATTATTTTTCATTATATCTTAATGTTGTGTGCAACAAAAGATTTTAGAGAAACCTATTATTTCATGTTGACTAAGCTATCAAACACAGTGTATTATTTAATGTAATATTACAATATTACTCATAAATATAAATAGATTTTAAAATTTATTATTCTATAAATACCTTGTTCATTACATCATTCCCCGATTTTGGAAATTGTTTCCTCAAAATTTTAAAATTTTTCTTGGAATATTCATTGAATATCCAACATCCAAAAACAAGTAAAAAATATCACTTTAAAATAATCAATGATAATTACAATGGTCACATTACAAAAAATATTCAAAATTCATTTTAGGAAACCATGTATATGGAAGAAAAAAATCATCATGTTCTAAGGGAGAGTGATAGAAAGAAAGATTATGAGAAAGTTAACAACTAGAAAACCATTAACTTTTGATGGGTAAAATTGTGTTTGACTTCCCAATAGGAAAATTTAATGTAATTTTTTTTAGTTTTATGGTCCTTTTCATAATTTTGAGGAATTTATTTATGGTCTGGAATAAGATCATAAAGAAACAAACTTAATGATGTATTTCTATTTTATAATAACAATTTCATCCTCATAATATTCTTAGAATTTAATATATATCCCTAAAAATAACCATATGTATAAATGATCACACATACCATAAAAGATATCAATATATTAAAACTATGGTATAAATGTAAAGGAATATTTCTACATAAAAACCCAAAAAATAAACATAACCCCAAAAAACATCTCCCATAATGGTTTTAAAAAACTTATTGTCACATAAAACTTCCAAAACATTTGAATGAAATCTAAAATTTTGGTTATCCGATGAAAAATACTGGTTTCTATGGATATTCAATAACTTCACCAGATGTCTCAACATTTACTGTAGTAACAGAAAATGGTTTTACCAGTTATTTTTATTTCTGATCATACTGATTTTACCAATATTTAATTAACCTCAATAATATATTTTCATAATGTCCAAATTCATTGATTATAAAGAATATTATTATATACTAGCTATTATTTTTCTCATTATTAGATTTTTTAAGACCCCGTTCATTGTAGTCACAAACTTTTTAACCAAAGATACCACATCAGTAACACATTACAGATAAATACATACATTTCCTAAAATGTATTTTACCACACTTTGAACATATTTTGGGATTACCTTCAGAATTCATTGTTGGTTTCTTCTCTATTTCATCATACATTGACAATTTGTAACTTTTATCATCTCATGGAAAACAAGATTCGGTACTGTAACATCCCAGGTAAATAAAGAGTAATACATATTTCATATTTATTAATATTTTGAATTAAATAATAATTTTACCTTAAAGGTGTTGCTATGTTCGATAGCGTACCCGATAGGGAACAATGGGTTTCATTGAAATCTTACGCTGCACACTAAAAATATAATTTTATTATTTTAAAAGTTAGTTAACTCATAGAAATTTTATTGGTAGTAATGAAAAAAAACTAACTAAAATATTATTATACAAGATTTTTAAATGAATTTACATTTACCCAATAAAAATTTAGAGGCTTAAAATGTGAATGAAACTAATTTTAAGCATAATTCACATTAATAGGTCAATTTACCACCATTTAATGGTGAAACCTCCTTAAATATAGTCTTGGTCACTTTAATACATTATAATTGACCAAATAAAATACATCTTTATAATGGGGACATCAAAATTTACTTTTTGTAAATTTTTGGAATTTTTCCGATAAAGTTCATTTTTTAAGGAATAGTGAAAATATTGTATTTTAATTCAAAAAAGTGTTTTAATATAATTTATTTTTATAGTTAGATTATATTTTTAATTGTTTTTAAAGTGAAATTAGAATATTGTATTACCATTTAATCCAATGTTGGTCATTGGAATAATTTTACTTTGAAATGAGACATAAACAAGCGTCAATCTTTTGATAGTTATTGTTTTTTAAAAACACCCTATTTATTTTAACGATGAGAAATAATTTTAAAGTAATTAATTCCATTTCTATGTTTCTAATTTAAAAAAATAAACATCATTTTTTAATTTTTAATATCAAATAAATCTTAAACTGAGTTTTTGGTATTTTTCCGAAAAACGTCAATTTTTGATGAATAGTGAAACCACTAAGTAGTAGTTAAAAAACTGAATTTTTCATTTAAATGAATATTTTTCACTTATATTAATTGAATTTTGAAAATACTACATAAATGTTTTTTAATATTAAGTAAAATTTTGTTCAATAAAATGAAAATATTTTTTTGGTGATTAGTAACTTTTGACTTTTATTTAACAGGGTTAAAGGTAAATACGGGTATTCAAGGTAAAACTAATATTATAATAATTCAATATTTACCTTAACACTATTGAAAACCTTTTTTTGAG
The DNA here is from genome assembly GCA_963277665.1 of Viscum album. Lineage (NCBI taxonomy): Eukaryota > Viridiplantae > Streptophyta > Magnoliopsida > Santalales > Viscaceae > Viscum > Viscum album. The sequence goes on from OY728152.1 coordinate 1,016,578,125, forward strand.
TCATTAACGTCCATGGGAATATTTGAGTCCATTTTGGGACCCCATTGAGCTGCATCAGAGTGATATTGACAATTTAGATTAATTAATTTGAAGTAAAGGGAAAATAGAGAAAAAAAAAGTCTTTTAGTAGTTAATTTTTATATGGTGTTATTTAAGTAATAATTTTGACTATAAATATTCATTGAAAATATAGAATTATTTCCAACATCATGGTATTTTTTCTATAATTTTTATACAACAAAAAATTACATTATTAATGACATAATAAGGATGCAGTGTTTACCTAATTAATAAATCATTTAAATAAATACGAGTATAATGATTAAACTATTATCCAAAACATGTCCAATTATGATTGGATTATTTTATTTAGAATATTATTAATCTTCTATTCAACTTTACTTTTTTTACGTTTAGAAAATGAATATAATTATATAATAAAACAATATTATCACACTTTCTTAAAGAGCCCCTCCTCTCCCTAATAAAAGTAGACCACTTCTAACCAATTACTCACACTTCTCATGACTTTTAGCTCATCAAAACTCTGCCCAATTAAGCTCCCTATATACCTCTCCTCCTCTTATATGACTTACCTTAGGCAGAAGACACATCAAAAAGTCCTTTGGTTCAAACCAAAGGGAGTTACCCAAATTAAAGGTAATCATTTCTCTTAAATTGTTTTATTTTATTTTACTTCTCCAAATAGTAATGTAACACCCCAGGTAAATAATTAATATGACATTTTCACATTTATCCATATTTTTGAATAAAATATTAATATAACTTTAAAGGGGATTCTATGCTCGGTGGCGTACCCAATACGCAACAACGAGTTTCTTGGGAATCTTACGTTGCACTCTAATAATAAAATATTATTATTTTAAATTGTAGTTAACGCCTAGACGTTGTAAGGGAGGGAATGAACAGAACTAACTACAAAACGATTATATTTGTATCTCAAATATTTCTACTTTTTAAAATAAATGTTAGAGGATTAAAAATGAGAATGAATCCATTTTTAAGCGTAAACATTCGAATATTCTTTAAAAGGTCGATTAACCGCCTTTTGATGAAGAAACTCTTTTAAATCCACTTTTTGAAAATTTAATGTGTTATATTTGACAAAATAAAATTTTTCTTAAGAATCGGGACATAAATGTTTACTTTGTGTAAATGTTTGATATTTTTCCTATAATGTTCATTTTTTAATGAATAGTGAAAAATATTGTATTTTAATTCATATCTTCTTTTTAAATCTAAATTAATTATATTATTAAATTATCATTTGAATTGGTTTCAAAGTGGAATTATAATACATTTTTATCATTTAATCCAATAGTGGTAGTTGGAATTAATTTCATCTTGAAATTGGACTTAAACTAGTGTCAATCTTTTGATACTTATTGTTTCATAAAAACACGCTATTTGCTCTGACCGCGGAAATTAATTATTAATTTAATTAATGTAACTTATATGTTTTTAATTTTGTAAAATATAAAACATTTTTGAATTTGGAATATCAAATATATCCTAGGGTGAATTTTTGCTAATTTTCTGAAAAACTCCAATTTTTTATGAATAGTGAAACCACTAAGTGGTAGTTAAAGAAACTGATTTTTCGTTTAAATGAAATTTTACCAATTTTGTGATTTGAATTTCAAAAATATGACATACATTGTTTTCATTAATAAGTAAAATGTGGTTCAATTGCATTTAATTAATTTTTTGGTGAATAGTAACTTTTAAGTGTATTAATCGCGATTAGAGGAAACTAGTGTAATTTAAGGTAAAAATAATGTTTTAATAATATGAAATGACCTAGACACATGTCCTACCCTCATTGGATTTGTCATGGCCGACCAATAAAATCAATGGGTATACTTGGGGACCCCATGGATCCACTTTGGTAGGAAAATGACATAAATACCTTTTTATTTAAATTTAAAGTTAAAATGTCACAAACATGTGTTGTTTTACTAAAACATTTTTACAAGGGGTTATATAATCCATTTTTTGACTATAAATATTCCTTAGAAAGATAAAACGATTTGCTACATCATGATATTTTTTTACTATTTTTAGACACTAAATAAATTAAATTATTTATGACACTATGATGATGCAGCGATTACCTCATTATTTAACGATTTAAATAAAATGAAAAGATAATGTAAAATCTAAGACCTAAACATGTCACAAACCTATTGGATGGGTGGATTTAGAATCCTTATCACCATATCCACTAAATATATTCTTTTTGGACCTTTAAAATCAGGAAATCATTATATAATAAAGTAATATTTTATAACATTCCAAGAGTGCCCCTCCTCTCCTCTTATAAAATCCCCCCACCTCTACCACCTTACCCACACCTCTCAAGCCTTTTTCTCGGACAACCCCAGCCCATTTCATCTCTCCACATCCCAATATTCATCATTTAAGCCTCACCTTTTGGCATAATCCTTTCCATGGAAGCCTTTGAGCTCAAATAAAAAAGAGTTACCTGATTTAAAGGCAATGTCTTCCCTTGTGTTATTTTCTTTTATTTTGCTTCTCCAAACCCCTAAAATCATTTTATTCCTTTATTTTGTAACAAAAACAGTATATTAAATATACTAGGATGTTGTTATTTGAAGTATTCTAGATCTACAAACACACACCTTCGTCTAATGGTTAAAGAACATATTGTTTCAATGTCTGGTGAATTTCTGCCTCACGAAACGTTGATTGTTCAATCTCCTCTTAACACCTTTCATGGTGGCCATTATGATGTAACTATATTTTATATATGATTTATATGGTATTTATGTTTTCTATATTATTCTGAATTTTATATTTAAATCATGCCTTTATGCTTTTCATGTTGTGGAAATGCTATAATTTCATACGAGGATGTGTGGACTACCGCCCCCTCATGTGATGTGACTCGTTCATGAAATACATGGAATGTATAAAGAATCAAATTAATGAAAATATGTTACCTATATAACATATATATTATAGTGGAGTTATAATATATATCTCTCAATTAGTTTTAATCCCATTAATATGACATAGAAATGAAAGTAGCGTTCATGCGTACGTACGACTTACCGTCTCCATGAGCAGTGCATTTCATTTATTACCTATAAATGATTATGTAATATTATAAATACATGTATATTCTGGATATATATGATAAATATGATATCCAAATCATGAATATCATTCTGGATATAATGTACCTTTGACCACACGAACAACATGTAATTGTAAGAAGTCCACTTTTGACTTAAGAACCAAATATCGACAAAACAAACATTACTAACTTAAATGATTACATAATGTTTATAACATGGCAATAAGTTATATAAAAGAAATAATGAACTTGAAAAGTTTCTTCAGAAATTATAAATTAACTCAAGTTTATTATTCAGGACGTTAATGAACGATCGAGTCAAGTCGGACCCGAGGTAAGGGATCCGACCCCTCTTTTTCTTTTTAAGTACACTCTTTTATGTAATTTCTTTTAAGATCATCTTTCTTATGATTGGGATGTTCTTTTGTATTACTCTTACTGTATATATTATGTTAATATGATTAGATACCCTATTTGATCTCATCAATCCATTTTTAATGTTTTAAGTGGCGTCGTTAGGCGGCCGAGTTTTCATAGGGGAATTTTCAACTCACTTTTAATCACGAGACATTTATGATACGTTTGCCACTATTTCATATCACGACCCGACCCTACCCGGGCTCGAGCCACAAATACCCCAGGTCCGCCTCCATAGGCCAGGGGCGGGCGACCAGCGCCGAAGGCACAATTACTCGGGGAGGCCTTTGCCTAAGTAATTGTACCCACACACACAGCAAACACAATGCAAAAGTGCAGAGTAAAAGAAAGAAAAAGCAGAGTAAAAAGAACAACCGCTATATATATAAACCACAGATGTGCATCGACCTCTAACTAGTACAAAGTACAATCTGAAAAGAAAAGGGGCAAAACTCACGCCCAACCAAAAAGTTCCACAACCCGGTGACAGGTAAACAAAAAGAAACAGCTGACGGGTCTCCCACCTGGAACCCGGCCACGACCACCACACGCGGACCAAGATCCCAAGCTCCAACGCTCCACTGAAGCCACGCTCCACCTGTCCATCATCTTCAAGGGAACACCAAGTGCAGGAAAAGCCCAAGCAGGGGTGGGTATAAAAATACTCAGTAGGATACCCCGAAGGCTCGAGGGAGAAACAAAAGAGGTATCGAAGGGTGAGCAGTAGAGCGAACAAGGAATAGATAGGAGTACAACCAAGGGTGCAGTTAAGAGTAACAGATCAACCCATAAAGAAAAAGGTAGAAGACTCATCCTAACACAAGGAGCTAGGAACGGTGAGAATATTAACTTCTCGTCGAGCTTTCACTGCCTATAGCAGGAGAGTAGACTCATCAAACCACGAGAAGCTGGACGCGGAAACCACGTGGCATACCCCGCGCGTCATCGCCTCTCCTGAAGAAGAGTAGCCAAAACCCAAGGAGTGGATACTCAAAACATGATATATACAAATCCATATGCTCTGTCGAGAAGCCCGAACAACATCGTAAGGGGATCCCCGTCCCGTAGCTCAGCCCAAGAAGAGTATCTAACAGTCCCAAAAGAAACACCATCATAGATGCCCGGCATATCGCATGGCTGCCCCGAACTACTAGCCAAGGGGCTCAATCACCGCACCTTGATACTATCCGCTTTGGGCGGCACTGACTCGCCCGCACGGTTTTAGATCGCGTCACAAGAACGCATCTCGTTGGGGAATGTGCCCCTCGTACTTGAGAGTTATAGGGAAAGTCAAACCACACCTCGTCACTTCCCTACAGTCGAGGGGTCTCCTCAAAGTCCAGTCATCACAACACTGACCCGAATAAACAAGGGTCCCGCTCCGGTAACCACGGAGGAGAGCCACAGACTAGCCAAGTCGAGAGGACTGAGTCTGGAAAGCCAACCGGTGTCCCACTGCCTAGCCCCACTGGAGGGTAATTCATAACCAAAAGTCGGTTGACCCACTGCCCTGCCCTACTGGAGGGTAAACATTAATACATCGTCAGGCGACCCACTACCCAGCCCTGCTGGAGGGTAAACCATATTCAGATATCGGGTGACCCACTACCCAGACCTACTGGAGGGTAAACCCTAATACATCATCAGCCGACCCACTGCCCAGCCCCACTGGAGGGTAGACCTGGATTAAGTCGACAGGAGACCCACTGCCCAGCTTTGCCAGAGGGTAGACCTGGAACTAGATGACGGGAGACCCACTGCCCATCACTGCTGGTGGGTAGGCCCTAAGAGGTCGTCGGGTGACCCACTACCCAGTCTCTGCTGGAGGGTAGACCCTAAGTGTGTCGGGTGACCCACTGCCCAGTCTCTACTCGAGGGTAGACCCTAAGAGTCAGTGAGTAACCCACTGCCCAGCCCCGCTGGAGGGTAAACCCGAAGAAGTCGATGAGTAACCCACTGCCCATCCCTGCTGGAGGGTAAAACTCAGAACTACTCTGGCCCCTCTCTACAGGAGGGTGCATCACTGGCCAATCGAACACGGAGTGGGTATCGCGCAGCCACACAACTCCAGTACAACTCTCCCAAAAGAGTTTCAGCGCCTGCTCCATCACGGGGTGCCACTATCACCGCTACTGGCCGATCCATCGAGAATGAAACCAGGGTAGACCACTCAACCCTGCTGGTCAACAAACGAGCACCGAGCCAGGGGAAAAACTCCACCCTGATAGTCAAACAAACAAGCACCGTGCCAGGGGAAAAACTCCACACTTCTAGTCAAACAAACACACAGAGGGACACTCTACCCCACGAGAGGTCCAAGTACGCAAAGAAGAACACGGCACACACATGGGGCCCACACGACGTGTGGCCCCAAGTCAACCCCAACTGAGCGCACAAACATCTTAGGTACAAACCACACGTACCTCCAAGCGCTCCCGTATACTCCCAGAGTATACCTCGTATCCAGCCCAAGGGCTATCGTGCCCACGACACCCAACATCAACGCGAAGGCGGGACGTAACAACTCCACCTCAAAGGCCCAAGCACAGCCAACCACATCACTTCAAGCATTTACCTCACTCACCCAAGAGTGCACGCGATCACTCACCAAAGGTCCACTACAAACATGGTAGAAGGACCGCCACCGGGGCACCTCCACATTCCACATTTAACAAGATCCCGCAAGAGGCTCCGCATATCCAAACGGATCACACCATTGTAATCCTTGCGGAAAAACACGCGAGTAAGACTACTCACTCGCCCGAAATGGTCAACAGGTCGAAATGGTACTATTCACCATGACCAACCCGCGTGGGGCCCACCCCAGAATCCCGAAACTGAACAAACGGAGAACACCATGGAGTTCCCCTCCGAAAATCACACAGGATTGACTACTCAATCACCAAAAATGGCCACCCGGTGAAAAAGGAACTATTCACCGTAGCCCGGTCGGGTGGGACCCACACCACATCTCCGAAAGAGGTCGGGCGGACTGCGCCATCGCGATGCTCTTGGAAAAACACGTCGAAAGCACTACTCGCTTGAGTAGAACAGGTATCCAGAGAAAAAGATGCATTCCGGCACCCCACACACGAGCGGCACCACGTGGGACCCACATCCCGGTCCCGAAACCCAACGAACGGATCGCATCGTTGTGATCCTCTCAAAAAAGGACACATGATGGACTACTCACTTTTCCAAAACGGTCACCTAGTGATAAAGATGTAAAATCACTGTCGACACCCAACCAGCCCTCGTCGGCCCCGCACCATCGTGCCGAATTAGGGCGGGTGGATTGTACCACTGCAATTCCCTCGAAAAAACACCCAGAATCGACTACTCGCACGCCCCGAACGGACGCCCGACGAGGAAGTCGCTAAACGCTGCTCGCAGCTCAATGACGGGTCATGGGGCCCACGACTCAACTTAGGTTTCAACGCACGAAACCGCACTGGAAACATCTGCATCAGTGCCAGGGTCACAACGCCGCTGGCGGCGCTCAAAACGGATGTCGGACGCGTCCGCGCCGTACAAAACAAGAATCTCGAGAGAAACGCTCGTCCACTTAAGGACATGTCGCGCCTCCACGACCCCTCGTTTTGGGAATTAAAAATTCATGAAACCATCTCAAAACATTCCCCTCGACGCAAGATATGAGCTTCCACAGACGACGCACAAAATGGATGCTCGTAGCCCGAAATACGGGCGTCCGAAAACAGTGGGGAAAAGCCCCTTGGGCCGGACCGGCTCGGTCCGGCCGGTCCGCCCTGCCTGGGCCACCCCGCGCCGGCTGTCCCGGTCCCGCCGAGCCGCGGGCCGCTCCCCCTTCACACCCGCGCGCCTACCGCGCGGGATTCCTCACCGACCGGCCATGAGGGCCGGTCGCCTATTCCACGCCACGACCCGCAAAATGCGGGTCGTTGCTGCGCTGCACGGGGCCGCCGCCTCGCCCCCCCCCCCCCCCCCCCCCCCCCTCTGCTCTCGCCGGCGCCTTGCTGGCGCCCTGGGCTGCCGCCACCGCGGCCTTCTGAAGCCGCCGCCGTCGCCGCCTCCCGAATCCACGGCCGCCGTGCCACCTGCCCGGAGCCGAGCCGCTCCGCCGCGCAATCTCGCCGGACCGCCCTGCGGACCGCCAGAAACCGCAAAACCACCCCCAACTTCGTCGGGCCACTACAGACGCCTCAGAGCTCCGATTTCACATCCGAAAGGTGTGTCGGAAATCTCGGATCGATCTCTACGCTTCCCGTGCGATCTGCCGCGCGCCACCGCCTCGCCGGAGTTGGCTCGCCGGAGCTCGCCGGAATGGAGGATGGAAGGGGAGAGGTTGTGAGGAAGAAGAAGGGGAATAATGGGGAGGGGGTGCGTTTAAGTAATAACACTTAAACACCACCGCCCGACACGCCCACGACCCCACTCTCGAAGAAGACAAAAAGGAGGGCGTCCCTGGGGTAAACACGACGATTCGAGCACGACGGAGGTCTCAGAATTTTAATCCGAGGCCCCATTCAGAAGTTATTAAACTCAGCGTCCGAGGCCGCCAAATTACGAAAACGCCCCGGGGGCCATTTTTCGCAAACAGCCCGCGCCCGCGAAACATACACCCCGCCTAGGGTAAACGACACGCTTTGAACTCAACGGTGCCCTCAGTTTTCCAATCCGAACCACCGTTTAAGAGATACCCACGTTTCAACATTAAACCAATTAATTAATTAATTAATTAATCCGTTTAATGTTCCAGAAGCGGGCGAGAGGTCTAAAAATCCTGCGCCGACAAGTTTTATGTTGTTCCTAGGGTAAACACACAATTACGGACCCATCTGTACACTCAGATCCCTGATCTGGATCACCATTTAGGAGTTATTCCATTTATTTAACATTTCCAGTGTGAACGCACTGAAAATTTAATTCTGGCCACTCCGGGGATCGGAATCACACGTCGTCTGAAGGCGCTGCTCTGGAATATCATCAAGAATATTCCAAAGTCTTTCACAGCAAAAACCGGGTTCTTGCGTCATTCCCTACTTCATTCTTTTCGTCCTCGAAAAGCAAAACCAGGGAAGAACACAGGGTACCAAGCCCACAACTGGCTTTCCCATACCCAGAAGAACCCACGCACAGCTCTGCGTCACCCCACACAGACCAAATGATTGATTTGTTCACGCTAGGTCGGCCCTTGCCGACGTCGTGCACCCACTCCAGACTTTGGGGTTAGGGCAAGGCGGTAGGGTACCTCACCATCCCTTCGCACGGTCTCAACCGGTCCGAAGGCCCTCGGGGGTATCTCACCTCCCCAAACAAACCTCTACGCCGCACGCCGCGACTGGAATCACCGCCCACACCTGATACAAGGCCCGGTGATTCCCTCCTTCAGAATATCCATATGGTGAAACACCCATGGATATCTGGTCACGCTAGAGGCTCCACAGTCGATGCTCCCTTACACGCTCAAAAGGAGAAGGAGTAAACACCATCGACTAAGGGGAAAAGGTCTCGCGCCTTTCTCCATACCACCACAGGGTTACACCCGACGCCCTGCGTCACCCTGGTAACACCTCAAACAAGGAGCCGGGAGAGAAGCATTTCACACACAGAGCCTAACCATTCTATTGAAAGCAGTAGAAGAGTCACAAGGGGTACCTCTCACCATCCTGTGCTCTGCAGGATCGTAGACATCAAAAGCTCGTGGCTACCTGCGGTCCTAACCTTTAGCTCTCGGATCCTAACGTGGACTGCCTAGTGGTGATGGGGAGATCTCGTAACGTCTTCCCCCACCACCAGCTCCTCCCGCTCCTCTGCTAGAACCACCTCTCTGGGTACCACTCCGATCACGGTGCTGCCTCTGCCATGGCGGTGCGCCTGCTGCCTGCCCGAAACTCTCAGCAACTCGGGTCGGGCAGTCTCGTGCCAAGTGACCTCGCCCATCACAAGCATAGCACCGGTGCCCTCTGGGCTGCCCTGTTGCCCTCTGGTGCCATTGTGGTGTACAACCACAGCCCAGGATCCACTCATGGAAGGGCATCCTCGGCTGAGGTCCTTTGCCTTCTCGCCACAATGGTATACGACCACGTCTCCGAAACCAGCAGTGGGAAGGCCACCTGCATCGAGATCCTTTCCTCTGGCGCATGATAGCTATGGAAGACGTCCCGGCATCGTCGCGCCCACTACCACTACCAACCGCAAAACATGACAGGAAGCCCTCTGTCACCAGCGTCTGATCTACCACCCCGACATATGTGGAAATGCCCAAGGGTACTACGACAACACAAATCTCTCAGCGGAGACCCTACTCAAACTTCCACGCTCGGAGGTTATCGTCATGAACCAGGTCCGGGTAAAAGCATGCACGGTCTGCAAAACTAGCCGCGTACTCAGCCACTATCATCCCTCCCTGCTGAAACTACAGGAGCTCCTGAATCCGAACAGAGCGCAAGCAGGAGGGGAAAAACTCCTCACAGAACAACAACTGAAAGTCGCCCCAATGAAAGAGACGACCCGCCAAGAAACTGAGTCACCAGACTCCACCAACGCCAAGATACCCACGAAAAAGGGGTGGCTGCCAAAGCCACTCTCTGATCTGTCGGCGTCTGCACGAGCCTGAAAAGGTGAACCACTGTCTCGAGCCAAACCACTGCTGCCTGAGGGTCTGGATCACCACTGAACCTCAGCGGTCTCTGCCGCTGGAACTCACGGAGCGCGCTCAACCTGAGCTCAAACTCAGCCTGCTCGGCTGAAACTGCCTGCTACTCAACAGGTGGGGGTGCTGCTACCGACCCACCCAGAGAAAGGGCTCGCCTGATGGGTTCTGGACTGAGGCCTCATAGCTCACAGGGTCGTCGTCACGTACCCAAAGCTGGTATCCTGGCTGGCTGTCCTCGCGGAAACATCCTGAATATTATCAAGGAGTGCCGCGGTCAAATGAGCAAACATGTATATACCAATTGCAACGATGGGGAGCTAACTCAAGAAGGACGGTCAAAGACTCGATCCTATGTGATGCACAAACAAATTTTCCCTGCAACAAGTGTCTCAGCATGCCGAGTCGACAAGCGGGTTATCAAGGTCCTGGTGAATGGATACGTCGACCGCCGCACCATCACTGAACTCCCTGGCCTGAGAGCCGCTCTCGAGACACGTTAACACTGTTTCCCTATATCCCAACCAATTCCTCTTTTAGGGACGTCCGCACAATGCCCCAATGAACGAACTAGCTCTGATACCACTTTGTCACGACCCGACCCTACCCTGGCTCGAGCCGCAACTACCCCAGGCCCGCCTCCATAGGCCAGGGGCTGGCGACCAGCACCGATGGCACAATAACTCGGGGAGGCCTTTTCCTAAGTACTTGTACACACACACGCAGCAAACTCAATGAAAAGGTGCAGAGTAAAAGAAAGAACAAGCAGAGTAAAAAAGAACAACCGCTATATATATAAACCATAGATGTGCATCGACCTCTAACCAGTACAAAGTACAAGATGAAAAGAAAAGGGGCAAAACACACGCCCAACCAAAAAGTGCCACAACCCAGCAACAAGTAAACAAAAATAAACAGTTGACATGTCTCCCACCTAGAACCTGGCCACGACCACCACACGCGGTCCATGCTCCCAAACTCCTACGCTCCACTGAAGCCACGATCCACCTGTCTGTCGTCTGCAAGGGCACACCAAGTGCGGTCAAAGCCCAAGCAGGGGTGAGTATAAAAATACTCAGTAGGATACCCCGAAGGCTCGAGGGAGAAAAAAAAGAGGTACCTAAGGGTGAGCAGTAGAGTGAACAAGGAATAGATAGGAGTACAAACAAGGGTGCAGTAAAGAGTAACAGCTCAACCCATCAAGAGAAAGGTAGAAGACTTGTCCTAACACAAGGAGCTATGAATGGTGAGAAGATGCACTTCTCGTCGAGCTTTCACTGCCTATAGCTGGAGAGTAGACTCATCCAACCACGATAATCTGGACATAGAAAGCACGTGGCATTCCCTGCGCGTCTTCGCCTCTCCTGAAGGAGAGTAGCCAAAACCCAAGGAGTGGGTACTCAAAACATGGTATATACAAATCCATATGCTCTGTCGAGAAGCCCGAACAACATCGTAAGGGGATCCCCATCCCGTAGCTCAGCCAAAGAAGAGTAGCCAACAGTCCCAAAAGAAACACCATCATCGATGCCCGACATCCCGCACGTCTGCCCCGAACTACAAGCCAAGGTGCTCAATCACCGCACCTTGATACAATCCGCTTTGGGCGGCACTGACTCAACCGCACGGTTTTAGATTGCATCACAAGAACGCGTCTCGGTGGGTAAAGTGCCCCTCGTACTTGAGAGTTCTAGGGAAAGTCAAACCACACCTCGTCACTACCCTGCAGTCATGGGGTCTCCTCAAAGTCTAGTCGTCACATCATTGACCCGAAAAAACAAGGTTCCCACTCCGGTAACCACGGAGGAGAGCCACAGACTAGCCTAGTCGAGAGGAATGAGTCTGGAAAGCCAACTGGTGTCCCACTGCCCAGCCCCGTTGGAGGGAAATTCATAACCAAAAGTCGGGTGACCCACTGCCCAGCCCTGCTGGAGGGTAAACCTTAATACATCGTCAGGAGACCCACTACCCAGTCCCGCTAGAGGTTAAACCATATTCAGATATCGGGTGACCCACTGCCCAGCCCTGCTGGAGGGTAAACTCTAATACATCATCAGGCGACCAACTGCCCAGCCCCACTGGAGGGTAGACCTGGAATAAGTCGACAGGCGACCCACTGCCCAGCCTTGCCGGAGGGTAGACCTGGAACTAGGCGACAGGCGACCCACTGCCCAGCCCAGATGGAGGGTAGGCCCTAAGAGGTCGTCGGGTGACCCACTGCCCAGTCTCTGCTGGAGGGTAGACCCTAAGTGTGTCGGGTGACCCATTGCCCAGTCTCTGCTGGAGGGTAGACCCTAAGAGTCAGTGAGTAACCCACTGCCCAGCCCCGCTGGAGGGTAAAACTCAGAACTGCTCTGGCCATCTCTACAGGAGGGTGCAACACTAGCCAATCGAACACGGAGTGGGTATCACACAACCACCCAACTCTAGAACAACTCTCCCAAAAGAGTTTCAGCTCCTGCTCTATCACGGGGTGCCACTATCACCGCTACTGGCCGATCCATCGAAAACGAAACCAGGGGAGACCAGTCAACCCTGCTGGTCAACAAACGAGCACCGAGCCCGGGGAAAAACTCCACCCTGCTGGTCAAACAAACAAGCACCAAGCTAGGGGAAAAACTCCACCCTATTGGTCAAACAAACACACGGAGGGACCCTCTACGCTGCGAGAGGTCCAAGTACACAATGAAGATCACGGCACGCACATGGGGCCCACATGACGTGTGGCCCCAAGTCAACCCCAAATGAGCGCACAAACATCTCAGGTACAAACCACACGTACCTCCAGGCGCTCCCGTATACTCCCAGAGTATACCTCGTCTCCAGCCCAAGGGCTATCGTGCCCACGGCACCCAACGTCATCGCGAAGGCGGGACGTAACAAATCCACCTCAATGGCCCAGGCACGACCAACCACATCACTTCAAGAATTTACCTCACTCACCCAAGAGTGCACGCGATCACTCGCCAAAGGTCCGCTACAAACACGGTAGAAGGACCGCCACTGGGGCACCTCCACATTTCAACATTAAACAAGATCGCGTAAGAGGCTCCGCACAACCAAACGGATCGCACCATTGTAGTCTTTGAGTAAAAACATGCGAGTTAGACTACTCACTCGCCCGAAACGGTCAACAGGTGGGAAAAGTACTATTCATCGTGACCAACCCACGTGGGGCCCACCCCAGAATCCCGAAACTGAACAAACGGAGCACACCACGACGTTCCCCTCCGAAAAGCACACGAGATTGACTACTCAATCACCCAAAATGGCCACCTAGTGAAAATGGTACTATTCACCGTAGCCCGGTCGGGTGGGACCCACACCACATCTCCGAAAGAGGTCGGGCGGACTGCGCCATCACGATGCTCTCGGAAAAACACGTCGAAAGCACTACTCGCTTGAGTAGAACGGGTATCCAAAGAAAAAGATGCATTCCGGCGCACCGCACACAAGTGGCGCCACGTGGGACCCACATCCCGGTCCTGAAACTCAACGAACGGATCGCACCGTTGCGATCCTCTCGAAAAAGGACACAAGATGGACTACTCACTTGTACAAAACGGTCGCCCGGTGATAAAGATGGAAAATCACTGTCGACGCCCAACCGGCACTCGGGGGCCCCGCACCATCGTGCCAAATTAGGGCGGGCAGATTGTACCACTGCAATCCCCTCGAAAAAACACCCAGAATCGACTTCTCGCACGCCCCGAACGGACCCCCGACGAGAAAGTCGCTAAACGCTGCTCGCAGCTCAAAGACGGGACGTGGGGCCCACGCCTCAACTCCGGTTTCAGCGCCCAAAACTGCACTGGAAACCTCCGCATCAGTGCCAGGGTCACAACGCCACTGGCGGCCCTCAAAACGGATGTCAGACGCATTGGCGCCGTCTAAAACAAGAATCTCGGGAGAAACGCTCGTCCACTTAAGGACACGTCGCGCCTCCGTGACCCCTCGTTTCAGGAATTAAAAAATCCAAAAACCATCTCAAAAAATTACCCTCGATGCAAGCTCCGCGCTGCCGCAGACGGCGCGCAAAACGGACGCCCGTAGCCCGAAATACGGGCGTCCGAAAACTGAGGGGCTAAGCCCTGTGGGCCAGACCGGCCCGGTCCGGCCGGTCCGCCCTGCCTTTTCCGGCCCGCGCCGGCCGGCCCGGTCCAGCCGAGCCGCAGTCCGCCACTCCGCGGCTTGCTACCCCTTCACACCCGTGCGCCCGCCGTGCGGGATTCCTCACCGACCGGCCATGAGGTCCGGTCGCCTATTCCCCGCCACGACCAGCAAAACGCGGGTCGTTGCTGCACTGCACGGGGTCGCCGCCTCGCCCCCCCCCCCCTCTGCTCTTGTCGGCGCCCTGCCGATGCCACCGGCTGCCGCCACCGCGGCCTTCCGAAGTCGCCGCCGCCGCCGCCTCCCGAAGCCACGGCCGCCGCGCCACCTGCCCGGAGCAGAGCCGCTCCGTCGCGCCATCTCGCCGGACCGCCCTGTCGACCGTCGGAAACCGCAACACCACCCACAAATTCGCCGGGCCGCTGCAGACGCTTCGGAGCACCGATTTTACATCCGAAAGGTGCTTCGGAAAGCTCGGATCGAGCTCTAGTAATCTATGGGATTTGTTCGATGATCGGGCGGAAATTTGATTGTATAATTTGGGCTCAAAGAATGCGGGAATTTAAAAACGAAAATGAAATGACTCCTACCTCGTTGGGCTTCGCCCGGCGCTTCCCGCGCGATCCGCCGCACGCCCCCGCCTCGCCGGAGTTGGCTCGCTGGAGCTCGCCTCACCAGAGCTCACCGGAATGGAGGAGGGAAGGGGAGAGGTTGTGAGGAATAAGAAGGGGAAGAAGGGGGAAGGGGTGTGTTTAAGTAATAACACTTAAACACCCCCGCCTGGCACGCCCCCGACCCCGCTCTCGAAGAAGACAAAAAGGAGGGCGTCCCTAGGGTAAACACGATGCTTCGAGCACAATGGCGGTCTCAGAATTTTAATCTGAGACCCCGTTCAAAAGTTATTAAACTCACCGTCCGAGGCCGCCAAATTACGAAAACACCCCTGGGGCCAATCTTCACAAACGGCCCGCGCCCGCGAAACTTACACCCCTACTAGGGTAAAAGGCACGCTCCGAACTCAACGGAGTCCTCGGTTTTCCAATCCGAGCCACCGTTTAAGAGATACCCACGTTTCAACATTAAACGAATTAATTCATTAATTAATTAATCCGTTTAACGTTCCAGAAGCGGGCCAGAGGTCCAAACATCCTGCGTCGACAAGTTTTATGTCGTTCCTAAGGTAAACACCCAATTCTGGACCCATCCGTACACTCAGATCACTGATTCGGATAATAGTTTAGGAGTTATTGCATTTATTTATCATTTCCCATGTGAACGCACTGAAAATTTAATTCCGGCCACTCCAGGGCTCGGAATCACACGTCGTCTGAAGGCGCTGCTCTAGAATATCATCAAGAATATTCCAAAGTCTTTCACAGAAAAAACTGGGTTCTTAAATTTCCTTTTAGTGGTGTATGTACTTTCCATTATTATACACTTTGTGTAGTATAATTTCATTTATGGGTATTTACATCTTCATTTTATGACCCTTCATTCATGGGGTGTATGTTTCGAAAGTTACCCAACTCGGTAAGGGGACCTTTCACCCTCCTCTTTTTAAAAGACTTATTTTTTTATGTCTATTAATTTACATCTTATTATGTTGGGATATGTTTTTATATATCATTATTAATGTAAAATATATTTCCAAGTGATGAGATACCCTTTTTGTCTCATCAACTCATTTTCTAAATTTTAAAGGGGCGACGTTAGGCTGTCGAATTTTTATAAGGGAACGTCTTAACCCAATTTCAATTTCTTTGCGTTCAACTTGTAATTATTGAACATGTCATCATATGAATATGTATGAATTACCTATGATTGTTTCACACTAAATATCCATGTATATTGGGTGTATTTATATTTCTCACACATAATTATGTGATACATTTATCCTTAATTTAAGTATACCATCTTTATAATGAATTTCATCTCAATTTACATTTCCATTGAGACTTCATTGTTTTTATGCACCAATTCACTCTTATATGGTGTATATACTGTCCTTTGACATATTATATCATGAATCCCTTTTTTCTCAAGATATTATAAAGTTCAGATTAAATGTTATTCTGAAATTATTTGTATTCAAGAGTCTCTCATTTTTTTTAAAAACTCTTTAACAAAAATATCGTTTAAAATGTTTTAAAGATTCATTATTTTAAATCTTTATCTTTAATGTCCATGTTTTGAAAATGTTTTTCAGTATTTATTTATATGGACATTAATGTTTTAAAATTATAATTCCATTAAAAGCATCAAAGTGGTATGGGACACTTTGATTCAAAAATCTCTTTTAAATGGTTTTTTAAATAGGATTTATTAATTAAATATCTTTGAATTACTTATTGTGATTGAAAATGAAATGTTGTTATTGAAATGTTTATATTTTCAATATTTTATGTGTAATGATATTACTTGGACATTATACGGGTGGTTACAGGATAAACCATATGACGGGTGGTGCCGTGAATACCAGGACGGTTGGTTACGTTATAACCTCCAATGCATTGGGTATGGAAGTCGGTCGTATGGGTATTCCATTAAGTATGTGTAGAAGTCGACCGTATGGTTATTCCATTTAAGTATGTTTATGTCCCATGTTACCTTTATATGTTATGTGTTCTTTATATGGGTTTTATGGTAATATTTTTTTTACAAAAGGGTAAGTAATGGTCTTTTATTCATTGAAGAGTTTTTACTACTTCATAAAGGTGAAAAGTATTACTTTGGTAAAGTATTCATGGTTTACTTGTTGTTTTGAAAAACTAACAGTTTTCCTTCTTTGTGTATCCTTTACTGGGCTTTTTATACTCATCCCAAGTTTTTTAAATGTTTTCCACAGGACGTAAAGATCAATATGGTCAAGGATGGGATCAAGGAAAGAAATTATATCTAAAACATGGAACTAGAGATGTTTTTTTATGTGTTTTTTATATTTTATGGAAAGATAGTAGAAGTGTCTACTATGTAATCTTTTGAGAAGTAATAGTTACGTCCTAATTCTCTAGAACTCTAAACTAGAAAAGATAATCTATGTGAATTATTAATTTAATTCAATAATAAGTAATGTTTATGTTCTGGGCCTTATAGTTGGTATCAGAGGTTGGTTTAGATAACATTAGTGGTTAGGGTATTCTCTAAGCATAAGTGACATTACCATAATGGTTAGGATTTCAAAAATAGTCCTAGTTTTAGATAAATTGAATGAGTAATTTTATCTTAGTGTTTATCTTCCTCATTAGTACATGATGGTTTTTTTGATATACTCACACTGACCTTTTTGGTTTTAGTAAATGACTGGATCTAGCAGGCACCAAAGTAACAGTGGATGTGGAGGAAACTGTGACAGTTTTCTGAGCGAGAAACTGAATGATATTGGTGCTACAATGAGAACTCTTTTGTTTATCCTCAACCAACTATCTAGAGTCATTATTGACCAACTAAACTTTGGTGATTTCTATAAGGCATCATATATGCGAGAAACAAATCCCTACGGAACTACAGGTAATAATCATAAAGGTAAGTGTGTTAAAAAACCTATGTGTCAATGATGTGGAAAGAAACACCTACGAAAATGTTTCAAAGGGACAGAAATATTCTATAGATGTGGAAATGAAGGTCATAAAGCAAGAAACTTCCATGGAAAATGCAATCATCCAGTTGACTCGAGGAAAGGGAAAGTTGTTCTTTCTGAGGGATCAATTTAATTTTTTAAATGTGGTTTGAATGGTAATTATGCAAACACATGTACTATGAAGATGTTTCAGTAATGGGATCACCAAGATCGTACCAATATTCATTTACCAATACCTAATGTCATTCCGATTGAGGATGAAGAAACTGACAATGACCAATCAAATGTATGGATTATTTCTTAACTTTTGTTTTCCTATTTTGAAATCTTGGGATATGATTCATGATTTTGTTTATAGGAAAGAATTATTTCAGAATTAGATGGAAAGGAATTGTTAATGAATCATGAAGAATGTTGAATGAGTAAGAAGTCAACATATAAGGGCTTCAAGAGTTATGGTGATATTCTTAAGAGTATTAAATCTCTTTTGATGATAGGGTTACATTAGAAGGCTGTTTATAGTATGTGTAACCCTGATGTTTGATATATGAAAATTTTATTCAAGGAATAGTTATCTGTTATTTTGTGGACATAGTTATAAAGAACCATTTGGGTTTATATGATCCTTACTTTTGATGTAATTATGGGTTATTATATGTTATGATGGAACGTGAAAGGCATGAGAAAAAAATTGAGGTTAAATTATGTTATGATTATTTTTCAATATTTTATCACGTTTTGGGGAATGTTTTAATAATTATATAGTTTTGAAAAAGGATAACACGCAGACTGTGTGACAACCCGTCGCGTCAGACAAAGCTGCGGGAATCGAACCCACAACAAAAGTGCGACTAGTATTTATCGCCTACTACTGGACTACGTGAAGTCCCTGGTTAGTTTGAATAATTATTTTTAGTTAGATGATTTTAGGAATCAAGAGTAAGTTTATTTTTGGTTATCTATGGAAATGATTAACCTATCATCGAGGATATGTGATTAGGATAATTACTTTTCAATATGAGAATTTAAGAGCAACTGATGTTATTTTGAGATAAAAGTTAATTTGTACCTTGTAAGAATATGTTATTAAATCCTTCAAATATTTGGGTTTTAATATTATTTTGGATTACTTTGAAGAATATTATGGAACAATTGTTTATCGAATTGTCTTCGTTGAACTTTGGGGTTTTTTTGTGACAAATTTTTGAGATTAAGAATAGATTTTCATTTTATAAAGGATTATACTTTTGTGGATTATATGATCTCTTACTAACAATTTTGGAATTGGATTTTTTCTAAAGACATGGGAAATATATAGTTCTCTTTTTTGGATTAGGTGATTCTCAAGAAGTTGATTATAATACTCTTAATGCGAACAAGTCTTCCTTAAAACTCGTCTTTTGGAGAAAATATGAGTTTGATTAAGGAATCTCGTAAATGATGAATGTCTAAGTGACAAGTAATTATGTTTCTTTATGATTTATGTAAGCAAAAAAATAAATTCCTCAATGAAGAGTAACTTAAAACAAAAATTTTGTCTGTTAACTTTTCCTACTGGGGAATCGAATACCGTTTAACCCACCACAAGTTTGTGAATTTCTTGTGGTTAACTTTCTCCTAAACATGTTTACTATCACTCTTCATTAGGACATAACCCTTCGTTTTCTCCTCCATATCCATATTTTCATACTTGGAATCATAGTATGGGTTAACTCGGGTGACCTTTGTACTTCTCTTTCTTTATTTTAAAGTGATAGTTTTACTGACTCTTGTTCTGATTTGGGATTTCCAATGATGATTCCAAGCCCAATTTTAAAATTGTGAGGGCCCAATTCCCAAAAGGGGGGAAGGATGTAACACCCCAGGTAAATAATGAATATGAAATTTTCACATTTATCCATATTTTTGAATAAAATATTAATATAACTTTAAAGGGGATGATATGATCGATGGCATACCCAATACGCAATAACAAGTTTCCTGGGAATCGTACGTTGCACTCAAATAATAAAATAATATTATTTTAAATTGAAGTTAACCCCTAGACGTGGTAATGGCGGGAATGAACAGAACTAACTACAAAATGATTATATATTTTTGTCAAATATTTTTACTTTTTACAATAAATGCTAGAGGATTAAAAATGCGAATGAGTCCAATTTTAAACGTAAACATTCTAATTTTCTTTAAAAGGTCGATTAACCGCCTTTTGATGAAGAACCTCTTTGAAATCCACTTTTTGACAATTTTATGTGTTATATTTGACAAAATAAAATTCTTCTTTAGAATAGGGGCATCAAAATTTACATTGTGTAAATTTTTGGTATTTTTCTGATAATGTTCATTTTTTAAT
This sequence comes from Viscum album, assembly GCA_963277665.1. Classification (NCBI taxonomy): domain Eukaryota; kingdom Viridiplantae; phylum Streptophyta; class Magnoliopsida; order Santalales; family Viscaceae; genus Viscum; species Viscum album. The sequence goes on from OY728152.1 coordinate 1,016,598,337, forward strand.
GAATAGTGAAAAGTGTTGTATTTTAATTCAAAACCTATTTTTAATCTAATTTATTTATATGATTAGATTATCTGTTGAATTGGTTTCAAATTTAAATTAGAATATATTTTTACCATTTAATCCAATAGTGGTTTTTGTAATTAATTTCATCTTGAAATTGGACTTAAACTAGTGTCAATATTTTGATACTTATTGTTTCCTAAAAACATGCTATTTGCTCTGACATTGGGAATTAATTATTAAATTAATTAATGTAACTTATATGTTTTGAATTTTTTAAAATAGTCATCATTTTTGAATTCGGAATATCAAATATATCCTGGGGTGAATTTTTTGTAATTTTCTGAAAAACATCAATTTTTGATGAATAGTGAAACCACAAAGTTGTAGTTAAAGAAAATGATTTTTCGTTTAAATGAAACATTACCACTTTTGTGATTTTAATTTCAAAAATCTGACATACATGGTTGTCATTAATAAGTAAAATGTGGTTCAATGGGATTAAAATATTTTTTTTTGAATAGTATCTTTTAAGTTTATTAACCGCGATTAGAGGTAATTAGTGTAATTTAAGGTAAAAATAATGTATTAATAATATACAATGACCTAGACACATGTCCTACCCTCATTGGATGTGTCATGGCCGACCAATACAATCCATGGGTCAACTTGGGAACCCCATGTAGCCACTTTGGTAGGAAAATGACATTAATACATTTTTATTTAAAATTAAAGTTAAAATGTCCCAAACAAGTGTTGTTTTACTAAGAAAATTTTTACATGGGGTTATACAAGTCATATTTTTTACTATAAATATTCATTAGAAATATAAAAATATTTCCTACATGATGGTATTCTTTTATAATTTGTAGACACTAAATAAATTAAATTATTTATGACACCATGATGATGCAGCGATTACCTCATTTTTTAACGATTTAAATAAAATGAAAAGATAATGTAAAATATAAGATCTAAACTTGTCAAAAACCTATTGTATGGGTTTATTTCAAAACCTTATCACCTTATACTAGAAATATATCCTTTTAGAACCTTTAAAATCCGAAAAGAATTATATAATAATGTAATATTTTATAACTTTCCAAGAGTGCCCCTCCTCTCCTCTTATAAAAGGTCCCCACCTCTACCACCTTACCCACACCTCTCATGCCTTTGGCTCGGCCTACCCCTGCGCATTTCATCTATCCAAATCCCTATCTTCGTCATTGAAGCCTGAAATTTGGGCAAAATCCTTTCCAAGGAGGCCTTTGTGCTCAATTAAAAAAGAGTTACCCGATTTAAAGGTAATGTCTCCCCTTGTGTTCTTTTCTTTTTTTTCTTTTACAAACCCCTAAACTCTTTTTATTCCTTTATTTTGTAACTACAACACTATATTCAATATACTAGGAGGTTGTTATGTGAAGTATTCGAGATATAATTACACACACCTTCGTCTAATGGTTAAAGAACATACTGTTTCTGTGGATGGCGAATTTCTACCTCACGAAACGATGATTGTTCAATCTCCTATTAAAACATTTCATGGTAGCCATTATGATGTCTATATATTTTATATATTATTTATATGGTATTTATGTTTTCTATATGCTTCTTAATTTTATATTTAAATCATGCATTTATGCGTTTCATGATGTGCAAATGCGATAATTTCATACGAGGAAGTGTGGACTATCGCCCCCTCAAGTGATGTGACTCGTTCATGCAATACATGGAATGTATAAAGATTGAAATTTATGAACATATGTGACCTATATAACATATATATTATAATGGAATTATAATATATATCTCTCAATTAGTTTTAATTCTATTAATATGACATAGAAATGAAAGTAGCATTCATGCGTACGTACGACTTACCGTCTCCATGAACGGTGCATTTCATTTTTTACCTCTAAATGATTATGTAATATTATAAATACATGTATATTCTGAATATATATGATATATATGATATAAAAATCATGAATATCATTCTTTATATAATGAACCTTTGACCACACGGACAACATGTAATTGTAAGAAGTCCACATTCGACTTAAGAACCAAATATCGACAAAACTAACATTATTAACAGAAATGATTACATAATGTTTATAGCATGTCAATAAGTGATATAAAATGAATAATAAACTTTAAAAATGTTTTTAAGAAAGAATAAATTAACTCAAGTTTATTATTCAGGACGTTATAGAATGATCGAGCCAAGTCGGACCCGAGGTAAGGGATCCTACCCCACTCTTTCTTTTTAAGTACACTCTTTTATGTCATTTCTTTTAAGCTCATATTACATATTATTTGGATGTTATTTTATATTACACTTACTTTAAATATTATTTTAATACGATGAGATTCCCTATTTGATCTCATAAATCCATTTTTGATGTTTTAAGTGGCGTCGATAGGCGGACGAGTTTTCGTAGGGGAATTTTCATCTCACTTTTATTCCTGAGACATTTATGCTACAATTGCCACTATTTTTTTGAGTGGTGTATGTAAGTACCATTATTATACACTTTTTGTAGTATAATTTCATTTACGGGTATTAAATCTTCATTTAATGACCCTTCTTCCATGGGGTGTACGTTTTGAAAGTTACCCAACTCGGTAAGGGGACCTTTCACCCTCCACTTTTTAAAAGAATTATTTTTGTTATTTTTTTTAATTTACATCATATTATGTTGGGATATGTTCTTATATATCCTTATTGATTTAAAATTTATTTCCAAGTGATGAGATACCCCTTTTTCCTCATCCTCTCATTTTCAAAATTTTAAAGTGATGCCGTTAGGCTGTCGAATTTTTACAAGGGAACATCTTAAACCAATTTCGATTTCTTTGTGTTCAACTTGTAATTCAGGAACATGTCATCCTATGAATATGTGTAAATGACCTATTAGTGTTTCACACTTAATATCCACTTATATTGGGTGTATTTATATTTCTCAAACATAATTATGTGATATATTTATCATTAATTTAAGGATACCATCTTTATAATGGATTTCATCTCAATTTCCATTTCCATTGAGACTTCATTGTTTTTATGCACCAATTCACTCTTATATTGTGTACATACTATCCTTTGACATATTATATCATGAATCCCTTTATTCTCATGATATTATAATGTTCGGATTAAATGTTATTCCGAAATTATTTGTATTCAAGAGTCTCTCATTTTGTTACAAATCTTTAACAAAAATATAGTTTAAAATGATTTAATGATTCATGATTCTAAATCATTATCATTAATGTCAATGCTTTCAAATTGGTTTCAGTATTTATTTATATAGACATTAATGTTTTAAAATTATAATTCCAGTAAAAGCATCAATTTGGTATGGGAAACATTGATTCAAAAATCGCTTTTAAATGGTTTTTGAAATTGGATTGATTAATTCAATATCTTGGAATTTATTATTGTGATTTCAAATGAAAGGTTGTTATTGAAATGTTTATATTTTCAATATTTTATGTGTAATGACGGTATTTGGACATTTTATGGGTGGTTACGTGATAAACCATATGACGGGTGGTGCCGTGAATACCAGGACAGGTGGTTACATTATAACCTCCAATGCATTGGGTTTGGAAGTCGGCCGTATGGCTATTCCATTAAGTATGTGTGGAAGTCGACCGTATGGTTATTCCATTTAAGTATGTTTATGTCCCAAGTTACCTTTATATGTTATGTGTTCTTTATATGGGTTTTATGGTAATCTTTTGGTTAAAAAAGGTATGTAATTGTCTTTTAATCAGTGAAGAGTTTTTTATACTTCATAAAGGTGAAAAGTATTACTTTGGTAAAGTATTCATGGTTAACTTGTTGTTTTGAAAAACTAACAGTTTTCCTTCTTTTTGTATCATTTACTGGGCTTTTTATGCTCATCCCATGTTTATGAAATGTTTTCCACAGGACATAAAGATCAATATGGTCAAGGATGGGATCAAGGAAAGACATTCTATCTAAAACATGGAACTAGACATGATTCTTTTTATGTGTTTTTTTTATTTTATGGAAACATATTAGAAGTCTCTACTATGTAATCTTTTGAGATGTAATAGTTACGTCCTAATTCTCTAAAACACTAAAATGGAAAATATCCTCTGTGTGAATTATTCATTTAATTCAATAATAAGTAATGTTTAAATTCGGGGCCTTATAACTAAACTATTTTTTTAATTTTTTTGGTAACAAAAACAGTATCCTCAAAATACGGGTCTTATTTTATGAGAATTATTCGAACAAAAATTACCCACACCTCCATCTAATGGTTGAGAACATAATGTTTCGGTGGATGGAAAACTAACGCCTCACGAAATGATGATTGTTTGATTATCTCCTACCGCCTCTTTTGGGGGCCATTATGATGGAACTGTATTTATATATGATCTATATTATGTTTATGTTTTATTTATTCTTATGTAATTTCCGTCTATATCATTCCTTTATGGGTTCCTTTATGGGTAAACGTGATAATTACATTTCCAGAGGTGCGGACTACCGCCCTCTCAAAGTGATTGGCTCATTAATGCCTTATGTGGGATGTATAAATGATAGAGTTAATGATATTATATATGATATTATACTGTAATTATATTATACCTATATATCATTATGTTTAAATTCCCTTAAAATATGAAATAGAAATGTAAGTAGCGTTCATGTTTACGTACGGCTTACCGTCTCCATGAACAATGCATTTTATTTCATACCTCTGAATGTTATGTACTATTATAAATAAATTTAAATGTTGGATATATATTATATATATGATATCCAAATCATGAATATCATTCTAGATATAATGAAAAATTTACTACATGAACAACATGTACTTATAAGAAATCCATTTTTGACTCAAGTACCAAATATCGACAAAACGAACGTTATTAACCTAAATGGTTACGTAGTGTTTATAACATGGTAATAAGTGATATAAAAGGAATAATAAACATTAAAAAGGTTCTTAAGAATGTAGAAATTAACTATAGTTTATTATTCAGGATATTAAAGAACGACTGAGTCAAGTCGGACACAAGGTATGGGACTTCATCTCAATCTCCTTTCATTGAGGCATATTTTCCTGTATACACAACTTTCTTTTATACAATGTATAAACACCATTTACTTTAACTTTTATTCAAAATGAATCATTTTCTATGAAGTAATTTAGTAAGCGAAAAATGATTGTTCCTTTTAACGTAAGCGGTGAAATGACCTTTTCCACTCCTGCGAGTATTATTTGATCTTTGGCTTCCTCAATAAGCCATAATGTTTTTAAAAGAACATAAATACCATATACTCTTTTATGTATTTTGGTATTGAAAATGATTTGATAATGGATTTTTTATTTCAATATATTTAAGTTAATATTGTGATTGAAATGTGGAAATGTCATTCCTTATATTTTTTATATGTCTTATGATTTTATAATGGTACATGGACATTTGATGGCTGGTTACATTATAAAATGAATGATGGGAGGTTCCATGAATACCTGGACAGGTGGTTACATTATAAACTCTAATGCATTGGGTATGGAAGTCGGCCATATGGCTATTCCATTTAGTGATATGTGTCGAAGTCGATAGTATGGTTATTCCATTTAAGTATGTTTATGTCCCAAGTTACCTTTATATGTTATGTGTTCTTTGTATGGGTTTTATGGTAATATTTTGGTTACAAATGGGTAACTAATGATCTTTTATTCAGTGAAGAGTATTTACTACATCATAATGGTGAAAATTGTTACTTTTGAAAAATTATTCATGGTTTACCAATTGTTTTGTAAAATTAAAAGTTTTCTCTTCTTTGTGTATCCCTTACTGAGATTTTTATGATCATCCCAAGTATTTGAAATGTTTTTCATAGGACATAATTAGGAATAGGGTCATGGATGGGATCAAGGAAAAGTCATGTTTTCTTAAACATTGAAATAGACATGACTATCTTTTTCAAGTGTATATATTTAATGAAAAAATGTAAATTTTGTAGAAGTGTCTACATTGTATTTTGAATGAAATGTAATAGTTATTTCCTAATTCTCTAAAACTCTAAACGTGAAAATATCCTTAATGTGAAGTATTCATTTAATTCATGATTATGTAATGTTGTAATGTTGGGTCCTTAGGGTTGGTATCAGATGTATGTTTTGAAAACTTTAAGTGTTAGCTTATTGTTTAATAAATGTCCATAAATAAATTTATGGTAATATTGAAATGATATAGCATTTAAAAGTTACCATGTTTCTTTGATTAATATATTTCTATGTTCAGATTGGTTTTTCGCAGAGGAAACAGGGCAGGTATGTTGGGACAACATCAGAAGGAAGGCAACCTTCCAAATCAACAACCTGAGATGGTAGGACTCAGAACTGAACTGTTTTTCTTAGTGATGGCATAGTTGAATCAGGCTATAAATGGTGGTGGTATCCATACGATATAAGCCAGATCAACCGCAAAGGAACATGTTCGTAGTGGATCATTTCATGAGGCAACATCCCCCATCATTCAGAGAATCATCTGTCCCAGTTCTAGCAGAAGGGTGGATTAAAGAACTGGAAATGATTTTTGATGTCATTGGTTGTTCAGAACATCAAAATGTTTGTCTGACTATTTACCGTTTTGAAGGTGAAGCTGATCAGTGGTGGTTGATGGTGAAAAATATCTGGGACAATGAGGAGATTTATGCTCTCGATTGGGATTAATTCAAAGGTATACTTCTTGATAAATATTTTCCTTTGGTGGTTCGTCTTAGGATGGAAAATAAATTCCTAGAATTGACCCAAGAGGATGACTCAGTGCCTACTTATGAAAAAAAATTCACTCGACTGGCAAGGTATGCTCCAAATTTCATCCAAGATCATGATAGTAAGATAAATCAATTCTACATATGAATGAAACAACGATATCAAAGAGAGTTAGCCTATTATGAGTTCAAAAGTTATGAAAAACATGTTCGTTGAGCAGAGAGGGTAGAAATGGAGTTTTCCCATGATCAAGTGTTCTTTCAAAAACAAGAGAATAAGAGGTCCTGTTGGCATGAAAAAGGGAAGAATTCATCAAAAAAGCCAAGAGGTATGAAAATTAAGTATCCAACTTGTGTGATGTGTGGTATAAAGCATCCTGGAGAATGGTTATCAAAGTCTAGAAAGTGCTTCGGGTGTGGTAAGTCTGGTCATATTGCTTGTAACTGTAAGGAGGATGATCAAGCAGGCAATGAAAATCCATCAGAAAGATGTTTTATGTGTAATGAATTGGGTCATTATGCAAATGAGTGTCCAAATAAGAACTAAACTAAGGGAAAACAGTCGTACTATAATATGAAAGTGGTGGTGAAATCATTATCAACTACTTCAGTAGATGTTGGGCCATCATATGAAGTAGTATCAGGTCCACTATTTGTTTGTTCAGATTATTCCAATGTGTTGTTTGATTCGGGGTCTAAACATTCATTCATTTATGAGAAGTTTCCTAGTAAATTTAGAATTTAATCTCAAGATATGAATATGGAAATATGGTAAAAACACATGGAGGAAATGTTGAGACAAAATGAAATTATAAGAACCTTCATGTCCTTGTGTGCAGAAGGAATCTACCTGCAAACCGTTTTGTTTTGCCTCTAGTAGAGTTTGATGTTATTTTGGGCAGGGATTGGCTTTCGGTTTATCATGTTAAGATTGATTGCATAGATAAAGAGGCTTCTTTTCAGAATGATTTATAGTTTTTGTACAAGAATGAACCCTTTCTTTTAATAACATATCATGAAACTAAGAAACTAGTAATAGATGGAAATGAATGCTACCTTGCACATATTGTTGAAAACAAAGGAACTGTTCATATTAATTATTTGCTAGTGGTAAATGAGTACCTTGATGTTTTTCCTGATGAGTATCTTGCTATTATACCTGATCGGGATGTAGATTTTAATATTGACTTAGTTCTTGATGGTAAGCCAATTTCAAAACCCCCTTCTTGAATGGCTCAATTTGAACTTTTAGAGTTAAAGAATCAATAGACAGAGTTATTAGATAAAGGTTTCATTCGACCTAGCACATCCCCATTGGGCGATCCTTTACTGTTTTAAAAAAATATGGTTCAATGATACATTTCATTCATTATAGATCATTGAATAACATCACTATTAAGAATAAGTATCCCTTGACTCATATCAAGGATTTGTTTGATCAGCTCCTGAGAGCTCAGTATTTTTCAAAGATTGACCTGAGATTGAGGTACCATCAGTTGAAATTAAAGGAAGTAGACATTCTAAACACTGTGCTTCATACAAGATATGTCGATTACAAATTTTTAGTTATGCCTTTTGGGTTAAAAAATACCCCTGCTTTATTCAAGTATTATATGAATAAAATTTTTCGTGAGTTCATGGATAAGTTTATGGTTTTTTTAATTAATGATATTTTGGTTTATTCCAAATACAAATAGGAACATGAAATTCATTTTCGTGTTTTCTTTCAATCCATAAAATAAATGAAACATTTTGGGAAATTTAGAAAGTGTGATTTTTGGTTACAAAAAATTTCATTCCTTGGTCACATTGTTTCAAAAAATGGCATAACTTTTGATCCTACAAAAAAAAATATGTTGAAGAATGGAAAAGACACAAAATTATAACCGAGATTCATAGTTTTCTAGTTAATCTAGTTATTACTGGAGGTTTGTTGAAAATTTTTCATGGTTATATAGTCCAATGACTAATTTAACTCGAAATGGTGTTCAGTTCATTTGGGAAAAGATTGTGATGATTGTTCTTCAGGAATTGAAAAAAAGATTGGTCAATGCTCCAGTTTTGGCACTGCCATCCAGAAATGGTGAGTATGTTAACTACAGTGATGCTTCGTTGAATGTAATGGGTTGTGTCCTAATGCAGAATGATCAGGTAATTACTTATTCTTTATCTTAGATGAAACCCCATGAGTTAAATTAACCTACACATTATTTGGAATTAGCTGGTGTTGTTTTTTGCTATAAAAATTTGGAGGCATCATTTTTATGGAGAAAAATGTGAAATATATACTAATCACAATAGTTTAAAGTATATATTTACTCAAAATGAATTGAACATGAGACAGAGGAGTTTGTTTTAATTATTCAAGGATTATGATTTCACGATCAATTACCATCCGAGAAAAGAAAATAATGTGGCTGATGCTTTTAGATGAAAAAGTAGTGCTTCATTAACTATGCTACGTTTGGAATAAGATCCTTAATTATTTGATTTGATGAAATTTGTCATAGAAGTTGTTGGTGAATGAAATTCTTCTGTTTTGTTTTAGGTGTCAGTGAGACCGTCTCTATTATAAAAAATAAAGCAATCATAGAAAGAAGACAGTGAGTTGTAGAAAGAGGTAGAGTTGGTTCAGAAGGTTAGGTTTCCTAAATTTAACATTGATAATGATTGTGTTTTGAGATTTGGAAAGAGATTATGTGTACCTTGTGATTCAATGTTGAAGAATGAGTTGTTATGTGAAGATCGTAGTTCTCTTTTTTAAGATCATCCCAGTAGTACTAAGATTTACAGAGATCGTAGGGAGTATTATTGGTAAGATGGAATGAAAAGAGATATTGCTTATTTTACGGTGATGTGTTTGAATTGTCAGCAGGATAAACTAGAGTGGTAGTTACCAAAAGGTATTATTCATCTTTTACTGGTTCTAGAGTGGAAATGGGAAAATATATACATGGACTTCGATGTGGGGTTATCAAAGACATCTCGAGGTAATAATGAAAGCTGGGTTATAGTTGATCGATTGACTAAATCTGCTCATTTCCCTCATATTAGAGATACATTTTTTCTAGATCGACATGATTAGTTGTATGTTAAAGATATAGTCAGGTTAAATGGTGTTCCCCTCTCCATTGTTTATGATCAAGACCCTAGGATTACTTTCAACTTTTGGAAAGGCCTACAGCAGTAATTGGGTACTGAATTGCATTTTAGTACAACTTTTCATCATCAATCAGATGGGCAGTCATAATGAACAATTCAGACCTTGGAGGATATGTTACGTTCTTGTTCACTATATTATCAGGGAAGTTGGGACCCACATAATTCTTGGGCTGAATTTTCATATAGTAACAGTTTTCATTCTAGTATACAGATTGCTCCATTTGTGGGATTATATGAATAGAATTTTCGAACTCTAGCTTTTTGGGATGAAGTAGGTGAAAGGAAGCTGATGGGACCAAAACTACTAGATGAGATGGCAGAGAATGTACAGTTGATTCAGAAGAACATGAGAACAACTCATAGCAGATAGAAAAGTTATGCGGATAACTGGAGGAAGGATATTTATTTTGATGTAGGTGATCATGTCTTTCTCAAATTTTATCCATGGAAAAAGGTGATGCGTTTTGGTAAGAATGGAATGATGAGTCCGAGGTTTATTGGACCTTATGAAATTCTAGAGAATTTCGGATCAGTGGCGTATAGAGTGTATTTACCTCCATGTTTTTCCCAGGTACACAATGTTTTTCATGTTTCTATGCTGAGAAAATATATACCAGATCCATCTCATGTTTTGAGACCAGCTTTTGTTCAGCAGGAAGAGAATATCTCTTATGAAGAACAACCAGTCCAGATTCTTGACCGTAGAGAGAAAGTGTTGTGGAATAACTTAATTCACCATGTAATGGTTTTGTGGAAAAACCATATGATTGGAGAGGCAACGTGAGAATCTGAAAATGCTATGAGGGATAAATACTCCAACTTATTTTGATAAGTAAAAATTGTGAGGACGCAATTCCCAAAAGCGGGGAAGGATGTAACATCCCATGTAAATAATGAATAAGTCAAATTTCATATTTATTAATATTGTGAATTAAATATTAAGTTTACTTTAAAGGGGTTTCTATGTTCTATAGCGTACCCGATACGCAACAACGGGTTTCTTTGAAATCTTACATTGCACACTAATAATAAATATTATTAGTTTAAATGGTAGTCAACTAATTGTCATTGTGTTGACGGGAATGAAAAAAAACTAACTACAATATGATTATACATGATTTTTAAATGAATTTAAATTTATCCAATAAAAATTTAGAGGCTTCAAATGTGAATGAATCTAATTTTAATCATAATTCACATTAAGAGGTCTATTTACAACCTTTTAATGGAGAACCCTATTTAAATATAGTTTTGGTCACTTTAATAAATTCAAATTGACTAAATAAAATCCTTCTTTATAATGGGGACATCACAATTTACTTAATGTAATTTTTTGGATTTTTTTCGATAAAGTTCATTTTTTTAATGAATAGTGAAAATATTGTATTTTAAATCAAAACTTCATTTTATTCTAATTGATTTATATAGATAGATTATATTTTTAATTGGTTTTAATGTGTAATTATAATATATGATTACTATTTAAACTAATTTTGGTCATTGTAATTATTTTCACTTTGAAATTTTACATAAACAAGTGTTAATCCTTTGATAGTTATTGTTTTTTAAAAACACTCTATTTGTTTTAACAATGAGAATTGATATTAAATTAATTAATTAAATTTTTTTGTTTTGAGTTTTGAAAAATAGACAGCATTTTTGAATTCTTAATATCAAATAATCCTTAGGATGAATTTTTGGTATTTTTCTGAAAAACATCAATTTTTGATGAATAGTGAAACCAGTTAGTAGTAGTTAAAAAAACTGACTTTTTCATTTAAATGAATTTTTAACACTTATGTGAATTAAATTTATAGATTCTGACTTAGGTGATTGTTATTAGTGTGTAAAATTTGGTTCATTAAGATTAAAATATTTTTTGTTAAATAGTAACTTTTGACTTTTATTTACCCCGATTAAATGTAAATATGGTAATTCAAGGTAAAAAGAATATTATAATAATTAAATGTTTACCGTAACATTTGACCAAAACTTATTGGTTGAGTTATTAACGACCATGCGTATATTTGGGTAGATTTTGGGACCCTATTGGGCCACATGGGAGTGATAATGACAATTTAGATTAATTAATTTTAAGTAAAGGCAAAATAGAAATAAAGAAAAATCTTTTAGTAATTAATTTTTATGTGGTGTTATATAGGTAATCATTTTGACTATAAATATTCATTTGAAATATAAAAACATTAAATAAATCATGGTGTATTTTCTATAAATATTAGACAACAAATAAATTAAATTATTTATTACATAATAATGATGCAGTGTTTACCTCATTAATAAATCATTTAAATACATAAGATTATAATGATTAAAATATTATAAAAAACATGTACAATTATGAAGGGATGATTTTATTTAGAATATGAGTCATCTTATATTCGAAGTTAATTATTTTTGGACCATTAGAAACCGAATATCATTATACAATAAAATAATATTATCACACATTCCTAAAGAGCCCCTCCTCTCCATTATAAAAGGCGACCACTTCTAACCAATTCCTAAAACCTTTCAATCCATTTGTATCATCCAACCTCTGAACAAGTAAGATCCCTACATCCCTATACTCCTCTTAGAATAATTACCTTAGGTAGAAGGTACTTTAATATGTCCATTGGTTCAAACCTAACGGAGTTGCCCAAATTAAATGTAACAGTTTCTCTTAAATTGTTTTCTTTTATTTTACTTCTCCCAACCCTAAACTGATTTTATTCTATTATTTGGTAACAAAACCAGTATCATCAATATACTAGGATGTTTTCATGGGATTTATTTACCTACACATACTCACACCTCCATCTAATGGGTGATTAACATAATGTTTATGTGGATGTCAAACTAATGCCTCACAAAACAAGGATTGTTGGATTATCTCCAACCGCCTCCTATGGTGGCCATTAAGATGGAACTGTATTTTTATATGATATATATTATGTTTATGTTTTCTTTATGCTTCTGTATTTTACATTTATATTAAACCTTTATGGTTTACATTATGGGTAAACGTGATAATTTCATTTGAGGAAGTGTGGAATACCACCCGCTGAAAGTGATTTGACTAGTTAATGCCTTATGCGGGATGTGTAATGGATAGTGTTAATGATATTATATATGATATTTTACTCTAATTTTAATATAATTTTGTATCATTATGTTTAAATTACATTAAAATAAGAAATATAAATGGAAGTCGCGTTCATGTGTACGTACAGCTTACCGTCTCCATGAACGGTGTATTTTATTTCCTATCTCTAAATGTTAAGTACTATTATAAATAAATGTATATGGTTGATATATATGATATATATGATATCCAAACCATGAATATAATTCGATATATAATGATCCTTTGGCCACATGAACAACATGTAATTATAAGAAGACCATTTTTGACTCAAGTACAAAATATCGACAAAACGAACGTTATTAACATAAATGGTTACATAACGTTTATAACATGGTAATAAGTTATATAAAAGGAATAATAAACATGAAAAATGTTATTAAGAAAGTAAAAATTTACTTTAGTTTATTATTCAAGGGATTAATGAACGATCAAGTCAAGTCGGTCACAAGGTAAGGGACTTCGTATCAATCTCCTTTCAATGTGGCATATTTTCATGTATACACAACATTCTTTTATACAGTGTATAAACCCCTTTTAATTTTAATTTTATTCAAAAGTACTATTTTTCTACGAAGAATTTTTCTAAGTGAATAGAAGAATGTTCCTTTTAATGTATTTAGTGATAGCTACCTTTTCCACCACCGCGAGTATTATTTGATATTTGGCTTCCTCAACAAGACGTAATGTTTTTTTAAAAAAATAAATACCATATACTCGTTTTGTATTTTGGTATTGAACATGTTTTGATATTGTATTTGTTATGACAACATATTTAAGTGATATATTGTGATTTAATTGTGAAAATGTATTCTTTACTTTATATTTGATTTATGTATTATAATTTTATAATGGTACATGGAAATTTGACGGGTGGTAACATTATAAACTAAATGACGGGTGGTGTCGTGAATACCAGGATGGGTGGTTACATTATAAACTCCAATGCGTTGGGTATGGAAGTCAGCCGTATGGCTATTCCATTTAGTGATATTTTTGGAAGTCGACCGTATGGTTATTCCATTTAAGTATGCTTATGTCCCAAGTTACCTTTATATGTAATGTGTTCTTTATATGGGTATTATGGTAATCTTTTGGTTACAAAAGGGTATGTAATGATCTTTTATTCAGTGAAGAGTATTTACTACTTCATAAAGGTGAAAATTATTACTTATGATAAAGTAATAATGGTTTACCTATTGTATTGAAATACAAACAGTTTTATCATCATTGTGTATCCATTACTAAGATTTTTATGCTCATCCCATGTTTTTGAAATGTTTTTCACATGATATAATGTGTAATAGGGTCAATGATGGGATAATGGAAAATTCATGCTATCTTAAACATTGAACTAGACATTACTCTTTTTTTCAAGAGTTTTTTTATGAAAAAATGTAAATTTTGTAAACGTGTCTACTTGTTATTGGAAATGAAATGAAATATTTATGTGTTTATTCTATAATACACTAAACCTTAAAAGATCCAAAATGTGAATTATTATTTTAATTCAAGATAATGTAATGTTTTAAGGCCAGGTCCTTATAGGAACAGTCTATTAACATTACTGTCAAGATCAATAATAATATCCAAAACATACCCGGCCAATATTTTTATGTATTCAACAAATAAGGCAAATGATTCATCATAATGTTTCTTTATTTATAAAAATTGTTTCTCAATCATAAATAAACAAACTTAGGGAAATATTTCTAAAGGAAAATATTCTTAAATTAATCTCATTCCATAGAATCAATATCATGTTTCTCTCTAGTATTCATAACTAATGACCAACATTGATCAGCATCACTTTATAAAAGATAAATGTAATGTTTAATATTTTGACATTCTAAATATCCCATGACTTAAAATATCTTTTATAGGGTATTATCCATCATTCAACTACCAATGGGTCTGATGATCCATTGAATGATTGGAGATTTTTCCTCATAAAATGTTACAGTACAATCATATTTATCTATGTTTGATTGGGATGATCATGCACATGGATAAAACTACTATTTACATACTGATTCAAATGATCAATTAATACAAAAAACTATTTTGTTCGAATTCTGACCACCTCATGATATTGATTTGTAATGTTTTTTTACATGATGACTTCCCATTACGGATTTCAGATTTCCTATACGGAAAACCATTCTAGATAGACATGGTTTAGATGAAACAATAAGGTAATAATAAAATGATGCATCATTTCAACTAAAATATAATGTAAAATGTTATAAATGAATGTAATTAACACCACACTAACCTGTATTGTTATCTAAATTGAACACTAATACCAACTATAAGGCCCCAAAAAATTAATCTTACATATTCATACATTAAAAAAATAATTCACATGGATGATCTATTCAGGATTAGATATTTATATAATTAGACCGTAAATATTACATAAATAATAATATAGAAATTAAAAGTGGAAAATTATAACTGTATTTGCTGCATCCATACAAATATAAAATTTAAAAATAAACATTCCTTATTTTCATGTTTAATCCTTATAAAATTTCCTTGATTCCATCATTAACTATATTCTCCATTAAATCCTATGATAACATTCAAAATATGGGATGAGAAAAATAATCATAGTAAGGGACATAAAAATAATGAAAAACCATTAGTGTAGTGAAAACCTTATTACCCATTCAATGTTCTTTGACTGGATGAAACAAAAAAAATTCACACGAATAACTATCATACATTTTACTCAAAAAAATCACTGAAACAAATTGCAAGAAATTAAAACAAATTAATGCGATATATATAATTATATGAATAGATCCCTTTAAAACATCTTCCAATTGCATTAACCATAGTGTTGACATAAAAATTGGATATCTATAATGGGTATCACCCATCATATAAGTTATATCATGATCACATATGAGCAATTACGGGGAACATTCCTTTGTATAATCAATTTCAATCTCACCAGTGAGCTATAATAGGGAAAACCCTTCATATAAGCTATATCGATCTCACCCATATAATGTAAAATTCTACGAATAAAACACGTTCTTCAGAAAACCCCATATTGAAATCTTGTTATAATTTTATATGAGAAAAATTTCTGTATAAAACTAGAATTTTCAATTAAGATCACATTTTCAATGCCAGGAAACACATATAATGATATAAGGGGTGAATTTTCATTTTAAAATACACAAAGGCTTATATAAGAATCCAAATATCAAGTAATGGTTACGATGGCAGAGAAGTAATTGTTATCGTATATGTTAAAAACATTACATTTTGTCATTTAATAAAATGATTCATGGGAAAAATATACCCATTGAATGAAATTGAAATTCAAGGGAATTTATTATATATATTTTATAATAATGTCTTATATAAATCAAAATATACCTCTTTAAAATGATATTTAGATGAAGTCCCTTACATTGATTCTAACTTGTCCTATTCATTATTTATATATACTAATAAATAGAATTAGGTTAACTTGTAATTTTTTCCAAACCATTGCCTTGATTATTATTCATTTTATATTAATTATTTTCATTTTAAAAAAATTACATAATTATTTATGTTTATATCAGACGTTTTGTCGATTTTCGATACTGTAGTAAAAAATGAACATCTTTGGATTTAAATTGTCTGTGTGGTAATAATTATATCATATAAAAACGATATTCATTATTTAAATATCATATATATCCATTATATATGTATTTAAAATAGTTCATAATATTTTTAGATAATGATTAAATGCATCGTTCATGGAGACGGTAGGTCGTACTTAATCATGAACGCAACATTAATTAATTTATCATATTAATGGAATATAAAATAAATAAAATAAATGTATATAATAATAATTGTTTTATAATTTTTCATTTATGACCCATATTTTTAATTAAACCATCTTTTATATGTTTCATTTTTTGAATGAATGATTCATACCACATTTAGTGGGAGGTAGCTTGTACTTCCTCAAATGAAATTATCATTTTTACACATTATATAACACAAAAAGGTAAGATGTAAATAAAAGTGACAATAGAGTATATGCAATATAAATATAATATATATAATATATAAATAAATTTCTTTCATAATGACCACTATGAGAGGTGCTAGGTGGAAATTGAGCAGTCATCGTTTCACGAGGCAGTAGTTTGTTGTACATGGAAACAATATCTTTGTATCCATTAGATAGAGGTGTGTGTAACTGTAGTTCAAATAAATTTCATAAAAAAACATAGAATATTTAGGATACTATTTTTTTATTTAATCATAGAATAATAAGATCATATTCAGTGTAGAAGGAAAGTAATGAAAGGAATTTGAGAGAATACGTTACGTCTAAATCGGGTATCTTCATTTGATTTGAGCCAAAAGGCATTCTTGAATTGCCTTCTTCACATGGTGAGGCATTTAAGAGGAATGGAGGGATGTTGGGAGATTATTTTAGAATATTTTGGATGAGAAAAGTATTTTTAGAGGTTTATGTAAGATTGTATAGGAGGGGGCCATTTATAAGATGGAGGAGGGCCATATTAAAAAACTATTGAAATATTAATTTACTATAAATTCAATTTCGATTAAAAATGAACCAAATCACATTTAATGATAATATAATATGATTATAGTTGGAAATAATATCATAATAATATTTTAAAAATGTATTTATGTTATATTAATCATTATCTTTTATGTTTAACTTTTATGTTACCTAATTTAATATTACATTAATATCATGTTATTTACACTTTGTGGGTAAATGTAATTACCATAAATTTACATAAGTCTCACAAAAATTAAATTTTTGACATATTTTGACATATATTAACCATTTCATTGAATAATAAATTTTTTGGAATTTAGTATCATTTAAAAATATATTTAATATTTTAAAATATCAATCGTGTCTATTTTTAGACAATTCATTTGTTTAATTTCTAAAAATATCATCACATAAATAGAAGTTAGAACCAACATCGTTAAATATTCACCAACATGTTATCTTCATCCAAAACATTTTTGTATTCCTTTAATTATCTCAAATGATATTTATTTTAGTAATTATAATATATATTATTTGATATTACTCATAATATAATAATTATTGTATCACTATTGTGTCGATATTTATGGTAATTATTCAACCTATAAAAATTATTAAAAAATTATCATGTTTTAAATATTTGCATTAAAATTTTTATAATATTTATGGTATATGATTCATCAATTTTATTACTACATTAAAATTATTATACTTATTAGATATAATATAGTGACATGTTGTCACTTTATATTGTTTTAATACTAATTACATCACTTTAATGGATACAAGTCCATTAAATTAATAAATTCATACCATTAGGAGATATTGGGAGAATTTTATTCATCCTATAGAATATTTTTCAGGAGTTAGGGTTATTTTATTATCGTTATTATATTTTTTAGGATCATGATTTACTTTATTTACCATTAATTATGGTAAATAATAATTACCATAGTTATTATTCATAATATTCTAAAGTAAAAGGTACCTATATTAAAATTTTGAACCTTTTTATTTCAAATATAAAATCCATTTTTACAAATTTATGACACATAATTATCATAAATTAATATATTATTTATTCAAGTAATCAAAATGATAAAACCTGTTTTAAAAAAATTATTATCAGTTAAAATATTGACATGTGTTTATATTAAATTTCAATGTTAAATAACATAAAATGGCCAAAATTGAATTAAATAATAAAAAATTACATTAAATTTATCTATAAAAATAATTTAAATGACAATCTAACTATATAAAATAACTAGATGGAAAGATAGTTCTGAATTAAAATGATGTTTTTTTTACAATTCATTAAAAAATAACCATTATCACAAAATTTAAAAAAAAAATTATCCAAAGGAAATTTTAATGTCCCTCTTCTATATAAGAAGTTTATTTTTTCAGATAAAACATATAAAAGTGAATGAAATATATTTAAAATGGGTTTTCCTTCAGAAGGAATTACATGGTTAATATTTTAAAAAATAAAGTTTATATCGGATAAAATTGATTTTTTTCTCATACCATGTCAATAAAACATATAATATTCTTTTAATACATTACATTGAATATATAATATATATTTTTCCTTAAATAAAAAACCATAAATTGTGATATTATTTTATAAACACAATTAGTCTCTTTTAAATAGGTTTCCATAAAAACAAATACTTTATATTCAATTATTTTTTATTTCCATTTATAATCATATTTGTTACCAATGAATGGTAAAAACCATTATTTTATAATTAAGTAGTTAATATTTATTCCAAAAATAAAATTCCTAGGTGTTAATAATCATTTAAAAAGATAATAATATTATTGTATTACATTTTTTTATACCTCAATGTTTTGTGCAATGTATGATTTCATAGAAAACCCGTTATTGTGTATAGAGTATGCTATCAGGGAAAGTGTCATACATACCATAAAATTAATATATTATTCATAAAAATAAATAAGTATGAAAATTTACTATTCATTAAATATTGTGTGCGTTATATAAGTATTTATGTTTTCAATACAAATATTATGTTATATAAATCTTGAAATATATTATTATTTTTAGTATACATTTCCATTATGGATTGAAAAGGATATGATGAATGGTGTTGAAGAAATAGAAAATTATTTCATGGAAATGAGATATTTCAATTAAGGTAAGGTAACTCTTAATTAATTCATGATGATATGATAATGATGTTTAGATAATGATATTATAAATATGAATAACTAAATTGGATGGAACAAATTAACCTAGAACTGACTACGAACAAAGTGATATATGTCATCAAGGATGAAGTTTAAGATATTGTGGATTTAATGAATATATCCAGTAATCCATGGAGTAATAAAAAAAATATTTTTTTACAAAATAATTTAATATAGATAAGGATATTACCTGGATTCAATAGAATATATGATAATGGTTTATAAATTATTGGAACATGACAAAAAAATTTGTTATTTTTTATATATGGGGGATCAATTTTAATGCACTTTCATGAATTTATTTCTAATGTATTGAATTTTAACATTTTTATTGGCTATAATGTTGAAATATTATGGGATATATATGTTATACTATTAATGAAGTTTTTTAGAATAATTTGTTATCATACCAAATGAGGAATTAAGCATATTTGATAACATATTATTAAAACATAGTGTTTATTTTAACTCATGATATATGGGATGGAATATCATTGATCTCATGATCTGTTAGTGCTTTGGGAATGAAAAATTAACAATTATTTTCCGATAAAGAGTTGAAGTCAATCAAAGAACAAAAAAGGGTTTGGATGTCTTGAAATCATGCAAATATATCTTTTCATGAAATTACCTAACATTATGAAAATGTATATTGAAGCAAAAAAATTATATGATAGTACCTCCATTTTTTATGAATTATATGGTCCCTTAAATCATCATAGATTTTTGGATTTCTGATTGTTGACATTCTACGGAATGTTTTCTCCATCACACTCCATTTGACCTTGATCTTTAGATTTGTCTTCTTTGTACATGTTTTCACATAACCACTATGTTCGCCAATATGGAATCCCAATTATAAGTTACCCTAGGTAAAAATTATGTTTCCACTATTCCTTTTGAAAAGGAGGATTTAGAATTAATCATTATCATGTGGGTTTATAAGAAAGAATCGTTGAAGTATTAAATATTTAATAACTGGGAATAATTTCGATGGATAAATCCATTTTATGTTGGGTAGAATGTAACACCCTAATAATTATTTCGAATTAATTTATCCATTTTAATATTATTCCATTTATGGAAAATGGAATATAGCATATTTTATATCAAATCACTATGTTTATATTGTGTTACATGAAACAACATTTTAATCAAGAATATCACAAAAAAAACTTTAGATTTTTGTATATTTAACACTGAGAATAGCTTGTGTTACACGCAATAATGACATTATAAAATTACATGTGTATGACTCATAACCGAGTTTTACCAGACAATAGTATATCAATAAATTTTTTTATTTATTATAATAAGATATAACGAAGATATTAAATTATTGGTAGTTAATGGTAATAATTAATTTATGAAAATATATATTATACCCCAATATAAGATGGATTTGTAGTTTTAAAATGAATTATAAATGAATATGAAAACTGATTGACTGTAAAAGGATGTATTATTATTTTTATTGTCAAAAACATGTTTTTGTCTAATAAATTAAATTAAATATAATTTCTGTGTGATAATAGAATATTTTATATGTTTCATATTCAATAAAAATAAGTTTATATTAATTTAGTATATTTTTAACAGAAAAGTTTAAAACAAACTCAATTTTATTCATAAAAACATATATAGTTATAAATTTTTATTTACCAAATTTTGTTCGAGAACCCAAATTAAATAAATTTTTTTAATTTTTATAGACATAATATGCCCAAATAAACATTATATTGGAAATTAAATCATTAATATTAGTGAGGAGAATTATTGTTATTTTTTGTAAGGGGATTTCATCTAACATTTTATTTACATGATATACATGCCATGTTATCCACTCTTTCCATTTGACTAGTTTATGTACTTACCCTGAATGTATTATATGAATCATATAGTCAAATATATCGGTATTCATATATCCATTTTATTATCATTATTTAATGGGGATTAATTTTGAAATGGTAATAAATTAGTGAAATAGTTGTGTCTCAATTTTCTTTCTTTGAGAATCATGTTTTTATATGAAACTAAATAATATTTCAATGTGTATATAATTCAATTTTACATTTTATATCATGAATTTAATTATCTTGGTTATATTTTATGTTTCGTGTAATATCATTATCATACGTAGTTTTTGATCCTAGCTTACCCAGTTATAAGAGTTCAATGGGACAATCTCGTCACTATTCACGGTATTTTTTATTTATGCTTTCATTGATGAAATATTATGATCCATATATCATGATAATTAATGAAATTTTTTACTATGGTTATTAATTATTTATTAATATATTGGTATCTTTTATTCTACTTTTTCGTACATAATATAGTAAATAATGTGTTTTTATGAAATCCTAACTTCACCCACTCTTTGGTCAGAAGCTAGTGTTCCTTCAAAACCATGATATAGAAAATTGTTTTCCAAGAATTTTATAACATTATCCATTAATCACTAAAATAAATATTTATCTGTTATTCCTTTCAACAATATTTTTATAGGAATCTAATTTTTTCTTTCCGAATAGGGAATTTTTATCCTTTTTACCGTACTAAAGGAATGTTCATTTTATATTATATGAAATGTACACATTTTCCCTCCATTAATTCATCGATCCTCACATTTCATTTCTAAAAGGACATTTTTTGTGAAATATTTTTTAAAAAATTTTCATGTAATTTTTTTAAGAATATATTTAACCTTGTTTTTCAATATTTCAAGTAAAATTTTCTCAGAATGTTTTCCTGATTTTTTTATAAGATTTATATTTTTTTCATAGAAATGGATTTAAAAACATTTTTAGGCTCTTATAATATGTTTTCATGTACAAAGGATTTGATATCCCTTTAAATATTTGTTTATATCTTATCATCGTGTTTTCAAAGAAATATTTATTCCAAATTTGTAGAAGCATATTTCATAAGTTGTCAAAGAAAAAGGGTCACCAAATGATTTCTAGTATTATTTAATGTTATGAAGTATTTATTTAAAGAAAATGATTATCAATTGGTTTTATGTATTAAATATCACTTTTCAAAGAAGAAACGATATTTTACACAAGATATGTTTTGGAGTAATATTTAAAAAATACATCTAATATGAAATCTATGGATGCTATTCATACCCTTCTAGGAAATGGTCTAAAGGATTAATTCGTATTTTTTTCCTATGAATGTGTTATTCTTATGTCCACGGTCTCTAGGAAACCCATTTTTCATTCACATGTTATATGTTTATGAAATCCATTTCCCTTTAATTTGTTAATATTTTTATGAAGTTACTATGAATCTTTTATTTTTCCAATATGTTATGATATAATTACATGTTTATAATACCTATTTCATTTCATGGTTTATGATATGATTATTTATGTTCATGTGGAACATGAATGTATGATTTCATTATGATAATGGTGGGACCTATATATGCCTCCTATGAAATGGGAAATTGTTTTTATCCCATGTGGCATATTAGGATGGTCTATTGAATGAAAATTATATATTAAGATTGTCAAGGGATCATACCATGACTACTAAGATTGTATGATGAGTGGCATTGTGCTATAGAGATGGCCATGGTAGTGAACCATGAATGCCAAAATGTTATGCAATGTAAACCCTTACTACTAATATGCTATTGGATGTGATGCCTTAGATACAATGGATATCATATTATAATCATATGTGTCTTACAAAATTCCAAGTTTTACTTATATGATTTGATTTTATCAGTTACGTTCTTTATTCTGTTATGATCTTTGTATTTTGGATTTAAAATTTTTATTATCTTATTTAGTATGAATGGAATTTTATTCAAATGTTATTATCATGTTCCAAACAATTTGTTCCTATTATTCCTACAAATTTCTTTTATTTAACCATATAATGCATATCTGCACACCCCTTTTCATGTTTCCTATCCTCATGTTATAAAGAATGGTTTTTGGTATAAATACTAAACATGGATATATTTATTATATATGTTAATGACATTTAAAAAGGATAGATGATTTTTTTCTGTGTTTCCAAATACTCAAAAAAATTATGGTCTTCCGGCATGTATTTTTGTAATGAACGGAATATTCATCTAAAACACTATAATTTCCATGTAAGTTAATCATTGGTCTCTATAATTAAAAAAAGGATATTCTAAATTCGGTAAGATTATATATATATATATATATTGGTCTCTCATGATAGACTATATGTCATATATTTTAATTCTATTTGAAAAGGACAACATATCCATCAAACTGGAAAATAGGAAAAAATAGGTGCTTAAACCTTTTTCGAGGATTATCTCCCCTGAAGTAATAAAATATTTTTTCTATTTCATTATTAGTGAACCTGTGTTTTTTATTTATATTTAATTTTTTCCAAAATGTCTCCAAATCAATTGAGATATAGGATTATTGGGGTGTATCCTTTATTTTACTATGTATTACCTTTTCATATGTTAAAATTGACATGTTTTTTCATTTTACAATTTAAATACTCAATTCTAGAATATGTTATGTGAAAATAAATCAATGAAATCTGAAAACTATCATTTCTATAGGTTCCCTTTACATTTTCTCATTTTTTGATTGTTTTATTTCAATCAATTATTATTTTTTTTTTATTGATGTTTCAGTGTGTTTGTTATGTTTTATACTACATGAGATTGACCTAATAATTATACGGTTTATGTTTTTTATGCATAAACCAAATGTTGTTTTATTTTAAGTTCATATATATTTGTTCATTGGTTTTTGTATATTAAGATTATATATAGATGACTTTCTGTTTCTTTACATTATGACATAATAGAATAGACCGTGTTAAAGTGATATACATATTTACATTAATGGATTTAGATATCAACATCACATATGAATATAGACGGATGGGATTATGAAAATATCTTATAATCACAGATGTAATACCATAAGCTGATGAAAATTTTTATACCTAATACATTTGACTAATTTTTTTTGAAATTCTATATAGAGATGTCATAGAATATCTCTGACATGAAAAATGGATTATATGTATCACTAAAAACTATAGATATTGAGGTTAATATTCATTATAAGATCATGAATCCTAGAAAATGTGTCATATAGTTTAATTTCATGTGGAAAAGTCCATGTGTATTCTTTGAGTTTCCAAAAGGAAAATATCAACATAATGGATTGGGGGTTAAATAAGAGAGAGACAAAGTGATAGTAAGAGAAACAATAATATAATTTCGTAATAATTTATTTTAAGAAAAAACATTTCATTAATGTGTAACATTGATAACATTATAATCCACATGAATTTTTATGTCAATGGATGTGCAAATTATAACATATGAAATTTTGGGTCACCATCCATAATAGAAGAATCTATTGTCATTCATAGTAAGTGAAAATTGTATGAAACCAATTATTTCACTCTGCTAAGGATCCATTAAATTCTGGTCTAATTAGTTATTTAGGACCTATTTTGGATGCAAAATTAGATAGTGAAGGTTCTGATGGCGTCTGAGGCTTGTTGTGATCCCCTAAAATTGGTTTTTTGGAAAATTGTTGTGGGTGCAGATTATTGATGAATCTACGAGAATATTATATGGATAATGAAAACCATGTAGGGGGCATGTTTTTTTAGATAGATCCATACCATACAGTTGGTGCACCGTTTCCCTAATCGTGTGGCCAAACTGTGAGCATGCTATTTTTACATAGGTACTCATGCATGGTTTGCGTACAGATTTCCAAACAATGCAGAAAACCCATGCACATACAGTTATCTAGGTAAGAGTACCATTTTTCGCATAAGGATCTAATTAAGCCTCTTCTATTCTCCTTATATGAGTTTATACTTGATTTCCATATTTTTCTTCCTTTTTGAGCAATTTGAAGGCTTGTGATTGGGATTATAATATCTCTATGATACATGATACGATTGGGAATCTGTTCATCATGTTTGATGCAAAACATTATGTAATTGAGTCCATTTTATCAATTCATATCCCCTTTCTCTCGAACATGATATTGAGGTTTGAGAGTATTACCATTTTTCTTATATCTACTCATCTCTATGAAGAATTAGATATCAATATTTTATTTTACGGATAATACAACCCAAAATTCATTGGTTAATAACTCATTTTTCATCTTCTTTAATTATAGAATTATCGTCTGGGGCCATCGATTTCATCTGGTGATGTTTATTAAATGTATATGTCAGTAATATAGTCATTAAAACCATATTATTATGATATATATATATATATATATTTGATTAGTTATTGGTGGTTTCACAAAAAAATTCCCAACATCCCATGTAGAATGATATTCAATTGTTTTGTTTTTAGTATTTTTATAGTTTTGAGCCACCATTCAGATGGTATAGAGAATACCCACAGTAATCATAGGCCTCCTTATCATAAATTCAAGTCATATCATATAATGGTTGACGTAATGCACTATGTAATCTCCACCAGACCTGCGTATGGAAAGTGCATTAAATTTATTATTAAACGTGGAAGGTAAATTGGAATATATATAAATTATATGACTTGACACTATTAATTGTGAATAATTAATAGATTGTATGTTTTTAGAACCTTTTACCACATTAATGAAATGCACCATAATATACATAAATTATTGATTATGAATCAAATGGAATTATTGATTAATTATGACATGATTAAAATTATATATGTTACATGTCCTTATTTCTCTATTAAATGGTATGGTTTAAAAAATAGAAATATTACATGAAAAAAAAATTCAATAAGAGTGTCCTGGCATGATCTAACCTTATATTATTTTTACGGAATGCCTTTAAAAATTGAGAACCCATTTCCTATTCATGGATATTGATTTCATAGGATAAGACCCACCTATATCTTGATCAATAAATATTCTGGGATGTTCTGTATGAAATAATAGGATCCCTCACATTATATTTAATGATTCATTATATACACTCCTTGGTTATAGGATTGACAAGTTAGTGCCATTGTTAAAGTCCACGGGGCCGAATCACTACCTAGCCTCATTTTACATTGGACAATATTCTATGATTCAGTATCCATATTAATGTTGAATTCCATGGAACATGCTAATTGAATTATGCACTTACCCTTAGAAAGTATATAGTCATTACTATGTTGGAAACCCTTGAGATCTAGATTTACATTGTAATTACCTATGAGCATCATTATTAAATGTCGATGTAGGAATCATTTGCGTAAAATGGAATATTCACTATTGTTAACATGTGACTTATTTATTAACCGATAATAATAAATTAATGGACTAGTTGTGTTTAGATGCTAGTGGAGGGATGAAATTGGTACATGGGTATCATTTTACTAATTCTCATTATTTATGCAAGATTTTTCATTGTTATATTTCAATTACATGGGGAAGAAGATATATACAATGTGGTGGTGGCCGAATGAGATTTATATCACACTATATACATGCGGTGTTTGGTACCTGGTGTATATTACTTGACTGCACGTGTTGAAATAGGGAATCATAAGGGTTTGAAAAAATGATTTCATGTTGTTTATGATTGATCATAATAATAGTTGACTAGGTTGGATCTTGTGAATCATGGGATAGTTTATTGATTTCCATTATATATTTTTGGAAAATGTTATGCAGTATATCAAGTATCTAAATTTACTAATTTTCTATTGAAATGACATATCATCACCAGTTTTTTTATTCTAGTTTGTTATTTTAGTTATTTTGGTAATGGATATTGGTGTATCTATTTTATCTTGTGCCTTCTATTTTCAGGTATTTTATCTACTATTTACCTCTATTTTAAATTATATGTTGTGGTACTCCATGTTAATGAGGGATCATTCTCCCTATGGACACACCCTAGGACCTTTCTACAAGTCGACATGATCTGGTATTTGGGGAGATGTTCTTGAGACAATGTGGCCCACTAGGCATGGCTAACCTATTATGTGGAATCTGAGATCGATATTTCACAAATATATATCAAAGGATGTTTCTTTCTTGTGTTACAATTTATAGAAAATATATTTGCGATTAAGAACACTTAGGTCGTGGTAAAAAGTCATTCTTGGGAATTGAAAACCCATGTTTTTGGTAAAACCCATGATACCCAAAATATAATTTTTTTTGCCTATTAATTTGGAAATTATTTCTCTGTTGGGTGACACACTTGTTGTGTGGTCTTGTAGATTATTACACAATTTTAGGATTTTATTTCTTTATTATACCAATGATATGAGGAAAGGAGCATCATTAAATATGAAATTACATGCATTTATAATTCCCATTTCATCCATATTACCAAGACATAAAGGTGTATTTCACTATTTTTCATTTCATGATATTCTTTTTATTGTAGTGTTACACTATGATTATAAGCTTCTTCATGTATTTATTTTGGATTCAATTAAGTTGTTTCCGTTATAAATTCATGAGGTGTATATTCCCTTATGGGTTGGGATGTGTAACTTACCGAGTCCAACCAATATGATATAAATTTATGGGTGTCATTTCTAGTAATAAGGTGTATAAACATTGATTCCCCAGGAATTGATATCCTTTATAATGTGAATAATGATTTCTAAAATTAATGGGTTGTTCATCCTTATCCCACCTTGTCATGTTTAATAATAGTAATGGAGAGAACCAAGTAATTATATGTAAACTGAAATGAAAATTATACTTAAGAACTTACTGATACCTGACCATATAAGATGGAAGTTGGGGTAGTAAGCCTTTGGTAGTGACTTTTTCTATGTCCAACATCCACTAGTGATGTTATCTTTATACCCAATTTGTTTTGAAGAGTGTTCATGGAATTTTTAGAATAATTCCTCCAACATTTACTCATATTATAATCCATTAGGATGAAGAAAACCATGTTCTAGACATGTGAGGCCCTATATTTCCACTCTTACATCCATTAGTGATGCTTGATACACTGCCTATTATATTTGATTTGGGCGCTAATTCCCATGTTCATGATATTTTTATATGACTGATGTATTCCTTGCATAGTGCTCCACAGATTTCAGTTGTGATGGATGATTGTACTCATGAGTTCATGTAGAAACATCTTCATACCTTTTTAGAGGATGGTAGTCTATATGATATTGTGTCATTACAAAAGGCCACCCTATCAATCTCTGGGAACCTAGAGACACATCTACAGTAAATGATCATAGATGTTGCATACCTTTTCTTTTCTTGTTAAGTGGATTAAGTGTTGTGTTAAAACACTTTGACCCTCTCTTAAGTTATTATAACCAATGTAAGGGAGTTTGGGGTGGTACCCACGTGAAGTTAACCACCCTGAGAGGATTACAGTTGAGGTGGGGCCCACACGAACCCCACCCCTTCACATTCCTCTTAAAATCCCTAACTCCCTCTTTAATTTTTTAAAACTTATCTTTAATGAGTAACCTTCCATTTCCTCACTCTCTCCCTCATTAACTCTAGCCAACACACACATTAAATTAAGTGAATTCATCTTTTGAATTTATTTTAGAAAGGCTTGGCTTGGGTTTATTAAATAATATGGAACCATTATTTCTTGTGAAGGGTTGGCATTTGTGGGGTTGAGGGTAAGGGAAGAGAGCTGGGGATTTTTAAATAACTTCTACTACTTCATATTCTTATTCTTCTTCGTCAAGGAACATCGATTCGGCGACCCTGATTCTTCCATCTTCTTCTTCCTCAACAAAGGAGGAGGCACCGACGTGGGAACTCTCCAACGACATTCCACCTTTCAATTTTTCTCTCCGCGTGAAAGGAAGGGAGACGCGACTTCCTCCTCGGACGTTCTCTATCGGCATATACAGAACCTCACCCCGCGACGCTGTTTTCTGTGACACTGTCGTTCGACAACATTTTTCAAGGTTGGGGTTTTATGCGTTTATTTTCGTGAATTAATTCTGTCATCTATCCACGTTCAATTGGATAGCTTGCTATCGTTTAACAGGAATCGGCCAGACCGCATAAACACGGCCGACCCTCCTCCCTTATTATTTTTTTTGTGATGTTTCAGTTCAAAGGAAAGTGACGCGGTGCCGTCGCACCGTGACGGAACGGGCAACAAGGATGCGCGGCACCGTCTCACCGAACATTTGAAAATAGAACCAAGTCGCGGCACCATCGCGCCACGCCGGAAGAAAAACCTGAAGACATCGCGGACGGAGCGGGGCCATGGTAGAGGGGCGTGGCGCCGTCGCACCACGCCAGACAGAATAAACTGTGGCTTAGGCCACGGCGAAGAAGGGGGACGGGCGGCCGTGTCCGGGCCGCTGGCATCCGAGCCGGGGGACCAGCCCTCGCCGGTCCCGTGGCGGCAGAAGCCGGCCGGCCGGAGCGGGTCGGACGGTCAAGGGGAGAGCCGGGGGTTACGACCCCCAGGGATCATTGGTGCTTGAAGGTCCATTACTAGGTCGCCCTGTAGAAAATAACGGAGATGAAACGTCTTGTTGAAGGCCCTCGCTATATTATCCTGATGCCTTTCCAGATTGTGCAGGGCACAAAGCCGGTTCTTGTCCAGTGCTTCTAATTCAGCTAGACGGATTTCGGCTACCTCATCTGATGTCTGGTGATCATAGACTGCAGTGCGTAACGATGGCAGCTGGATCTCAATGGGTAGGACGACCTCAGCTCCATACACCAGGGAATATGGGGTCACCTAGGTACAGTTGCGAGTCGTCGTCTGATAAGTCCAGAGGGTGTTGGAGAGCTTGTTTGGCCAACATTTCTTGTTATGACCAACTTTCTTCTGCATAATGTTAGAGAGGATTTTGATGAATGCCTCGATCTGTCTGTTTTCCTGTGCGTGGTAGAGGGAGGTACGGTTCGAACTGATGTCGTACTTGGCGTACAATTTCTTCAGTTCAGCCGCTCGGAAGATGGTGCCGTTATCGGTGAGGACTGTGTGAGGGACCCCAAACCGGTGGATAATATTGGAGCTCACAAAGTCGACGATGGAATGGGCCTTGACCTCTTTGAGTGGAACTACCTCTTCCCACTTGGAGAAGAAATCTGTAGCAGTCAGGATGAACCTATACTGGAAAGCTGTTTCCAGTGGATATGGTCCCACTACATCAAGTCCCCATACCTAAAATGGCCAAGAGTACTTGGTGGGGTGGAGGGGATCCGGTGGCCAATGCAGGAAGATGGCGTGAACATGCCACGCATGGCATCTCTTGGCATTCCCAATACAATCGTTGATCATAGAGGGCCAGAAGTACCCTAACCTCCAGATTTTATGGGACAGCTTCGGCCCAGCTTGATGGGCCCCAAAGGAACCGGCGTGAACCTCTTGCATAACTTGAGGAATCTCTACTCCTTGAATGCAACATAGGAGGACGCCATCGAAGCTCCGCTTATAAAGGATCTGTTCAAGACTGGGGCCGCACTGGAGGGTAAATTGCAGCGCGCAGCATCGGATTCGCTCGCGCTAGGCCCGGTCATCCGGGAGGCGACCATTTTGGAGATACTAGAAAAAAGGTTCCCTCTATTCGGGAGTGGCTTTAACCACTGTGTCTGAAAAACCCGAGACCCCTGACATAGAGGGTCCGGTGGTGAGATGACTTACCCGTACGCCATCATTTTCTTCTTGGGTGACGGGGCAATGACTCTCCGGTGTGCCACATGTATGATCAAATCATCTTTCTCGGGTTCTGTGACCGACGTGGCTAAGCCAGCCAAGGCATCTGCTTGACCGTTCTGTGACCATGGGACATGGGTAATCTATGGTTGAGAAGAGAACCAGACCATTAGGTTGAGGGTTTACTCCAGCAACGGTACAAGCTCATACTTCCTGACGACATAGTCGCCAATAACCTGTTTGATTACCACCTCAGAATCTCCTTTCACATGTAGATGGGGCACATTGATCTCAAGGGCCAACTCGAGGCCTGTGATGAGAGCATGGAACTCTTCCTCGTTGTTCGTACATCCTTCTGACAACAGGAATGTGTATGGCAGGACTGCTTGCGCCGGGTTAATGAAGACAGTACCCAGTCCCACTCTGTTGAGCATAGAATCATTGAGCCTCCTACCGGTGGGGCTCAGGGAGGCACCGTCGAAATTCATTTTCCAACACGGGACGACATAATCGACTGAAAGTATCGTCTCAAGAGGAAAATCCAGGTCCAGGGATTGATCCGCGGAGGTTGGATTGGCGGCTAAAAAGTCTGCCAACGCATGTCCCTTAATGGCCTTCTGAGGTATGTACCTGATATCAAAATGCTGGAGAATCACCGCCCACCGTGCTAGTCGGCCAGTCTGCATGGGTCGATTCAGGATGTACATCAGTGGGTCTACCCGAGAGTCCAATTTCACCTCATGGTGCTGCAGGTAATGTCGCAACTTCTGTATGGAGAAGACGAGCGCAAGGCAGCTCTTTTCGATAGGGGAGTATCTGACCTCCGTTTCGAGAAGCATGCAGCTGAGATAGTAGAGACTGTTCTCGGTACCCTCGTTATTCTTCTGGGCGAGCAGTGCACCAAGGGATCTTTCGAGGGCGGTCACGTAAAGGACCAATGGCTTTCCGGAGATGAGTGGCATCAAAACCGGAGGATGGAGCTGATACTGATTGATTTCCTCGAAGGTGGTCCGACAATACTCATCCCATTCGTAGGAGGCACCCTTCTTCATGAGCCGAGAAAAGGGATTACACTTGCCGGCCAGATTCGTGATGAATCGGCGCATATAGGATAAGTGGCCTTGGAGGCCTCTAAGTTCCCGAATGTTGCTCGGGGGAGACATTTGGCTGATGGCATTGATCTTATCTAGGTCGATCTTAATAGCTATGTATCTAACAACAAAGCCCAGAAACTTCCCATAAATGACCCCAAAGGAACACTTCAATGGGTTCATCTTCAGGTGACGGGAACGGAGGAAACTGAACACCTTCTCAAGGTCTTTGAGATGGTCCTGGTGCTGACATGATTTGACCACTAGGTCATCTACGTAGCATTCCAACAACGTCCCTTGAATCGGCTTGAATATGCGATGCATAGACCTCTGATAAGTGGCACCTGTATTTTTCAATCCGAATGGCATAAAGTTGTAGAAAAAGGTACTTTGGGGAGCCCTAAAGGTAGTGGACTCCTCATCCTCGGGGT
Organism: Viscum album; assembly: GCA_963277665.1. Classification (NCBI taxonomy): domain Eukaryota; kingdom Viridiplantae; phylum Streptophyta; class Magnoliopsida; order Santalales; family Viscaceae; genus Viscum; species Viscum album. The sequence goes on from OY728152.1 coordinate 1,016,631,317, forward strand.
CCATCCGGATCTGGTTGTACCTGGAATACCCTACCAAGAAAGAGAGCGCTTGGAACCCGGCCGTGGCATCAATCAATAACTCCGTCACCGGGAGTGGGAAGTCATCCTTTGGGCAGTGGCGATTAAGGTCGCAGAAGTCGATGCAGACTCTGATCTGCCCATTCTACTTCCTGACTGGCACAATGTTGGAAAGACACTTGGGGTACTTTACTTCCTTAACGATGTTGGCATTGATAAGCTTGTCAACTTCGGCCTCAACCATAGCACCATGAGAAGGGTGAATCTTCCTGTGAGGCTGCTTAAACCCATGATTGTTTGCCGGGAGGCCCAGATGGTGAACGACTACCTGGGGATCTATTCCTGGCATCTCGTTGTAACTCCAGGCAAACACGTCACGATGTTGTTTGAGGAAGTCTACGTACTACTGCCGCTCCTCGGGGGACATGGCTACATTGATCAATGTGGGTTTCAGGTCTTCCTCACTTCCAAGGTTCACCTATACCAGTTCATCAACCGTGGTAGAGACGCCTTCCTCAAAGGCCGGGGGAGCATCCTCCAGGTCTTCCTCTCCACCCGTGGGGGGATTTCCCGTGACAGGAGATAATCTTGTGCTATCAAAGCCTGAGGGGCAGCTAGTGCCGGCTTGGGCAGCAGTGGTCATCATATCAGGCGACTCACTCTCCATTGAGACCATAGAAATGAAGTCAGTCGACCCTATCCCATCTGGCCTTCTACCTAATGGGCCACATTTGATGATATCAAAGCAGTGGTGACGTGTCGGCCTGTGTCGGTGGATTCCAGCCCGGCGGAAGAGACACATATGGCGTACCGACGTTGTCATAAGCTTGACATTCAGGTACCGTACATGGGTAGGAGGTTCCGGGATCACCTGAGCCTGGTTGATGTAGGAGTACGAGGTGATTTTCCACCGTCGATTGGACGCTGGAACATGCCTTCCTTGTGTACCCGAAACAACAAAACATTGCCCCATGTCGAGGGTCATGGCCTCCAATCGGTGGATCAGGAGAATGTAGACTTCATCCATGGTTTCCTAGGGATCACTTGTGGCTGGGGCGGGTTCATACTCACTTACTAGGATTTTCTTATCCTAACTCTTGTAATAATCAGCCTCCTGATAGTGGGCCTTACAAGATGCAAAAGGAGACGCTTCTCCTTGCAGCACGCCTACTCGACCGTTGAGTGAGTATTTGAGGCACTGGTGATGCGACGAAGGGGCCGACGCCTACAGATGGAGCCATGCCCTACCCAACAACGCGTTGTAGGCGGTGTCCTGAGAGACGACCATGAACTCGGTGCTGTCAATTAATCCTCCGAACTGAGTCTTCAGGTGGATCTTGCCGCCAGGGGTTTTCTCAGTCCTATCGTACCCCTGGATTCTGAGGTCAGAGGGAGTTAAATAACCTTCAGACAGACCCAGATTTCGCAATGTCCGAGTTGGAATTAGGTTGATTCTGGAACCCGTGTCAACGAGGCAGCGACAGACTTCCACACCATTGAAGTGGCCAGTGATGTACAGTGGGCGAATATGCCCCTATATAGAAGGGTACTCATCTTCATCAGAGAACGAGATAACCGCCTGAAATTCGTCATTCTCAATTGTCTTGGCATGGAAGGCTTCTGCAGCTGCTACCTCCGTCTCAACCTGGAGGGGGCTCCTTAGGGCCTCGGCATGTGCCTCACGCATTTCATATGATAGGAGAAGGGCCTCTAGGATAGAAATACGTGAAGAAATGTCGGCCAGGTTCTTCAGGACATCATTCTTTCGTGCCAAACGCGAACCTCTACCTACAAGAGGTCGTTCGGCAGTTGGAGGCATACCGGGTCCTGCCGGTTGAACCGTCGGTCGGCTAGTACAAGGTACATCCTGCTTCCTACTAGTTGATTCTTGGAGAGTAGTCACCGGACTAGGACCGAAAAACGGAGGCTAGCCAGTAGCTGGGGGAGACTGACCATGATATGAATGAGGCATCTCTCCCTGATCTAGTAGCACAAACGGCGGTGGAGGTAGAGCTGAGGGTGTTAGATGGGGTCGCGCGTGCTGAGCTCTGCGCTGAGCCTGCTGTCTGGTCTCAGTAGCATGCACGACCTGGCTGAATGTGCCCGCTGACGTACCTCGATGACCAGCATGGTTACGGTTCCTCTGACGTTGACGTCCGCTAGAAACGTTGGGGAGGTTCGCATGGCATTCCCCCTCGTCGGGAGTCATATAGGGCTTTACTAGCTCCATGGTGTTAACCGAAGCGTACCCCTGGTTGTCGCTCGACGAGTCATCCACCACCAGGAGGATTCTAGGAGGAATCCCCATTTCAGGGGGCATAAAGTCACCGAGAGTGCGGGATGACGACGGCACCGGCGGAGCACGTTGCTTCTTCTTGCGTCGTCGCTGCTTGCCCTTTTGGGAATAGGTCGGCTGTGAAGATGATGCAGAGATACCGGATACTTATTCTGAAGGTTCCGGCTGCTTAAGGTGTGCCCAGATGATACCATGGGAATAGACAGCGGTATTTCGAGCCATCCAGTCATCGTATTTCCGGGATCCGCGGCTGGGAACCTGCTGCCACTTGCCTTCGATGTCGTTACCGATCTCTGACCCTGCAAAGACACCCGCCACTTGTGTTGGTGCCAGGCCCAACCTAACTATTTTGTTGTTGACATGGTCTTGAAGCCAGTCTTTAAACACATAGCATTGCTTGAGGGTGTGCCCCAGAATCTGATGATAAGGACATTAGTTGGGGTTATCGATGAGATTCACCTCTTCCGGCCTTCTGCACTCAGGCATGTGCACAATCCCTTGCCCTAGATCACTTCAGAAGTATCAAGGGACATGATTTTCGTTGAACGAATAAGTCTAGTGCCTTCTTTTCAGAGAGGGGGCCATGGGGGTATGGCCCTAACGAGGGGTCGGAGGGGCCTACCGAGGAGGCGGCTCCTGATTGTCTCGCCTAGGTGGAGGTGGAGCATTGCGTGGGGGAACCTGTCGATTCTGAGTTGGTCGCTGCTAGGCAGGAGCCTGTGATTGAGGTGGAGGACCTCTGCAAGGTTGTAGGGATGGTGCCACTTGCTCTAATTATAGCTTCCTAGGGGCTTCAATTTAGGCCACCGCGGTGGGTTCGGCTCTGGTGGTCCTCCTGGCTAGGATCATAGGGGGAAACGAACGTGCCTGACTAGCCTGTTGCATAGCCTCCTCAAGGTGCTGAGCCTTATCTGAGAAATCTCTAAACCCTCCAGGGTAGTTCCGGGTAATCAGGGAGGATACCAGCTCCGTTTTGACGTTCCCCACACACATCGTCAGTAATTGCTCCTGAGTCGGTGGCATATCGAAGAAATACGTAAGTCCCTTCCACCGAGCGATGAAATATGTGACTCGCTCATTAGGCCTTTTCTTGCACTTAAAGAGGTCTGAAATTCTGGTCTTACGCATGGTGGAGCTAAACTGGTATAGGAACTGCCAATAGAGATCCTCCCAACTGGTCACCGATCTGATAGGGAGATGGCTACACCAGACAAATGCGGGACCTTCCAATGTATGTATGAAACATCGGAGCTTGGCGGCTTCTTGCTGGTCCAGGGTCCCCAGCATGGGGCCACACCTGGAAGAAAAATGTGCCAAGTGCTACGGAGGGTCCCCTGTCCCGTTGAAGGGCGCTCTGATGGCCTGGCGACTCAGGGTGCTGGGCCACAAGGTGTGCGGCCAAATCGATCAGGCGGCATTGCTTGCCGATTTCTTCAAAGTGATCTCGACTTCTGGGGTACACCACCTGCTCGTAATGAAGGTGGAAGTGTGTATCCCATAGGGTTCAACAAAATTACCCCACTTCTTCAGGGGTAAGGGACTCCGGTGCGTGAATGTTCAGCACCACCGTCAGCCTGAACTTCTCCGGGAAGTAATCCGCTGTGAGAATGCTCCAGAAGATCCTGGGTTCGGACTCGGGGTATGGCCCTGTATTTCTGCAATCGACAACCGGGGGCGGCTGAGGGACCGGTAGCGGTACCGAGGTGGACCTCTCAGATAGTAAACTCATCGTCGGAGAATACGGAGAATGAGCTGACTTGCCGTCGAATTCCGGGCCATCCTCTGAAGAGTGAGGTGACCTGGCCTCGATGTCACGATACGAAGTGTTGATAGCCACAGCTTCCAACACAGGAGTCGCAGCTACCGGCGATAGGTCATGTCATCGCTCTACCGCTGTTGGCCCCCAAAATATCTCTCTGTGATCTCTAGTAGAGGTGGAGGGAACTTCTGGTGACAATGGCGGTGATTGCACGGTCGAGACCTGTGGAATATCCACGATTTCATCCTCCTGGATGTACCTAAGAAGAGAGATGGGAATCTGGTGGACCTCACATTCCAAGAGAATGAGGCTATCATGCCTGGCCCCTGCCCCAGTCCTTGATATGGAGGAGCGGGGAGAAGGTTCCATCGTTGAGTCCCATTCTACTTCAGAATCTGAGAAACGAGCCGGTTTGATCTACACCCGGGCCTTCCCAGGACTCTTCTTGTGGAGGCGACGACCCGCTCTCCTGCCCCGAGGTGGCTCTTCAGGATAGGGTAGATCCTTAATAGGTAGCCTTGGGGCAACGATGGCACCGTGGCAGAGAGGGCCCCCACTCGAGATAGCCGAGGTGCGAGGGGCACCAAGGAAAATGTCGAAGGGTACAAGGGGAGTACCTCCATGGACAACACCCATGTGGTAGGAGCCTCTGTTGGAATCGACAGGAGCCTGGGGAGGACCTCCATGGTCGATGCAGGTGGAGCGAGGCTGACCTTCACTCCCCAACTTTTCAGGGTGAGGACCTTCACCAGTTATAGAGAGGACGTAGGGAGGGCCCCCATGTTGGAGAAGGACTGGATGGACAGTGCCTTTAGATCGTCGGTCAGGGGCAGGAGGATGGACTCCATACCCTATATATTGGGCACGAGAATGGTTTCTGCGCCGAGCATCACTGCCGCGGGGCAGGTATTCCTTCAGGATGGGGGTAGCACGAGGCATGCCTCCATGAAGAGCTTTGGAGCAGGGAAGGCCCACGCTCTGTGGAGTAGTGGTACGGGGCGGGCCTCCATACGGGGTGACATCACCGTGGGTTATTTCGCAGCGATCACCAATCAGGCCTACAACCCGGAGAGTCAACCCAGTTTGCCCGTGGGGGGGTTGGGGTCTCGATCCTGGTTGGGTGAAGGAGTTCCCCTACTCAGTGTATGCCGGGACTCCATGATGCACATCGGTGGTGGCTCAACCCACTGTAGTTGTTGACGTCAACGCACCTCGGTGAGCGTCCTCAGCCCAGGCCCGGCGCTGACGTCGGGTCAGACGAGCTGGCGTGGTGGTGCAGGGGCATGGCCTACCTGCTCTTCTTGTGGAGTCATACTGCTGCGATGACGGGGCCGAATGGGAGCCCCTTCCAGGAGCCCTTGGGTCGGGACCCTGATCGGGCTGAGCTGGACATCACCGGCCACATCAGCGTAAGGCGAGGAGTCGTCGAGGCGTTCCGGGGATAGGCTCCCGAAACGATTGAACGTTGGGGTGGGGAACAAGGGATCCTTGTGAAGCCTATTACGGTGGCGTTGACGATAGGGACTGGATGCCTCCAGGTCCAGGCGGGCCATATCCCGAGTTGGGATGACCCCTTCCTCCTCTTACTTGCGTACAAGGTTGTTGACCACCCTTCGCTGGATGATCTCTGATGGGGAGAGGGGACGTGGGTGCCCCGTATTCCGTGATGTAGCGGCCCTCGTGGCGGTAGAGGAGCCATGCGGGGTGGATGTGCCGGTGTTGCCCCTTCCCCTGCGCAGGCGAGCGGGTGGTGATCGTGTCTCCGCAACAGCAACATTGTTCATGGAAAACGAAGGGATCAACTCATCAGCACTGCGAGGAAAAGGATTGACAACCATTGCCCCATCGTCCTTCCATTATCCAAGTCTGTAAGAAGGATCCACACCAACACGTTGTAGAATGGAGTGCCCCACGTTCTACTGCCCCGACTTCTGGTGAGTTTCACGACAGACCCGCTATTTTCTTGGTGGGACCAGGCGCCAGATATCTTGATTCGGTGACACGCCAATCTACCGGTGTCTTGAATGATACTAATCTCCACATTGAGGAGAATAATTTCACATCAGGTTCACTATTTATGTTTCTGACGCTTTCGCTGGGGAGCGTGCATCCGTCCGTCCGCTGAGGAAGACGTGCTGCACTGTTGCCCTGCATTCCCGCTTTCCAAAGGCGGGCGGCATTTTCTCCTTATTCAGGGACGTCTTCTCCTTGATCGAAACGGGATGATGGGATTTCGGTTCTTCCTTCTGCGGATTCCTCCTTATAAATCGTCACCTAGTCTGGGTCTCCCACATAGATTAAATACATTGTTCGTGAAACTCTTCCAAGTTCCATGTTTCCATGGATGCCGATTAATTACACTTCTTCTGTCAGGACATTCCAAAGGGCCCGGTCAGGGAAGCAACCTTCAGTCGGGGGAGTAGTCACGTTGAGGCATCAGTAGCGTGTCTAGATGTTGGGGACCTGGAATGTATTTCTATTATCCCTGGTCACAGGGATTCTCGAGGGCGTGGAAGCCCGAGGCATCCCACATCGAGCGCGGGGAATTATATTCCATAGACATATGTCTAAGGTTTTCCTCATCTTCATGTGCTTAACACAGGGTATGCCACAAGTATAACGTCCAGCGGAGACAGATCATCCCGATTAGAGTATTAGCTTGAATGGATCAGATTGAGGGATTTCCCTTGAATGGGTGTCGTTACTGGGACCAGCCCATGGGCGGCTGTGAAGGGGAGCGGACCGACATGGTCTCACCGGGATACGACGGTCCGGGCGAGTATCCGGGTGGATGATGGATGGACGAATTAAGTGGAGGGGGAAATGGTAAGGTACCATCGCAAGGGTGACGGTGAAGTTGGGCTTGAGCCTCGAAGAGACATCCTACGTATCCCCGTGGTAGGGAATCAAAGTCCACGTAGTTTGGGATGGTGCTGGTGAACCGGCATGAAGGTGGAACTTGGTCCGATGGATGTCGTCAGCGAACCAAAGAGAAGGTGGTCCTTGATACGATGCATCAGTGAACTGACATGAAGGTGTAACTTGGTCCAAATGGTGTGGGTATTACAGAGTAGGCTGCTCGGGGGTGGATGAACCGACGTGAAGAAGGTCTGAGTGACCAACTGGTGGTGGGATTGAACCTCTGAGAGGCTTCCTACGTACCATGCCGTGACATGAATCAAAGACCACATAGTTCAGGTTGGACATTAGAAAGCCGACATGAATGAGGAGGGCCAGGAGGGTCCTAGTGGTGGTGGGCTTGGACCTCGTGGAGGCTTCCTACGTACCATGTCGTGACATGGATAAAAGACCACGTAGTTTAGAGGGGCTTCGTCAGCGAACCGACGTGAAGGTGGACCTTGGTCCGATGGGTGGTGTGCTTGAACCTCTGGAAGGCTTCCTACGTACCATGCTTTGACATGGATCAAAGACCTCATAGTTCAAATGATGGGATTCATCAGTGAACCGACGTGAAAGTGGACCTTGGTTCAATGAGAGATGGGCATGAACATCGGGTAGGCATCCTACGTACCATGCCTTGACTTGGATCAAAGACCTCGTATTTCAAATGGTTTCGTCGGGGAACCGACGTGAAAGTAGACCTAGGGGTCCACTAGTGGTGGGCTTGAACCTCGTCAAGGCTTCCTACGTACCATGCCTTGACATGGATCAAAGTCCTCGTTGTTCGGATTGGTCACAACCACTTGCCGTCGGACTGGAATACAGTTTAATGTCATGCTGGACGAGAGTGAACCCTAATGTGAATAAACGATAGGCGGTGGGCTTGAACCTCATGGAGGCTTCCTACGTACCATGCCTTGACATGGATCAAAGTACCCGTATTTCGAGATGGCAGTGGGTGTCGGCGAACCGATGTAAATGTGGTACCTTGGTCCAATGGGAGATGGGCTTGAACCTATGGGAGGCTTCTTACATACCATGCCTTGACATGGATCAAAGTCCCCGTAGATCGGGATGGTCACAACGGCTTGTCGTCGGACTGGAATGCCGTTTAACATCATGCTGGACGAAGGTAGAACTCAACGTGAATTGGATGATGGGTGGGCATGAACCTCGTGGAGGCTTCCTACGTACCATGCCTTTACATGGATCAAAGACCTTGTAGTTCAAATGGGTGTGCAGTTTAATGTCATGCTGGATAAGGGCATACAGTTTGACGTCAAGCTGGACGAGGGCATGTAGTTTAACGTCATGCTGGACAAGGGTATTTCCATGGCCAATGCTTACTCTAATCCCACGTGAGTCATGATCGGTGTGAGAAACAAGAGGCAGCAGGGACCTAACAATCACGTCGTGAAGGGTGCGTCCGTGAGAAGCGATGAGGGGTTTATGCGTTAGGCGGCCCATGGTGCTTGTACTTACTCCAGGATGGAGGCCCGATGTGCAGCAAAGTGCAGCGAAAGAGGGATTTGGGACCAATGATGGGAGGTGCCTCATTCTCTATCACGCCCTCCACTGATATTGGTAGTGGGGAAGTACAGAGATGCAGGGGTGCAGCCATCCGTTGGCGAACTAGGGTCGCCCTTCTCCTGAGAACATACGCCCCTCAAATAATGAGGATATCATCCCTTGTGGAGGGGTGATTCCACTCCCTTGGAGATGAGTGGCATAAAAAATCTTCGAGATGGGGGGACCCTTCGTGCGAGGCACGAGGTCCGGTCACAATTTAACATCATGTGTTGAGGATGTGGTTTTTGGCAGTTTAACATCCTGCAGCTCGGACGATGTGGGTTCACTCCACACCCTTAGGACTTAAATAAATGGTACCATTTTCTCCTTGGGGGAGGGAAGGTACCAGTAAGTCTGTGGTCAAGGGGGTTTGTAGAGAGAACCATCGAGGGATCCACATTAGTGTGGCTATGCGAAGAAACAATAGATGTTAGCGTGCCTATGCGAAGAAGTATTAGGTGAAGCAACGCTACGAGTAGTATTGTCCATGGGAATTTGAAATCGCATCGTGCATACCTGGAGGGTTGCAGGGGAAGCGGAATTGCCAAGAAAGGGAGTCTGCTTCGCGAAGAGGAGTGCCTTGGCCTTAGCATGGGGCATAGGTGTGAGTGGAGGGTGCTTCGCGAAGTAGAATAGTATTCGCGGAGCACTGCCTCGCGAAGAAGAGGTGCCTCGTGATGAAGGGTGCTGCGAAGCATTCTGCTTCACTATGTGAAGCGATCCTGACTTAGCATAGGGATCACTAGTATAGTGTCACGACCCGTCCTTGGGGCCCATGCCGTGACTACCCCAAGCCCGCCTTCCATAGGCCAGGGGCTGGTGACTAGCACCAAGGCGTAAATCCCAACAAAAAGGGAAGGCATTGCCTTTGAAAAGTAAACAAGCAACACAAAGTAAGCGGAAGTAAACACTAAGTAAACTGAGTACAACCGAAGTGCTGAAAGTAAAAGGGGCCGGAAATACAAGCCCAACTGTAAAGTACAAGAAAAAGACAAAACGTCATGAAGGTGTCAAGCTGCTCCTGGATCGTCCTCTGGAGTCCCTACCTGAAGGGTAAGTGCAGATGGCCACCTCAGCTCCGGGTACCATCTCGTCGTAACGTCCACCTCCAGGTACCGTCTCGTCGTCACGTCCACCTTCTGGTATCATCTCATCATGAGGTCCACCTCCGGGTACCGTCTCGCTCAGCAATCCTCAGCCTCGACCAGCGCTGTCCACCATCTGAAACCAACACAACGAAGTGCGGGCATAGCCCGTGCAGGGGTGAGTATAAGCTACTCAGTAGGGACCCCGAGACCCCCGAAGGTCTCCCGAAATCCACAAAGGATAATCCAAAAAGGAAAGATACAATCACTAAGTAACATCTGACACGGCTTAGGTATATTCCCATACATATACCTAAGTCGTCAATTCTCGTTCGGCTTCATCATCCGAGCCCAAGCACAACCCAGTACAAACAGGAAAGAAAAACGTATACCCACACAGGATAGCACAACACAATCCACAAAGGAGAGTAAACAGTAAATCCACACAGGATAGCTCAACACAATCCACAAAGGAGAGTAAACAGTAAATCCACACATGATAGTTCAACATCATACACAAAGGAAAGGAAATGTAATCCACACAGGAAAACTCACCAGAATCCACAAAGGATAGAAAACGTAATCCACACAGGAAAACTCAACAGATAACTCTCATAAGTATATGCCCATACATACACCGAATTTATCAGGCAAGCCATCTCAATCAAGAGGAAACACAAGGATCAATGACTCAGCTCAAACCAGGATTTTCATTATCGAAACTGTAACTGCTGAAGAGCTCCGTCTCTGGAGTGTACAGTGGTCATGTCACGACTCCGAGGTACAGCTCATTAACCTAAGACTGTTGTAGTACTCCACCTATCGAGTATTGCGGGCTAGCCGCTACCACCAAGCGCTCCCATGTGCCTCTACAACCAAGCGCACCACTATCGTGGGTCTGCCGCTACAACCAAGCGCTCCCATGTGCCGCTACAACCAAGCACACCTCTGTCGTGGGTCTACCGCTACAACGAAGCGCTCCCCTGTGCCGCTACAACCAAGCGCACCTCTGTCGTGGGTCTGCCTTTACAACCAAGCGCTTCCCTGTCCCGCTACAACCAAACGCACCTCTGTCGTGGGTCTGCGGCTACAACCAAGCGCTCCCCTGTGCCGCTACAACCAAGCGCACCTCTTTCGTGGGTCTGCCACTACAAAGAAGCGCTCCCCTGTGCTGCTACAACCAAGCGCACCTCTGTAACGCACCGGGTCGTCCGATCAGCAGTCGTCGGGACTCAGTCAGCTACACGGTCTCCGTACTCTTCACACTCTTCTCCGGGAGGGTCCGCTCCACAAGCTACATGTGGATACTCCAAGTATCAAAATGTATTGTAAGGAAGTATCACAAAATACCACCTCGTCGTAGAGGTATCAATGCAACAGACGGAGCGTCAATCGGACGCCCGGTCTGTGAGTTACTAGCCTTTTCGTCCTAGGGGCCCAGTTGGTTTCGTGAGCGAACCAATCCGGTCGTAACTCAACTATACCCCAAACACTCATAGGAGATACTCAAAGGGACCGTTTTCTCAACGAGATCACCAACGCTGCTGACGGTTCATCAAACGGACGTTATGTCCGAAAGGTGTCAGCTTTTCCGTTCTAGGGGCCCGGTTGGATTTCGGTGTGATCCAACCTGGCCACTATCCAACTGTATCCAAAACTCGGGTGGAGGATGCCAAAAGTTCCGTATCATCAACAGGAACTCAACGTAATAGACGACACGTCATTCGGACGCCCGGTCTGTGAGTTATTGGCTTTTTCGTTCCAGGGGCCCGGTTGGTTTCGTGAGCGAACCAACCCAACCGCACTCCGACGGCATCCAAACCTCTAGTGGAGTAAGCCAAAAGATCTGTCTCACTTAGAGGAATTCAACGAAGCTGACGGCACGTCAATCGGACATCCGTAGCTCAAGATATGAGTGTTTCCGCTCCGAGGGCCCGGTTGGTTTCGTGTGTGAACCATCCCGGCCGAACCCAAAGTATTCTGAAACCTTGAGTGCGATATACTGAAACGACCGACTAGATCCAAGGATCACGTTGCCGCTGACGGCGAGTCGTTTGGAGGCCCGTAGCTCAAGTTACGGCATTTGAATGAAAACCGTCCGAAGACGGGGGGTCCGGGCCCGGGCCGACCCGGTCCGACCCGATCGGACCGGTCTGGCCCGGCCAGGGCCGGTCCAGCTCGGCTTGGCTGAGCGGCCGAGCGGCCCGACGCGGGGGGAGCCGCCGCCCCGCGTGACACCCCCGCGGCACCCGCGGGGTGCCGCCCTGGACACCAGGGGGGGTGCCGCGGGACAACCCCGCGGCACCCGCGGGGTGCCGCCCTGGACACCCGGGGTTGTCGCGTGACAACCCCGCGACACCCGCGGGGTGCCGCCCTGGACACCCGGGGTTGTCGCGTGACAACCCCGCGGCTCCCATGGGGTGCCGCCCTGGACACCCGGGGTTGTCGCGTGACAACCCCGCGGCACCAGCGGGGTGTCGCCCTCGACACCTAGGGTTGTCGCCCTCGACACCCGGGGTTGTCGCGTGACAACCCCGCGGCACCCGCGGGGTGTCGCCCTGGACACCCGGGGGGCGCCGCCGCCTCCGGCCGCCAGAGTCTCTCCGGTGGCCCGTTTTCCTTCCCGTCTGCGCCGTTGCTCCTCCCGGAACTCGTCCTTCACTGCGGAAACATCAAACATCTGTTGCGGCACGTTCCGTCGTCGCTCGTCAAATCCGCACAAAACGAAGAACCGCGTAGGGTCGTCGGGCCATGTTCGTTTGGCCCGCACCCTCCGCGTTAGAGATAATCAACCGGAGAAAATAGAATGTTCAACACATGAACCAACAATTTTAACAAAATAAAATTGTTTCTTTTATTACGGTTCTTTAATTTTTAAAGAATGTTCACGGTAATATAAGGAGGGATATTTCGAAAAATATAAAATCCCTACTTCGTTGATCGTCGCACGCGGGCGTTCTTCGCGGAAAATCTCGTCGCGGAAGAGAGGGATCGTCACGTCGTCACGGGGAGGCGTCGCGTCGTCGCGGAATCCGGCGTTGAGTCGGAGAACTCAACGCACCATGAAAAAGCAGATTTAATTTAATTAATTAAATCCGTGTTTTTGGTTAAGAACCACGAAGGAGATAAAAAGGAAGGTCCGAGACTCTTTCCTCAAGAAGCCGATCGAAGATCCGTCGCGGAGGAAGAGACGTCGCAGAAGAACATTGTTGGCGTCGCGGATCACGACGTCGCGTCGTCGATTTCCAGGTTCGGCGTTCTTCGGGTTCTTCGCGTTCTTCGCGAAGGAGGCTGAAGGATCAAGGATCCTCTCTCAACGAGTAATCCTACAAAAGAAATTGGTTGGTCTTATTTTATTATTATGCCAACACATGAAAAAGGGGTAAGAAACGACCCATCAATTGGTTGAATTAATCCAACGAAAGAAACAACTCATTTAAATTACGAAATAAACCGCCCAATTAAATGGTCTGTTAAGAATTTAGAAAACACGTCAGTTGACTTTCATAATGACGCGTTTTTGCGGGTGCGTTACTTAGCGGAAAGAAACGGCGGGGCTCGTGTGGGCCCCACCTCACAAATATCCTACAAAGGGGGTAGGATATTTCTGGATAGCATCCTATCCGGTTTAACTCAGTTCAAGCCGCCTTTAAGTGGCTTCAAGTGGCTTCCAAGTGGCTTAAGTGAAATAAAATAAAGTTGTCGAAAAATTATTTTATTTCTTAACTTTAAGCCCGAAAATTAAAAACCACACCCAAGCAAATGCAAATCCGGAAGAGGCGTTTCTAAGCGAATACCGGTGCTGCGATTTCATCGGTGCCCTCAGAATTCGATTCCGGGTACCGGTTCAGAAGTTAGAAAAACCCGCTCGTCCGTTCACTGAACACACCCGAGCCAAAACTTCGGAAAATTATTCCGGGGACCCCGGGCCTCGGAATCAGGTGCCGTCAGAGACTGCGCTCTTGAAAAATTCCAAATAAAATTAAGAGAAAAAAAATTTCCTTGAAATTTACGGGTCATTACATTACTCCCACCACAGGGCTTTACTTCCCCATAAAGCTTCAACACAAACTAGGGATACAAAGGCGATACTGAGCACGCGTCTGAGCCTTCCGCTCCAATGTGCTCTCTGGAGGTTCCCGTGCTGCCATCTGATGCGCACAAGAGGAATTGATCGTCCACGTAGGACCCGTTCCTGTCGATCCTATATCCCCACCGGGACCTCCGTAAAAGTCACCCCATAATCCACGTCTAGCTCCCCATGGTCAAAGATGTGCGTCGGGTCGTGCACGTATCTTCTCAGCTGAGATACGTGGAAGACGTCGTGCACCCGGTGCAACTAAGGTGGTAGAGCCAGGTGATAAGCCACCTCGCCAATCCTGCTGAGGACTTGGAAAGGCCCGATGAAGCGTGGAGACAACTTGCCGCCTCGGCCAAATCTCCGCAAACCACGTCGAGGTGAGACCCGCAAGAAGACGTGGTCGTCATCCTCGAACTCTAGTGGTCTCCGCCTCCTGTCAGCATAAGGCTTCTGCCGGTTCTGAGCTGTACTCATCCGCCCCTGGATGACCTGGACCATCTCAGGTCCCACAAGAGCTGCAAGATTTCTTCTTTGCCGATAAGAGAAATCTGGTCCCATCCCCTGGATGGACCACATTCTTTTTCCTAATACAGTCAATCCCGACACGGATGGTACTAATCCATACCAAGGATGACGCCGTAAGGCCTCGACGCTACTACCAAGAGATCCAACCATTACTCTCGCTTCAAGGGTTGAGTCATACTGTCGGCATCAGTGTGTGGTAAATCGGTATCCTCTAGTAGATGTCCCACAAGTGAGGGTCAAGTCAATAGTCTAAACCGGAACTTCTTAGTAACAACACAAAAGAGGACAGGAAGGAAAACATCACAAAGGTAAGCGTCTTTTATTATTGCAGCTCATATTACAAGGATGCTAAACAACAGCAACAAGGAACTAGAAGTACAAAAGACGTATCCCCTAGTTCCGCTCCTGTCCAACTGCTCCCAGAGCTCCACGATCGAAGGCCTCAGCTGCCTGAAGCTAAGCTCTCCAATGTCCACCAACTCCCTGTGGTCGGGGTGGACCACCTGGTGGTGGTGGTGGCAACACCTCAAAGTGTCTCCCACCATCGGCTACCCGGCCATCTCCACTGCCTCGTCTGCCTGTACCCTGCGGACCACCGTGGCCGAATCTCTGTCTGGGAGGTCCCTCTACCGCCTGCTGCTCATCTGTAAAACGAGTCGGGCAGTCTCGAGCCATGTGACCAATCCCTCCAGAGGAGTGACACTGCCCACTCTCGGCACGCCTGGCTCTGACTCCACCACGGCTCCCCCGCACAACTGAGCCTGAGTCGTGCAGTCGGCCACCAGTAGGTCTGGCCCTCTCGGACCTCTGCACATAGAAGTGATGCCTCGTCGTGCACCTGGAGCATCAAGCTCCACCATCGGCCTGCTGCTGCGTACAGTAGGCTCGCTGCAAGGATTACCATGAGGTCTGCTGGTATCCTCACTTGCCTGAAAACTCCCACCACAGCCTCCAGCCAATCCTCAGCCACCTGCGGGTCTTTCTCTCCCCAGAACCTGGGTGGCCTCTGGCACTGGAACTCGTGCAGTGCGCTCAAGCGACGTGCATCGTCAGCGGCTGGAAGCATCGGTGGCTCGGCGGGTAGAGGTACTGTCGGTGCCTCAGCTGTCAAGGGGCCCTACACCGAGGCCTCGTTGCTGGGCGGGTATCGCCACGCTCAACCCTCAGAACCCTAGCTAGTCGTCCGCGGGGAGGCATCCTGAAAGAAACAACGTGATACGGTCAGACGATAAGAACCTAGTGAGCTGACCTGGTTTGAGCGGACTTTTAAAAACTGCTGGAAACACACATGCAATCAGTGTCTTCGTGCATTAAGTCGGAAATCGGAAGTCAGGGTCCTGGTGTACGGATACGTCGGCCGCCACACCAACACTGGACTCCCTGGACCGATAACCACACTCAATACGCTAAACAATATTGCTTCACATAGAAGAAAGATCAGAGTCTGTGGTAGAACCGACCACCTCTGATACCAATTTGTCACGACCCGTCCTCGGGGCCTGTGCCGTGACTACCCCAAGCCCGCCTTCCATAGGCCAGGGGCTGGCGACTAGCACCAAGGCGTAAATCCCAACAAAAAGGGAAGACATTGCCTTTGAAAAGTAAAAAAGCACCACAGAGAAAGCGGAAGTAAACACTATGTAAACTGAGTACAATAGAAGTGCTGAAAATAAAAGGGGTCGGAAATACAAGACCAACTGTAAAGTTCTAGAAAAAGACAAAACAACAGGAAGGTGTCAAGCTGCTCCTGGATCGTCCTCTGGAGTCCCTACCTGAAGGGTAAGTACAGATGGCCACCTCAGCTCCGGGTACGGTCTCGTCGTAACGTCCACCTCCGGGTACTGTCTCGTCGTCACGTCCACCTTCTGGTATCATCTCATCGTGAGGTCCACCTCCGGGTACCGTCTTGCTCAGCAAGCCTCAGCCTCGACCAGCGCTGTCCGCCATCTGCAACCAACACAACGAAGTGCGGGCATAGCCCGTGCAGGGGTGAGTATAAGCTACTCAGTAGGGACCCCGATACCCCCGAAGGTCTCCCGAAATCCACAAAGGATAATCCACAAAGGAAAGATACAATCAAGAAGTAACATCTGAGACGACTTAGGTATGTGCCCATACATATACCTAAGTCATCAATTCTCGTTCGGCTCCAACATCCGAGCTGAAGCACAACCCAGTCCAAACAGGAATGAAAAATGTATACCCACATAGGATAGCACAACACAATCCACAAAGGAGAGTAAACATTAAATCCACACAGGATAGCTCAACACAATCCACAAAGGAGAGTAAACAGTAAATCCACAGACGATAGTTCAACACCATCCACAAAGGAAAGGAAATGTAATCCACACAGGAAAACTCAACAGAATCCACAAAGGATAGAAAAACATAATCCACACAGGAAAACTCAACAGATAACTCTCATAAGTATATGCCCATACATACACCGAAATTATCAGGCAACCCATCTCAATCAAGAGGAAACACAATGATCAATGACTCAGCTCAAACCAGGATTTTCATTTTCGAAACTGTAACTGCTGAAGAGCTCCGTCTCTGGAGTGTACAGTGGTCATGTCACGACTCCGAGGTATAGCTCACTAACCTAAGACTGCTGTAGTACTCCACCTATCGAGTATTGCGGGCCATCCGCTACCACCAAGCGCTCCCATGTGCCGCTACAACCAAGCGCTCCACTGTCATGGGTCTGCCGCTACAACCAGGCGCTCCCATGTGCCGCTACAACCAAGCGCACCTCTGTCGTGGGTCTGCCGCTACAACCAAGCGCTCCCATGTGCCGCTACAACCAAGCGCACCTCTGTCGTGGGTCTGCCGCTACAACCAAGCGCTCCCCTGTGCCGCTACAACCAAGCGCACCTCTATCGTGGGCTGCCGCTACAACCAAGCGCACCTCTGTCGTGGGTCTGCCGCTACAACCAAGCGCTCCCCTATGCCGCTACAACCATGAGCACCTCTTTCGTGGGTCTGCTGCTACAACCAAGGGCTCCCCTGTGCCGCAACAACCAAGCGCATCTCTGTAACGCACCGGGTCGTCTGATCAGCAGTCGTCGGGACTCAGTCAGCTACACGGTCTCCGTACTCTACACGCTCGTCTCCGGGAGGGTCCGCTCCATGAGCTACTGGTGGATACTCCAAGTATCAAAAAGTCCCGTAAGGAAGTATCTCAAAATACCACCTCGTCGTAGAGGTCTCAATGCAATAGACGGCGCGTCAATCGGATGCTCGGTCTGTGAGTTACTAGCCTTTTCGTCCTAGGGGCCCGGTTGGTTTCCTGAGCGAACCAATCCGGCCGTAACTCAACTATACCCCGAACACTCATAGGGTATACTCATAGGGACCGTTTCTCAACGAGATCACCAACGCTGCTAACGGTTCGTCAAACAGACGTTCTGTCTGAAAGGTATCAGCTTTTCTGTTCTAGGGCCCGGTTGGATTTCGGTGCGATCCAACCCGGCCACTATCCAACTGTATCCAAAACTCGGGCGGAGGATGCCAAAAGTTCTGTATCATCAACAGGAACTCAACACAATAGACGACGCGTCATTCGGACGCCCGGACTGTGAGTTATTGGCTTTTTCGTTCCAGGGGCCCGGTTGGTTTCGTGAGCGAACCAACCCGACCGCACTCCAACGGCATCCAAACCTCGAGCGGAGTAAGCCAAAAGATCCGTCTCACTTAGAGGAATTCAACGAAGCTGATGGCACGTCAATCAGACGTCCGTAGCTCAAGATATGAGTGTTTCCGCTCCGAGGGCCCGGTTGGTTTCGTGTGTGAACCATCCCGGCCGAACCCAAAGTATTCTGAAACCTTGAGTGCGATATACTGAAACGACCATCTCGATCCAAGGATCGCGTTGCTGCTGACAGCAAGTCGTTTGGAGGCCCGTAGCTCAAGTTACGACATTTGAACGAAAAATGTTCGAAGATGGGGGGGGGGTCCGGGCCGACCCGGTCCGACCCGGTCAGACCGGTCTGGCTCGGCCAGGGCCGGTCCAGCTCAGCTTGGCTGAGCGGCCGAGCGGCCCGACGCTGGGGGAGCCGCCGCCCCGCGTGACACCCCGCGGCACCCGCGTGACACCCCGCGGCACCCGCGGGGTGCCGCCCTGGACACACGGGGTTGTCGCGTGACAACCCCGCGGCACCCGCGGGGTGCCGCCCTGGACACTCGCGGTTGTCGCGTGACAACCCCGCGGCACCCGCGGGGTGCCGCCCTGGACACCGGGGGGGGGTGCCGCGTGACAACCCCCCGGCACCCGCGGGGTGCCGCCCTGGACACCCGGGGTTGTCGCGGGACAACCCCGCGGCACCCGCGGGGTGCCGCCCTGGACACCCGGGGTTGTCGCGCGACAACCCCGCGCCACCCGCGGGGTGCCGCCCTGGACACCCGGGGTTGTCGCGTGACAACCCCGCGCCACCCGCGGGGTGCCGCCCTGGACACCCGGGGTTGTCGCGTGACAACCCCGCGGCACCCGCGGGGTGCCGCCCTGGACACCCGGGGTTGTCGCGGGACAACCCCGCGGCACCCGCGGGGTGTCGCCCTCGACACCCGGGGTTGTCGCGGGACAACCCCGCGGCACCCGCAGGGTGTCGCCCTGGACACCCGGGGGGCGCCGCCGCCTCCGGCCGCCGGAGTCGCTCCGGTGGCCCGTTTTTCTTCCCATATGCGCCGTTGCTCCTCCCGGGACTCGTCCTTCACTGCGGAAACATCAAACATCCATTGCGGCACGTTCCGTCGTCGCCCGTCAAATCCGCACAAAACGATGAAAGGCGGAGGGTCGTCGGGCCGTGTTCATTTGGCCCGCACCCTCCGCATTAGAGATAATCAACGGGAGAAAATAGAATGTTCAACACATGAACCAACATTTTTAATATAATAAAATTGTTTCTTTGATTCCGGTTCTTTAATTTTTAATGAATGTTCACGGGAATATAAGGAGGGATATTTCCAAAAATATAAAATCCCTACTTCGTTGATCGTTGCGCGCGGGCGTTCTTCGCAGAAAAGCTCGTCGCGGAAGAGAGGGATCGTCGCGTCGTCGCGGGGAGGCGTCGCGTCATCGTGGAATCCGGCGTTGAGTCGGAGAACTCAACGCACCATGAAACAAAAGATTTAATTTAATTAATTAAATCCGTGTTTTTGGTTAAGAACCACGAAGGAGATAAAAAGGAAGGTCCGAGACTCTTATCTCAAGAAGCCGATCGAAGATCCGTCGCGGAGGAAGAGACATCGCAGAAGAACGTTTTCGGCGTCGCGGATCACGGCGTCGCGTCGTCGATTTTCGGGTTCGGTGTTCTTTGCATTCTTCGCGTTCTTCGCGTTCTTCGCGAAGGAGGCTGAAGGTTCAAGGATCCTCTCTCAACGAGTAATCCTCCAAAATAAATTGGTTGGTCTTATTTTATTATTATGCCAACACACGAAAAAGGGGTAAGAAACGACCCATCAATTCGTTGAATTAATTCAACGAAAGAAACAGCTCATTTAATTTACGAAATAAACCACCCAATTAAATGGTCTGTTAAGAATTTAGAAAATGCGTCAGTTGACTTTCATAATGACGGGTTTTCACGGGTGCGTTACTTAGAGGAAAGAAACGGCGGGGCTCTTGCGGGCCCCACCTCACAAATATCCTACAAAGGTGGTAGGATATTTCTGGATAGAGTCCTATCTGATTTAACTCAGTTCAAGCTGCCTTTAAGTGGATTCAAGTGGCTTCCAAGGGGCTTAAGTGAAATAAAATAAAGTTGTCGAAAAATTATTTTATTTTTTTAACTTTAAGCCCGAAAATTAAAAACCACACCCAAGCAAACGCAACTCCGGAAGAGGCGTTTCTAAGAGAATACCGGTGCTGCGATTTCATCGGTTCCCTTAGAATTCGATTCCGGGCACCGGTTCAAAAGTTAGAAAAACCCGCTCGTCCGTTCACTGAACTTACCCGGTCCAAAACTTCGGAAAATGATTCCGGGCACACCGGGCCTCAGAATCAGGTGCCGTCAGAGACTGCTCTCTTGAAAAATTCCAAAGAAAATTAAGAAAAAAAAAATTCATTGAAATTTACAGGTATTTACATATAGGTTGGGTGTTTCGCGAAGAATAAACGCTCCGCACCTGCTCGGGTTCCCTTGGGAATCCCCCTCCTTTGGGAATGCCCTTGAGGTACGCGAAGGGAATCCCTCTCAGAAGAGGGGCTCAAAACGAGACAAAGCGAAGGTGTCACGCGAAGTAGAAGTACCTCGTGGAGATCATGATTCCTGGGGGAAAAGGGTGGTTCGCAATTCGGGAGAGGAGTATCCAAAAGGTCGGATTGTCCGTCCCTGGGACTCAGGGGGAGCCCAGTATTTATAGGAAAGGGGCACCGCGAAGCAGAACTCCCGCGCCGCCTTCGGTGCTTCACGACAGGCTCGCGAACGTTAAATTCGTTCGTGGAGAGGTACCGCCTGTAGAGCTTCGCGGTGGGCTCGCTAATGTCAAATTATTTCGCGGAGAGGTACCACCTCTGGAGCATCGCGAGACCTTGATGCTCGGGGTGCTTTGTGTCGATGCTTCGTGAGGCAGTGTGTCGGCCATCTTTTTCGTCCCTTCCTTTCGTGAAATATTTTGGCGCCTACAATGAGATTTGAAAATGTCTTGGTAATTGTGGGACATAGTGAAAAGTTTCTTAGTTTTAATCAATTTTGTGACAAAGGACTTGCCATATGTTTTTCCAAAAATAATGTATCATCAATGCAAAGGATGGTGTTGTTGTGTTACAAATAAAGAGTATGAAAGTAAATCCCTACATTGTGAGTGGAGAATAAGAAATGTGCATTCTCTCCAAGGATTATGAATAAAAGTGATGGCATAAAATTATTTTCAACGTAAGTCAGATATGCTTTTAGATCTTGTAAAAAATGATACAGAACTAAATATCCCAAAATTTTCATGTGATCGTACACATATGTGTGACGCCTGCCAACATGGGAAGATCATTCGAATGATATATAAGTCAAATGATCAAAAGTAAATAAGATTTCGTGAGTTGGTTCATATTAATTTATGGGGGAAAATTTCACTGATGGCTATTAAATCGATGAGATATTATGTTCTCTTCATTTATGTCTATAGGATAATGGAATGGGTTGCAATAATCACACAAAACTATGAGTATGGATAGTGTTTTCTGAAGAAATGATATTATGTTGGCTTAGATTTGTAGTGTTTTCCAAATTATTTGGCCATAAAATCAAGTTTTTTTTTTGGAAATATATGGATTTCTTCACAGGACTAGACGATGTGATGAATGGTGATCAAAATCGGAAATGGAATGGAAATGTGGAGCCCGTGACATAGATTTCATTCCATGTCTAGGTAGGGTACATTGTAGTGTACGAGGTAGCGGGAACGGTACGCAGGAGCAGTCTGTGAAACCAAAAATGGTTTGTAGTGGAAGGCATTGTGGTACATTGATTGATAGACATTGGTGGAGGAGAAAGGCCAATTATGAGAAATGGTTGTACATAGACAATATATAAAAAATGTTTCGTATGAAGGCTTTCGATTTGTGATGCTAGATCGAATGTTATGTGGTGGAGGCTGTACCAAATCAAAGATTTGTTAAATCTTGTATTATTGAATATAGAGGAATATTTTTCTATACATGAATCTCCAATCCCAAATATTAGATGAGAGGCCAAATATCACTTGAGATCATCTTCTTGCACTGGGGTTTTGGAAAAGTATAAAGGAAGTTCACGAGGGAGAATTATGTGAAATCTAAAATGATTTACACAGAAACAATTCCATTGATATATTTTGGGAAACTGTATAGCACAATGGATGCAGTACACATAGGAATATTTCTTGTTATGACAGTAGTTTCTGAAGGTAGTATGAAAATAGATAATATTTTGCGGACAAAGTGTGATCCGCCGAAGAGGATCACAGTGTCATTACGGAGAGTTTGTATGTGATAGAACAGAAATAGATAGTCTTTGGATGATAAAAGGCTCATAGAAATTTATGTGGTGTGAAAAAGTGATTTTTTTAAACCAAACATGGTACTCAATACGTGGGAGAATATGTTGGTTAACGATTATCACAAGGAAGCTTGAGAAGGCTTCAAATTAGATTGTGAATAAATTTTCTGGTACCCAGTAATGCTCGGGAAGGTGGACATCATATATGGGGGAAATTATACTTTAACAATGCATATTCCTATAGTTGAGGATATAGGAATTTATAAAAATGAATGGACCTACATGTCCATAAACCGCATTTGACCTACAAGTTCATAAACTATGTGTGGATTCCATTATAAAAGTAGTGAGCACAAGAAGAGGGAGACAATAACCCTTTCCACCCGCAGTGATTTTGAGAAAGAGTAATTTGGAGAGACCCTTTGAAATTTAGTGAGTAAAACATTAAACATGTAAATGAAGAGAACTTTGGTATAGAAGATTTTACCCGACCATTTTTCTCATTATTGGATTTGAGGATTAGTAAATTTCATACATCAGCACATCACAATTGTATGCTCCTTGAATGTAGCCCACTGAGGGTGAACAAAGTAAAAAAATTTCTGTTTTGTTCATGATTTCATATCTGGTCATATATTATTATGAGAGTAAGAGATAATTTTGTTTTTTCTAACAACGAAACTAGATACAAAAGGGAGAATATTTAAATCTATCATACACTGATTCACCCCCAGGGTATTCGACCTACTGATCTTAAAATGTAGGATTAGGGATAAAAAAATCAATTTCCCTCAGCTAGTGGATCATTATAGGGATATATTTCCCCACGATTTTTTTATCTTACCTCTTGAAAGTGTGGTAGAGTCCACAATTGATATTGTCCCCAGAGAATCTCTATTGTTCATTCCTCTACATAGGATGGAACCTACATAGATTCAGTATCTGAAGTGGCATTTATAGGATTTAGTAGCCAATGGTTATATATGGACCAGTTCATAATCATGGGGTTTTCTTGTTTTCTTCACTATGAAGGAGGATGAAACATTGCATCTATTCATTGATTACAAATGGTTTAACTAGAATAAGATCAAGAACTGATATCCACATCCTTTAATAGAAGAACTCTTCGACCATCTTCGAGGAGCTAGGGTCTTATATATGGTTGAACTGAGGTCAGGTAAACATTATTTGTGTATTAATCCATAAAACATACCACATACAACTCTTTTTAGCTTGTATTGTATGTATGAGTAACATTTTATGTCATTCAGTCTTACGAATACACCCACCATTTTCCTGGATATAATGAATTGGGTTTTTCATACCTATCTTGAATATTTTTTTAATACTATTGGTTATTGAAAATATATTGTACACTCATACACGTACTAACCATCAAAAACACCTTGAGATCGTTCTATTTACATTGATATAACATCATCATTGTGCGAAGCTTTCTAACTGAAACATTATGATAAAAAATCTTAAGTCTTGTGATATATTATCTTAAAATCATGCATATCTACTGAGCTAGAAATGGTCCATGTTGAAGTTTCCTAGGAGAATCCCAATAGCATGATTGATAAAAAGATGTTGTTTGGGGCATGAGGGATATTATAGGAATTTCATATACTATATATCATGCCTTGAATCACCTCTTAATTGAGTTACAAATAGGGGTGTCATGTTCTTATGGTTAGAAACTTGTGAGAAGGATTTTCAAGAGATGCAAGGGAGGCCTATCTCAACACCTATTATAATTTGTCCCAATATTGTTGTAGGTTATACCATATTATGTGATGCATCAAACATGTTCCATGTAGAAGGGTTTATGAAGGATTGAAAAGTCATTGTGGATAGATCTCGGTAGTTGAAGCTTCATGAGGGAAATTTACCAACACACTACATTGAGCTAGAATTATTTTTCCATGCCTTACGTTACCAGAGACACTATATTATATGTGAGTGATTTATGTTGTACCTAGACCAAACATACACAAATATATCATTAGATATAATTACATGATCCTCATATTATGGTAAATGGGTCGAATATCAACAATAATTTTATATTGAGATTTCTTATATGATTTGGAAGTGCAATGTTGTTGCAGATGCACTTATATGGAAAGCTAGGGAACAATGAGTATGGGAATCCAATGGTGATGAGAAGTCAATTGTCCTATTCTCTAATCATCCCATAGAGTATCATGATAGTCACAAGCAATATTTTCTCTAACAATTTGCAGTAACCTCTTCCTCCTTGAGAAATTACAGCGTGGAAAACTTTCAGATCCTAGAGGCTTTGTATACTATAAGAGTATATCAAGAGATAACCCACCACCAATTTTTCATATATATAGAGATAAAATCTTATGTATTCATGGATGTGTCTGGGTACCTATTGATATGAGAGAGGAGTCGGTGAATGAGTCCCAAGACTCCACATGGAAGGTCATCCAAGCATATTGATGATGTATTGAGACATGCGACATCATTAATAGTGGCACTGGATGAAACTTGAGATAGAAGGGTTTATTGCTATGTGTTCCACCCGTCAGAAGGTGAATGTGGAGCACTAGATACTTGTGGGATTCATCAAGCTACTTCTAATACCAAAATTGTAATGGGAAGATATTTCCTTATGAATTGTAGTTGGATTTCCTATGCCACTAATGATTAATTATTCTATATGTGTAGTTACTGACCAAGAAACGAAATCAACCCACCACATTACTATTGGGGATAGTGTCTCAGTTGATAAACAAGGATGTATAAAATTCCATCATATCATATGATTCCATAGGGTCCCCCGTACTATCATTTTAAAAAGGGATTCTCATTTCACATCAAGGGTTTGGTATGGATTGGGGAAGGCTATATGAACATAGGTTTTTCCAAGAACATATTTTCACCCTCAAACTGAGGGAAAATCAGAATAGACAATACATGTTTTATTAGACATGTTTCATTCATGATTATTTAATTTTAGAGGTTCATGGGAGAATAATATCCTTCTTGTTCAGTTCTCCTGTAATAATGTATTTCATGAAACAGTTCAAATGGATTTTATTAAGGTCCTATATGCTAGGTCATTCATTTATTCTTTTCTCTAGCTATAGGAAGGTGAGGTAGCCCTACTAGGACATCATATCGTTCAGGAGAGCTCAGAGATGGTTTAGCTGATCAAAATGAATATGACTACTGCCTAGTCTAGAAAAATATCATATTCCTATCGATGTGGAAGACCCTTAGTGTTCTTGGTCAAGAGGTATGTTTTCCTTTAGTTATTTTATAGTCTTGGTCATATAATGTTACAAAAGCAAGGGAATCATTTTCCTCCTTATGTAGAACTGTTTTAGATCCTAGAGAGAGTCTGGTTGTTATCCTATCAGTTTCTACTACCACGTATGAACCATTCCATGAATTAAATATTCTGTAGTTGCTATCATATCCAGTATCATGTCAAAATGTCACATACATTTGATCCCATGGATTTTGAGTTATATTATAAAGTGACCATTGAGGATTATCCAATATACATCATCGACCAGATCATGAAGGTTCTCATAGGTCTGTTTTCCCTCTTGCATAGGTTGTATGGTAGCATGGAAATTTGAAGGACAAGAAATAGGAGTGGTATGATTACATACAAGCTCAGTAGCCATAATTGTTATTATACTGTGTTTCTACAGGAAAGGAAGGTGAACTCCAGGATATGTTCTTTTATGGGGGAAGATTGTAAGAACCCTTTTATTTCACTTAGGTATGAATCCATTAAATAATGGTATAATTTTTTTGGAAAAATTTTGTATTATTAATGAGTCATTGAAGATCTTTATGTTGTTCGTGGCTTTTTCTGAACCCAGAACCTAGATTGATTGGGAAAAAGGCTTGCAAAATATTTATAGTAAATTGTGTGGGAATGCCGAAAGGTTAAATAAAATCTTGTAGTTGGCATGTCTTTTGATAGATCCATACTACAAAGTTGTTGCGCGGTTTCCCTAACCATATGACCTAACCATGCGATTAATAATTTTCCCTAGGTACCCTATCATGGATTGCACACGGTTTGAAAAATACAGTCGAAAAACTAGGGAAATTATATTTTCTATGTAAAATGATAATTTCTCCCTTAATGATATCATTAATCCGCTTCCTTCCTTCTAATCTACGTTTATATGGGATTGCACTATTTATCTTCACTTTTGGAGATCATTAATGGAATAATCGAGGGATTATATGATCTCCTTCGCACGAGATTCAACCATGAATTTGTTCATCATTTTGGATGTGAAATGGTATGTACTTGAATCCTTTTTACCCATTCTTCCCCTCTATTTTACACATCCTAGTAATAGAGGTGTGATAATTTTTCATTATTCTCATATCAACTATATTATAATCATAATTACAGGCTGATATTAAAGGTGATGGATCATAAAACCCTTTGTTAGGTGGTCTATAACTCCCCCCCCCCCCCCCCCGAGATCATTGATTTTCTGAATTTTCATAGGGGCTCAGCAATTTCAGTGGGGGATCATTATTAAATTTATATGTCATGATTATATTCGTTAGAATAAAATAGTTATGCTCATTCCATATATGTTATTAGTTATTTGTGGTTATGACCACAATGACCAACATCCCATGTAGGGTGATGTTCCATAGTTGTTGTTTTTTTGACACTTTGGAGCCATCATTCGGATGTGGTTGATCTTGAACACATTAATTGTAGGATTCCATAACATAAGTGCATACTATTTCATGTAATATAGAATGGAATGTACCATGTCCCTTCCCCATAACCAGAATAATGTATGTAAATCAGATTTATAATTTAACGTGAATGGGAAATATCCATGTATAAAGTGTATATGACTTGACTAGATTAAATTTGAATGATTAATAGGTTTCATATATCTATCACCCCTAAAAACATTAATAGAAGGTGGTATAATGAACCAAAATTAGTGAATATTACTTAAATGGACTTCTTGATTAATTATGTCTTGATTAAAAGGTTGCTTCTACTTGAACATATCACACTAATGAAATGAATGTCTTGATGAAAATAAAATATCACATGACATAAAAATTAAATTGGAGTGTACCGGCTCAAGCTCACATTGGATTTTTATCAGGGAATTCCTCCAGAAATCGGGAACACCATTCTGATTCAAGGATACAACATTCTTAGGTTGATAAACTCCTAGATACTAATCCATGATTTTTCATGGATTACTAATATTTTATTGCAGGATCATTAATGGGGTATTAATGGATCCCTTGGATACACTCATTTAATATATTATTGAAAATTAGGTTCCATTGTTAATGTCCATAGGGCCCAGTCAATGCATAGACCCATTCTAACATGGAATATTACATGGGATTGGTTAGGTATATTATTATGCAATGCCATGAAATATGTTCCTTATATTACACTCATACCATGTGCTAGGAAACAATTTTTATTTACTAACAGACCCTTGAGTTCTTTGTTGGATTTGTTATTACCTTGGAACTACATTATAAAATGTCAGTGTAGGTTGCCTTATCATAATTAGTAACCATCACTATTTTTAACATGTTACTTATTTATAAACATGTAATTATCAATTAATGGACTAGTTATGTTCAGACACCAGGTTAGGGATGAAGTATAATCTTTTATATTTAGTAATAATATACTAATTTACTATTTATGTCAATTCCCCCACACTATTTCATTTCCATTTCACGGGATCAATGTTATAGACACCTTGGAGGTGGCCCACTGAGGATTCTGTCACACCCTCATTAGGCACCATTTGGTACCTGGAGTAGGTTACATGAACATAAGTGTTTATAATTGGAAGCATACTTCTCTGAACACTACATTTATTTCTATTTAGGATGGATCAAGACTGATGATGGGTGAGTCGGATCTTTGGATTCATGGGATAGAATATAGATTTCATTATTACTTTTATCAGTCATCTTATGCTTGTAGTCATGTATCAATGTTTTCTAGTTTTATAGTGACATTTCATATCATAATCAGTTGTTGTAAGTATGTATGTTATTACAGTTATTTTAGTTATTGTTATTGTTGTCTATATTTTATGATGCGCCTTATTTTTACTTATATTGCTTCAACAATTTACCTCATTTTATAACTACACCACACATTTCTAATGAGGTAATAGTGTCCACACGGAGACACCCTAGGCCCTCGCTGCTATTCAGTATCCTCTCGCATTGGGGCTGTTGCGTGAGAGACCATGTGGTCCACCTAGATTGGGGCACCTATTAAGTGGATTCAACATCCAAGATATCACAATAACTATGGGGTGTTGGAAGATAGTTACCACAATTAATATAGTGATAGTTTATTGGATTCCTTTATACAATTATCCCATGATCAAATAATCCTCTATATGTTATGTAACTATATAAGTGGTGAATAGTTCCATTCACCATCAAATTTTGGACGGTTCCTTTTTGGTCGATCAAACCCTATTACATATTATTCTAAAAAATAAATGGCCAATTTGATTTGTTAACTATAGTTACCAAATTTACATGTTCTGTATATTGAAATTCTAATAGGTTTTTTTAATTAGGAATTATATATTTGAATTAGGATTATAGAGAATATGGATATTCAAGAAGGGTTTGAGAAAAAAATAAATTTCCCAACCAGGTATTGAAATCATTTTAAAGGTTTTGGTATTAATCATGAGATTCATTAATATTCAATCAATTAATGTTTTGATATATTCGATTTTAAGATGATATTTTTCATTTTAATGAAAATAAACATATCTAATAGCTAAATACCATGTTGAATGAAAATGTGGGATTCAATTTGTCTGTTTCCATAACCATGGTCTAGGAAGAGTAGAAATAATTGTAAAGGATATTTTTTTGGGAGATTGAATCTTTATAATATTTTTTCAATAAAACATTTTATTAAAACAAAAGAGGAATGTGATTTGAACAAAAATAAATGAATTTTTTACAGGAGATTTTTTTAAAATTATAATCCTTAGAAATCATTAAGACGTATATAATTTTTTAAGCCTTCACATTATTACCATAAAAGGATATATTTTAACTTCATTTTACCATGAGAAAAAATATTTGAGGTTTATGGTCTCATAACATTGACCTTGACGGAAAGAAAACCTAAACCATAAGGGAGAGGTAAATTTAATCTCGAATAAAGATCCCATTTATATTATAAAACATACCGTTATTTAATGCACCTGGATTTATGACTCAGATCATATAAAAATGGTTACTGCTAGGAATAGTGTAAGGGGACATATAATCACTATATATCTCATCAAAATATTAATCAATACACATGCAGTTCATATAAAATACATTTCAATCAGGATCTATCATCTATGAAATGATGTTCGAAAATTATTGTATTATAATAGGAATAAAATGAAATTTGGCATAGATAGAATATAAATAACATTAAAATCTTCATAAAATGAGATGGGATCGCTATATTTATCTATATCATTCATACTAGAGATGAATTTTCATAATTCATCTATCTATAGTATTTTGACAAATTAACATTATAGATAATATGACCAAATATAGAAGTAATGGATTGTCATAAACAAATTTTTTATTCAAACATACAATTGATTTATAGATAGGTATCATATTTTAGGCACCTTTAATTGAATATATCTCTCATGTAGGTAGTGGGTCCTAGATAAATGACCATGGAAAATGAATTTTAATTTCATTATAAGAAGAATAAAATTTTATATAGATAATATTCATGAAACAAGGACAATTTTTTATATTTTATTTTGACAATGAATGGATAATGGCCAAATAGTTTAACATAATGTTGCATGAAAAAGATGAAAAGATGTGAATATTATTACAATAATTTATTGAAAACATACATCATAGGGAGATCATTCAATTTAGTGGACAGTGTCATTTTTACAAAATAATATAAAAAATTAATTTTATATTGGGGCTTCCAACAATGATCTAACCTATATGTTAATATTTTATGACTCATGGAATATTCTAATATGATATTTTTAGGGTCATGCATGGTCATCCACGGTGTCAAGTAGTTTAAAATTCTAAAATTTTGACTAGGTACACTCACATTATCATCAAGTTAATTGAATATCTATTATATAGTTGAATGTATTGAAATAAGGGCTAGGTGTCATGAAATTTAATTTTATTTTAAAAAGAAATAGGTGTGGTGGGTCTTAGGAATATATTTCTATTTTTAATGAGAAAAACAAGGCCCCAACTCACTAGAGAATTATCATGTTACACGAATATTGTAATTGGAAACCCTATTATTTAAAATAATATTTTTAAATGATTCATTTTAATATATCTGATACATCATTGAGTCTATTATGAAAATACATAGAGTGAATGGGATGGCCTTGTAACTAAGAATATTCCATAGATAATGGTTTTATTTTATCTTAAATGGATAAAGAACATTTAAACACATTCCAATTTCTCTTTATATAGATATGTAACATAAGAATTCATGGTGAAATGGTTTCATCATTACATCTGATCATGAGAGGATAAACATTATATGAGAAGTGAAGGTGAATAGGAAATAAATTTACTCATTTTTGCGAGGGGATTACTATTGAGTTCCATGTAAATATAACGACCAAAAAAGGATTTGGATATCATTTAATGATTATATACCATTAAATGAGAGAATTATTATGTAGGTTGTATGAAATTTGTAGTGTAGTTTAGCCTCATACTAATAGGATAGAATGTCAAGATGTTTCATGTAATGAGACATATTCTTAGTGATATGTATTTTAGTGACCTAAACAAAAACTTGTAACAGATCTTTTTTGGATCATAATCACATGTGATTTAATAAAAGCATTTATATTTTCTTAATTAATGAATGGACCCCTCAAGGACAAGTTGGTGATTGGGAATGAAGATAAGGTGAACTTTTATTCTATATTTTTTATTTTAAAATCATTGAAAGGGTGTCAAATATTATATTTAAGAATAAAAAAATATCCTAAAATTGTATGAATAATTAGTCATAGTACTTTATAGGGTAATTTCGTTACATAGTACTAACAGAAAAAGAGGAAAATTTAATTAGATGAATCATTTAAGGTTTTCTTACACCCATGAAATTGTAGGGTTTGAAATAATTTTTTCATAAATTCATATTCCTAGGGATATCATAATTAAATGTTTTACAAGCTGACCATCCACCTTGTATATATAGTAAAACAAAGAATATTTAATTAAATATAATGATAAAAACCAAGGGGATAAGTGAATTCCTAGTTTTAGGTCATGGAGGACTGGCCCTTCAAAATAACATAAGGTCATATTGGATGGATCAAGGACACAATGGAGTTTCACATAATGTAAATGGGACATAATTACATGTAATTTATTGTCATTAGACCATGATTTATTTTCCTATAATTAAAAAAAGGCATCCCAAATTGTGATTGTAAAAGCAAATCACTAGTTTCTCTATGCTCAAATGATTCCATAACAGTGCAGGATACAAGATTTAGCATGGAAAATAATTTGAACCACACATTGATGGATGATTATTGAATCATGAAACAAGTATGAGAAGTGTGTCTTGAAACAAGGATGAGTAGTGTATCATGGAATAAAATTTACTAATAATCTTTCCCCTTTCTTACACAGTGATGAAGGAGACTACGAATCAAAATAATGGCTTGATAATATTGATGTGAACTTCAGATTCATGATAATTATTCATGAATCTATGTTTTGATTTTTAATTTGTGATCTCAAGGAAATGGGAAGGAGGTTTTAGGAATTAATTCCAAAATTTATGCAGAATGGGGTCATACCTATAATTCTATTATGAAAATAATCAACCAGTAGTTTTATCATATGTAGTTTTAAGGGGAATGCAGATGAGAGTTTCTACCCATACAGAATTGGGAGTGTTAAATTAATGAATATTCCATCTATTTTTATGATTTAGTGATTTTATAACTGGATCTAGTAACCCGTGGCTACATAATGAGTATGAGGTTTTAGTTAATATTGAGCGATGATATGTGGTTTATGTCGGTTCTCATGTCCCATCTGACCATTTTGTAGGAAGTGGGAAACACATATTTGTGTGAGGCATGGCATATATGAATGAATAGGAATGGGTTTAGCATCAATTTGTATTTATATTTTCTAAGGTATACCTTTTATCAAGAAAAGGAAACAAAAAAGTAATCATTTTCATCAGGACTAGTATTGTGGAATTATATTGATAAAAATATATTTTCCTAAAAGTGCTTGTAGACTCACTATAACATTACTATTTATTTAGTAGATCCCGTGATTTTTAATCTTTGTATATTTTCTAGATATCCAATTCATTTTTGTGAAATAAATTTAGAGGGAAAAATGATTAATCAACTCCCACCAATGGTTTTTATGTTTACAACAATGTTTCAATGGGTGGCGGTTCTTATAGTTAGTCGAAGGGAGTAGTTGTTGTGGCTAGAAATAATGGGAGGGAGCTGAGAGTGGAAGTCTTTATTTGGTGAAGTATTACAAGAATGAATCTGAAGAAGATCAAAAATAATGGTTGATGTATGATTATTAATTTGAATTTTTTATCGTACTATATTTCGTTAAAATAGTTTCTACTCAACAATTTATAATTTCAATGTTAGATTATGTTGTGTTCCTATATTGGGAGCATATGCATGTTATTTTCAGATTATTCGACAACATTTTAAATGATGTCCAAACATGGTTTCAAATGTTCTCTATGTCATGTGAAAATACCGAACCTCAAGGTGGAGTGGGACTTCTTGGTTATTGATGTTGATATCATCAACATGATTTTTTCCATGGAGTGGATGATAATAATTATGAACTAAATAGATTTTTATATCCATCGAATTTTGTTTTTATGTACTAATTTAATCACTATTTTCATTAAAGGTGAGTGGAAATCTAGATATAGAAGTTCCATGCATGTTTTTCCTTATCATGGGGGGATCTCATGTTAGTTTTCGGAAATGTTGGTAGATATATTTTACCTTTTTTGAGTATTCTACTTCTTAAAGATTCCATTAATACCAAAATTTGTTCCCAAAAATGATTGTAGTTTATACTATATAGAGATGTGGACATTGTTATGTACCTACTAGAATGTACAATTCCCATTTCTAAGACATTTTATTGAATAGTGCATTATATTTTTTTGGAATTTATGTTTAAAATTTTTTATGTAATGGCTAAGGGGATTATTCTTCCTAGAATATCCCCAAATTATTCACCTATCCTATATTCTATCATGGATATAGGGGGCCCCAAAATTTTTGTTGTTGAATGATAAACTAGGAAATAATCATGGAAAAATACCTTTTAATGGATTTATTATCTATTTCACGTATATAAAGGGTCTCATTGGTTTTAAAATATTGACCTTCATTCATGGTACCAAGAGTTGATAGTTAAATAAGATAATATACCTGAGATTGTGTTTGGGATATAGTATTGGAATATTTGGATTCAAAATATTCATTCTTTTCTTAGTAACACTAGTGTTTTATTTATTGCATTGATGAATTAGATCATTCATCAATTCCTGGACTCATCGGTTTTTTTGTAAATGGAAGATATTTATGTATACATTATGTAATTATATGAGAACATAGAACACTGTTATATTATTCTTAGTTCATGAAGGTAAAATAATTGTATCAGTATATTATCAAATTTTACTTTTGGATTAAGATTTAATTTTTTTGGGGAATATTATAACTAAGAGTTGTTTCTCAATGGATCTTGAAATGGTACATGTGGTCATATCATGGTAATCATTAGGGAATGTATGTGATATTCTATGATTTTTAGTTTTTAACTATTATAGGAGGATCGTATTTTGATTATACTATATTTCATCTCTGATTAAATCATTAACACATAATGTCGTATTATTTAGCTGAATGAAAAAAATTACTAGATCAATTGGGGAAATGAATGTTAGGTTGATTTTGGATTTATTTTAATTTCCATCATAATCATGTTCTTGATATGATTTTTTTATCAATGCAACTACTATTGGTTTTGGGATTATTTTAATGAATGGTAAATATTGGGTGTCCATTGGCAGTAAGTAGTTACACTCCCTTGAGAACAAATACCATACCCATGATACTTAGTTTGTAGTGGTTATTTACATTCTCATAACATGGAGTCATTTCCTTTTTGGGGATCACATTATTGTAAATTATTATCATATGATCAGGAGGAATATTTTCTGGGAAGGGTATTTGAGGATGAGATAGATATGATGGGTTTTGTATATTTATACTATTGATTTGTTTATATTCTATACTCCTGAAAATAGGAATGTGGTTTTTGATGAGTTTAATAGGAAATTACAAATAATATATGTGAAGTAATTAGTATATTAGTGTTATATCATTATATTATTTTCAAAAAAGGTCATGGGAGTGGAATAATCTAGTTGGAGGGTGTTCTTGGATTTGAAAAGGCTAACTCATCATTTGATGAGTAGGTTTATCTTGATTATGTACCTAAAAACATGTATTGTCACATTAGTAAAATACCGAATTGTGGAATGACTTCAGGTGAAATGTATCAAACACTCAAAAAATCAATATGAGTTAAAATATGGTTAATTGTTACAATTTATCTAAGGTTATATTTATTAGTCATTAGAAACTGTTCTTATAGTTTTTTAAACCCAATTTATAAATATATGTGTCATGAATTAATGAATATGTATTGGTGCCCAAAAATGTGTTGACCAATTTTTGATTTTCTCTTTTGATGTCTTAAAAGTAATTGAATTAATGTTGTGCACATTAGGAATACTATATTGGTACATAACATTCCCATTTCTATATTGAAGTTTCATGATACTTCTGTGGACATCATCTTTACATTAAGATGTATTCTATATCAGAAATATGACTTGTGGTTGATTGATGAAATCATTAAATCATTACACATCCTACCTTTTAATTTTACCATGAATGTGTAACACCATAGTTAATTGTATGTATTAGAATTTTTTAATGGTGTTCCATATTATATTATTTCTTATAGGAACCCTTGTTTAAAATAAATGTTTTGGAAATCCTCACAAATGTCGATTGGTTCCATCTTTTAATTGATATTTTCTTTTTGTCCCTAAGCTGATGGACATACATATAGATATCTCCAAGTACATGAGGATATTATATAGGGAATATGTTATTGATTTATAGGGATATTGGTAACATCATTTTTTCCAAGATATAATTAACAATATCAATATTAATAATTAATTTATTAAAATACATTTCATTCATTTTTTGTATAGGAGGCCATATAGATCTCCATCATGTTGGTTAGAGTAGGGGGAGAAGTATATAGTTAGACAACATATATTTCTAGAAATGATAGAAAATGTATATTTGATCATCATTATAATGATATCATGCAATTTTTTAAAAAATCATATACACATAATCATCATCAACCACTAGAGTTTGAGGATGGAGATTGGATTTCTCTCAGAGTTCCACCATGATTTGGACACCATCAGTTGGGTAGAGAGGGTATTTTGATTCCATGGTTTGATGGACATGTTGATATTTTAAATCATCTCAAGAAGATGGTGTATCCATTTAAATTACCAAAACATTTGACTTCCATCCATGATATGCTTCATGTTTTACAGCTAATCAAGTATCAATAAAATAATTACAATATGACTAAGTGTGATTATGTTTATAAGGATTCTAAATCAACCTTATTACTTCAACCAATTCATATTATGGATTATTAAAAGATGTTAGTACATGGTAATATAATTTCCATTCTGTTTTTATTATGTTACTATAGACCATATATTCCTGAGATGTGGGAGTGGATAGATGAAGAAGTAGTGGCGTTAATTTTTTTTAGAATCATGATGAATTATTGAGAAAGAAATATTGTATGGTGGGGATAATTGTAACAGTAGGTTTGTTCATGTAATACTTGAAACTTGATTTATATATAGTCTAGTTATGATTGTTTTTATGAATTAATGGATTATGGGTATAAATGTGTCAATTTTTAATGGAGGGTTCCCCATTCTTTTGTAAATTTTCATTTTTTATTCATGATTTTTATTCAAAATATGCAATGTGGAATAACTATATGGAATATTCACACCCAGAACCATTTAGAAAGAGTAATTTCATTACAATTCCAATTCAAATATTCGTATTGATATCATCAATAATTTAATACATGTAACGTGTTAACGTCATAAATTGGCTTATTGGGATGAATTCAACCAGAGGTGGTTGAGATTTTTATCTATTCTAAAAATCAGGGAAATCGGGTTGTGAATGTGATTAACAATGTAAAATTTTTGGGACTATAATATTTTATTACATTTTACATCTTCCATCATCTGAATTTTATATAAATTCATTTCTCTCAAATCTATGGGATATTTCTAGTGATCTGCCTCATTCAATATTTACCTATTTAGTGTTTGATCCCAAGGGAAGATGCCTAACTTATCCCTGGTTAGATTCCTTATTATTTTTTGTAATTATATGGGCCCAAAAGTATATCTGGATGAGTTTTTTGGATTAGGGTGTGATGGGTTTTGGATTTATATTTATCCTTTACTTATTACATTAAGTATTTTCTTCTAAATGAATATCTTTTTAGTTACAATCTTATTTGTTAAAAGAGATTACATTGGATCTATTCATGTGATTTTTATACATAAAAGATGTTATAATTCATCAATTTCATTATTTTCTTGTAAATTACTCTTATATATTCATTTGAGGTTATTTATTTGACATTGTAAAGGAATTTTTAGATATCATAAATATTATCAAATTTCTTTTATTAAAATAAACTCATGCAATGTGTGTGATTAAATAAACTTAATGGTGCTTTTGGATTTGAAATGGGTCTTCTATATTTTATGTGGAATTAATTTGATTTGAATATCTTTTTACCAAATATGGGTATTTAATTAAATGGGTTTTTTATAATTTTGAATATTTAGAATACATGGGTGTATTAGGAATAGACTTTTAAAACTATGCGTTCATAATTACACATTACGGTTATGTCACTATGGCGTGATTAATTGGAATATAGGGTATATGGATCAGTTCTTCTATATGAAATGATTTTGGGCTTTTAATTCATGTCTATCACATATACCAATAGGGTATATCCCAAATTAAATACTTGGTCATTTATGATTTTTGTATCCCATGCTAGTATATTTCATTGATATATTATGACATTTTAATCTTATGGACCATCAATAGATCCATAATTTTTCTTTTCAAACATGAAATATTCCTCGATTTGGTGAATATGTTTTGGTTTTATTATAACTAATGGTTTTTTCTAAATGGATATATTTAATATTTTTTTGTAAAATATATATTTTTAAATGCCACTATAAAAGAATTCTTAATTTTAGAACATTTATAGATTCATTTTTTATATCATAGTTGGATTTTTTCTCACACCCTAAATTTTCCAATATTTAGTTATTGATATTCTTTATAGGACTGATGTAAAGGAATGGGGATTGTGTTGTATTCTAGTTTCTCATACTGACCACTTTTACCATAGTGGAATGGTTTTGTGGAATGAAATGCTGACATAGAAAATTGGTTTTACAACTCATTATATCAAACCAAACATTTGAATAATATTTGTTTCATGAATTTGTGTATTATTTTATACTTAAAGCAACTATATCCTTTAATTAATATGTGATTATAATTAAAATGAGATCATAGGAGTCCAACTGTCATATAATTGTTGGTCAATATGACCATTATAAACTATAATCATAACATTTGTATTATTGTTTTTAAATACAAGTTACCGTGGTTCATTAATAAAGAAAGAGGAGTTTACAAAATTATCTAGTAGACTCGGGCCATATGAATCCCATCAGTTATGAGATTGGGATAGAGGTTGCGTCACTAGGATTTGCTTTGTACCATGCCCAAGATAGGCTTCAACATGTGATGCTTGAACAGAATCCCCTATGGGAGAAGTTCAAGATGATAAAAATCACCACTCGAGAAATGTGGTATGAGCCGACCAAAGATTCATTAACCATAACACACCTTACACTTAGATTTTATTCAACTATTATAAGCGGCTATGTTAACAGGCCTTATTAATTTTGTATAATATTTTATCTTAAATAAAATAGTTATTTCTTATTGTTTTAAAATTTTATGAATCTCAAATGGACAAATAACTATAAGATGAATTTATATATGTTCAATATTATTAATGAATATTTGAAAGAATTTATTTTAAAATAAATTTTTTTCTTTAAATTATTTATAATGTGAAATTATTTTCAAAAAATAGTCTTTTATACTTTTGATCACTATGAAATTTAGAGTCTAATAAGATCAACATAATTATTTAGTGAATAGTAAATTATGAATTGTAATATTACGCTTATGAGTAGTAATGAGACCAATTGAATAGTAACCTCACATAATAATGTATATATATAATTTAGGCATCATGATTATGTAATGTGATATAATGGCATTAATAAAAAATTGTTTCAGAAATTATTAGTAAAGTATTAGTATTCTTTTTTGGGTAAATAATGTTTTTAATAAAAAATTTAATATCAAATAATTAGAAAATTATTATTAGAAAATTGAGTTAATTTTTGAATTCAGAGTATCGATATTATGTTTGGGTGAATTTATGATATTTTTTTGAAATGTTTTGTTTTTCGGTGAATAGTAAAAATACACTTTTGAGTTTTCACGTGTATATTGACATAATTAATGATGTAATCATGATGTAGTAATTATTTTTTACTTTTATAAGTTAATATATTTTATGATGTGTCCCAATTGTCCAATACCAACTGTTATACCATGGGAAAGCCAATGGTTTTACAAATACCTTCGATGAGGTGTCCCTTGGAAATTAATAAAATATTCCATCACTTTTTCTAAAAATACCAACTCATTTCTCCATTAATTTCACTATGAATACATAATTAATGAAGATATGTTCATTTTACCTCCCATGTATTCCTCCCAAGGTCCCAATAATCGTGCTTTTGATTTCACTCTTCAATGTAAGGGAACCTTTCACCCTTTTTTCAGTCATGAATTTTTTTTATGTTATGTCTTATAGTTTCCATTATATTTTTTGGGGGTATGTAACTATTTATCCTTTTTTTAAATTTTATGTCCAAATTTTTAGATTCCATTCCCATTTCGTCAACTAATTTTTTGAATTTTTAGGTGACGATGTTAGG
The DNA here is from genome assembly GCA_963277665.1 of Viscum album. Lineage (NCBI taxonomy): Eukaryota > Viridiplantae > Streptophyta > Magnoliopsida > Santalales > Viscaceae > Viscum > Viscum album. The sequence goes on from OY728152.1 coordinate 1,016,670,859, forward strand.
CTGCTGAATTTTCGTAAAAGAAATCACATCTTATCTTTTAATTCAAATTTCCTTTTTTATGCGGTATATCATTAAAATATCCATTCCATGATCTATTTTAAATTTTATTATGTCCCTGTACTATATTTGGAGTTATATATGATTGGGAAACTACATTCCTATATATTTTTATATGTTTTATAAAACAATGATATATAGTTGTTATGCCGGAGAATTTGGGTCTCAAAATCTCCCACATTTACTCATAAAATTATCCTGTCATATTTATGTGAATACATGAATATGTTTTAATTTCCATAGGTTTTAATAAATTCATAAATATTATCTATTTTATTCTTTAATTTACAAACATATAATCCTCACTCCCTTTCAAAGGGAAACAAATGACATAATGTATTTATTTTTATGCAGTTTCTAAACGTCACAGTTTTGACATGAAACCCATTTATATTAATCTATTTGGGTTTTTTTTGAAATGTTTGATTATGTTCTATGTGGATCAAATAAAAATAAATACATATTAATGGTGTCCTTGGATATCAGTCTTATGTATTTGGTAATTAATTTAATCAATTGAGATGACATGTTTGATGATAACTTGGTGGACAACGATGGTAATTTTTATGAAACGTTGGGGATAGACCATAGTGATATGTTTATGAATGTATAAATTAAATGTTTCGGAAACATTTTTTAGTTATGATTCATGTTATTATTGTGATTATATGCCTCTTTATCATCTCATTATGATATCCCTCATGTTTATTTGATTACCCTAAAGTTCACATGTAAACAGTTTAACTTGTTTTCCTTACTGGGCCATCTTCTAACCCATTTCTATGATGTATCTATCCAAGTTAGGAGATTCAGTAATTTTACATAGGACTAACCTTTGGTAAAACCTTTCATGTTTATTATATTAATGTTTTATGTTTTCATGTATTATGTTCTTGATTTCCAAGACAATATACATTAAATGTCCAATGTATGCAAAATGGAATGGAAAGTTATGTTAAAAGAGGTGACACGACCTAGTTTATATCACATGATAGTTTAGTTATTTATGAAAATTAGGTTATGAAAAAATTATTAAAAACCCTATAAAAATGTTTAAATATAAGAAACCCATCATGGTAGTTTGGTGAAATATTATGTAAGTGGTTAACGTACCAATAAATCCATGTCGGGATATGAACAAGTGGATGTGTTTCTAGAATAGATGTATCTCGAAGTGGAAAATCAAAAAAAAAGTGTTTCTGGAATAACATGAGCTATCCCGATACACCAAAATGGTCGTTTATGCACTCCTAGTTTGATATTCCTAGTTGATATGTTTGGTTAAGCATACTCATTTTATGAATAAATAAGATGGATTTATATAGAAATGTAATTTTTGTTACATAATGAAATATTTAAGCATAATGTTTTATGACATAAAAATCCTTTATAGATTAAAGATTCATAAATAAAATATGTTTCTAAATAGGGATTTATTCTTTTATAAAGTTTTTGGCAATAGGAAGAACTATGAAAATCATGACTACAATGAAAAATGCACTAACAGACCTCCTATTGAAGCCGGAATGGAAACAATCATGAGAATGATGAAACAACTGACTCATGTTATGGGAATTAACATGATTCAAGCTATGAGACTGATTTCTCCATGAAGGGAACAAAATTATGTTGAGTTTTTTATGCATTAATGACCAAAAACCTTCATTGTATATACCAACCCATTGATTGCTGAACAATTGATAATATATTTCAAGAATACATTTTATGTATTCCACTATTCAGAACAATAGTAGGTCTCCTTGGCTATTTACCCCTTAGAAGGAGAAGATGATTAGTGTTGGGAACTGGTTAAATACATGAGTTCAAGAGTTATGGTTGAATATATAGAGTGTTATGAGTTCAAAGGGGTCTTCTTCTTTCTGTATTTCCCTTTTTCTATGAGATAAAGTAAGGATATGGTGTTTTTCAAGCTGTAGTAGACGGAAAATGAGTCTGTTGGAAGATACAAGATGAACATCACGAGATTTTCCCATTACACCCCAAGCCTTGTCGTGGATTCCAATGGGAATTATGATAGATTATATGGTGTATTAATACCTCGTCTATGAAAAAATCTCTCCAAGTAAGTCTGAAATCTATAAGGAGATATTGCAGAATGCAAGGAAAGTCTAACTGGAGATTGGTGAGACGTTTTGGTTTTATAAATAAAATCACAAGAAGAGATCAATGGAGAAATGATTTGGGATGACCATTGATTAGGGAAGTAGATTCAAGAAAGTGAAATCTCCGACGTGCATTAAAATTTGTAAGATGAATTAGGGGAACTGCCTACACGGGAGTGGGAATTTCAATAAGTGTGGAAGGCATATTGTGCAGAATTGTGGTAGTGTTGTAATGTCTCATCTTCCCAACACGAATGAAAAGGGAAAGATGGTGAAGGCCCTATCTGATGTCCAATTATATAAGTTTGGAAATCTTGGTAACATTTACAATCACTGTCAAAATCTGATAGAATGGAAGTGGAATCACCATCTGCCTCAACAATGGTAAGGGAAAAAGGTCATAATTTTTCAATCACTACAGTAGAAGCTGAAGCAAAAATTATTTGGTGGCATGTACTTTTATTGTTCTCTAAAATCTAGCAATAAATTGTTTTATTATTTACTTATAAATACCTTTATTTCCTCCATGATTACAAATAATTTAATATCAACCCATAAATTGTGAAATGCAGATTTATCCATCATGACACTTGGTGAGATTATCCAAGAGTTGATAGTGTTTACAAAAAATAATATATACATTAGTGAGAAAAATCTTATCTCAAATATACTAATCAATCCCATGATGTTATTCAACATTATACTATGGATGGACTATCTCTCAATGTATTATGCCATGATAAAATGTAGATGTAAGGAAATATTAGTAGTCTTTTAAGGATAACCTATGGTTATCTTCCAAGGAGAGATATCTGAACCTGATATTTTTCTTGAGGAACCTCCTATATCATTATTTATGGAGTTGATTGACGAAGAAGATGATGGATTTGAGAGTATAAATATATAGAATTTCCCCAACATCTAGGAATACATTGATGTATTTCCAATGGAGTAACCTACAACTCCCCCAGAAAGTGAGATAGAGTTCACCATAGAACTCATAGATAGATATCATCTGATATCAATGACCGCATATAGGACAGAAAATATAGAGCTTGAATAATTAAAAAATCAACTCCAAGATATTTTGGATAAGGGGTTTATCATACCATGTGTGTCTCTTTTGGGGGAACGTATTCTAATTGAGAAGAGGAAGGATGGATCAATGCAGTTATGTTTTGATTAATGTGAGTATAACATGATAAAATTGAAGAGAAAATGCCATCTTGCATGAATTGATGACTTATTGACTTATTTGACGTACATTGCGGGGATCAATTCTTCTCTAATATTGATATACGTTCTGGTTAACATAAATTGTGTGTGAAGAAAGAATACATTCAAGGTCTCCCTTTTGATAAAGATATGGGTGTTATGAGTCTCTTGTGATCCCATTAGGATTGAAAAATGCACAAACTATTTTTATGTAGTTGATGAATAAAGTATTTAAAGGATACCTTGATAAAATTGTGGTAGTTTTTATTGATGATATTATGTTATTTTGAAAAATTCGCGAGGAGTATGTGTCAGGACCCATACCCCAGTGGCCGTACCGTGACTACCCCATGCCCACCTTCCATAGGCTAGGGGCTGGTGACTAGCACTAGAAAGGTGTTTCCCTATAATGGGAAGGAATTGAATTTAATCCTGTACAAACACACAATCCATGAACATAAAAATAAGCAACCACGAAATAAACTTCTATAGTAAAAATTTTATTGAATGAAAAGGGGTCAGAATACAAGGCAAACTGGAATGTACATGTACAACTAAATGAGAAAAACAGCTTTTGGAATGTCCACCAATGATCCTACCGAAAGTGTAGGTAAAACTCATGATCAGTAGTCAATAGGTCACGTCACATCAAATTTTCCACCTCTGAGCACCATCCTGTCCTAGATCCCTCAGTCTCGATCAGTATTTTCTGTTATCTGTACAAGACATAACAAGGTGCGGGCAAAGCTCCTGCAGGTGTTAGTAAAAAAATAGTCAGTAGGGACACTGAGACCCCTCGAAGGACTCCCAAAGTTTCACATATGAATAACCACAAATAATAACTTCATTAACATATCCAGATGCATTCATTAACCTTACATATGTATATGACCATACATATACCTATGTTATCGAGATACTCATCTCATTCAGGTTGAAACTTAAGGCTACAGGTTTTATGCCATTTTCAAAACTAATTGACGAATGAAGAATACCAGAAGGGTAACACCATGAAGGTAAAAAAAATTATGAGTACCACAAAGGTTACACCAACAAGATAACTCTATGAAGGTAAATGTACCTTCATGGTAATACCATGAAGTTTACACCATGAAGATAAAAGTACTACAACAGTAAAGACTCATCTCACAATAGGTATGTAACATATGTTTAAAAGTTTTGATGATCAGAAGATAGTCTATATCATCATATTCTATCTAGATTCTATGATGATGAACCAAACAGGATCAATATGCGCTGACCCACACAGTTGTGTTCTGACCCACAAAAGATCTGAACCACACATGATCAGTATGTGTGGACCAACACAGGATCACTGATCACTGACCCACACAAGATTGATTGGTAATAACCCACACAACATCACTATTCAATCATTACTCCATAGCCAACCACAAGGATCCTGCATTAAGTATGCTTGATTGTGGGAAGATCCACTTCTGAATCCATTAGTCATACCTCAACAACAATTAAGTTCCACAAAGAAGTATCCCATAATACTGCCATGTCATAATGGTTCCATCCCATCAGATGGCACATCAATCAGATGCTCGGTCTGTGATTTATAGGCATTTTAGTACTGAGGGCCCAGTTGTATTCGGTTTCGATCCAACCATTATGTACCCTAACATTCTTCAATACTCTTGTGGATTATACCAAATTTATCATATCTCACCAAGGATCGCTTCTTCATAGAAGTTTCATCAAACGGATGTCCAGATTTCATGTTATGGTCTTCTAGGTGAAATTGGGCCTAGAAGGGTCCATGGATGATCTGAACCGGGCGGATCAACCCGGCCCGATCTAGTCCATCTCAAACCAGCCTAGGCCGGCCCGGTGGGGCTGGACCATGGCCGGCGTGGAATTTTGGGCCGCGAACCGGCATGTCCAGCCTGGGTAGCGTGTCTGGCTAAGCTGGCACGGACCAGCCCACAGAGGGGTGCTTCCCACGGGGCACATGCGGCCCCTCTTTCAAAGGGCGCGGATCGCCTGGCTCACGCTACCCAGCCTACGAAGGGGCGCGAACCACTTGGGATCACGCTAGAAGCACAAAATGGGGTAATGCTTTCCCCTATACTCATGATCTACTATGTCATTCGTTTAATGGAGTGGTGGCACCACAGGACCCGTAGGAGGTAGGTCCCTCCTCCTCTATAGCATCCAGGCACAACCACCCCTAGTAGTGTGTGACGATACGCCGCTCAACCTCCGCCTTTCATGGTGGGACTGAGCCAACTATCGTCTTCACCGATCATGGATACAACCGTGACCTTATCCTCTGGTGGCACACGACAGAGCACCACCAACTCTTCTGCGGGTCACAGGGTGAGCTCTGTTGGACCGACATTCTATCCTAAGTTACTAATGACATACCTAGGACACTCTATTTGTTGCTTGAAAATCCATTCCTGGTTTCGTCCATCCAATGTAAAAGTCCCAGAGGAACACATTGATCAAAAATGTAGCGGAGGGTCTGAGCATGTTCGTTTGGGCCGCACAATCTGTGTTAGCTTTATAAGATGAGGGAAGAATAGGAATAAAAAATCTCTTGGAATTAAAAACAGAAAAATCAGTAACTCAAGATTGTTGTAGAATTTCAGCATTTGTGGAGTAGTCGACATTTTTTGTCCCAACAAAAACCACCAACTATGATGATAAATCGTCATTCTTAGGTTCGTGATTCAGTGGCGTTCGTCACCACTCTATTGATCCAGTCCCATCCTCCATGTGGTTGGTTTCGTGGTAATTTTCTAGAGCTTCATTACTTGGTGAAGCTATGCCAATACTCCTCCCCGCGATCCATATTATTATGAGTGGGGGGGGGGATTAGTAACACACAAGTAATTAACGGGGATCAATTAATTAAATGTACTTCATAATTCCAATAGTGTTTTTACAATGAATTGAGGAGCCAATCTATTTAGTGTCTTGACACATCGTTGGTCTCGCTACGCTTCATGTCTCTTGGAGGAAAAAGAAAAATAAAAATTACATAACATAACAAGTTATTTTATTAAATTTTATTTCCATTGTCCGCAAAATTATCTTTTTCACCCACCCTACCATCGTTAATGTGAATCATCCCTTAACATAATCTTAGCATGGTGGGCTCAACGGTGCACTAACATTTTTTTATCCAAGCTGTGGTTCAAAAGTATGAAAACACAGCTCGCGCGTTTACTGAACGTACCTTAAAAAAAGTTGACAAATTCATTTTGGACATAAAGGGCCTCAGAATCACACACTGTAAATTTTTTTAAACTTTTAATAATTCCACATAATTATTAAAATTAAATAGAAAATCTTGGGTCTTTACATTCTCCCCACAATATGGCATTTCGTCCCTAAAAGACACAATATTGATTAACGAAAAAATTGGGGTTCGGAGTGAGAATTTGAGCCTCCAACACCCATGTAATCTCTAGGAGGTTCTCATGATACCATTGAACATGTACAAGAGTTATCGATAATTCACGAATGACCCGCTCCTATCGATACTAAATCTCCACTGAAACCAGTGTAAACATCGCCCCATCATCAATGTTATGCTCGCTATTGTCGATGACGTGAGATGGGTCATGCACGTATCTCATCAGCTGGGTTACATGGAAGATGTGGTACACCCTCTCCATCAAGGGTGTTAGTACCATGTAGTATGCCACCTCTCAAATCATCTGATGTTTCTGAAATGTTCTGGTAAACCATGTTGAGGGTTTTATTCCTCAGAAAAATATCAGTAGTCCCCGTCAAGGGGAGACTCGCAAGAATACGTGGTCCCCCTCCTGAAACTCCATCGGTCTATGACTCATGTCATCATAAGAATTTTTTCTACTCTATGTAGATTTTATGTGTTCCTGGATGATCTGCACCATCCCAGTGGTAGCTCATACCAACTCTGGACCCATAATTGTTGACTCCAATAGGTTTGTCCAGAATAGAGGTGATCTTCATGGTCGATCATACAAGGCCTCAAACAGTGCCATACCAATGGTGGAATGATTGTTATTGTTGTATGCAAACTCCAAAAGTGCATGTGTACCATCCAATTGTGTCAAAAATCTTGGACAAAAGACTGAATCATGTCCTTGAGTTTTTGTGTGGGCTGCTCTGTCTAACTATCCCTAAGTGGATGAAAGGCGGTGCTCAAGCGCAGCTGAGTCCCGAACACCTCATGTAATCCTTTCCATAACCAGGATTTATAACGCGTATCATGGTCCTAGATGATCGTCGATGGTACCCCAGGAATTCATAACATATCTAGTATGTAGAGGCGTCCCAAGACCTCAACTAATCCCTTCTCTCGGATGGGTACAAAGTGGGCCGACTTGGTGAGTTGGTCAACGATCACCTAGATGAAATCATATCCCATATACATACATGGAATCCTTGTTACAATGTCTATGGAGATAAAAATCCCACACCCACATCGGTACCTCTAGTGGTTGCGCTAAGCCTGCTAGAACCTAATTCTCAACCTTCACATAGTGACAAGTGAGGCATCATGTAACAAATTCTGCCACTACTTCCTTCATCCCTGGCCACCTAGGCTGATGCCAGAGGTCCGGGTACATATTCGCCACACCAAGATGTACTTCCAGACGTTATGTATGGAACTCCATCAACACCTCCTCCCGCAAAATCATTGGTACCATGGTGTATCCTCTGAAGCGGATGACATGCTCCCCACCATAAAAAAATCCACCAGGTTCATGTCATGAGGATATATGAACATTTCGATCCTCGCATTCAATGTCCTCATCCTATTCCTCCCGGACTCGCTGATGAAGTGGGGGAGTGACATTCATAGACTAGAGAAAGGTTTCTCCATCTCTATCCATAAAGGATATATGCAATGCATCTAGCTGCAATGTCGCCTCACATAGAAAATGTAAACCAGATCTCATGTTGAGTGCCTCTACCACTACATTCCGCTTCCCAGGAGTGTAGACTATCTCAAATTCAAAGTCTTGAAGTAACTATAGCCAACATAGATGACTTAGGTTGAGGTCATTCTATGATAATATATTCCTGAGACACTTTTGATCAGAGTATACTACAAAATGTTCACCCATCAAGTTGTGTCACCACATATTCGAGGCGAATACCACTACTGATAACTCCAGGTCATACGTAGCACAGTTCTGCACATTTGTCTCAACTGTTGTGAACCATAAGTGATTAATGCTCTATCATGTATTTGGAAACATCTATGTTTTTTACCTGTTGTGTCGCAATATACTACATAACCAACACCCTCTTTAGGTAGCCTCATGATCAGGGCACTTGTTAGTGTCTTTCATAGATCTTGAAAACAATGATAGAATCTCTCCATCCATACAAAGGGTTTCCCCTTCTCCATAAACAATGACAAGGTTGCTGAAAATCTGGAAATTTTGCGTATGAATCTCATGTATTACGCATCTAACCCAAGAGAACTCTGCACTTCTGTCACACTCCAAGGTGGCTCTTAAGCAAGGAAAACCTATATCTTCGCAGTATGCACTAAAACTACCACATTTAAGATAACTATTCCTAGAATGTGGACCTCTTATATCCATAACTGGAACATCAAGAGTTACCATAAATATGGTGCTCTCAGAGCACATCCAGTACTATTTACAGATGATATGTAAGCTCCTCCTCTATAGCTGAGTACACATTGATTTCATCGATGATGACCACCAAAAAGTGATCGAGTAATAGATGAAAGATCCTTTTCATGAGTCCCATGAACACTATATGGGAATTGGTTACACTGAATAGCATGACTATGAACTCATTGTGGCCATATCGACATCTGAAGGTCATCTTGTGCACATCCTCATCTCGTACCCTTAGTTGATGATAGCCTGATATGAGGTCTATTTTTGAAAACCATTGAGCTCCAATCAACTAATCAAAGGGATTATCAATACTCATATGTGGATATTAGTTCTTCATAATCAACTAGTTTACGCTTTGATAGTCCTCACATTGTTTCAAACTCCCATCTGACTTCTTGGAAAACAAAATCGGGGTTGCCCATGTAGAAACATTGGGCCTTATGAACCCATTCCTCTACAAGTCCTACAGCTATACCAGTAACTCACAAAGCTTCATAGGAGCCATATATTATGATGTTGTAGATATAAGTGTCATACCAGGGTACTGATTTATGTAAAAGTATACCTCTCTATGTGGAGGTAGTCCCCGAACATCATTTGGAAAGACATTGACATACTGGTCCACCACTATCGGATAGCTCAATCTATCAACATCAAATTCTCCAATGGTAAGGCTAGCCAATAGATGTGTGATCGGGAGAAACATCCTCTAAGAATGTCCATCCTATACTGAAAAGGTTATCTTCTCACTGATGAATGTAAAACTGGTCATATCCTTGTAGTCACACCGCACTTTTCAATTAATACAGTCAATCTGAGCATGGACTATTGATACCCAATCCATATCTATGATGATGTTGTAAGGCCTCGAAACCACTACTATAAGATATTAGTTGAAGCTCTTGCCTCCTAGAGTATGCTCACAATACCTGCACCACTGTGTAATAATCTAACACCCTCCTGTAGGAGCCTCTAGTAGTGATGATCGAGCCAACGGCTCCACCATAATCTCTGAGCCCCAAACGAGTACCATGGATATGAGAGAGTGACTGGAACCTATGTATATAAGTACTATAGCTAGATAATAATAGACATAGATCATACCTATAATCATCTCTGAAGTGTCATAGCCATATGCCTCAGCTGCCTAGAGCTGAGCTCATCCCTGCCCACTTACTCATTATGGACAGGGTGGACCACCTAGAGGTGGTTGCAGTAAAACCATGAATCACCACCCACAGCCTATGGCATGACCATCTCTACTACAACATCGGCCTGCTGCTTGCAGACCTTCTCGATCAAATCTCTGCCTCTCCTTATATGGTCCTTCGACTATCTTCTAGTCATCTGTATGACGCATCTAGAAATCAAGATCCATTTGTCTCTGCCCAATGCATGAGTATCACTACCTGCTCCCCATCTATCCCCATCAGTCCCGTGAGCCCCGCACCACTAACCCTGTATCCTAGGGTCATCCACTAGAATATCTAGCCCACATGGGTCCCTATGTCATCCATATACTGTTTACTATAGATGAATTTATTACTTGATTTCTAGTGGTGAATCTCATTGTCGGTGCCTACTCATATAGGTATATCTCCACCAAAAGCATTTTCTTTATCTCCCCTACATGTGACGAAATGTTGAGTGATATCATCGATGTCTTGATCTCACAGTAGAGACCCTGCTAAACATCTAGGGCCTAAAGGAAGGGTCTTGAACTATGTTGGTGGAGTGGTGGGTGAGATTAGTAAACCTCACCGATTACTGGGCCACTGTCATGTTTCCCTTTTGTATTTGTAGAATCTATTGTATTCCAACTGAGCGTAGATTCACTGGGATGAACACTAAATTGAAAAGGCCCCCAAAGACTTCCACGAAGAGGGTTGACTCGTCGTGTATTTACAGTGTCAAACACTACCATCTCACATCATCTCCCTTGATTAGACTGGAATCTAGGATCACCATTTGATAAGCTGTTGTCCCAACAAAGTGAAAAACACTAGCCACTACCACCAACCAGTCCTCATCCGCTTGTGGATATGTCTCTCCATGGAACCTCGGATGACTCTGAAACTGAAACTCATGCAACACGCTCATTCGGGATTCACCCTCTATTGGAGGGGCTAGTGGAATGAGCTACCCAATGGGTAGGGGTGATTCTGGTACACCACCCGAAGGTTCTAACACCGCAAGAGGGCTATGCACCGAGGCCTCATCGCTCGATTGGCCTTCATCATGTACTCTCTCGGGAATAATAGATTGATGTCTACGTAGAAACATCCTGAATGAAAATAGGTGTGCCACAGACAATAAGTTATACATGGTGAGCTATTCAATGAAATCATAAGAAATTTTTTCAAAACACACTCAATCAGTGTTTTCGTATACTGTGTTGGAAACCATAATTCAGGGTCCTGGTGTATGGATACGTCATCCACCACACCAAAAATTGTCTTCTCAACCTAAAAACCACACAAATTACACGTGAAACTATTTCCACATTGAAAAGATCAGATTTCTAGTTATTTAGTTGAATCGACTAATCTGATACCACTTTGTCACGACCAGTCCCCCGGGGCCCGTGCTGTGACTACCCAAAGACCGTCTTCCATAGGCTAGGGGAGGATGACTAGCACCAGAAAGGAATATCCCTATAATGAGAAGACATTATTTTAAACATTTACAATCAAAAAATCAAAAAACACAACAAGAATAAACCACGAAGTAAGATACTGTAGTAAAATATGTACAAAAACAAAAGGGGTCAGAATAAAATCCCAACTAGAAAATACAAGTAAAACTAAAAGAAAAAAATAGATCATATATACTACAACATAAAACCTATCTGAAGGTTAGGTATAGCTCATGATCATTAGTCATTGCATCTTTTCACGTCAAGTGGTCCACCTCTGAGCACGGTCCTATCTTGGCTCCCACATCATCGATCAACATTGTTTGTCATCTGCACAAGACACAATACGGTGCAGGTGTTGCTCATGCATGGGTGAGTACAAAAATACATAGTAGGGACCTCGAGACCCCCTGAAGGTCACCCAGAGCTCCAAAATGTAATAAACACAAAGAAATACCTCATTAAAAAAGCATGATGAATTCATTAACTTTACATAAGTATATTCCCATACATATTCCTATGTTATCAATACAGTCGTCTCATTCACGAGGAAAATTATTTCTACAACTATTTTGGCCATTTTCACAAACTAATCCACAATGGAAGAATACCACACATGGAGCACCACGAAGGTAACATTATGAAGGTAAAAGTACCATGAAGTTAACACAATTAAGATAACATCACTTAGATAAAAGTACAACAAAGTTAATACAACAAAGGTAACAACAAAATGGTAAATGTACCACAAAGGTAAATACTTAGCTCACAACAGTTATTTAACTTAATAACAGAATTATAGATGATTAGTCATAAATGTAGATCATTTATTATGTCGATAGGCTATGTTAATGACCCACAAAGGATTGGTATGCTGATCGTACCACGATTCACTGTTTTATTTCACCCTTATACCAATGTATTAAACTGGTATTGTATTGAAAATCACAGGTATAATAAAATATTTCACTCCATTTTTATTCAATTATTTTGTTTTTAACATTGTTAAAAAGGTAAATGTTACATGTTTTGAAAATTATATCGAAGGAGGAGGTGATTTGGAGAACCCATGATGATGTCCAAGAAAGATGGGTCAATCTGCACATGATCCAAGAACACCAATGGACTCAACCTAATATTTGTACTGAATCGTGAATCCAAATGGGATGAAATTTTGTGGGCCGGTCCACAATTGGATGGGCTACATTTAATATGAAAGAACCGAAGCCCCATTCGGCTTCTACGATTCCCATATTAGCTGATCTCTCCAAGGAATCAAAGCTGGACAAAGTCAAATGCGGTGTTATGTATTTTATCAATATCTAGAGATTTAGTTGTCCAAATGGTGCCGAACATTCGGTGGAGACAAACAAGGTGTGGGGATAAACCTTTTATATTTCCTCCAAAGTGATATAAGGCTGTATGTAGGCCGAAACGCGTGGTACAAGTGGATTGATGAAATATGTGTGCCAAAAACCACCTTCCAATTTTCATATAAAATGTCACCTTGGTCTCCCCATTTTCTAGATCAGCCAGGAGGCATGGTGCTGCCATTTTGGAGTCCCCAAGGAGTCTTCTCAACATCCCAAACAATTCTGGAGGCTATGAGAAGTTCTACTTCAACATCTTCTTCTTCTTCCCCTCCCATGGGTTTCTAATCCCCTTGTGATCACCCGGGGAGGAACGTGATATAAATCCCAAGCTTCATTTTCGAAATACTTGAATGATATTTTGAATTCCAGGTTGTTGTGTTGTTTTTCATCATCATATATTCTTATTTTATTTAGTTATGTACTTGTATGTCATGCTCAACTCATATGATCATGTTTGGGGGTACCCATTCATGTGATGTTTTACACATCGTTCACCACTTTCTTTTCCCGCTTCCAATTGTGGTGTTTGTGTGGTTCATATTGGACAATTGAACTCCCATAATCACTATCAAGTTCATTCAAATATATTTCATTTTATCACAATAAAATAACATACAAACTTGGACAGCATATCTAGTTGTTCATGTGTTTCCTTGGTGAGTTTCATTTATGATGTCGAACACAAATCACCCACTCATCGGCGGTGTCCGTTGAATCATTGTGTGTTTTCGACTAAACCCTAGCAGGTATCCTAGATAAAACCCAATTATATTCCGGTTCTAGGTGTTAAAAACTAGGTATTAAATGATCATAACTCTATATAATGAAGCGATTAATGATAAACATCATGAGAGTACCCCGGGTTGATCACACTTTATTAATCTTGTTCATTTCTACTTTGTTATATAGCATTAATTTTCTATTTTAATCTTTAATCATCAGTACAACATATTATAAAAACCAATTTCCATTTTTAATTTCATAATAAGAACCACATTTTAGAATTAATTATCTAAGGCTCTGTCGAGAGAAGACCTATGGTTGCTACTATATTGCCGAAATACTAGTTATCAAAAAACATCTAATTTGACACGCTCGACAACACGATCAAAATTTGACGCCATTTTCAGGGAGCCAAGATCATTTTTTTCAATAATTACTTTTATTTATTTATTTTACTTATTAATTAGTACTCCTTTAAATACCCCACACCCATTTGATTGTTTTTTTGGGTTTTGTCTTTATTTTTGGTTGTTTTGGGTGTGTTCTTTATATATATATATATATATATCTCTTCTTCGTCTCCATCTCCCTATATAATTATATAGTACAACATTCTATTCTTCTTTCACCCTTCTTATGTTTTGTTATCCATATCAAATTAAAAAAAAATCACAACAATAAATCCATCAACAAATCTTGATATCATTGTTGCATGAAAAGATTTGGTAAAGACACACTACTTGAATTTGATCCTGAAATTGAAATGTCACTTCACACATAAATCAAGGAATCTAGAGAATGCCAATAAAGTAACATTGAGTAAGCCCTTGTGGAACCTCAGGTGGTACTAAAACAATCCACCATTGATCCCATTCAAACCCAAGAAAACATGGCTGCAAATAACCGAACCTTAAAAGAACTAACCACCCCTGATGTGGAGTACCAACCCGCGTAAATCCAGTATCCTGTGGAAGCATCCAACTTTGAGCTTAGATCAGGTCTCATCCACCTTCTTCCTAAATTCCATTGTCTTCTCGGTGAGGACTCTCATAATCACCTTAAGGAATTTCACATATTTTTCTCCACCATGAAACCCCAAAATGTGTCTGAGAAATTAATTAAGTTTAGGGACTTCCCTTTCTCCCTTGATGGTGTAGCCAATGATTGGATTTAATATTTTCCTTCCATAATTGGGGGATGGAATGACCTAAAAAGACTCCTTTTAGAGAAGTTTTTCCCTAACTCCCAAACTGCATCAATTATGAAAAAATCTATGGAATTAAGCAATCACAAGGAGAGACCCTTCATGAATACTGGGAGAGATTCAAAAGTCTATGCTCAAGCTACACCCACCACCAGATTAGTGAACAACTATTAATCCAATAATTTTATAAGGGAATTGTTCTCATGGATTGTGGAATAATTGATGTTTCAGCTGGTGGTTCCCTGGTTGATAAAACTCCTTCAACCGCTCGTGACATAATAGCCAACATGGCTCAAAATGTACAACAATTTGGTACACGAGCAATTGCACCATCCCACGGAGTTCATGAGGTAAGTCATTCAGCCATAGAACAAAAGGTAGATACTAAACATGATGATATGCATACACTTCTAAGTCAATTAGCTTAAGAACAAGGTAACTCACACTCTACCTCTATTCCATTACATTATGGTATTTGTTCTGATAATACTAATTTTTCTAACCAGTGCCCACAACTTCAAGATTCATTTAAGTCGTGTGTAGCGGTGTTCCTAGGGCATCCATTCGAACAATAACCTCCCTTAAATCAAGAACAATTCAGGCCAAATCCAAATCCAGGGTGCTATGCACAACCCCAGTACCGACAAGGAAGAAACTAAAGCTACCCCAAGTAGAATTGGTATCAACAAGGCCAAGGGATGAAACCTTCTTATCATTCAACTTATCAAAACAATAATCCGCCTCCTCCCAAATCTTAACCAAGCATCTAGGTTATGGTGAAGAAAATGGCAACCCAGAACTTTCAGTTCCAACAGACCACACAATCAGTAATTTAAGACCTACGAAATCAAGTGGGACAATTGGAAAACACTATC
Source organism: Viscum album (assembly GCA_963277665.1). Classification (NCBI taxonomy): domain Eukaryota; kingdom Viridiplantae; phylum Streptophyta; class Magnoliopsida; order Santalales; family Viscaceae; genus Viscum; species Viscum album. Next base: position 1,016,686,688 of record OY728152.1, read on the forward strand.
GATGAGATTACGATGCAAGTGTCTAGACAACTACCATCCCAACCCATTCCCAATCCGGAGGACAAAGGTAATGTATGTGCAATTACACTTTGTAGTGGTAAAAAAACTTATACTTCTACTGATTCTATGAAATAGTTATGTCCCCCTCTTGAAAACACTCATTCCCAACCCTCAAAAATATCATGTAATGAAAATCAAAATAAAAAGGGAAATCAAAATATCGTTGATGATTCAAATGAACAATCCATTCCTCTTTCTATCCCACAAATACTCTCTAAATCTAAGAAAAAATTTTATAATGATATTGTTAATGAGATAAAGGATACATTTACAAAATTTCAAGTTAATATTCCTTTATAGGATGCATTCATGAAAATTCCCTGTTATGCCAAATTTCTTAATGAACTTTGCACCCATTGATGAACGTTGAAGGGGAATGAGAGAGTCAACTTGGGTAGGAATGTCTCGTCCTTGATTCAACTAGAAATTCCAACCAAATTCAAGTATCCAGACACATTTACAATACCATGTACTATATAGGAGACCTTGTTTTCTGATTCTATGGTTGATTTAGGTGCTTCCATTAATGTAATGCCTTACTCTGTGAATACTTCTCTGCAGGATGGAGAGCTTCAACCAACTGTAATTTTCGTGTAATTTTCCAACAAGAGTACAATGCATCCAACATGAGTGATTGAGGATGTCCTTGTATGAGTTCAGAATCTCATCTTCCCTACTGATTTCTAAATTCTTGGGATGGAAGATACCCGAACCAAAGGACATGCTCCTATCTTACTTTCGAGGACATTCATAAAAATAGCATTGATGATAATGAACATTCACAATGATAGGCTGCCCATGGAATTTAGAGGAGAAAAGTTATGTTTTAACATCCTTGAGGTTATGAAACACCCTATTGAAGAGCACTCCACTCTTCCTATCTATTCGATGGAAGTGATCTCAAACGATGCACACACACACAATTCTCTCCTCAACCCAAACTCTGATTCATTTTTTTTTCTTCACCCTTGGATGATTAGAGTTTTGATTCATGTTATGAGTGTTTTGTGGGTTCTGTAAAGTATATATTTTTTGATTTAATTGATGAGTGTCTTCATTCTGAGGTACCCATGACCGTCGATGATCTTGAAAATCTCATTTCTATAGATTCTCTATCTATAGAGAAAAAACATGAGAAGATAGAAAGTTTCATGTACCTCACTCCCCCTAAATTCACTCCCTCAATCCATAAACCCCTAGTGTTGGAATTAAAACCACTTCCATCAAATTTAAAAAATGACTATCTTGAGGGTATTGACCAATGGCCCGTCATTATTTCCAATAACCTCTCTCCACAACAGGAATCAAAACTGCTCAAAATTTAGAGAGAGTGTAAAAAGGAAATAGGATGGACATTGGCTAATATTCCCGGGATTAGCCCATCTATTTGTATGCAAAATATACTTTTGTATGATGAGGCTAATCCTATAAGACAATCTCAACTCCGGTTGAATCCCACTCTCCATGAAGTGGTAAAATTGGAAGTCAGTAAATTACTTTCTGTAGGGATAATTTATCCTATATCTGATAGTAAATGGGTTAGCCTAGTGCATATTGTTCCTAAAAAATAGTAATATTAGTTGTGTAAAATGAATGTAATGAATTGGTTACAACATGTGTGAAAAACAGTTGGCGAGTGTGTGTTGACTACCGTCGACTGAAACAATCCACACAGAAGGACCACATTTCATTACCTTTCATTAACCAAATGTTAGAACGAGTGGATGGTAAGTCAAATTATTCTTTAATTGATGGTTATTTGGGTTATTTCCAAATACATATAGCCATTTAGGATCAATAAATAACAACATTTAAATGTCCATTTGGAACATTTGTATACAGAAGGATACCATTTGGTCTATGTAATTCTCCTTGTACTTTTCAGTGATGTATGTTGAGTATTTTTTCTGAGTACCTTGAGAGTTGAATGGAAGTCATTATGGATGATTTCACGGTGTATGGATCTTCTTATGATGATTTTTCGGAACACCTAGGTTCTATCCTCCACCGCTGCATTGAAAAAAAATCATGTTTTAAATTATGAAAAATGCCATTTTATGGTTGAGCGGGGGATAGTTCTTGGAAATGTCATTTCAAATAAGGGAATTCATGGTGATAAATCTAAAATTGAATTCATTTCAACCCTTCCATATCTAAAATTTGTTCGTGAGGTGCGATCTATCTTGGGTCATTCTGGTTTTTACCACCAATTCATTAATGTCTTTAGTAATATTGCACTTCAATTGTCTTGATTATTGCAAAAAAGATTCTGAGTTTGTGTTTGATAAAAATTGTGAGGATGCATTCAATTCACTAAAAATGAGTCTAACATATCCTCCCATCATCCAACCACCAAGGTGGGATCTTCCCTTCGAACTTCTGTGTGATTCCTCTAACTTTGCAGTTGGGGCAGTTTTATCACAAAGTGTTTAGAAGTCCCCTAATGTCATTGTGTATGCCTCATATACCCTTGACCCTGCCTAGATAAACTACACAACCACCGAAAAAGAACTTCAATCAATTGTGTTTGCCTTGAAAAAATTACAAGAGTTTGACCTTGATATTATAGATAATCGAGGAGTGGAGAATGTGGTAGCTGACCAAATTAGTAGGATTTACCAACAATTGGACCATCTTGTTGACTCACCCCTGCACATTGGAGAATTCATCCCTCATGAGAACCTTTGTAATGATGTGGACCATACCCCCTAGTATGCGAACATTGGGAAATTTATTAAAACATCATGTGTCCCCACTGATTTTAGAATTGCACAGTCCTAGAGACATAAGCATGAGTCCCGTTTGTACATTTGGGATGACCCATACTTGTGGAGAATTTTTATTGAACAAATAGTTCATCGGTGTGTCCCTATCCATGAGTTCACCACTGTTTTGACCTTCTACCACACTTTGGCCTGTGGGGGCCACTTTGGCATTCAAAGTACAGCTCGAAAGGTCCTTGACTCAGGAATTTATTGGCCAAATTTATATAGGGATTCCCATAGACTTTGAAATTCATTTAGTCGTTGTAAATGCACAGGGAATATCTCAAAGAGGAATGAAATTCCCCAACTTCCCATGTCATTATGTGAGAACTTCGATGCATGGGGTATTGACTTCATGGGGCCTTTTCCAAAATCATTTGGCTTTGTGTACATCTTATTGGCCATTGACTATGTATCTAAATGGGTGTAATAAAAGGCCACTAGGATCGATGACTCTCAAGTGGTTGTTGATTTTGTGAGGTCCCATATTTTCAGTAGGTTTCATTTACCAAGATTCATCATTAGTGATCAGGGTTCACATTTTTGCAATCGTAACTTGAAAAACATGATTCGTAACTATGGGGTTGATCATAAAGTCTCCACAACATATCACCCCCAAACTAATGGACAAGCAGAAATATCAAATCGGGAAGTTAAAGGAATCTTGGAAAAATGGTATAACCCAATAGGAAAGATTGGAGTTTACGCTTTGATGATGAACTTTGGGCGTACCATACAACTTTTAAAACCCCAATCGGAATGTCACCAGACATAATTGTGTTTGGAAAGGCTTTTCACCTCCTAGTGGATGTAGAAAACCGTGCATATTGTGCTGTTAAACAATGTAATATGAACCTTTCAGATGCAGGTGAGTACAGAAATCTGCAGATTCATGAGTTTGAAAAAATTCGATGTGATGCATATGAAAACTACAGGATCTATAAAGAAAATACAAAGTCTATTAATGATATCATTATTCACCAGCAGAAGTTTCCATATTGGGGAGAAGGTCCTCATGTACCATTCTAGGATTAATCTCCACCTAGGTAAGCTTCATTCCCAAAGGATCGTTCCTCATACAATTACTAATGTTTACCCTTTATTGCAATAATGGGTTTTCATTAGTAGAGTGGACGAAGTCTTACCGTCAATGGGAAGCGTCTTAAAAACTTCTATGTGGATTTTCCGAAGAATCCGGTGGAGGAAATCCACCTTCTCGACACATCATACGAATAAGACATACCAGGTTTTATCCTTCTCACATTCCAAATTATTTAAGTGAGGACAATACACATTCTTGGTGTGGGGGTGGATACATTCCTGGGTTAGTTTGTAATTTTCATTTTCTTCTATTTTCTTCTATTTTTAGTTATTTTATGGTATTATTATTTTTCCCCATCAAGAATTTCGAAGTTCGATGATTGGTGACCATAAAGGGGGAAAGTAAAAATACCATAACGAAGGCTAAAAAGAATATTTGTATTAATTTAACATCAGTGAGTGATTTTTTTAGTGAACTGGTTTTCTATCAATGATATAAATTGTTGTATCTATGTGAAACCTTTGAGATGATTGATGCCCCTTCTGTGAGTAGTTTTTGGGAAAACTGTGTCACTAATATCTCCACAAATTATTGCAGCAAACCACAAAGTGTGAAAATTTATTACATAATATAAGGTAAATATATGTTGGGTTAATATTTTTCATATTTAAATTATATTTCTATAAGTTTGTTCCTTATCCGATCTATTTTATTACTATACCATATTGACCTATGCATGTGTACCTAATATCCGATTGTTGTACACCCTCGTCAAAAAACATTTGTGTCTTGGACAGTTCAAAAACCACCCATCCTCAACCTTTGATGTTGTTATAACTATTGAAATTAGTGTCGTGAGGAGATCAAACAGGGGTTGAGAGATGACTGTGAGATTCGTCCCAAATGAAACATCAAAAAAATATAATAAATGAGAGGAGTGATGAAATGTGCAACATATGGGGATATCTTGGTCGGGAGATTATGTTTTGACTTCTGGGAATGTTTAAGTGAGTGGGTCTTGAAATATGATTGCAAAGGATGTAGAACCGGTTCGGTGAAAATTCATTTAATGCTGAATAATTTCAAAATAACATATATTTATTTGATAGAAAGAGGAAAGAATAGCATGGAATGGTTTTTACACACACACATGGAGAGTTAGTGGAATGGTGGACTTCTGAATTCCTTTCTCATGTTGGTGTCATGAATCTCTTTGAATTTAATTGTTATATGATTTATGAGACATCTTTTTCCATTTTCACAAGGAAGAAATGCTTTGTGCGGTTCGTGTATTGATCACATTACTTTGGTGAATTAAAATATCCTAAAATGTTAAATCTTCATGATGTTGGATATATATATATATATATATATATTAGGCATTTTATTTGGATATGTGAATTTTCCCAGGAGTTAAAATTTATAGTTGTGGGGGTGTGATCGTACCACGATTGATTATTTTATTTCACCCTTCTACCAATATATTTACCTGGTATTGTTTTGAAAATCACAATTATAAAACCAAATTTTAATCCAGGTTTGATTCAATTTTTTTTGTTTAACACTGTTAAAAAGGGAAATGTTACATGTTTTGATAATTATATTGGAGGAGGTGATTTGGAGAACCCATGATGAGGTCCAAGAATGATGGGCCAATCTGCACCTGATCCAAGAACACTAGTGGACTCAACCACATATTTCTACTGAATTGTGCATCCGAAAGGCCTGGAATATTGTGGGCCGGTCCAAAATTGGATGGGATACATCTCATATGAAGGAACTGATGCCCCATTCAACCTCTACGATGCCCATACTAGCTGATCTCTCTAAGGAATCAAAGCTGGACCAAGTCAAATGCGATGTTCTGAATTTTATCAATATCTAGAGCTGTATTTGTCCAAATGGTGCCAAACATTCGGTGGAGATAGACAAGAGGTGGTGCTACAACTTTTCTATTTTATCCAAAGCTTGATAAGGCTGTATGAATGCCGAAACCCGTGGTACTAGTGGATGGATGAAATCTGTGTGCCAAAAACCACCTTCTAATTTTCATATAAAATGCACCTTGGGCTCCCCATTTGAAATTTTGACCAGGAGGCAAGGTTTTTCCATTTTGGATTCCCCAAGGAGTCTTCTCAGCATCCCTAGAATTTCTGGAGGCTATTATAATTTCTACTTCATCATCTTCATCTTCTTCCCCTCCCATCGATTTCTAAACCCCTTGTGATCACCCGAGGAGGAACGTGATGTAAATCCTAAGCGTCATGTTGGTAATATTTGAAGGATCTTTTGAATTATAGGTTTTTGTGTTGTTTTTCATCGTCCTCTATTCTTATTTTATTTAGTTATGTACTAGTATGTCATGATCAACTCATATGATCATGTTTGGGGGTTCCCATTCATGTGATGTTTCACACACCGTTCACCACTTTCTTTCCCCCTTCCAATTGTGGTGTTTGTGTGGTTCATATTGGTCAATTTATCTCACATAATCACTGTTAAGGTCATGAATATTTATGTAATGGTATCATAATGAAATAACATACAAACTTGGACAACACATAGAGTTATTTATGTGTTGGCTTGGTGAGATTCAGTTATGATGTCGAACACAAATCACCCACTCATCGGTGGTGTCTGGTGAATCATAATGTGTTATTGACTGAACCGTACGAGGTATCATTGTAAAAAATCAGTAACATTATTGTTATTGTTTTTAAAAACCAGTGATTAAAAGATCATAACCCTATATCATAAAGAGATGAAGGATAAACATCATGAGAGTACCCCGGGTTGATCACACTTAATTAATCTTGTTTATATCTACTTTGTTTTATAGCTTTCATTTTCTACTGTCATATTTAATCATCAAACCCATGTATTATAAAACCCCATTTCTTTTTTATCATCATAAACAGAACCAAATTTTAGAATTAATGATATAAGGCTCCGTTGAGAGACGACCTAGGGTTGGTTCAATACTGCAGAAATTCAAGTTAAAAATAAACATCTAATTTGACACGCTCGACAACGCGATCATATGTGCTGACCCACATAGGATCTCAGAGCGCTTACCCACATAGTATTGATAGGTTCTAAGCCAAAAATGAACGCTATTCATTTTTCACATTACAACCAGCCACACGATTCCTACACTAAGCACACTTTATCCATGGAGGATATGATGCTAATTCCATCGGTCGTACCTCAACCACCACTATGTTCATGGAATAAGTATCCCAAATGACCGCCAGGTTGTAAGGGTTCCAATGTGTCAGACGGCATGTCAATCAGATGCTTGGTATATGACTTATAAGCATTTTAGTACCGAGGGCCCGGTTGGATTCAGGTATGATCCAACCCGGTGGTATTCCATATTTATTCAAAACTCAATTGTAGTATATCAAATACACTGTCTCACTCCATGGATCCCAACACCATAGATTTTTCATCAAATGGACGCCCAAATTTCATGTTATTGTTCATTCGGATAAATTTGACTCGGAAGGGTCCGCGTTTGGTCACACCTGGTCGACTAGACCCAGATCAGGCCACACGTGCCGTCCTAGTTGGGCTAGGCCATGGTGGGCTCATCTCGGCCACTGAAGGGCGTGGTCTCCTGGGTTCATGCGGCCCGACCTGCAGAGGGGCACGACCAGTTGGTCTGGTGTGGCCAAGCCCGTGAATGGGGGTGATCTGATGGAGGTGTGGCCATCCGGGGCTCGCGCTGGCTAGTATATGGGAGGGGGGGGGGGATAACGTTCCTTCCCTTTACTATCGAACCATTATGTTGTTCGGGTAATGGGCCACCCAGTTTTCCTGGGACCCATAGGAGCTGGGTCCCTCCTATACCATGGCTTCGAGCCGCGACCCTATCCAACGGAGTCTGATAGTGCACCACTCTGACTCTGCCTTTTGTAGTTGGCCCGACCCAGTTGTCATCTTCACCTGCCATTGGCTTCTCCACCAGCCGCGCACGATGGAGCACCACCATCTCTTATTCATTAGATCGTTGTTGGCCACTGCTGTCACCCAAAATCACTAGTTTCGTGTGCTTTCGGCACCATTCACAAGTATTTTCGTGCAGGTGTCACGCCGACAGTCTTCCATGGGTCACTATGTGAGCTCCAGGGGCCCATCATTCATTCTGTAGGTACCAACTTCCTCCCCAATATTCTCTCTTTTCTGCTTTACCCACCATTCTGGGTTCTGTCCATCCAGAATAAAATTCCTCAAATAACGCATAAATCCTCTTATTTGCAGAGTAATTGGGCCTTATTCATTTGGCCCTCACCCTCTGTATTTTCTTGATAACATGGGGGATGTATAGGATTAAACACTCTAATGGAATTAAAAAAAGATAAATCCCTATCACAAGATCGTTGGAGAATGTCTGCGTTTGAGGTTTGGTCATTTTTTGTCATCCCCACAACTAGCCTCCAACGACGCAACATAATTGTCATTCTTCTATTCGTGATTTGGTGGCAATAATCACCATTATATGTAACTAGTCCCATTTTCCATGTTGTTGGTGTCGTATTACTTTTCCAACATTTCGTTTCTTGGTGAAACTGTTCCAATACTCCTCACCGAGCTCCATTTAAATAGAATAGGGGGAGGGTGAGTAACGCATGTGGAATTAATGAGGTTTAATTAATTGACGATCCTTCCTAATTTTAATGATTCTCTTACAATGAATTGAGGATTCAAGACATTTAATGGCTTGACACATCCTTGGTCACGTCACACCCATTTACCATTGGAGGAAAAAGAAAAAGAAAAAGAAAATAAAATGACATGATGTTTTTTTTCAAAAGCCCGCTAAATTATCTTTTTCACCCGATCTACTAAGGTTGATGTGAAGCCTCCCTTATGTGAATCCTAGTGATGTGGATTCAACGGTGCCCTAATATTTTTAATCTGAGTAGCAATTCAATATATAGTAAATGGCGTTCGCGCGTTTACTGAACATACCTTAAAAAATGTTCATAAATTCATTCCAGGCACACCAGGACTCGAAAACAAGTGCCGTCATTTTTTGTAGACTAGAAATAATTCTGTATAATTTAAAAAAATTACAAGGAAAATCTGGGTTTCTACATAATGAGGAATATCTAAGGTTTACTTTTAAAAAACTATGGAAGGACATGATTTTTGGAATGTTCAGAAAATGTTAATTTTGGTTACAATAGTTGATTTCATGGGGCACATTGTAACCATTGATGGAATCACAATTTCCCCTAAAAATACTATTGTTATTCCAAGGACTATTACTATGTTTTAGTAGTACATTCATTATTATTGATTTTGATGTCAGTTTCACTCATATAAACGGTTAGGTTTTTGCTAGTAAGCATCCATGAGAATGAGGATGGTGGTCTATTATATTTTTCTCATACTGTTTGTTGTTCTATGAGTGTATGTGGGTATTCGAGCTTCATTCCTATATTATATTTTTACCTTAGTCCAAGGTAATGTAATATGGAACATGGACTGAGGTTTAAGATGCTTCATATACCCTATTGGGAACATTGATGATGAGAGGTCAATCCTAGGGGTACCCCTTGGGGTATTACATGTAGTAACCCAAGCATGACGTACATGCACATTAAAATTATTATGAAGAATACTTATTACAGGAACCAAACAGACGCCAAAAGACCATATTATATTAGTGTCTTTGTAAACTCAAAACATAATATTCTAATCATGGTGGATGATCATCAAAATGACCAAAAGAGATATTCCCCTTTTGTTTTCCTACCTAAAATCATTATTTATATCCTGGGGAAAATAAAATAGAAAATCGGTGATATCAAATTCTTATTAAGTGTAAACATGTACAACAAAAAACAAACCACAAGTATGTCAATGTAAAAACGTGAATATAAAGTTTAAATCACAATATCATGACTCATGAAATAAATCATGGAAGTATGTAAGGCATTTAACATAAAGAAACATTTACCCAGACAGAATAACTTTTTTAAAAAAATGTAATTATGGAAAACTAATAAGAAAATTATATGATTTCCATAGTATCCATGTCATTTATTTTAATACCATAAATGAGGACAAATTTCATTACTGAACCGGGTATACTTGCAGTTAAGCCATGTATTAATGAATTGGATTTACTATTCATTGTAATCATGTATATATCATGATATATAAATCATTACCCAAATGCATTGGAGGTAGATATAGGTCCCACCCATATCCTAACTAAATCGTTCTTAAATGCTACACAATAAAATAAATCATTTATCATATCATAACCAATGAAATAAAATGGGATTATTAAAACTCATTTCAGCACAAAAAAATTCATATAAGATAAATGGACATCATAAAAATAATTCCATCATAAAAAATCTAATAATTGTTATAATATGGATAGATACATAACCCTATATCATCATAAATGAAAAATATTGTTGATAAACCACTTGAACTATGTTCTTGATGAAAGTATCCTTTTTTTCTTTAAAAAAGATTCTTTTATCAAAATGCCACAAAATTTAAAATGAATAAATAGCCTAAAATAAACATTTAAGAATATAGAGGATGCATCATGGAAATAATTTGTGATGAAACCGTAAAAATCCATTCATGCCATATACGTTAAAAAACATTCTCCTCATACTTTTGCTGGAAAAGTCTAAAAGTTCCTCATATGGTAAACAAAAGGAATATTCTTTCCTTACAATGTTGTATAAGTAAAAATTGGTTAAAAATGACATTAAATATACATACAAAAATAATAAATATTATCTGAATACAATTTTAGAATATATGGACATGGATGATCAATATATACCTAGAAATTATAAACGTATAGACAAATATGTATAGAAATGTGAGTGGAAAATTATCTCTTACCATATGTCTGATTTCTCGATATGTGTCTCCAACTCGTATACATGAGATTAAACATATTTTTAACTTGTAACAGAATGATAATAATATTTATTATATCATATATGATTCAATTATGAGTTTTTATTACCCTCTCATTTATCAATTCAATGTTAATGTAATGTTTTGGGTAATACTCATTTTATTTATCATACGTGTTTTGAATTGTTATTCTAGATATAATTACTTATTTCATGATACACATAATTCTTGAATGTAAACCATTATTTATATATTTTATATATTTTGTTTGTAAATAAATATATATATATATAATAGAAACATAAATTTAATGGAAGACACCGTTCATGGACATGGTAGGCCATATGTACGCATAAAAAATGTTATCTTTTATTATTTAAAATGAATGGAAGAAAGTAAAAAATATACATATATATACATAAATACATTTGAATTTTTTTCAATAATTTCATGAATATTTATTATATATACATTATAATCATTCATGAATAGTTATCATGGAGAACGAATCTCTTCCCATCGTGGAGATGGTAGGCCAGACGTACGCAAGAGCAAAGATATCGTACCTATAATTGTTTAATGTTGTTGGATTGGATGGTATAAAGAAAATATGAATTCATAATATGTTATAATAATAATATATAGTTATTATTTCTACCATTATACCCATCAAATTATGGTGGTGGTGAAAAACATATTACACCACATCGTGGATATTGTAAGTCATACGTACACAAGCGGGATGATTTTGTGTGTGTGTAGGATGGATAGAAGGTGAAATATGGTTTCTTCATATTAATAATAAAATATAAATATATTAGTGATACTAATTTTATTACCATATAATGAAACAACTAAATAAGAGGAAGAAAAAGAAGAAATAAATGTAAATTAATTGGTAGAATATATTATCTCTTCCTCGGCGTGCCTCCTTCATATTTTTTCATAGGGAAATAGAGTTGTTTTTTTGAGGAGACCAGAACCTCCAAAATGTAACTATGGAAATTGAGAAAAGAAATGTTCTGGTTTTGTCCAAGCATGATGGTTCAAAATGGTGTGAATAACAGATGGATGGGGTACCCTTTTATAAGAGATGAGTGGGGAACTTCAAGAAATTCTTAAAATATGATTTTATTATCAATTCAGTTATGATGTAAAATTGTCAAAAAATTATTTTATTCTAATATAATAAGATTTTTGTTTGAATAACATTCTTAAAATAGTTTTTAGACATTTTATGAATATTTTTTATCATTATATTTTTGGATTAAACCTTGTTTTTACCCTTTTTAATAGTAAATAACTAGAATTACAATTTAATTTTTTTAAATAAATGGTAATTTTACTAGTCCATGAAATTTTACAGAATGTGATTCTGAGGCCTGGAGTGCCTGAAAAGATTTTATGAAAAATATTTCGGTACATTAAGTAAACGTGCGAGTGGTTTTTTTAAATATTAAACTAGAACTCAGAATTGAAATCTGAGGTCACCATTGAACTCACAGCACCGGTATTCGCTTAATGAGAAATTCACCATGATATAGTTGGTCGAGAGTGAAAGTTAATTTTTTGTTTTTTTAGAAATAATAAAATAAAATAAATCACACTTCATTTTATTTTATTTTCTTGTAACAACTCCATGTGGAAGTTGTTAGAGGGGACCACCAAACCTTGACCTCCCATGGGAGGTTATGGTGGTGGGGATCACCTGAACTTCTTAATGAGGGAGAAACTTTTCAACTCCCTCATTAATGTGGAGTAGCCTCTTGAGCTTCCTCCAAATTAAATTTTTCTAACACACCACATTATTATGCCAACATAAATTAATTGGCTTGACCACATTTTTAAATATTAAGTAATTGCGTCACTGGAATTTATTAGGGTTCCAAATAAATGAACTGTCATAAATTCCACAATCGCTACATACCTCTACCCCTCTCCTATATATATGGAGCTTGGGAGGAGGATTTGGGAGAATTTCACCATACGATGAAGTGCTAGTAAAGTGTCATGGTGTCCAACACATGGAGGACTATGCTCTCCACAGACGAAGAACACTTCCTTCACAAAGAATTATTCCTCCAGGAAGAACACCAACAAGGAACGTCTTTGACTTACGAACTGATGCATGAGCCCAGGAATGGAGGTGTGTGGTAGATGAGATGAACGTCGAGGAATTCACCTTCTTCCTCACGCCAACACCAACAACGAACAAGGTAGGGGTTTAATGCTGTTCTATTATCACTTCACAAGTACACCCCTTCTTTTCTTTTGCAGGTTGGGATGAATCATTGTGGGAGGGTGGGATGTGCATTGTTTTTTTTGAACCTCTTTCTACTACTCTAATGCAAAGAGTACAGACCACACTAACATGGCCTGTTCTATCCATAATCCTTGTGTTTATTTGTGGTGTTCTAAAAAATAAAAGATGTTGACAAAGGCAATGGCCTCACCCCCCATGCCCTCTGTGAGCCACATTGCCCCCGCAGTACTCTGGCCTCTCGACCAAACTGGCCTCGTGCCGCTACCGAGCGAACTGACCTCGCTCTGCCGCAGGCCAAACTGGCCCCGAGCCACGTCCCCACGTCCCTCCAAGCCAAACTGCCCCCACGCCACATGCTGAGTTTCCCTCGTGGTGCCCTTTGGGTTGAGCTACCCACGCGGCACCCTCCAGGACTAATTGCCCTCACACTGACCTACGACCGGTCTATGCCCTCGCAGCCGGTCCGCACCCTCACAGTTCTTCGCAGCCCCTCGTAGCCTGCTAGGACGAAACCAATGGGCCGACCAACCCAACGTCCAGGGTCGACCTGATTCGGGTCGGTCCAGGCTTGGTTGGGCCATTTTGGACCGGACCCGGGCCCACTACGACCCATTTATGCACCATCCGCCATATCATTGCCACTAGATGTCTGTTTGACGAACCGTTAGTGGTGCTGCTAATAATGGATCGTGATGGTCCATTTGATTATTTTACACTGAGTTTTGGTTTGAGATGGAAAATACTTAGGTTGGATCGAGCACGAACCCAACAGGGACACCAGGACAAATAGGGTAATAACTCACAAATCAGGCATCTGATTGACACACCATCTATTGTGTTTAGACCCATATTATGTGGTAGAACATTGAGATACTTTATCATGGGACTTCATGACAGTTGGATTATCAACAAGAATCTCATGGAGTGGATCCTCCCTGAGACGAGTGAGCATTGTTCAGAGACCAAGTAGCTGGGTGAGACCTAATGACTGGTGACAATTTTGAAACACAGTGAGTCTACAAGCCTAGTGGGGATTGTCTTGGTATCGCGGCCGACGCACAGTGTGGAGCGCCTTGGTGTCGTGGTTGACCCAATGTCCTAGCCACGAGGAGTACCTCCGTATGCTACGAGGGGGTGCGTTCTTGGTGACGTGGCAGCCCCACAGTGGGGAGCACGCTTGGTGATGCAGAAGCTCCACGGTACATGATAGGAGGAGAAACTCTGCAGTCTATGGTTAGTGGGATGCACGCTTGGTGTCACGGAAGACCCACTATACTCTATTGAGGAGTAGTTCTCCAGCAGTTGAGGATTCGACAATGTTACTGGAGATGTTACTTGATACTAACCGTAAAATAAATTCCTGGTTGAGCTGAGTTAGTTTTTCTGGGTTTTCCTCATGATTGAGGTGGATCCCTTTGTAACATAGGTACATGTATGGGAATATACCTAAGTAGAGTTATTTGTTGACTTCATTCTTTGTGTTTTATCCTTGGTGGATTTTTTGAGAGCTAAAGGGTCTCATGGTACCTACTAAATATCGTTATTCTCACCCCTACACGGGCTATGCCCACACTTCATTATGTTAGATGGAGACGACAGACAATGCTAACAGAGGATGAGTGTACCATGAAGTGATGGTACCCAGAGGTGGACCAGGCGGCGTGTCAGTACCTGTTGGAGACAGACAGATGTGGAGTGCTGAGGAGGTGATCTGTACCTACCCACTAGGTAGGAACCTCGAAGGACGATCTGGTACTTATATTTCTCTTTCTTTAGTTGTATTTCATTTTAATTGTACTTGTACCTTTACTGTTGAGCTTGTATTCTAGCCCCTTTTACTTTCAGCTATCTTTTTTTATACAATTTAACATAGTATTTTGTATCCACATGTTTGCTCTGTTTTATGTTTTTTTTGGTTATAAAGGCAATGCCTTCACATTTTTGGCTTGTTGTCAATTTATTTACACATTGTGAGTTAATTTATATACCATATCACGTAAAAATCAACCAAAAAATTATTTATGCCATATTTTGACTTATTTTAAATATTTCGATCAATATTATATTTTCTGGAATTTAATATCGTTTAATAATCTATATTATGTTTTATTTTATGAATTATGTCAATTTAGGATACTATTCATACTTTGCTTTTTTTAAAAATTCTAAACATTCGATCCAAAGGCATTAACACATACAAAATATTTCAATTTCATCCAAAATAATCATGGATGGCATAAAAAAAAGTCAAATTAAATTTATTTTAATATTTATAAATAAATTTATTTAAATTTTTCATTAATGAGGTAATCACTACATCGTAATTATGTCATAAAAAAACTAAATTTATATAATGTATAAAAATTTTAGATTAAATTACAAGATGTATGAAATATTTTTTTTATTTATAATGAGTATTTATATACATAGATTTCATTTATATAACCCTATATTGAAATCTATTTAGTAAAAGATATATTATTAGGTTAAAATTATTGTTACTATAAATTAATTCGTATAAAATTTCATTTTCGAAACCAAGTGAATAAAAGGGGTCCTAAAATAGACCCAATAATTCCCATGGTCGTAAATATATAATCAAATATAATTATTACATGTGTTAGGGTAGTTTAATATTATTATAATATTATTTTCATACCCTTTTTACCAGAATTACCCTATAACCATTATAAATAAAATAATTACTAAAGATACTATTTGTAATGACCAAAACTAAAATGTACCTATTTAAAAATATTAACCTTCTACATCCAAATATGGAATCTGTATTTTCAAATTAAAAACACATAATTTTCATAAATTAATTAAAAATTAATTCCTTTTTCAAAACCAAAAAAGTGGGTTCTTAAGAATTAATAACTAGAGAAAGATTGACAACTACTTATGTTTATTTTAAAATTGAAATTATTTAAATTGACCAAAATTAAATTAAATGATAAAAATATAATCCAACTAAACAATAAAACCAATTAAAATGAAAAACTAACTGTATAAAAAAATAAGATAAAAATGACGTTTCGATTAAAAATGCATATTTTTCACTGTTAAGTAATATTTTAATATTATTATAAAAATAACAAGAACACAAAAAAAATTAAATTTTTACGTACCCACATAAATGAAAGGTTTATTTTGTATAATTTAACTTAAAAACGTGTCAGAAACAAGATTTAAAATCAGTGTACCATCAAAAGATGGTAAAAATGCATTATCTGAAAAATACTTATAATATAAAATAATTGATTTTATTCTCATATCATGTTCTAGAAAATGTGTAATTTTAATTCCAATGTTATTAAAAATTCATTATGTGGATAAATATATTCATAACTGGTAGTTTAGATCCCATTAAATAAAAATATTTTAATAATATAACATTGTTTAGTCAAACTCGGTGTCATGTATAACACAAGCTATCGAGGAAGTTCACTCTTGCATTTAACACAAGCCATGTCTGAGCTGCGTGTAGTGAATGATTCCTTTTGTGTTGTGTATAACACAATAAAAATGTTGTTTATTTATACATTGAAAAAAATCTACACTCAGTGTCACGCAAAATGTTTTCCATCAAATGAACAAGAATTTGTGTGTAACAGATGCCAAGAATTGTGTTGCGTATACTAAATGAATAATAACCCTGTTTTTTTAATACACAAGTCATTAAAGAAATTAAACAGATTCTAAGTCATAAAATCTTGGGGTATCACATTCTACCCTCCTTAAAATGATTTTTCCCATTAAATTTGTCGTTGTTATAAATGATTTACTACATAAAAGTTTCTTTCATGGAAACCCAAATTTTTAAAAGGGATGGTGAATTTCATTTTCAAATAGAATGTTAGAAACATAAAGTTTACCCAATGTAACTCATCACTGGGTTCCACATAGAATAACATTGATGGGAAGTGAATACATGGAAATAGAAGAGAAATATAACCATAATGTTCTGATGGATAGTGACAAAGAATAAGTTTTGGAGAATGTTACCTACCAAAATACATTAAATTTATGATGGTTTAAGGGACCATCTGATTCATCAAATACAAATTAATGAGGATAATAATTTTTTCCATGATCTTTACCTAATGATAAATAAGTTTTCATGTGAATATATACTTACATTAATTTTATATAGTCTCACTGTTTTTCATTCCTTGAAAAATTTCCACTTCATCTATTATTTAATTAAATGACATTGAATTTTCCATTCATGAAATGTTAGTAGATTAGGCGATAAAATTATAGGTCATTCCATCTATCCCAAAAAAATGATTGAACATGTTATCGAATATACATAAGTCCATATATGTTGATATTGATATTATATGGTTCCAAAAATGGACTTATACATCATAAATCATTGTATATAAATAAAATATATCTCATTTATTCTAACTAGGTACATCCTGTAGGCCATTGGTATGCGAAAAAGGCCTGTCAGATTTGGGTTGTGGGTTCAATTCCTATAGACTTGTCAGATGCGACGGGTTGTCTCCCATCCTGCGGGTTGTCACTTTTCTAAAACTATACTATTATAAATTTTTATATATAATATAAATTTTTTGTACATAAATAATAATATCTGATGTCCAACATAATCTATTACAACCTTTAGGATTATCCAAAAAACTTTTTTCCAATCTCACTACACAAAAATTTACAAGAATGTTCATATAACTAGATTGTGAATGCCATCTGGTATCCCCTATATATAATAAGAAATTACTTGTCCATCACATTCCAAATATTTGAAAGACTTCTTCATGAATTTTCATGTGTCATGGTAATAACCAAAATTACCGTATATCCTTGTGGAAGACATGCATGTTTCCTTATTCGAAAATATAGTGGATACATTCCTTATGTCCAAAATTTTTTATACTTTATCCATGATATCATGACCTTATTGTCCACAATTCCATAATTAGGTCCCATGATACTACCATCATCCAATTTAATTATTCAAATTCAACATATCATTATCCATACATCATTATCTTATCATAAAATATATATTAAGGGTTATTTTTCCCTTAATAATGTGTTATCCACATATGTAACCTTACCCTTAAATAACTTTTTTGCACCTTAGAAATATTCAACATATCCATTCCAATCTGTAATGAAAAACATATAATGAAAACACATAAATATTTCTCGGTTCATTTAATATAATCATTGAATTCCGAAACATATAATCCTCAATTATCAAAATTTATTTTTATACCACTACTCATGACACATCATTTTAATTTTTCCTAAAATATAAATCATGTGTTCAGTTTTATCAACCTCAAGATTCATTGGTTTAATTTAAACTTTAATGGAAGAACAACACATTACATTATAATTTCGTTTACAATCTCTGTATCATCAATTGTATGACCATACTTATACCATCATCTTGATTATCTTCATGACATTTACATATAAGAAATTGATCATCATAATTTCCATATTTTCAATATCTGAAACATACATTGTTTAAATAAGTTCTATGTAGTTCTAGCTACTGACTAAGATCATAAATCTAGGTGTCAGAAATACATATTAGAGATTATAAACACATAGGTAAAGAAAATTAATTATAATATATCAATAAATTATTTATTTAGTTTAACCATAGTTTAGTCATGATTATCACAAAAAACAATGGTTTGTAACCTAATATTTACTTACCCTTAGGACTTCCCCTGACATATTATAAGAAATATTTATAGGGATATCCAGAATGTTTTTGCATACTAGTTTGAAATGGGTGATTAAAACTTTGCTATGATACCATTTGTAGTGACCCATGCTTAATGTAAATGGAAATTACATTTATTTTTGATAATACATAATGAATGTCACAAACAGACACCCAAAAATTGTAATAATTTAATATCTATGGAAAATTAGAACATAATAGTCTAATCATTGTGAAAGATCTTAAAAAACTCTCATAATGATCTACCCATTTTATTTTTATACCTAAACAATTTCTTTATATCCAAGGTAAATGATAAAATAAAAAGAGTGAGATCAAATTCATAGTAATGGTAGACATGGAGAACATAAAACAAACTAGAATCATTTGAATTTAAAAACCTGTACATAATGTTTAAACATCAAAATCATGATTCATAAAATGAAAATTGGCAGTATGTGAGGCATGGATCATATATAAACCTTAAAAATGATTGAATGACATTAGAATTAAACATGAAATTTTTAAAAACTAATAATAAATTAATATAATTTCCATAGTAGCCATGGCATTGCGTCCAAGACCATGAGAGAGGGAAAAATACATCATTGAACAAGGTTTACATGTCGTTCCAGCCTTGTATTACTAAAAAAGATTTACATTTCATTCAAGTCATGTCTATATCATGAGATATAAATCAGTATAAAATTATTTGGATGTACATATAGGACCCACTCATCCTATAATTAAATCACTCTTACAAGTGCCACAAAAACATAAATCATTCATATTATCATAACCCACTAAATAAAATGTTATTCATTGACAACATTTAATCATAAAATTACACATAAATGATAAATGGAAATCATAGAAATAATTCCATCATAAAAACAATCAAATAATAATTATAATAGTTATATATACATAACCATATATCATCATATATGGATTTTTTTTGAAAAACCACCTGAACTATGTTCTCATGTAAAGTATCATTTCTTCTTTAAAAAAAATTTCTTTTCTCAATATGCCACACAATTGTTTTAATGACTATAAGTTTCCATGTATTCTTTTTATTAAATGATAATTTTACAATTCCACTAAAACTGAAGGTGCTTGATTACGAGGCCCAGTGTGTTTAGAATGAATTTCTGAATATTTTTTCAGGTACGTTCAAAATAAGTGAGAGCGGTTTTTTCTATCTTTTGAACCGGTGCTCAAAATTTAAATCTGAGGAGTCCATTGAAATTGAAGTGAAGATATTCGCTTAAGGATACCTTCACCTTGACCACAATAGGATAAGGGTGGAAGATAGTTTTTTACTTATTCGTGAAAGAATAAAAATAATATAAAATGGTGTAACATTTTATTTTTTTTTATTTTGAAACTCCCATTTGGATGATTAACAGGTGGGGACCAACTGAACTAATCATTACCTGAGGGGTTATGGTGGTGGGGACCAGCCAAGTATAAACCCCCTTGAACTCCCTTTTAATGGAAGAAACCCTCAAACTACATATTAAATGTGGGGGATCCTCTTCAACTCCCCCAAAATTTATTATGCCAACTCCTTTAATTAATTAAGATTTTTTTAATTTATGCCAACGAACTAAATAGACAACATAATATATTATGTTGGATACATGGCATTTTTGGGGGAATTGGGAGGAATGAACCATGGGAGGAATCTCTCCAACGATGAACGCCAGTGAAGAACACCGACATAGACTCCGACTTCTTCCCTGGTACATTCATTGATGAGGAGCATATTCAAGGTAAATGAACCGATTATCAAGGAAATGCCGATGTCACCAAAATCCATCTATTCTTACAAACATTGTATCCTTACCCATGGAATATCTTCAAAGAATCAAATGAACGAGGTTGGGAGGGTGCTTCATTTATTTTCCTTTACCCATTTTTGATATTATTTTCATGTTGAGATACTTTCTACTGCTCTAATGTGGAGGGTGAAGGCCAAAAAAACATGGCCCGACCCCTCCGTCGTTCTCCTTAAATGGTGTATCCTTTGTGATGAAAGATGGAGACTTCAGTAACTGCCAGCGGTGCCATCGGTTGGCACTGGTGGAACTCGAGAACCACCTACGAAGGAATAACACCCCACCACCATGTGGCCTCCACCCTCACGGCTGAGGCGCTCCGGCCGAGACGCCCCACGGCACCCGCTCCCTCTGCCCTAATGGCCCATCCGCTCTGACCGAGCTGCCACGCAGCACCCGCGGCCTCTTCCCACCCAGTCGAGATGATCCAGGCGAGCCACCCCGCGACACCCGTGGCCTCCTCCATCCCGGTCGGGCCACTTCGGACGAGCCACCCTGCGGCACCCTTGGCCTCCGCCCTCTCGGCCAAGCTGCTTCAGCCTCATGCCCCGCGGCCTCTCTCCCTCATAGATTTCCCCCGCATCCGAGCCACCTCACACCCTCATAGAACCCCCATGGCCGAGCCTCCACACTCCCTCGCGGCACCCCCGTGGCCGAGCTGCCCCGCACCCTTGTGACATCCCACGCGGCCGAGCCACCCTACGACACCCCCGCAGGCATCACGGCCAGACCCGGCAGGCCGGGCAGCCTAGCAGGCCATGCCAGACGAAGCGGGTCCGGTCGGGTCGACCCCGGCTGAGTCGGTCCAGGTCAGTCCCACCGAGTCGGACCAAACACGGACCAGAAGCGTCCCTATACATTACTTGAGCCATACCATTGGTACAACGAATCCGTTTGATGAACTGTTAGTGGCTCCAAAAAATCGTGGATTGAGAATGTCCCTTTGGTAAACCCCACTGGAGTTTTGGATAATGATGGAGAATGGTCGGGTTGGATCGAGCAAGAATCCAACTGGGACCTCGGGATAAAAAAGGTGAATAACTCACAAACCGAGCATCCGAATGATGAAATGACTATTTTTTTTTTGACCCCTATGATGCGGCGGTCATTTAAGATACTTATTCATGGGACTTCGTGGCTGTTGGAGTATCGAACAGTGGCTTGGGGAGCGTACCCTTCCAGAGACAAGTGGGCGTAGTGCCGGAACCCAGTAGCTGGCTGTGATTTGAAGATGTACTAGTATCCTATATGGGACTGACGATGTAATGGAGACGCCCTGAGATCCTATGTAGGTCTTTGACGTACTGGAGATGTACTACGATCATGTGTGGGTCTGACGACGTACCAGACAATTCTGTGTGGGTTAGCTCCTAGCGATCCTTTGTGGGTCGGCACGTAGCGATTTGGTATGGGACAGTTCCTAGAGATCTTGTGTGGGTCAGCACCAAGTGATCCTATGTGGGTCAACTCCTAGAGATCATGTGTGGGTTGGAATCTAATGATACTGTGTGGGTCATCTCCTAGAGATCCTATGTGGGTCAGCATCTAGCGGTCTAGTGTGAGTCAGTAGCTAGCGATCATGTGTGGTTCATCACTGAGCAATCCGGGGAGGGTTGGCTCTTTACAGAGTAATATGACTCAGTAGTTACATCTAACCATCTATACTACTGTACATATGTTATACATGGTGTGAGCTAATTTCATTCTTGTGTGGTATATTCCTTTTTGGTAATAGCTTTGTTGTATTCTTATGTGTCGCGTACCTGTGTGGTACTTCCCTTTGTGGTTTTCCTTCCTTTGTGGAACATTTGAGCTTTGTTATTTTGGGTTAGGCCCCATGTTTCTTCATGATTGAGATAGGAATACTTGATAAATTAGGTATATGAATGGGGATATTCCTATGTAGGGTTGACAGTTGACTTCATTCTTTGAGTATTATACTTCGTGGATTTTGTGAGACCTTGAGTGTCTTCAGGTCCCTTCTAAGTATCGTTATACTCACCCCTGCATGGGCTATGCCTACACCGTGTGGTGTTTGGTGCAGACGTCAAACATCACTGATTGAGACTGAGGGTACTAGGACAAGATAGTGCTTGGAGGAAGATCATATGATGAATCAGTACACGGAAGAGACATATGAACGTGGAGTGCTGAGGAGGTGATCTGGAACTACCCTTCATGTAGAAACCTCAGAGGACGACCCTGATGTTGTCTTCCTTATTACTCCAGTTTACTTGTACTTTCATTTTCTTGTACTTTCCAGTTGGGCTTGTATTCTGGCCCCTTTTACTTATTGTACTCACTCTGTTTACTATTTTGTTTACATGTGATCGTATCTTGTTGTGTGCTTGGTTGCATGTGTTTATAGGTTATAATGGTGATGTCATCCCAATTATAGGGATTACACCTTACGGTGCATCTCGTTGGCCCCTAACCTATGGAAGGCAGGCTTGGGGTCGTCACAGCACGGGCCCTAGGGGACGGGCCATGAAAAATGGGTATCAGAGGAGTCAATTATACTTTAGAACCTAGGACTTTGATATTTATTTTTAATGGATATAATGTTATGTGTAGTGAGTGTGGTTATCAGTTTAGGGAATACAATGTTATTATGGTGGGCGAAGTATCCACACACCAGGACCTTGGAATCTTATTTCCAATATAGTGCACGAAAACACTGATTGTGTGTGTGTTTCCATGAGATTATTTTCTGATCACTTGAGTCATCTCACCATGTATAACATATTGACCATGGCACACCTTTTTTTTAGGATGCCTCCACAAAGTCAGCCAGCCAGGGTTCCGAGAGTTGAACGAACTGATAGCCCACCAAGCGACAAGACCTTAGTGCAGGGCCCTCTTCTAGTAGATGCACTAGAGGAAGATCCATCGGTACTATTACACATTGGCCAACTAATTCCACCAGCCCCAGCAGTAGAGAGTGTCTGCCGCTTGAGCGCATTTCACGAGTTCTAGCGCCAGAGGCCACCCAGGTTCAGGGGAGAGATAGACCCACAAGTGGCTGAGGACTGGCTTGAGGCTGTTTTGAGAGTCTTACAACTGGTATGGAATCTACTGATTTCATGGTGATCTTTGCCACCGACCATCTATAGGCAGCGACAGGAAGATGGTGAAGCATGATACTCTAGGATCACGACGAGGTGACACTTCTATATATAGACATCGAGAGCCTGTTTCGGGCAGAGTATGTCCCAATGACTCTTCGCACAGTGCACATTCAATAGCTACTTCATCTACAGCAAGGTAGCCTGACAGTGGCTTAGTACTCCGTGAGGTTCATTGACCTCTCAAGCTACTCCACTGATATGGTGCGGGACCCATTCTTTAGGGACCAGAACTTTGAGCAGGGGATCATGAGAGAGATCAGGGCTTTGATGATTTCTATTAGCATCTTGACGTAGGTAGAGTTGTTAGAGAGAGCTCTCATAGTGAAGAGTTTTCTTGCTAAGTAGTCACAAAAAACGATACCCACCACCAGTCATCATGTAGTTGAGACTTCTACATCTGGAAGAAAGAAGATGTTATAGAGGTCCAAGAAGACCATACCTACAGGTGGACGGATGCAAAATTCATGGTCGGTTGTGCTTGGAACCTAAGACAGAACCAGGCAAGCGAGGAGCACGAAATGTTATGTATGCAGCGGGTAGGGTCACTTGGCTCATGACTGTCCGACCTGCCATACAGATGATCTTCAGATGGTCGAAGGACGACACAGGAAAAGACATAGGGTTGACCTAAGAGGTCCACATGGATAGGGTGGACGTGGAAGAGGAGCTGACTGTGTAGCTGGTGGTGAGAGACGATTCGAGATGTTACCACCAATCCCTCCAGGATGTCCACCCCGACGGCCGGGAGCAAGTGGATAGGGGCGAGCTCAGATCTTGGTAGCTGAAGCCTACGATCACGAAGCCTTGTAGCTGATACAAGTTACGATCTGTGTCTTCTCCTACTTATTTTCTGTACTTATAGACATAGGGGCAAGTCATTATTTTATTTTTACTTCCCTTGTTCTTTGCTTTGAGACTCCAATAGAGCCATTGGATTGATCCATGTTGCTAGAGACTCTTACAAGAGAGGGTTCAATGATTAAGCACTAGTTCCGGTAGTGTGAGCATACACTAGGAGGAAATTGGTTTGGCTGGGATCTCCAAGAAGCAGCATCAAGGCATTACGACATCATCATGGGTATGTACAAGTTCCCTATAGTCCATTCCAAAATAGACTATATTAGCCACAAACTGTGGTGTGTCTGCACTGATGGGACTGGGTTTACCTTCACCAGCGATAAGGGAGCCTGTGCAGCACAAGACAAACTTACCCAGAGGAGAGTGCAGTCAATCACTCATTAGTTAGCTAGACATACCCTTAGATCAATTGATGTAGCGATTCAAAGCTATCCTGTAGTGGTGGACCAGTATGTGGATGTCTTCCCTGATGATGTTCTGGGTCTACATCCTCACACATAGTTGGAATTTTATATTGTCTTGTACCCCGATATGACACAAATATCTTCACCAGCATATCGTGTGGCTACCATGGAGAATCGTGAGCTGCGGCTACATCTAGAGGACTTACAGGGGAAGTAATTTATTCAGACCAGTGTATCTCATTTGGCATCCCCGATTTTGTTTTCCAAGAAGGAAGATTAGAGCATGAGGCTTTGCGTTGACTATCAGTGCCTGAACCAGGTGACCATGAAAATTAAGTACCCACTATCGATGATTGATGACCACTTTAATCAGATGATGGGAGCATGGTGGTTCTCAATGATAGACGTTAGATCAGGCTATCACCAGATAAGAGTATGAGATGATGATGTGAAGAACACACCATTCAGATGTCGGTACAGACACTACGAGTTATTGGTTATGTAATTCATTGTAACCAATGCTCTAGCAGTGTTCATGGGACTCATGAATAGGGTATTTCATCCATACATTGATCACATTGTAGTAGTCTTCTTTGATGACATTAGGATCTACTCCACTACTGAGGAGGATCATGGTTATCATTTTCGGGTAGTACTGGACACAATTAGAGAGAACCAGCTTTATGGTAAGCTCTCGAAGTGCCTGTTCTGGATCCGAGAGGTTCACATTCTAGGACATGTCATAACAGAGGCTGGAGTTGCAGTGGATCCAGCAAAGATTGATGCAGTACATGCTTGGGAGCCACTCCGGAGTGTGACAAAGGTACAGTGTTTCTTAGGTTTGGCCGGATACTACCGATGATTTGTACCAGATTTCTACAGAGTTGCAGCACCACTATCAGCATTGAAAAAGAAGGGGAAACCCTTCATGTGGTTGGAGAGATGCCAGCTGAGTTTTCAGGTGCTGAGGTAGAGGCTGACTAGTTCCCCCATCACGAGGCTTCCAGAGGTGGGTGTTGGGTACGTAGAATATTACGATTCATCAGGGACCGGACTCGTATGTGTATTGATGTAGAAAAATGAAGTGATCGCATATGGTTCTTCGATATCTGAGTCTTCATGAGCAGAACTATGCTACCCATGACCTAGAGTTAGCGGTAGTTTTCTTCGCCATGAATATGTGGAGACACTATCTGATGGGAGAATGTTTTATAGTGTACTCTGATCACAAGAGTCTCATGTATATCTTCTCTCAGAAGGACATGTACCTGAGACATTGAAGTCGGCCTGAATTCATCGAAGTTTATGAATTGGAGATAGTCTATACTTCTGGGAAGGGGAATGTTGTAGCAGATGCACTCAGCAAGAGATCTGCTATATAGCATCTAAGTGAGGTGAATGAGCACCTTTACGCTTTATAGATATCCTTTATGGATAGAGATGGAGAATCTTTTCTTCAGTCACTTACAGTAACTCCCCCACTTGTTCAGTTAGTCTGGGAGGCGCATCGTGGAGTCGGTGATTGTGAGACATGACGTTCTCAGATATCCACAGGACAGACACCTGATTGATTTTCTAGAGGTTGGTAGCATGTCATCCTATTAAGATAATGTACCATGGTACCATGTCACATCAATAGGAAGTGTTGATGGAGTTCCACACATTCCCTCTAGAGGTACATCCAGGAATGGTGAAGATGTACCGGGCTCTCCGACGACAGCACTGGTGGCCGAGAATGAAGAATGCAGTTGGTGAGTTTTTCTCTTGGTGACTCAATTGACAGAAAGTGAAGGTAGAGCATCGGGTACTAGGATGCTTGGTTCAGCATTTGGAGGTCCAAGAGAAGAAGAGGAATGTGATATATATGGACATCGTGACAGAACATAAACATACATCTAGGGGACATGAATTGATTTGGGTGATCATCGACCGAATCACCAAGTCAGACCACATCATACCGATCAGAGAGCAGGGTTCGGCAAAGAGCTTAGGTTTCCTCTATGTGCAAGAGACTGTGCCGCTACAAGGTGAAACCTCGATGATTTTATTCTATCATAATGCACATTTTACTTCCCAGCTATGGAAGGGGATGCATGAGGATTTCAAGACGAAACTTCATTTGAGAACCATCTTACATCCTCAAAGGGATGGCCAGACTGAGCAGACCATTTAGACCCTCGAGGGCATGATACATGCCTATGTCCTTGACTTCAGTTGCAGTTAGGAGGGTCACTTTCCCTTGGTGGAGATTGCGTACAACAATAGCTATCACTCCACCATTGGGATGACACCTTCTGAGGCGTTGTAAGGGCGACGTTGCAGAACACCGTTGTGCTAGACTGACCTAGGGGATACAGCTCTAGTGGGACCATTGATTGTATGGGATACTATAGAGAATGTGCAGATCATCCAGTAGTGAATGAAGACTGCACAAAGTATGAAGAATTCGTTTGCCGATAGGATATATAGACCTATAATGTTCAAGGATGTTGACCGCATCTTTCTACAGGTATCACCTCGACGAGGTTTGTAGAGATTTGACTGAGGTGGAAAGTTATCATTGTGGTTCATCATCCCTTTTTTATTTCCTCATCGGATTTGGTGAGGTGGCTTACTGCTTATCTCTTCCACCTCAATTGCACCGGACACATGACATCTTCCACGTATCCTATCAGATGCGATAAGTGCACTACCCTTCTCACATCATCGACCTTGTAGAGATGGATGTTGACAATGGGGAGACATTTATAGTGGTTCCAGAGGATATTTAGGATTGACAGGAGCATGTCCTTCATGGATGTTCGATACCACTGGTGCGCGTTCTCTTGCAACACGAGAACCTCCAGGAGAGCACATGGGAGTGGGAGGATCAGATGTGTGCTCAGTACCCCCACTTATTCCCTTAGTTTTAGTTGTGTCCTATGGGGAGGTAAATCCATAAGGTGGATAGGATGTAAAGACCTGGAATTTCCATGTAATATTTTTAATTAAATGGTAATTTTCCAAGTTTGTGAAAATTGACGCTGCGTGATTCCGAGGCCCGGTATGCCCGAAATGAATTTTTGAACTATTTTTCTGGTATGTTCCGTAAATATGTGAGCTTTTTTTTTCTAAATTTTTAACTGGTAATTGGAATTGAAATCCAAGGACACCATTGAACTCGCTGTGCCAATATTCGCTTTTGTAGACCTTCACCTCGATCATATTTGGACGAGGGTGGAAGATTTTTTTTTCACTTATTCGTGAAAGAATTAAAATAAAATAAAATGGTGTAACATTTTATTTTTATTTTATTTTGATACTCCAATGTGGTTGTATAATTGGTCGGTATAACCTGAACTAAACCTTCCTTCAGAGGTTATAGTGGTCGAAATCACCTGAGTATAGACCCCCATGAACTCCCCTTTAATTGGAGAAACCCTAAACCTTCCTATTAAATATGAGGGAGTCTATTCAACTCCTCAAACATTTATTATGCCAAATCAGTTAATTAATTAATACTTTATGAATATTTTCCAAAAAACTAAGTAGACAAAATAATCTATTATGTTGGCTACATGCCATTTTTGGTGGAATTGGGAGGAATGAGTATGGGAGAAAGCTCTCCAATGAAGAACTCCTATGAAGAACACCAAATTCGACTCCGACTTTATCCACGGGACGTTCATTGACCAGGAAAATCTTCAACATCAATGAACCGATGATCAAGGAAATGTTATGTCACCATTGTTTGTCTATACCTAATGACATCATCTCCTTACCTAAAGAAAATATTCAACGAATCAAAATAATGAGGTCGGGAGGGTGTTTGAATTATTTTTCATTACCCGTTCTTGATATTATTGTTCTTGTTAGGACACATGCTACCACTATAATGTGGAGGGTATGGGCCAAAAAAATCCGGTCTAACCCCTATGTTGTTCTTCTTAAATGTTGTATCCTTCACGATGGAAGATGGAAACAATGGTGACGGTGACTGGTGTCGTCGGTTGGACTTGGATGAACTTGAGAACCGTCGATGAAGGCATGTCGCCCCACCTCCCCAGCGGCCTCCTCCCACCCTGCTAAGACACTAATGCCGAGCCACCCAGCGACACCCGCGGCCTCCACCCTCATGGACAAACCACTCCTGTCGATCCACCCTACAACTCCCGTGGCCTCGGCCCTCCCGGTTGACCCGCTCCGGGCACGCTGACCCGTGGCCCGTTTGACCTCGGCCCTCTCGACCGAGCCTCTCTGGATGAGCCGCCCCCCGCCACTTGAGGCATCTTACGTACCCGCTAAGCCGCTATGACCAAGCAGCCCCACGACCTCACACCATAGCGCTCCCCCCCCCCCCCCCCGCGGCTGATCCACCCCATGCCACCGCAGCACCCTCCACGGCTGAGCCGCACTGTATCCCCACGAAACCCCCACAACCGAGCTACCCCACACCCCCATGACACCCCCATGGCCGAGCCACCTCACGCCCCCACGGAACCCTTGAGACCTCGCTGCCCTCGCGGCCTGCCGGGCCGCCCCGAATATGGTCGACCCAAGCCACGACTGACAGGGTAGATATGACCGTATACTTTAGATGGGCCATAACATTGGCACCAGACGTCCATTTGACAAACCATCAGCGGGGTGGGAAATCATGGAGTGATAAGGACCATTTTGTATACAAAAATAGAGTTTTGGATAATGTTGGGGAACAGTCGGGTTGGATCGAGCATGAATCCAACCAGGCCCTCGAGATAAAAAGGCTAATAACTCAAAGACCAGGCATCCAAATGAAATATCATCTGTTGCATTATGACCCCTATGACTTGGAGTTCCTTTGATATACATCCTATTACGAGTTCGTGGCTTTTGGACTATCGAATAGTGGCTTGAGGAACAGACCCTACTGGTGACAAGCGATCATATTGCGGGAACCCAGTAGCTGGCTGTGATGTGAAGATGTACTACGATCCTGTGTGGTCCAGACAACGTACTGGAGATATAATATAATCATGTGTGGGTCTGACAATGTAATAGAGATGAACTAGGATCATGTGTGGGTCTGATGATGTACTAAACGATCCTGTGTGGGTCAACTACTAACGATCCTGTATGAGTCAGCACCTATCGATATTGCGTGGATCAGCTCTTAGAGATCTTGTGTGGGTTATCACCAAGCGATCATGTGTGGGTCATCTCCTAGAGATCCTGTGTGGGTCAACATATAGTGATCCTATGTGGGTCACCTCCTAGAAATCCTGTGTGGGTCATCATCTAGCGATCCTGTGTGGGTCAACAGCTGGCAAACCTCTGTGGGTCAGCACCGAGCGATCCTATGTTGGTCCACCTCTTTATAGAGTATGATGACTCAGTAGTTACATTTAATCGTATCTACTACTGTACATAAGTTATACCTTGTGTGTGATGAGTTCGTACCTATTTGGTACTTTTATTTTTGGTAATAACTAGGTGGTATTCTTCTGTGTGGTGTACCTATGTAGTACGTGCCTTTGTGGTTTTCCTTCCATTATGGAACAGTTGATCATTAGGATTTTGGGTTATACCATGTGTTTCCTCATGATTGATATGGGTATATTTCATAACATAGGTATATGTATGGGAATATACGTAAGCAAGGTGGAAAGTTGACTTCATGATTTGAGGTTTATACTTTGTGGATTTTTTGAGACCCAGAGGGTCTCGACGTCCTTACTGAGTATCGATATACTCACCCCTAGACAGTCTATTCCCGAAACTTGTTTTGTTTGGTGAAGATGTTAGACATCGTGTATTTAGACTGTGGGTACCATGACTGGACGGTGCCCGGAAGAGGACCTTACGATGAGTCGGTAAACGTAGGAGATGGAAAGACGTGGACTAGTGAGGAGGCGATCTATACCTACACAT
The DNA here is from genome assembly GCA_963277665.1 of Viscum album. Lineage (NCBI taxonomy): Eukaryota > Viridiplantae > Streptophyta > Magnoliopsida > Santalales > Viscaceae > Viscum > Viscum album. The sequence continues at coordinate 1,016,717,551 of OY728152.1, forward strand.
TAGGCAGGAACCATAGAGAATGACCCAGTAGTTATCTTACTTTTTTCTATAGTTTACTTGTACATTCAATTTCGTATACTTTCCCTTTGTACTTTTATTCTAACCCCTTTTACTTACTATACTCACTCTATTTAATAATCATTTTACATGTATTCGTATCTCGTCCAATGCTTAGTTGTGTGTGATTATTGGATATTAAGGCAATGAATTCCCAGTTTTAGGCAGTATGCCTTTCACTGCTAGTCGCCAGCCCCTGGCCTATAGAAGGCGGGCTTGGGATAGTCACGACACGTGCCACGAGAGACAAGTCAGAAAAATGTATAAAATAATAGAATTTAGTTTAAAATATAAATTAAATATTATAGAGGAAACTTCGTGGAAGTAATGTGTCATGAAACCATAAAAATCCATTCATTCCATATAATTTAACAAAACATTATCCTCATACATTTTCAAGAAAAGTCAAAAAGTTCTTCAAACAGTAAAAAACAAATATTCTTTTATATCATGTAATAAAAGTAAAAAATGAGAACAAATGAATATAAAAATATATATAAGAATACTAAAAATTTTATGATTTTTTATAGAAAACATGGACATGGATGATAAATATATCCCTAGTAAATAATTACATATAAAAAATCTCACATAAAAATAAAACTTCGAAATATCCCTTACTTTAGGTCTGATTTCTTCTATATGTGTCTGAAAATAATGTATATTAGGTTTTATCATAATATTAACTTGTAACATAATCATTATAATGTCCATGATATCTTATGTGATTCACTTATGACTTAATATTACCCTCTTATTAGTCAATTACATGCTAATACAACATTTTTGGTTATAATCGTATTATTGATTATATGTGACTGGTATTTTTATTCTTAATATTATTACATATATTATGATTTTCATACATATAGATTATAAAACATTAATTATATATATTATATATTTAGTTTATAAATAAATATATATATATATATAATAGATAGATAAATGAAATGGAAGACACCATTCATAGAGATGGTAGGTCGTATGTATGCATGAATGATGTTTTTGTTTCCTTATTAAATTTAATGGAAGTAAGTAAATGATAAATATATTTATATACATAAATATATTTTATTTTTGATTTCATATATTTCATGATTTTTTATTATATATACATTAGAAAAATTATTCAATTTTTGAGGTGGAGAATGAATCTCATCGTGTCGTAGAGACGAGAAGCCTTACCTAGGAACGAGCAAGGATATTATTCCCATAATTGTTGAATGGTATTGTAGTGTGTGGTCTATAATATCTAATAATTAGTATCATGTTATAATAATTATATATACTTATTATTCCTACCATTATACCCATATAGTTATGGTTGTAGTGAAAAACATATTACACCATGACGTGGAGATGGTAAGTCGTACGTACTAACGCGCTGTGATTTTTTATAGGATGTATATAATGTAAAATAGGGTTGTTTAATATTTATAATAACATATATTTATATCTATTATACTTATGTTATTACAAAATAATTAATCAACTAAACAAGTGGATGTAAGAGAATAAATAAATTTGTTCTAATTGATATAATAGAATACCTCTTCCTCAACATGCCTCTTTTAAAATTCATCTTAGGGCACTAGAGTTGGACATTTGAGAATATAATAACTTTTATAATGTATCTGGGGAAGATTATAAGAGATATGGTTATGGTTAGTCATATATTGAGGACTTAAAATTGATTGAATGGGAGAGGGATGTAGTTTTCTTTTATATAAGAAGAGAGGGTCACTTTAGGAAAGTCAGAAAATATTATTTTATTATAAAATCAATTTCGATTTAAAACCATCTAAAACATATTTAATTCTAATAGAAATATGATTTTGGTTCGAATAGCCATCATGAAATAATTATTTATAAATCCTTTGAGTTTTTTTAAACTTATTTCTTTGTTTATCCCTTATTTTACCCAATTTAATTTTATTCTGATATCATGTTATTTACATATTGTGGGTTAATGTAATTACTATATCTTATCAAACGACCCAAAAAATGTTATTTAGGACATATTTTAACTTATATAAACCATTTTAAATAATATTAGATTTTTAAGAATGTAATATCATTTAATCAACTATTTTATTTTTATGTTATGAATTATCACAATTTTGGATACTATTCATAGATGACTTTTATTTAAAAATAACATAACAGCCTTATTTATTGCAATGAAAATCACTAACTAATCCCTATTATTTAAATTTAATCAATAAATGTCTATTATGACATAAATATTATAAATATAAGTTTATTTTAATATTTATAAATTCATTTATTTGTATCAGTCAATAATGAGGTAATCATACATCATAATTATGTCATAAATAAATTGATCTATCTAATTTATAAATATTATAAATAAAATACAAAGATGTAGGAAATATTTTTTTATTTATAATTATTATTTATGTACATACCTATCAGTTATATAACCTTGTATTAAAATCAATTTATTAAAATATATATGTTTAGGTTATAATTATATTAATTTTAAATTTATTCTTATAAAATGTCATTTTCACATCCAAGTGAATCCATGGTATCCTAAAATTGACCCAAATATTTTCAAGATTGTAAATCTATACTAAAAAGTATTAGGACATGACTTAGGGTAGTTTAATATTATTTTAATATTATTTTCTTACTATTATATACCATATATTCCATTTAACACTAGTGAATAAATTAATTACTGAAGATACTGTTCATAATGTTAGAAACAACGGTACCTATTTACAAAATTTTAACCTTATGATTCCAAATATGGAATGATTTTTTCAAAATTCAAATCACATTATTTTCATTAATTATTTTAATATTAATTCCCATCGTCAAAACCAAAAATGAGGTTTTTAAGAAGTAAGAACTATCAAAAGATTGACATGTATTTATATCCATTTTTAATTTAAAATTACTACCAATTACCAAAATTGGATTATGTTTCAATAATTTAACACAATTACACATTAAAAACAATTACAAATAAAAACCAACTACATAAATAAATTAGATAAAAATGCAGTTTTGAGTTAAAATACAGTATTTTTCACTATTCATTAAAATTTAATTTTTTTAAATATAAATGAAAATAAAAAAAGGTTATTTTTATGTCCACTATCCAAAAAAGATTTTTATTTTTTTCAATTTAACTTATAAAATCATCAAAAACTAAATTTAAAATGGTTGCGCCAACAAAAGTTGGTAAAATTGGATTTTTATAAAAAATACTTATTTTATCTGAGAAATTGATTTTGTTCTGATATCATGGTCTATAAAATTTTTAAGATGAATGATAATGTCATATAAAATTCAAAATGTGGTTATTATTATTCATAATGGCTATTTTATATGAAATTAAGAAATAATATTTTAATGATATATCGTTGACTAGTGAAACTCGGTGTCACGTAAAATACAGACAATATAGGACGGTTTCTCTTGCATGTAACACAAGACAAGTTAGTATTGTGTGTAGTGAATTCGTCCTTCGGTGTTGTGTATAAAACAATACAATAATGTACTTTTATACAATGAAAAATATCGATACTCAATGTCACGTGAAATGAATTATATCAATAGAGCTTGAAATTGGGTGTAACAAAAGACCAGAATAGTGTTGCGTATAATGAAAGAATGATTATCTTGGATTATAATAAGACACAATAAATCAACTAAATTAAACATATTTTATATCATAATATATTGGGGTGTCAAATTCCAAACCCTGGGAATTTATTATATAAATGGGAAAATGTTTAGATAGGGTAAACCTGAAAATGAATGGGTTTTAATTTGTAAATGCGTATGAGCTAATTTTTGTGGGATAACTAGGGTGTTTATATGTTATTTTTTTTATGAAAAATGATTATTTTTAAATGGTTTAAATTATGTTTATTTGGTTGTTACCTAGCTATGGTTTTTAATAAAGGGAATTATTTTTGAATGTGAGTAGTGTTTTGAAGGTAGGTTTTGACCTTGATATGTTTTGAAAAGGGGATTTCATATATTATTTTAAATGATTATTTGAAATGGGGATCTATTCCCTTTCATATTGATAAATTTCATGTATTGTTTTTATTGTTTTTAAAATTAAATGAATGCCTAGAGTCATATTTTGGTTTTTCAACATGGATGACCCATGATTCAAAATGTGGCTTTAAGATGATTTTAATTGAGAATTTATTTTTTGTTTCATCTTGAATTGTGAAATGAAATTTATTCCAATTTTTATCTAATTTTTCATAAGAAAAAATGAATTATTTGAAATATTTTGAATTTGTTAAATAATATTTGGGATTTTAATGGTATAAGTGATAAAATAGTTCATGAATGTAAATGGAAAATGTGTTACATGGGTAAAGAAGAATTTGTAAATGGCTATGTGATAATTGGTCTATGTGGGGGTATTTGAATCAGGCTCTTCCCCCATGGGCAAGGCAACAATAAGAATCTATGATCCGCATTTTTGATTGTCGAGTTACGATGACAAACTGATGCTCTAATCTCCTAACACAAGGACATAGTGATCTTAATTATATATAGAATAAATTATGGATCTATTAAAACCAATAATACCATAATTATCAAGTTGAATTGAGGAAATTTTCTTGTATTCATGGAATGTTTGGGGTTGTTTGATTGAGTCCATATGTTTCCCAACACATCGATGTGGTTATAATTATTGGATTGAGGATTCATGGTATGTTGATATGTGGTTTCATTGTGAATAAATTATGTCATTAAAAGTATATAATCACATATTATATGGTTTTGGCTCCCACTGTGACTAGATCTGGAGTAGTTATTTGGATGGACATGAGAATATATTATCCGAAAAATATTATTTTATTGTTTCTCAATTGTGTGATATATTTATTTTGATGTTTTATTTTTATTATTCACATAATTACCTAAATACACTATTCTATATGTAGATTGTTTATTTAGAAGCTATTAGTTAGGGCCTATATAATTGTACCCACACTATGCTCAGGTAGTGATGGCACTTTGGTAGCTGAGAAAATGGTTCATATTTCCTTGTACATGGCTAGGATAGGGACTTGGTGTATGGTTAATGCATTGGATTTTTGGTTGGATTGTTAGAGATTAAAAATGTGATAGGGTTTTGGTTTTTATGCAAGATCTATTAATATTCTTTGTTTTAGAATTTGTTATTATGTCAATGAGACATGTATTTTACATATAATGATTTTATACGAGGAATTACATTTTTAAATGTTAGATTATCTATTTTTGTCAATTTACTGTTCAGATTGGTTCCTTTTTCTTTTGATGTCATTTTTGCTATGGAATTACTCTGTGGAGTTGGTATAGTCTCCAAACATATATTTATAGAACCACAATACTAGTTGGATGCCTCAAGCATATAGGGAGGAGCAACTGAAGTCATAAGGGGGACCAAATGTGGGGAACATGATATAGTTGCTTCTAGGATAGAGATGATACAATGGGGTGTCATTGGTTGTATATTTTAAATTATTTATTGGGAATGATGTTAAATAATTTATGAAATTTTTTGTTTTGGTAAATAGAGAATTAATATGTGTTTTTTTCCTGATGTATGAGGGAAAACCCATGTTTTAATGGGTGACAATTGATTTTATATTTTGTGATTTTATGGTTGATTGATATTTCCTTCTTAGATGGTGAACTTTAGTGCAATTTTACTTATTTATGAGGAATTATCTCATAGACTAGTATATAATAAAATTTTGTGTGAGCTCATGCATCATGATAGGAACATGCAATTGATAAGTCATACAAATGATTCATGTGATTAATATTTCATTGGGACACACATATTGTTAGTGTACATTTTGAATTTTAATTAATATTTATGTTAATTCCCTGAATATTTTTACGGTGAATGTTTTGAAATATCAATTATAAAAATTCATTTTTTATGTTAGATTAATAAAAAAAATATGAAAGTTTAAATTCGTGTTATTTAAATTTAAAAATAATAAAATGATAAAACATGGGTTATACAAGGAGGAGCTTCTTAAAGAAGAAAAAATTGAAACTATTGATCTTGTATGGACATTGAGAATTGGTATCGCTATAGATGTAATCAGACCACAAGTATGGATGGTCTAGGAAGTGAGAGTGACCTAATTTGTGACCATGGTTTTGTGTCATGATACATTGTGGGGTTTTATGTATTATAGAAGATATGTTATTCTTGTTCCCTTGAGAAGGTTATGGAAATGGGTTATTAGATGATATTTTCTAGTGTGTGTTATCTAACCCTTGCTGGTTTTAACTGTTGGAGTCAGGTTTTAGAACCTATAGAGGTGGTTTTTTTGTAGTGATAATGTTTGTGTATTGGTATCCCAAGTACCAATCACAGTTTAAATGTTTGATATGGTTCATTTGATGTAGTGTGTTTTCGAATGGCGGCTGGAGTGCGTCCCATGAGAAGAAATATGGAAGGATTCGTTGTTTATGTCCGAGAGAGTGATCCAGTGTAATTTTCATGAAGTGGACCCAGTTTAGGGAGTGGGTATTGATTTATTTTCACGGTGTCTTATAAGAGAGGCTAGCAATGGTTTGTAGTTATTTTTAGTTCATATGAAATAGGTTGATTTTTTTTACATTGGATGTGGCACACATATAATTATTCATATTGCTGGTTTTGACTATAAGGATAAGTAAAAGAGTTTATTGATATTGAAAATTAATTTTTCATTTTATATATGAGTCAAAAGTCAAGGGAAATCTATGGTAGCCTCATGGGATGTTAACATAGTATTTTTTGTACATTTTTATATGTCACATGTGTACTGAATTTAGATATTTAATTTACACATTATTGGTTCAATATAGTTTTTTTTGTAAAAGGGAATGGTTATTCCTTAGTTTCCGTCTCTAGGAACCACATGAGCTATTTTGTTGGGGTGTAACGTTGGTCTTGAAAGGATGGATCATTGGTTGTCAGACCAATCTATTTTGATGATTATTAATAAAGAATGTGATGTTGTTTTGGACGAAAAGGTGTGGGTGATAAAATAATGGTTTGATTATTTTATAATGTATTTGAAAAACTTGTTGAGGGGTTGTGAAATAGTTGTGATAGTTTTTATCAATGGTTGAGAATTTGTATGAAAACAAAGAAAATACCATGATAATGATGATCCTAACGGACCAGAAGGCATGGTCATATGAGTAATCATTCATTCAGGCATTGCCTGGGAGATTAATGGAACATGAGATCTAGATTGTGGTCTAGTGTGTGGTTTCATGAAGGTGTTTTTACTCATGGGAGTAGATGAGCACTGTATCTGGGATATACTAAGAAGGAATAATGCCATTTAATATTTGTTAATATGTTTATCAGGATAAGTGCCTCTCATTTTCTACAAAACCAATGTGGGGTGCGATGGTAATGTGAGATTCTAATTTTTTTTCATCATTGTGTGGGATTGTTGTTATTAGATTTTGAGTCACTAGGGTCATGATATATGAACATTAAAGGTGTGGTAGTAGTAGTACCTAAGTAATTGTTAGTTCACATCTTCCTGGAAGATTGTTATGAAGTAGAGCTGAGTTTAGTTGGTCATCCATGTTAAGGTAGGATGGTTTTGTGTTAATGTGATGTTGGGAGGATGGAAAGCATGAGACATTCGACATGATGTGGTATAATTGATGTTCTTGGTGATTTCATTGAAGGATAATTTTTTTATGGTGGTATTTGATGACTTCGATGAATTCATATTTCTATTGATGATCATGACCACTATCTTGACATCATCTGAAGAGAGCTCAGAATATATTCCATCCTTCACAAATGTGATGATTCAGATATAAATCATTTTCAATGGTAAGCTCATAGGGAAGTATGTGTGGATTAATATGGTGGTATTTACACAATTTACTAGTACGGGTGAGTCCCCATGGTTGAAAGGATATTAACAATAATCATGGGTTCCATTTTTAAATGATGGGAATTGCTAGTGTTTTTTTGAAATATTTTCGTTATGTTAAAGGATATGTTGCCACTTAAAAGATTTGGGTTTTAACATAAGATTGAATAATGAGAATTGGTGGTCAAAATCACTTGATAAAAGTGGTGAAAACAACTCACCTAAAATGGGAGTGGTACATTTATCATGGTTTTGTAGAGAAATATGTAGAGTGTATGAGGTGGTGTCGAGATTCAATTGTGATACCTAAGAGGAAATTATTGGAGTTTCTTGTGGGACATCCACAAAGGACATAGATGTGGTGGTTTATCAAGACATGATTTATCTTCTGTCTTAGTGTAGCTCTGAAATAAACGATAGAATCTTTTTCTAGAGTTGTTTATGGCTATGAAAATCAATTAAAATGGTTGATGGTAATGGAGGTGGTGTGTGAGAACCTCGCCGGTAGTTGTTAATGGACTTGGATGTGTGTGTTTGATTGAACATATTATGAAATTAAGGGTTAATACCTCAAGTTAAAGTGTTGGAGTTTCATTCTTAGAATGAAGCTAGGTATTTTCTAGATCATTAGTCTCATGAGTTGTAGAGTGGATTCAATGGGTGCATTTTTATAGTTTGTACATTTCAAAAATGGAAAATTTTTATAAGGAAGATTATAGTTATTTTGAGTTTATTTTGGGATGATTGAGGTGCTTGTGTTATTAATGATTAAGGGTGATGAGGATAATGATGCTGGTATGGAGATTTGTATATTCATTGAATGTAGAGATTCATTGGAAGTCATATAATGACACTGGTTGGTTCATCAAGTGATGGTTCTATGTACTAAATAAAAATGGTATGGGTTTCATATTTCACCTCTGGTTTTATGTTTCTATTCCATGTGGGATTGTATATAGAAGGGAATATCAGACAGGTTATGTTTTTCATAGTCTATAAATAAGTTTTGAATTAATGTCCTTTTTTAGGTGGTTTCAATGCCATTGTTGGATGCCAATGTTTGTTTGTGTTAACATGGATATACGGAAAAATCTGTTTGGAAATGTGCTATATATGTTTCAAAAAATGAGATAAGGTTATGATGGAAAATTTAAATATTGGAGGTACCAATAACCATATTATGACAATGATGGGCTAAATTGTTTGGAGGGGATCATCATAAATGGGAAATGATTATGTTATGACACGATAGGTGTTTTGTATAGGATGGACCCAACTACGATCTACAAATGTATATCAGTTTTTGGGATATGTGTTTACTCATATTTTTACTAGTGGGGTGCCTTGAGATGAATGTCATACTATTGTGGTTCATTGAATGTTCAGATATTGAACAAGGATGCTGTGCCTTGTTCAATGGATAGTCAAATGTCAAGGGAATTTTGTAAGATGTGTACATGTTCATTAAGATGAAACAAAGATTGCGTATAAATTTTAACATCAAATGATGAAGTTAATATGATACAAATTGATTTGGTCCTTGATTTCTGTAGTGGATCATGATGGTAGGGTGTTCGTTGGCATTTCCATGCCTGTATGATAAATTGTATGATGTCTCATTGTGTCATGATTTAGGTAGTATTTACTAGATTCCATATGAGGTTCTATAGGGTTATTTTTGGTTTGAGATTGTTGCATCCATTGAAGAGACACATGATTTTAGATGTGAACCATGACTAAAAACTACTTTTATATAGGATTGTTTCTTTGGTTCCACTATGATGACTGCATGGACACATTTAGTTAGATTTAAGGGAAACATAAGTGTATAGGTGGTTCATGAGGACCAAAAATTTTCCTTGATATCTTGGTTATTCAAGGAATATGTGATCTAAGGTAGATCAATTATATGTTGTGTGGTTGTAAGATCATGACCATTCATAGAGGTACATCCCAATTTATAATTTTTTATTCATTATATTTTTGTTAATGAAATTGTTTGTGGGTATATAGGATGTTTCAAGGGTGTCCTTAGTTTTTATGATTTAAAAGTGGGATGAAATGGACATGTAGTGCATGTTTCATTTTTAGCTCATGGTCAGTAGTAATGGTTCACAATAATATTACATGACTAGGGATATAGGTTCACTATTTGAAAACTGTGAAAGGTGAGCGCAAAACCATGTGGTCTTTGACATATCCATCCCTCACAGCTATGAAACAATTTTCAATCTATGAAATGTCCTAGGTGACTATGGGTCCTAGGCCCCATCATTATAAATGGATAGTTTATTTCTTGGCTTATGGGTTTTCCAACCGTGGGGCCAAACTGTGTGACCCATTAAAAAAGCGGGACTTTCCAATTTCCCACTCATGATTTTTGAGGCCTCAATCAATTTTCTTCCCATTCCATAATAATATAGAAAGGGTAATGAAAATATATCTCCCAATATTCCAAGATATGAATATCCTTCAATTTATAGGTTTTTAAAGTGTCATTTAGTATAAATCTAAGCACCATGTAGGTCTTAGACTATATTTCATTCAATTTATTGGGAGATTATTTAGGGGTAGCTTCCACTCTTATAGATATAGGCCCATGTTTTTTAATTATAATTTTTTCCTAGTTTATAATTATTAGATATCTCGAAACATGGGTAGGGTTTTGTATAGTAATCATCCATGAGAATGATGTAGGTGGTATATAAGCGTTTACAATAGGTTTTTTCTTTGATGAGTGTATTTGGTTGTTCATTATTACCGAAATCCCCATTATTTTGTCCTAGAATAAAGAATATTAATTTTTGACTTGGATTTAGTTTAAATACCCTTCATAGTCCTCATCAGATTAATTGATCTTGTCATGTTGAATATAGGAGTACTCATTCTAGTATGACAAACCCATGGAGTGGTTTAAATAAATTATTAAATGTTGGGATAGGGAACATTTGAAAATGAATGGAATGGAAATTTTTATTTGGTATGCATTCATGGTTAATGGGATAATAAATATGTTTATATATTATTATTGTTGGTGACAAAGGGGATTTTGAACATGTTGAAAAGATTTGACTCGGGTTTTGACCATGTTATGGTCTTTAATGAAGGTATTGATGTTTAAATGTGATTATTTTTTGGAAGGGATTTGTCCACGACAATGATATTTAATATGTGATTTTCATCATGGACTTTAAATGATGAATTAAAATGGTGGAATGTTCAATTTCTTGGGAAAAATCATAATAATTGTTTTGAATTGTTGGAAATTGAAATAGAATACATGGAGCATGTTTTATATTTTCAAATTGTGAGTTTCAATGGTGGAATCAAGATTATCTGAAATGCTAATTTGATTTTTGTGTCATCCTAAATTGAGAAAAAAAATGATTTTGACTATTGTCTTGAATTTAATATTGAATAACTGGCAATTTGATATAATGTGAATTTTTTAAATGGGTTATGGTTAGTAAATGTAATAAATTATAAATTGGTTAATGGATGTGATTGGTAAATGTGTTAAATGGTCAAAGAATTGTGTTCACATTGAATAGTGATAAGTGGTTTGTTCTAGGTATCAGATTGAGGCACTACTATAACTGACTGCACTATACTAATGGCCCAAGTCTCACATTTTTAGTTTCTAGGTTAGGATTCTAGACCGTGGCTCTATGATATTAACTGAGGTATTGGGGATCCTAATTTTTAGGTCATCTAAATTGAGGATCTATTCCCAAATATGATTGCACAATTTGGATTTCGTACTGAGGCTTTGTTCTCATTTGATTGGTATGTTATGGGATCTCATACTAAGGCTCTATGCTTCACAACATATGGACATGGTTTTAATTATTGTATAGAGGCTCCAAGTTATGTTTTTGAATGGTTTCATTGTGAATTAACCTTGTGATTACAAGTTTGTATCCTATTATGGTATGTTTAAGGAACTGATGATATTATACCTAGTTTAGTTGGATTGTAGACCTTGTAAAACATAAAGGTGGAATATTATATTTTATGACTAATTTGTTATGCTACATATTTCATTTCTTGACATGATTATTTTTCTAACTTGTTTACCTATATACACAATTGTATAAACTATTTGTTTCTATAGACACCATTCATGGTATCCTATTGAGTTGAAATCACACACTAATAGGGCATTAATGGGACATGGTAACCTATGTAGATGATAAATTTTCCTAGGTTTATGTTATGGACATGGACCTAGATTATGGTTCAATCATGGGCTATTTGGTTGGAGAAGGGTAGTTCGTGACCGAGTTGGGGATCACATCCATGAAAGTATCTTTTGGTAGTTTTTATATTTCATTTTCATTTGTATAAATTTGAATCATCTATTGTATTCATAACGATTTCATAGAATGGTATACAAGGTTAATAATTTTCATCACATTTTGACTTAAATTTAGAATTCAAATTGGTTAATTTATATTTTGATATTATTTCCATTGTGGTATTACTTTGATGAGCGATTATAGTCTCCCCAACATAATTATATATTCAAATGTAGATAGTCAGAGTTATCTTGAGTATGGTGAGGATAACTAGAGGTCAGGCAGTGACCAATTTCAGGGCATCAAATATAATTTTTACTAGGACTGGGATGTTACAGGTGGTTCACTTGAGTTTATATGTTGAACCATAATTTCTACAAATTAGACTATGTCTTGTTGGGACATTCATATGTGGTATTATTGAATTGGGTATTTTTTATTTTCCACATGGTGAACATACACAATAGAATTTGATATATAATGGACTAGTAGTGGTCCCTTTCATTAATTGAACTAATGTATATGGGAATGAAACCCATGATGTTAGCGATGGTATTTTAATCTCTAGGTTCACTTGTTATTGTTGAAATATTATTTCACCATGAGAGATTTACATGTTTGTTAATGTTATCGACTTGGGTGATTATCATCATAGTATGTAATCAAATTATATTTTGTATTAAAGAATAATTTTAGGTTTGTATATGTTATATGGAATGCATCATAACATCAATAGAAGGAAAATAATGATCTGATATGTATGCTTTTATTTATAATGATTGAGTTGTGATAAATAATTTTTTTTCATCACTTATAAATATAGATAAATAATTCATAATAATTAGGTCTAAACTATTTTATGTTGAATAATATTAAATATAATTATTATGATGGACTTAAATTAAAATATTTTTTCCATGTAAAATTACATATATATTGAGATAACTATTGGGAATTTGATAGGGATGGTTAGAATTATTGTTATTGTTGTTGTCATATTGTTTTTTGAAGACTATGTGGAGTATATTGATTGTGATTGGTTATGACCCCTCTTATGTGTAGATATGTATATTACATGAATTTTTCTATGAACAATGTATTTTATATTATACAATAATTAATACAATATGAATTTTTCTAGTTGAGTGATGGGAGTACAGTGGTGGGATTGCAAATCTAGTAGCAAAACCCAAGAACATTTTTTCACAATGTTATAGGATATAAGATATTATCCATTATTATTTCACCGTAATTATGTAATTTATTGAAAGATAATCAGTGAGGGATTCACCAACCATGATTGACCATCCTTGAGAGTTATAGTTCTAGCATATCCCAATATTCACATGGTAGGGGGGTCTGGATGCACTTGTGTCCTGGATGAATTCAATTCAAATGATCCTTAACCACATAGACACCACCCTATATTGGAGTCTTAAAAGGAAATCTTACATGTTCTGGGGATTAGAATGTAACTTGGGTGATATTATGTTCTAGGACGATCAAATTGGGGGAATATTGTAGATTATCTCCTTAAGTATTTTGTTGAATATTTCTCCCTAGATACACTGAGGTAAAAATATTTATATTGTTTATAATATTTTCTAAGGGGAATGTATATTTTATGGATTTTGTTATGTACATAATTGGGCATCAATTTGTTTTCTATTAGAATGGGATGATGATTCCTATTTAATTTTTTTATGGATTATATTGTTAGATCAAGTCATGTGAAAATATTTTTTATTTTTAGAAATTCATTGTGGGTGTTGATAAGGCATTAATATCAAAGAGTTTCTAAATGGATGAATCTAGTGGTAGGAATATAATTTCCTCTGGGAGATCATATAGCTTGTCTTAATGTTCTTGAAAGTTCTCGAATGAGAAAATTAAAAAAGGTGGTGGTGGGTTGTGTTAATTTCGGAGATGGTCATCCTCCATTGGAAGGGAATTTATGTTCTCCCAATAGGGTTAATAATGGAAAAATTTTATTTCAGTTCCATTGACCACTAGTAGTTTGTTGAGATTCTGGTAGTATGAGTACCAAAAAATTTATATAAAAGAACACTAAATATATGGATCGTGAAGAGGAGATGTGGCTAATTCAAAGAATTGGGAGGTGTCATCTTCACTAATTAATAATTTTATTTACTGTTTTGTTTATTTTAGTATTTGGGTTGTATGCTATGGTATAATAGAACAAAAGTATATGTATCTTAAAATAATTGTAGTGGATATAAAACTAGAATCTCCAAGTAGAGGGATAAAATTATTTTATGTAGTTTATCCTTATATAATTGAAAATAGGGATGGGCTATATAGATTCTTAGTTTTAATTTTAGGGTTCCTACACATTATTATTATTTCACTTATACTAGATCATCACACTATTTTATATATTACTGGTTTAGGAAATATTTTGGCCTCACCGTGGAACTCCATTATGTGGTCTAGTCAATACATATGCCATTTGGAGTATGATAAACATTTATTCTTAATTTAAATGGTTTCACCGTCAATATGAAAGTGTGAAATTTACATTTGGATTTTGTTATGATTTTGAAACCATTATTTATCTTGATTGTGGGAGTGTTTTGGTTATTTTCATACAGAGATCATGATGGTTCATTCATGATGAGGGGAACATTCAAAATTTTTTAAGGGAAACATCAATCTTCATTGCACAGAATGAAATATCTTGGATGTCCGTGAAGGGATGCTTTATCAGCATCATGGTGACCAAAGAGGCAAGGTTGGGATTATATGATAAATGATTTGGGTTGAAAAATATTTTCCGCTCGTATATTCGATCAATATTAGGACATGTTTACATAGGAGTTTTTTATGTAACTACCTATGAGATAGATTGAGGATACCATTAAGCTGGTTCTTAGAGATGAGTTAGTTTCTAATCCTCCTTTTGAAATGGCCTAATTAAAGCTTATTTATGTCAATACTCAATTGGATGAGTTGGGGGTATGTGTTCATTTTTCCTTTAATTTCACACTAGAGATTTGTAGTTATATTTTCATTGAAGGAAGGTGGAATATTTTTCCTATGTGTTGAATGACCAATGATAAACATGATGATAATTCTTAATGGTTAAAAACTTATATAAATTTATGATATCATTGGCTAGATGAGTTTTTCTTGTGTATCCACCATGGATAATTAACAATTTTGGTATCATTATATGAGGGTGAGGTATACGAATATACCAAAAAATAAAATTTAAATAATTTTTGTCTTGTATAAGTTTGTTTGGATTCTATATGGTAATAAAAGATCTCTTGATGTGATAAAGGATTTGATGAATTTAATCATACACCCCTATTTGGATTAGTTTTTGGTTTTTTTGTTAATGAAACAATAGTGAATTCATATTCTAGAGATGATCATGCCAAAATCCTTACATTATAATATGAACACTAATAGTGTATCATCTATATTCCATGATATATAAATGTACTTTCTTGAATGAGAAGGAATATTTAATGGGTTATATCATATAAAATAATATTAAATTATTATATCCTAACAAGATATGATTGGTTGTTTCTTAAGATAATAACTGGAATGTGTTTTTATTCCACTGATTTTGGGTTTAGTAAGATATTATGAATTTTATATTTCAGAATTTTATTTCCTAGAATCAATATTCTCATGCCTCAATAAAAATGGGTATAAATCATATGTTTTATAGTTCGTGGGATTATACTAAATTAATTGATAATACATATTACCTATAATGACAATTACATAACATAAATTGACATTAGATCATTTTTCTATAACACCACAAAATTTCATAGTGCGTTATTTCTTCAATGTAACTCAATAACATGCACTACACGCAACACCGAGTTCAAGAGCACCAGGACCTACCAAACCAGCCATTCAAAAGCGGTTCTGAATAGTATTGACTGAATTTCGAACTTAATATAATCCTTCTAATTTTAGAATCCATATTATTAGCTTCTTAGACATAATGAAAGAACTAATTCATTTTTTTTCAGAAAAAGAAGTATTTTTAAAAAAATGATCTTTTACCACCTTTTAATGGTGAAATTTTATTAAATACAATATTTGAAGCTTTTATATATTAAATTTGACAAAAGAATCATCTTTTTTTAGAATCAAGACATATTAATTTATTTTTAATAAATTTTTTATGTTTTACTGATAACTTCTATATTTGGGTGAATAGTGAGAAATAATATATTTTAACAAAATTTTTTTAATCAAAAATACTTATAGTGTTGAATTATAAATTTTAATGGTTTGGAAGTATAATTGAATTATATTTTTACATTTTAATTCAATTATGGTCATTGTATGTAATTTCACTTTGAAATTGGACATAAACAACTGTCAATATTTTGATAGTTATTATGTGTTAAAAATACGCTTTTTTGTTTTGATAATAGGAATTAATTTTAATTTAATTAATTCATCTTTTATTATTTTAAATTGTTAAAATAAAATTTATTTTTGAATTCATAATATCAAAATTATCTTAGGGAAATGTTTTGGTATTTTTTTGAAAACATTCATTTTTTGATGAATAGTGAAAAACACGGAGTAATTGTAAAAAAATGACATTTTATTTAAATAACTATTTATTTTATTTAAACTTTTTTTAAGTCAATATAGATAAATAATACCTATATAATTTTAATCTAATTTATTGAAGTTTGTTTATAATAATTTTATATAAATAAATATTTTATCGAACTTTTTAATGTCTTTTACCCACCTCCTAGGAGCATTTGAAAATTTACATAAAACAAAATTTAACTACTTTTGTGAGTTGAATTTCAAAAATCCAAGACACATGGTTGATTTCAGTAATAAAATGTGGTTCAATAAGATGAAAATAATTTTTCATAAAGAGTGAATTTTTACTTTTATTTACCATGGTTAAAAGTAATTAGGGTAATTAAAGTTAAAAATGATATTATTATTATCCTAATAGATGTACTAATACTATTGGATAAGTATAATTCAAAAAAAAACAACCATAGGAATAAAATATGATCCTTTAGGTCCAGTTGGATTAGATTAAGAAATTTATTATTATTTAATTCAAAGAGGAGTTAAAAGTGTTATATTCAATGTTTAATAACTAAAACATTTTTAATATAGTGTTATACAAAAGATAAATTCAACTATAAATATTAATTATAATGATAAAAATATTTCCTACATAATCATTTTTTATTTATAATATTTAGGCATTAAATATTTAAATTTATTTATGACAAAATGATGATTGCAGTAATTACAGTATTAAAGAAAGATTAAAATAATTGATACTATAAATTTCCAAATAAGTGTAATTTGAGTCTTTTTATGAATTACAATAATTTTATAGGATAACATGACATGTTATGGTTGGTTAGATGATGTTTTATTGGAAGCAATAATGCTATTATGAATTTAGAAAAAACAAAATACCAAATAGTTTCAAAATTGAAAGAAAAGTGTTTTTAAAAAAAATATTATATCATTAATTGACATTCTATTCTTAAAAATATAAGGTTCAGAAGAAAGTATTATATAATGATAGGTGTATCATTAATGACCCACTTGGGGTTTACTTGGATGTTTATAGTTAGTTTAGTATTCATAAAATAAAAAAATTTAAAGAGACATGTTAAATGTCAAACTCATTAATTAATAGTAAAATCTAAATGATAAATTTAATGTAGTGACCCAAAACTGTCAAAAACCTATTTGTTCAGTGTTTTTAGACCCTCCCTCACGTTTTTATTTAAATAATTCATTTTGGAGATATTATAAACAGAAAATTATTTTATTATAATATAATATTTCTATCTTTTCCTAAGGTACCCTTCACCCCTCTAATAAAAGGGCACTTCCCCTTCTCTCAAATTCACACTCCAAATCCATTTTTCTCGGAAAAACCCTACCCAAATATCCTCCAAACTATACTCCCTTCATCTTATAGGTCTTATGTTATTCATAAAGCCAACATATGGAGACCTTTTGATCAAATCAAAAGGAAGAACCCAAAGAAGTTGTAAATATTTCATCACCTCTATCAAGTTCTTCCTTTCTTCCACGTCCCCTTTCACTATTTTTTTCATTCTAAATTAATAAATCCAGTATCTTCTATATACATTGATGTAATTATAAATATGGTACAACCATATTCATTATTTTATCCATCCTTTGAATGACATGTCACCATATGTGCGTACGTTGGCTTACCATCTCAACGTCGTGGTGTAATTGTTATTCAATACATTATTATTTGGATGGGTATAATAATGATTTGTAATTGAATTAAATAATAAATATAACATGGAAATGATTCTGTATTTATGATATAACATCCAATTACATACTACTTCTCCATCAATATAGTGATATTGTCTCTCGTGCGTACGTACGAATTACCGTCTCCATGACATGATATGATTCATTTCCACATTCTGCATTCAGAGACTACTATAATATAAATATCATGAATATGTATGTAATATATGAAATAATAATTGTACTTGATATATATATATGTACTTACATATATCTTTATTCAGTTTGTTCCTTTGAATATGATATGGAAATGGAAACAACGTTTATGGGTACGTACATACTACCGTATCCATAAACATTGTTTTCCATTTCATATATATGTCTATTATACATATTTATATTCTAAATATATATGATATATCAATAATTTTTATAATCTATAAGTATCTAAATATTTATCTAAGAGATACAGTCAAGAATAACAAGTTAAAACACGTATGATAAAGAAAGCGATTGTTACCCGAAATGTAAATTTAACATCGTAATTATTATTAAATGGGTAGTATAATGTCATAAATGAATCATGTATGATATCGTTAATATTAAACTGGTTCTGGTATAATTTAATAACATACTATGGTCTTCATACCGGAGGTTAAATATACTTTCGACTAAAGGAATGTGCATGGATGGAGTTAATTTCAGAATCTCTTTATTTTCTGATGTTGGTTTTATGTAAGTATCTACTAGGAAATATTTATTATATATGTCCATGTTTTATTAAATAGTTTTCAAACGAATTAATTTAAAGGAATTTTTTACTAAAACATCATTTTAAATGTTTTAAATATTTATTCTTTTAAATCATTCTCATTAATGCCCATGTTTTCAAAATGTTTTTAAAGGATTTATTTATATAGACATGAATGTTTTTAAAATTTTAATTTCATAAAAAAGATTCAAAGTGTTATGGGAAACTTTGATTCAAAAATTTCTTTAAATGTATTCTTTTCTAAATTGGGAGACATTTAAATGTTTTCATGAAAAAGGGATATTTCTCTCAAAGAGTATTACAAATCATTTTCATGTATGTCAACATCGTTTGATGGATTTTAAACATGTTTGATGTTGATTTATTATGATACAAATATTCTATATTGTATTTATGGTTTTTAATATGTTTGGATGTTGAGGTGTTATTTTTATACAATTTAGGTTTTATGGATAATGTATTCACATTTCGTATGCCAGATTTAATACGAATGTTTATATTATGTTTAAACCATTTCATATGGGGAATGAAATGGACTTAGTAAGTGACGGTTGGATCCTGCTATAGCTCCTAGATGCATTGGTAGGTCTCATTGGACAAACAAGATTCTTGGTACAAGGCCATGAAGAAAATCATATTTTTAGTCATGGAACAAGGCCTGGACATTGTGGTTATGAAAGTCTAGAATTATGCATTCCATCATTATGAAGGTTTCTATTGATATTGCATTTGATTATTCGACTAGTAGAATATCCATGTGAGTAAGTAAATGACTTTATTTTATTGTACATTTTCCATATTATGATGATGTGTTTGTTTAAAATGATTTTGTTTTAGTCTTATACATTTCCTATAATGTTTATTCTTATTTAGGGATGTTTCTGCCATATTGTTATCCTTACTGAGAATCTTATCTCACCCCATTTGATGTTTTAATTTTCACAAGATTACAAGATGTGTATTATGATTGATAAGAATGGTTACTCTATGGGACTAATGGCATTCTCGAAGGATAGTTTATGTTGTGATTTATTTTCTATTATATAATGTAACGTTCATTTATGTAATCTATTTTACAAGACTGCTAAAATAGTTGGTCTTTCGAGACTTTATTCCTTATAATCATGCCAATGTATTAAAATAATGCACCGACTCTGGGTAACTAGGGTCGGGGAATTAAAGTTTGTATCATAGGAAGTTTATAAAAACCCATGAAAATAGATTTAGTTAAACTTTTATTAGAGAAAATTACCCTAACATAGACTTCGCGTATTTGTATAGAAGAACTTCCTTGAATTTTGGAACTGTAGAGATTTTCTCAGTTTTACAAAAAAATACATCCATGTCTAGATACGAGCTGGTAGAGGTGGCTCTGGCACAGATGTACCTAGGGGTAAAACCCAAAAACACCACTTTGAGCTTGACTTGAATGGGATCTATTGCACGACAACAAGATTTGCTGAAAACGTGGTTACAACACTCCCTGGGGATATTCATAGGATAATTCACATTTTCATTAAAATCCATTATGAAGGATTTAAGAGTAAATAAATTCTCAATGAATAAATTTATTTATTATAGATTATATGAATAATATTTTCAATTTACATTAGGCATTTTATTGGTTTGGAATTATGCATTGCAGTTCATAAACTAACTGAGTGTATGCCCTTATTTAGAAATGGCACATAGTAGAAGGAATGAGACCACCAAAATTACGCATGATCCAAAGAGTAAGAAGGATCTTATCATTCATTGTATGAAGACAAAATTTTTAAAGTAAACAGTATCCCTCATATTATCATCATATGATGAAATAGTATCATTTGTTAATAAGATAAGTAAAAAATTCTCTGAGCCCTATGTCTTTTAAGGGAATCCCGAGAAGAAAAGGATGGTAGAAAGATAGATGGACAAAGGGAATAAGGGGTAGAATAATTTTTTTATATGTGATAACTGTGTAAAGAATCACCTTGGTTAATGCTTGAAGGGAATGAGATTTTGTTATAAGTGTGGAGAAAAAGGACCCCAAGTATGTGATTTTCAATGGTATGAAAAATATTTCAAATAAACAATGATTCATCTATAAGGATTTGGGACACTACATGAATCAATGTCCAAATCATCAGAGTATACCCCAAATGCTGCTATTGGATAATAATGAAGTTATGATACTACCGAAGATGAAGAGGAATGATTAGATTTCTTATGTTATTATTAATGTACTTTGTCATTTATATTGTATTATTTATGTACATTTTATAATAATTATAGAGTATATAAGGATTTTACTCCAGTAATATTTAATTAAGGACATGAGAATGTGTGGAACAAATAAAAGTGACTCAATAAGAGGTTAAATTTTTGGAAAATATATGGTTGTGAGAATGAAAAATCATAATATGGTTCTGATACCGAGCTAGTGATTTTTTGGAATAATACAAGATTAATTTCGATAAATTATATTGGATATTCATGACTACCTTGAAGATGATTAATGAGTTGTATATTCCACTATTGTTGGATTTTACATCATTTTTCGATAAATGGATTATATCTAGTATTCTATATGGAATAAGGGAGAATTAATGTAATCATTAAGGTTTTATGGTAATTTAGGATGTTGCACTATTTTAAAAAAAATACATGATGAATGTGTTCACATGTTATTATGTGGAAAAAATATCTTCATTGTGTTTACCTTCATTATATATTTTGGCCTATATGTTTCGAAGGAAGTATTATGGATAATTATAGAATGATATTATTCTGGTATTTCCATAAAAAGGACATCCCGGAGGCCGGGCGGAAACCAATCGCATCCGACAAGGCTGCGAGAATTGAACCCGCATCAAGAGGTTGACAATGGTGTATCACCTACTACTAGCTCACGTGATGTCCTAGATTGAATATTGTACTTTTTTTAAATGGTCTGGTAGATTAATTATAAATTTATTTATTTGGAACCATATACGAATAGGATAAATATAATACTTTTTTATGTTCTATTATCTTTTAGAGTGAATGATGAGTTTGTGGTTGAAATTAGTTAAATGTCGGAACTCTACTTGTCAGGTATATATTTTATTCTTTCTTCTCTTATTCTATGATGAAATTAATTCTTAAACATAAGGTAAGGGATATTAAAAAAATTGAGTTATCCTAATACCTTATGTTTTTTCTGAACTGATGATATTTTAAATCATCATAAATAGATGATTTGAGGCCCTCAATTCTACAATTGTTTGTGATTGATGAACTTAATAACTCCCTATAAATATTTATGTTTTTTCACCAATTATGTGTCTCTAATTTCCACCAATGTTCTCATAATAGATATCAAAATTTGGTGGTGACCCTTTCATTTCCATTTTCCTCTTATTAAGACTAAATTTTATTAACCCAATTTCCAATGTGGGTTCCCCCACAAAGGTATTTTCAATTATTATCCTTTTATTATCAATAATCAATTTAAAATTACAAGGATGCAATTTATTGAAGGAAGGAAGAGTGTAACACCCAATGATTTCATAGTATGTTATTTCTTCAAAGTAATTCAATAACTTGCACTACACGCAATACCAAGTTCAAGCTCATCACAACTTGCCAAAATAGCCGTTCAAAAGCATTTATGAATAGTATTAACTTAATTTTGAACTTTATATAACCCTTGTAATTTTAGAATCCATATTATGAGTTTATTAGACATAATTTGAAAACTAATTCATTTTTTCAGATAAAAGAAGTATTTTTCAAAAAAATTGCACTTTTTGCCACCTTTTAAAGGTGAAACCTTGATAAATCCAACATTTGAAACTTCTATATACTCAATATGACAAAATAAACTTCTTCTTTAGAATTAGGAAATATGAATTTAGTTTCAACAAATTTTTGGTGTATTTTTGATAACTTCTATTTGTGGGTGATTAGTGAAAACTACTATATTTTAACTGAATTTTTTTTAATCAAAATAATTTATAGTGTTGAATTATACATTTTAATGGTTCTGTAGTATAATTAAATTATATTTTTACCAGCTTATCCAACAATGGTCATTGAAAGTAATTTTACTTTAAAATTAGACATAAACAGGTTTCATTCTTTTGATAGTTATTATTTCATAAAAATATGCTTTTTGGTTTTGACAATGGTAATTAATATTAAATTAATAAATGAAAATTATATTTTTAGAAATTTTTAAAAAAGAATTTATTTTTGATTTCATAATATCAAAATTAACTTCGGGTAAATTTTTGATATTTTTCTGAAAACATTCAATTTTTATTGAATAGTTATAAACACTGCGTTATTTTTTAAAACCACATTTTTATTTAAATAATTATTTATTTTAATTAAATTTATTTTAGGTTAAAGTAGATACATAATACCTATATATGTTAAATGTAATTCATTGGTGTCTGGTTTTAATAATTGTAGATATATTACCATTTTACCAAACTTTTTACTGTCTTTTACCCATCTCCTAGGTGAATTTCAAAATTTACCTAAAACATAATTCTACTACTTTGGTGAGTTGAATTTAAAAAAATCCAAGAGACATGGTTGATATAAATAAGTAAAATTTGGTTCAATAAGATGACAATACTTTTTGGAAAATAGTAACTTTTTACTTTTATTTACCACGGTTAAAAGTAAATAGGGTAATTAAGGGTAAAAATGATATTATTATTACCCTAAAACATTTACTAATACTATATGATAAGTATACATAGACCTATAACAACTATAGGAATAAAATATGATCCTTTAGGTCCACTTCGATTAGATTAGTACATTTACTGTAATTTAATTCAATGAAGAGTTAAAAGTGTTAAATTAAATGATTAATAAATAAAACATTTTTAACATAGGGTTATACTTAAGATAAATTCGAGTATAATTATTAATAATAAATATAAAAATATTTCATACATATTGGTATTTTATTTATAATTTGTAGACATTAAATAAATTTATTTATTTATGACACAATGATGATACAGTAATTACCATATTAATGAATGATGAAAATAATTGATACCATAAATATACAAAATAAGTTTAATTTGAGACTTTTTATGAATTAAACTAATTCTATAGGTTAATATGAAAATATAGGGTTGGTTAGAGGAATTTGTTTCGAAGTAATAATGTTATTTTGAATTTATCAAAAACAGAATACCAATAGTGTCAAAATTGACATAAAAGATTTATATAACAAATATTTTATTATTAATTGACATTATATTGCCAAAAATATAAGGTTTGGCCAGAAGACGTAAATAATGACATTAGTATCATTAATGAACCACTTGGGGTTCTCTTGGAAGTATATATTATGTTTATTAGCCATATAATATAAAAATACAAAGAGACATTGTAAATGTCAAACTATTTAACTAAGAGTTAAATCTAAAATATAAAGCTTATATTGTGACAAAAATATTTCTAAAACCAATTGTATGAGTTTTTTTAGACCCAAACCCACCTTATAATTTACATAATACATTATGGATCAATTAGAAACCGAAAATGATTTTATTATAAAATGATTTGTGTAGCTTTTCTAATGGTGCACTACACCCCTCTTATAGAAGGGAACTTCACCCTCTCTAAAATTCACACCTCAAAAGACATTTGGATCAGGAAATCCCAGCCCATATATCCATCTAACTATCCTCCCTTCATCCTATATTCCATAATTTAGTCATAAATCCAACCTATGGAGCCCTTTTGATCAAATCAAAAGGAAGAACCCGAAGAAGAGGTAAACATTTCATCACCTCTTTCAAGTTCTTCCCTTCATCCACTTCCTATTTCTTTTTTTACATTATAAAAAAAACCTCATGTATCAAATATATATTTTTATGTTATTAAAAATATCTTACAACCATAATCATTATTTTATCCATCATTTGAATAACATGTCACCATATGTACATAGGTACGGCTTACGGTCTCAACATTGTGGTGTAATTGTTATTCAATACATTATTATTTGGATGGGTATATTAATGATGTGTATTTTTATTAAATAATAAGTATAACAAGATAATTATTCATAATATATGATATAACATCCAAATTAGATACTATTTATCCATCAATATAGTGATATTGTCGCTCGTGCGTACGTACGGATTACCGTCTCAATGATGTGATGTGATTCATTTCCGCGTTCACCATTCAATGATGATTATAAAATATATATCATGAAAATTTAATTAATATATGACATAATAATTCTACTGGATATATATAGACGTACTTATAGATATCTTATTCACTTAGTTCCGTTGAATGTGATTTGAAAATAGAAACAACCTTTATGTGTACGTACGGACTACCTTCTCCATAAACGTTGTTTTACATTTCATATATATGTCTATTATACATATTTATATTCTAAATATATATGATATATAAATAATTATTTATATTCTGGAATTATTTAAATCATGATCTAAGTGATACAATCAAGATTAACACGTTAAAACACATACGATAAAGAAAGCGATTATAACTGAAATGTTAATTTATCATGGAAATTATTATTAAATGGGTCATATAAATTCATAAATGAATCATGTATGATATCATAAATTTTAATATGGTTCTGGTATAATTTAATTACATACTATATTCATCATAATGGAGGTTAAACGTACCATCGACTAAAGGAAATTTCATGGTAAGGTTTAATTTAACAATCTCATTATTATCTGAGGTTTTTTATACGTAAGTATCTATATGAAAATATTTATTATCCATTTACTTGTTTTATGAAAGTGTTTTCAAAGGGATTATATTAAAGTAATATCTTACTAAAACAACAATTTAAATGTTTTAAATATTTATTCTTCAAAATCATTCTCATTATTGTCAATGTTTTCAAAATGTTTTTAAAGGATTTATTTATATCTACATAAATGTTTGTAAAATGTTAATTACATTAAAAAGATTCAAAGTTGTATGGGAAACTTTGATTCAAAAATTTCATTAAATGTATTCCTTTCTAAATTGTGTGACATTTGAATGTTTTCATGAAAAATGGATATTTCTCGCAAAGAGTTTTACAAGTCATTTTCATCTATGTCCACATTATTTGATGGATTTTAATGTTTTTTGAAGTTGATTTATTATGATACAAATCGTACATATTGTATTGAAGGTTTTGTGATATGTTTGACTATGGATGTGTTATTTTTATACCATTCAGGGTTTACAGATAATGTATTGATATCTGGTATTCCAGTTTTAATGCAAATGCTTATGTTAGGTTTAAACCTTTCCTATGGGGAATTCATTGGACTTTGTAATTGACGGGTGGAGCCTGCTATTGATCCTAGATTCATCGTTAGGTCTCATGAGACAAATTAGTGACTTGGCACAAGGCCTTGTCAAAATGATTATTTTTAGTCTTCGTACAAGGCCTTGACTATGTGGTTATGAATGTATGGAATTATGAATTCAATCATTATAAATGAGGATATTGATATTGCATGTGATTATTTGACTATTAGAATATCAATGTGAGTAAGTAAATGAAATTATTTCATTGTACATTTTCTATATTATGCTGAAGTTTATGTTTAAAAGGCTTTTATTTTTGTCTTATACATTGCCTCAAATGTTTATGAATATTTATTAAAGTTTCCACCATATTTTTTTCCTTTCTAAACATCTAATCCCACCGCAGTCTATGTTTTAATTTTCACCAGATTACAAGAAGTGTATTATGATTGATAAGCAGGGATAAGTTAGGGGACTAATGGCATTCTCAAAGAATCACTCATGTTGTGATTTATTTTCTAATGTGTAATGTAACGTTCATGTACATAATCTATTTTACAAGACTGCTAAAATGGTCATTATTTCGGGACATGATTCATTGTAATCATGCCAATGTATTAAAATAATGTACCGACTCTAGGTAACTGGGGTCTGGGCGTTATAGTTGAAGAATACTTAAAACATTATAGAAAGAGTCATTAATGGACCGTACTAGATTAATGACATTGTAGAAATAGAAATGTAAAGGATGAATCATTAGTGACCTACAATATCTCACAATAGGATCATCATATCTATAACCATTCTTAGTCACATTATATATAACACATATATTTATAAAAAAGGAACAGAAACATAAAAAGGGTGACCTCAGACATGTATTAATGGTAATCAAGGGAGACAGAAAAGAATAATAATGAGAATTCATGGATAAGAACATGATCATAATATTATAAGATCACAAGTTACAGATCAATGATCATAAAAATCAAATATTGAATAAATATTAGTGGTTTATAAAACATAAATCCTAAAGAAATAAATAACATAATCTATGAAATAATACCATCAGAATAAGACATAGAATTCTCAAATACAAAAACATGGGATATAAATCCCTATAAGATAAGGAACATTGATAGGACTTATCCGGGAACATCATCAGGAAACACCACTATCCCCAACCACCATATTTTCCTTATAAGGGATCTGGTTTTCTCATCTCCCATAGTGGATCATGTTTCCCCTTATTTGCAATGTGGATATATATTCCCCATCCTCCATCATCATAGTTACTACAGCTATTGGGTGGGATACACCACTATCCGTAGTCATAGTCCTTTATTTGTAAGGGATCACCTTTCCCCATGTTCTAATAATGGATTGGGTTTCCCCCTCATTCCATAGTGGGCGAGGTTTTCCTATATTCAATCTTTATGGTGACTACACATAATTGGTGGGACACGCCACTATCCTTAGTCATAGTCTATTCTCTAGAAGGGATCGGGTTTCCCGTCTTCCCATAGTAGATTAGGTATGTCATCATGATTCCCTTATTCATCTCATGATATATGAATCATTACCCATTGCATATTATGGTGATATAGGACCCACCCTTATCATTATAAAAAAATTTATATATTTTACACATGATAATAAAAAATTCATTATATCATACCCCACAAAAAGTGAATGGATCTATAAACAACAAATCATATCCCATGAAATAAAATGAGAATCGTCAAAATTTCATCAAATAAAAACATATGGAAAATTGATATGTTTCATAATCATTTCATTAATGTATAACTTGTTTAATGATGTGGGTTTCAAAAGCATATAACCACTAGAAGAGGAACAAGATTCATAAATGTATATCTTTTAAAAAAGAAACGAGTTTCATAATCATCAATCCGTCAAATCATAAACCATTCTGATAATGAATATGAATTGAACCATTGGATAATTTCCCTATAATGGATTGAGTATCACCAACTATTGTAATATTATTTGGGAAATATCTTTGAATTACAATTTAAAAACATTTTAGGATGAAATTACCCATTCTTTATTGCAAAATTCTTTTTAAAAGTAAACAAAATTGAAAAAAAAATCATAAAAGGAACAAGAAAGAATGTAATGGAATGTTTGAAATAATTATTGTTAAAAATTTATTATGAAATATTGAAAAAATATTGGAAACTATTTTCCAGGGAAATATATAAAATATGAATGAAAATATTTTGAAAACCATTTCATTGAATATGTAGTGAACACTTATAGATAATGCTTGAAAAGATTTTGAAAACAATATTACATTAAAAATTATAAAGGATTCTTGAAAGAAAAATGAAAACCATTTCTATGAATATAATTTGATAAAATAATAATAAATAATGATTTCT
Organism: Viscum album; assembly: GCA_963277665.1. NCBI lineage: Eukaryota > Viridiplantae > Streptophyta > Magnoliopsida > Santalales > Viscaceae > Viscum > Viscum album. Next base: position 1,016,746,556 of record OY728152.1, read on the forward strand.
TGGAAAAATATTTACCTTGAGAACTTATAAATCACGAATGAATTTTTTTTGAGAACCATTAATTAAGAACACATTGAAAACATATAAATAATGAACGAAATCGTTTTTAAAACTATTTTCCTTGGAAACATATAAAATAATATTGAATATGTTTTGGAAAAAATTTCATTCAAAATACATTTAAATCATAGAGACAAGGCTAAAAAATATTTTCAAAACAATTATTAATAAAAACAAATTTATGAAGCCTAATTGTTTTGGAAAAAATATTATATTGAAAACCACATTAAAATAAATTTAAAGAATATTATGAAAAAAATTCCATAAATAAATTAATTTAAAATCAATTAAAAGAATCTTTGATCGAATGAATATAATGTTAGAGGAAAAATATGTACACACAGAACATTTCTTTTTCAGTTTAAAAAAATTGAGGAATGTGCCTCAAAAAAAAATTGAAAAAAGATTCTTCTTTAAAATGTTTTTGTACATATCTTAGGACACATGGTTATGAAGGAATATATATTTCTGACTGATTTTGGTGGTACATTCACACTTTCTTAAAAAATATTTATCCATCAACTTATATGTTAAAGTGTTGAAAAACAGTTCTATTACATTGATATACCATGAAAAAATAGGGTAAAAAATCCATGGGATTTCATTAAATATGGATAAAAATATTTTATCAATTGTAAAATGATCATAATAAATATTGATAAATGGTTAGATTATACATATTAATCGTTTCCTATTTGGTAACATTGAATCAAAAGAAATTGAAAGAAAAAAAAAATAAATCATTCTTTTTATAACATAAAAATAATGTTACTCAAGAAATAACATTATAATGTTAGTATATTCACCGCATTATAGAATATATGTGCTTAACATGAAATTTTTATCAAGGAATGAAAATTAAGATAAAATCACATTACCAATTTTGTATCTTTTGAAACTTAGACCCCAGGAATGAATGATCCAAAAATTGATTTGTAAAAAACTATAAATTTAATTATAAGATGCATACATGAAATCTTGAAAAATTATACACTCCACCAAAATTAAATGAGTGATAAATAAAGCATGTATCTCATTAAAATAAAAAGTGATATGAAATTCCCTTTCATTATGTCTTGAATCTCATTGTCTTTGAACAAAAACCTTGTATAATAAAAATATGATAATTATAAATATATCACAAATACATACTCTTATATCTTATAAATTCAATTTTTGTATTATTATAAAATATTTCCCTTTAGTTATCAATTTTATTCCTGGATTTACTTCGTGTAATATCCTCTTTGTTATTCAAATTTGTCTTAATTTTTTATATATTTGGGATTAATATTTATCACATGGTATCGATAATATAAAAAATGATATAAATATCCTGTAAATTCATTATATTTGTGTTATAATAATCTATAGAATAAATATGTATTAATTTAATACAACATTCCTGGAGACAGTAGACTATACGTAGAAATGAATGTTGTTTCTTTTTTTATTTGTAATATTTAAAGTATAAAACAGAAAAATAATAATTTTATATGTATAATATCATTAAATTATAATTATTAATAAATATATATCATATAAATTCAATAAATACACCATTAATACACTATATTTTCTATGTTAATGAATCACATCTATTTTGGTGGATGGTAATCCACACTTCTTCAAACTAAATTTTCATTTTTACGCAAAATGGATAATATAATTATATGAGTTGTGATTGAATAAAAAAAAGATAAAATACATAATATATATCAAATATACATATATAAATTTTTTTTACATCATAATTCCCAACCATGAATGGTGGAAATTAAAAATGAAATATCATCATTTCCTGAGGTGGTAATTTTCCACACACAAAAACACTTTGTTCATTACCCATTTGATGGAAGTGTGTTTAAGTGCCGGATGAAACCTCATCGTAGATATATATTAGTATATTTATGATAATTTTTTTATAATATTCAATACGGAGTGTTTAAGGGGATATTAAAAAAAATAAAATAATGTAGCTTCAGGTTGGATGATGCCTCTTTTTTGGTAACTCCTTTTGGTGTTCAAGAAAAGGATTTGTTGGATTTATTTTATCCAAAATTGTTTCCTAGATGAAGAATTTATTGAATCTGGGATTTTTATTTGGATGATATTTTCCTAACCAAAATGTAATGATTTGTGTGTGAATGTGTGAGAGTTGATGGAATTTTATATTGGACTTAAAGGAATAACTTGGTTTTTTTAAAACAAGCTAGGTTTACCTTCATTTTTTCAAACATGAAATCATAAAAAGCAAAAAAAACTAAATAATAATAGGTTAATAGAAGAATAATAGAATTAAAATGGGTGTTGTAAATTTATATAAAACAAATTGCCTCTTATGTTTACGGGTTAGTTTTTATTTTTCTTTATATTTATCGAATAATTGTATTTAATTTTAATTATGTTCACTAATATTTTTGGACAAAAAATATTTTGATATTTTTAGAAAATATAAAATATTCCTTTCCAAAATTTGGAATCTATTTTTCCATATTCAAATCACATTAATGGAAGATATTAAAAAATTTAAATCTTACAAATAAGATTACAATGTGGATTTTCAATGTGAAAACGTTCAAAAGTTTTCAATGTATTTATTTCCAAATTTAAAAGATAAAAAGATTAAAATGAAAAAATTGATTTAATTAAATAATGTTTAATATAATTAAAAATTAAAATAAATTAAAAATATAATATATGCATATAAATAAATTAAATGAAAAGGATGTTTTGAATTATTATTTTGTATTAGTTTGTATTCATGAGAAGTTTTACATAAATAATTTCATTCACTTCCTTATCTAAAATATCACCCATTATTCATGAATTTACTTATTTCCATATCACATATTTCTCCAAAAGTCGTGGATAATGTTTTTCATTCATAATGAACTATAAGATTATTAGATCTGTGACATTGTATCCAATATATCATCAATTACCAAAAAAATTAGAGAATATTATTCCAATTTCATAAATTTTAATGTTGTGAAATAATACATTAATATAATATAGAGCATAAAATGATAAATATTAACATCCCAAAAATGGTTATTCGTATAAACCGTATGAATGATGACAATCCAAAACATTAGAAATAATGACACTAAATTAGCATAACATTGATCCCCTATATATCAAAATTTGCACTTGGTTCTCACATTCCAAACATTTGAACACCCTTATCGTATATTCTCTTGAAATATGGTAATAAATTGAATTACCATAAATACTTTTAGAAGACATGCATTATTCCTTGTTCCAAAGTATGCTACATATCGTCCATTACTAATAGTTTTTTTAAAATTTATCCACGATTAAATATAAATCTTTTTCAACTAAACATTAATTAGATCATAGGTAACCAAGCCTATACAGTTTACATTATCCATATAAATCAACTCTTTATCCAAGCCAAAGATAACTTTCTCACCATCTGGATCACAGACATGGTTAGATTCCTTGAATCAAAATATTATGTTTATATGTATTCCTCACTATTGAGCATACCCTATTCAAAACATAATGAATACTTATACATAAGATACTTATATATATCTAGATTTATATAACATAATCATTGAATTCCAAAACATAAAAACTTATTTCATCCAACTTTATTCACAGAAAATTTCTCAAGATTCATCAACATAATCATTAATAAATCTTTCATATATCATGAAATATGAATCAGGTATAAATATTTATCAAAAATAAATTTATTCACAATTATCCATAACAACTATAAAATTGTACATACCATTAAAATTTCAATCATGTTATCATCATCATTAGTAGAAAATCCAATTATTACACCAAATTTTTGATTCACCTCAAGAGAATTCAATATAATTCATTGACTTTCATAATTCCTAAAATTTTCCCAGTAATAGAAATAATCAATTGATAATAACATTAGATGGACAAAAATATCATAGATTGTGTAAATTGAAATCTTCATTTTCCATTTCTACTTATATTCTTTCTAATCTCCATTTTAAAATTCAAAAACTCATCTTTGTTCTTATAAGTAATTATCATTGGTGATTATTTCAGCATTATTGATAGGAAAAAAACCAAACGTTCTTTCTTCCATGGAATCCACTACGTGGAATCTTAGAAAACTACTGAATTCTCTTCCTTTTTGAGTCTGAGTGTTTGTTAAGGTACACATTGTTAATCATGTTCATTAAAAACTGGTTAAGGATGATAACAACATCAATAACTCCTCTGACCATCCCACATAACTGATAGTCAGAATTTTTTTCATTGTCTATTTTAACCAGTAATTTCATGGTCACTATATTGACTAAAACCAGAAAACATTGGGTTTCAAAAACATATCGTAGAATAAAATCACATAATCATTAAAATTCACTTGTATGACGCATTATTCATGACACCTTCCTAAATCTACGACACCCTAGATTTATCGTTAGTTATTCATAGGAATCATCCATTTAAATAAATAATGTTGGTTTATAAAGTGTTATGGAATTTTTAAATCATATACACTTGGAGTGTCAAACAAAGTCTGATTCAAGGCATATTGTTAAGTATCAGGTTACATCGAGTCAGGCCTGACCTACCTTGTGGGCGTTGTCAAACAAATATACATATGTACTAGATCCATATACACTTTTAGTATCCCACATAGAATGTATTTATATGAAATCACTCACTCTATTATTTAACAAAATTAATTACATCTTCTAAAATGTTAACTCTTCCTTACACATATCCTTATAGACATCCATAGATATATATTTAGAAGTATTACTAGGGATATAATTAAATTATTATCATCCTAGTATCCCAAGGTTAACTTATTCTTCCCTTAGATATAAAATATAAGGATTGTGTCTAAATGTAAATAGAAATTACATAAATTTTGGGGAATAATTATAACATTACAAAAATATAGACCCAAATAAAATATTAGTTTAGTGACCTTAGAGACATGAAATCATAAAAGTTATTTCATTAGTGAGATTCATAATCTCTTATAAGGTTTTTTATGATTAGGATCCTTCTTCGACACATCATTAATAATACATATCCTCATAACTTGTGAAAAACATAATAATGGGTGTGCTCATTTGCTTAATAAGTGTAAACAAGGGAGACGTGTGAGCATAAACATGATCATCAACACACATAAAGAAGATCATATCATTATGAGACCATGACCTATATATAAAATATCAAAAACATGAACAATAGAATAAATCCTTGTAGTATATAAGACACTAAAAATACGGAAATAAAAAACACAGCCATAAAATCATATCATAGGAATAAGACAACGAATTTTGGAAAATATAAACATGTTATATTATTCCATATATGTGGAGACTCGTTGCAAAAACAGATCAAGGAACATCATGGGGACTTAAACAATAGGGAATGGAAAACCACTATCACCAATCATAGTCCTTTCCTTGTAAGGTACTGGGGTTTCCAATATTCTAATAACTGATCGTGATTCTAATCATTCTATAGTGGACCAGGATTTTTGATCATCCATCATCATGGTTACTACTCCTACTAGGAATTAAACCCCACCTCCCCATTTACAATGCTTTCGATATAAGCGATCTGTTTTCCCAATCATAAAAAATGGATTTGGATTTTCTTCTTCCAATAGTGGATTGGGTTTCCCCATCTTCCATATTCATGATGACTAAACCTACAGAGAATGAAACACCACCAACACCCAGTCACCGTCCATTCCTTTAAAGGAGTCTACTTTCCCCATCTCCATACAATAGATCAAACTCACCAACATTAATCCCATCATTATCATAAGATATATGTATAATTACACAATGCATTATAGGTGTATATTGTCCCCACCAATATCACCATGAAATAATTATTAAAGATTCAAAATAATAATAAAAATTCATCATTTCAAAACCGTTATAAATATTTGGGTTTTATAAACTGAAAATCATTAAGCATGAATTGAAATGGTTGTAGTTAAAATTTCATCACATAATAACATATGTAAAATGGATCAGTTTCCAAATAATTTCAAAATAGAATAGCCTATGAAATGATGTGGGTTTCAAAATAATATAACCCAAGGAAACAGAATGAGTTATATAAACATATTACCTTTAAAAGATAAATTAGTTTTAAAAATACAATTCTGTCAAAACAGAAAACATTCAGAAAAATTTTAGAAATTGAAAATTTTGATCATTCCACTAGAGTAAAATGAGTAACACCAATATATTTCACCTAAAATATAAAATATTTATTAAATATATTTTTAAAACATGTCATATTGAAATTATCCTCCCCCCTTTGAAAAATAAATTTTAATAAATAAAAACTTTTGAAATCAATTTTCATTAAAATATTACTGAAAATTTATAAAGAAATATTTGAATTCATTTTCATGGATAATTTAATAATAATTATTGAAAACATTATGAAAATGTTATTCCTTGAATACATATAAATATAACTTGATATTGTTTTGAAAAAAATTTCATTGAATATAATTTTAATCCTTGTAAATTAATCTTGAAAACTTTTTGATTTTTTTTTTCAAAAAAAAACATATAATAGAATCTAGAAAACATTTTGATAATAATTTCCTTGAAAATACATTGAAAACATACAAATAAATGTTTCAAATATATTGAAAACCTTTTGACTTGAAAAATAGTAGTAGAATATTGATGTTTTATTGAAAATAATTTAATTGAAAATACATTGAAAACATATAAATAAATATTGAAAATGATTTGAAAACTATTTTCCCTGAATATTTATTAAATAATATTGAAAACGTTTTAAATACCATTTATTTGTAAATAATGTGAAAAATATATAAATATAGATTGAATATGTTATGGAAAACTTTTTATATGTCAACTTATGAATAAAGAATTAAAATGTTATGAAAACCATTTTCTTGAAAACCACATAATCAAAATTTCTAGAATATTATGAAAACTGTTTCTAAAAAAATTAACTTTTTAATCATCTAATATATGCCTCAATTTAATGACAGTAATGATGGATGGTTAATCTATAATTTCTTAACATTTTTTTTCACTATAAATAGATTAGAAAAGTTCCTTGATAATAAAATGACAAGAAATTTCGTTCCTTAAAAACATTTATTGAACAGTTATACATGGTTAAAAATGTATTTTAAATATCATAATAGAATATTTGAGTATTCTTGGAATACTTTTAGAACACAATGATATTATGGAAAATAGATTTTTGAAAGATGAGAGAGGTAATGTCAATAATTCATAAAAACAATTTTTTATAATATTATGTACCCAAGAGTGTAAAAATGGTCCCAATACATCAATATAACATTAATAACATGAGGGTAATAATATCATGATTTTTTGTCAATATATATATCATAATATTTCATTGATGAGATCATAATCCCTAACAATCTTGATAAATAGTGTGATTTTTTCTGTTAACCATTACCAATTTGGTAACATTGATTCATAATAAAATTGAAGAATAATGTTACATGAATATTATAATATACATATTATAATTAGATTAATTATATAAAATTTCAATGGATGTATATACACAACCCCTAATAAATATTGGTTCATAACATGGTATTTGTCCATCATATTAATTTATAAAATATTTGATTAAATATATAATATATATATATATATATATATTACATTCATATCTCTCATTAATTTAAATTAATTAAATTTATTTGAATAAAATATATTACTGAGAATAATAATATTTTTTATAAAAACATTCCATTTATATTGAATTTTATCTAATATTAATTTCTTAATCATTTGTAACTATTGAATTCAACCGTGTATTTTCATAATTTTCATAATCCTTTTCATTAACATCAATATAAGTTCTAGGTTATGTTTTATTATATTAAATAATAATATTTTTTAATATATTATATTATGGTAATACTTGATCTTTTATGATAGAAAATCCATACAATAATGTTGTATTTCATGTAATGTAGCTAAACTCAGTTTCTTGTTTATTTAATGAGAATAATTATGTTTCATGTTATGCAAAAGAACATGGTGTTCTGTATAACACAATATAAACATAGTCTTATAAAATATAAAAAAAATATTTTCATTGTAAGGTGAAATGAAAAAAATGAAAAATATTAAATTATTTTAAAAAAATATTTCAAAAAATATTTAGCTGTTATGTTACCCTAGATGTGATGATGATTTTTTCCAACCCTAATATAAAATATGTTTAGTATTTTGATTGATATATGAACAAAAATGGGTAGTTATTGTTTATATATTATTGTGTCATTAAATATTGTTCATTGATGTTGAGACCACACGAATTAAGCTATACTACACAAGATCATATATTCCCTTTTGTTATTATAAAAATATTAGTGGAATTCATTCTATGGTCTGAAGTTAATTGTTTAAACATAAAATATGATCCTAAAATTAAAATTTTACCAGTGTGATGTACATTTATATTAGTGAATATGATTTCAATACATTTAATATTTTAATTTCCTTTTATAATATTTACCATAGAAATGAACTATTTTTGGTAACCCACTAAGTCACAATATAAAGAGACAAGTGGTTCCAGAATGTAGTCTTTAATGGAAAATGATGTACTTATTCACTAAGATGAAAAAAAGTGTCCATAAAGAGTGAACATAAAATATTTACACACACACACACAGATATGTATATATCGTAATCAATCCTATGAGTAATATCATGATTATATAGTATTCACTCCTCGAGTGACTTGTGTTGAGGGACAACTCTTGTTACAGCCAGAGTTTTTCTATTAAACATAGAGATTAAAATAGAGGAACATCAATTTCAATAGATTATATAACACACAAAACCAATATTTGAAAAAAATTTGACACCTAATGAATTTAATTAATTATTAATTTTAATTAAATTTAATCTATTCAAAATATTTTAATACAAGTAACAATAGGTTAAAATGAGATAAGATACTCTATGAAAATATGATTATTTAATGGTGATAATGATAAAAAATTATGATTTTTAAGGTATAAATATTACTAAAAACTATGAAAATTATAGTTTTTATTTTATTTATAAAATAAAATTAATCTTTATCTATTTATTAGAAATAAATTAATTAAAATTTGAATGATAAAAAATGATTTCTCAAAAACAATATTTTTGTGAAAGTAGATTAATCTTTCATCTTGGAGATAATTATTTTTTCAAATTTTATAAAATGATGTTGATAAAATAAAAAAATATATTTTAACTCTAAAATTTAGAATTATATTTCGCTTAATTTTTTTAAATGAATAATTCTTGGTTGAATATAAAAAATACATATTTTAATATAACCATTAATTCTAATTTAATTATTCAATAAGTTAAATTAAATAATTTTTAAAAAGTAAAATTAGTATAATTTTATTAAAATTTATATAATTTAGTTAATTTAAATCAATTTCATATTGTTCTTTGATAATAAATAATTCTACACTTGTAATAATTCTTCCATTGGAAAACATCCCAGTATTCACATCTACAATTTACATTTAAATTGAATTATGAAACCATTATTAGTTGGTTTTAGAGAAATGGTTACCACAATTACTATAAGAATAATATATATTATATCATAATTTCAACATATGTTTTGACTATAAAGAATATGGAATATAGTAAAAATTTATTTATCATTGTTAAAGTAAAAAAATTGCTTTTTCAGGGGTCACACTAAAAAGATAGTGGTTAAAAATGTCATAAAATATTTCAAGAACCAATTTTAAGGACATATTTAAAAAATATTTCATTTAAGGTTATATAAGGTGTCTTTTTCAGGCCTTTTTCTTTATAAAAATGTCGGTATCATGTTATCGTTTCAAAACATTCATGTGAATCCCCTCTACCATTTATGAATGGTAACCCCTCTACTCACATTTTCCCACATCCCTATGTCATTTCAAAGTCCAATACCATCCCAAATACATTCCCTTCATCAATCCCCACATTCTATATAACATATTTTCATTAGGAATCCCTCCATTGAATTCATTAAGGATACACATAAAAAAGCACACTGAAAAAGAGGTAAATTTTTTAAACATTCATATTTGTTTTCATTATTCTATGACTTACATTAAATTATTTTCAATAGTAGTAATATTAAAAAATGGTATATATATATACTAAAATGAAATTATTTCAATGGAATGGCCCATATCTATCGCAACTTCAATACAATGGAAAACAAACCCTTCAATCATGAGTACTAAGGACTGTCGCATCACGAATATATGTAATAACTTTTCCATTACAACCATTTATAGAGAGATTTAATTATATATTTAACCTATAAATATAATATTTATTAAATTATTATAAATAAATAAATATTATTTCTGATACAACGTCTTAATATCATTTATATGGGGCAGACTATAATATAACTATTGTGTATGACATATTACCTCCTCACAAAGTAATGTGATTCATTTTTAACTTATAGTTTACATGGATTTTAATATGGGTAGAATTAAATAATATATGTCATATTTATTATATTTAAATAAATCATTAAATTTTATATCAAATCAATCTTCTTTTATAATTGATAATAATAACTTCGTACCTGCATAAGTTTGGACTACCACCTCCCCATAGCAATATGAAATTGTTTTCATTATATTTTTATGTGTATAGAAATAAAAATGTATTTCACTTATTTAAAACCAATATATGAAATTAAAAATTTTCTATAAAGACATGTTCGTATTTTTTCACATTCATCCCTCAGATTGATAAAAATTTAAATGACATACATTCATACATATGAAAAACTTTCTACATAACTAGTGTGATCAATATACATTAACTAATGTTATATGATTGCACAAAATTAATAAATAATGAATAAATATTTTATTAAAATCATGTTTAATAATAAATCTATTTTTTTATCAAGATCACACTAGAAGGACATGACTTACTGAAAAAGGTAATACCCAAAAAAGAAGAAATTGTCAATTAAAAAAGTGATTATGAGAATTAATTGTTTATAATAAGGTTATAAAATACTATGATTAAATCATATTTGTTATGAGATATATGAATATCTTCATGTAATCAATTTAATAGTATCATATGGATATAAAAAAATTCATTTGTACAGATACAAAGGAAGAAAAACATCAGTTAATGGTTTCCCATATCATCTTTTCTTTAGCAAGACAAGTTCCATAATTAAAAATTATATATTGTTATGTTTTATATATTGACCCATTTGTATATTATATCAGGAACCTCAATATATGAAAGGTATTTACTATTTAATTTTTATTTATTTCATTCAAATTCATTATTATTTAGAAGTTACCAATATTGTAGATGTTAATTTCATATTATCATTAATATTTGAGATTCTATTTGAATCTATCTACCTTAGTAGAGTTATATGAAATTTATAAAATAATATAGATGTATTTTATTATACTATGGTTTTTTCATTATGATATTTAAGAAATAATTCAATAATTCTACTGTTCAGTACATAAAATTATTGATAAAATGATTCTACAATGATTCAGCCATATTTTTCTATAAGGAAAAAAACAATTTTTTTAAAAAAATAATGTTTTCCGGAAAAGTATATATTTATATTTAACATTATCAAAATGATATATTCATGAAATGTAATCTTATTTTGATATTGTAAATAAAAAATGAAATTAATCTTCATATAAATTTTAAAATTAAGCACATTTAATTTTTATCAATACTATGAATGTAATCATAAAATATATACGTAAAAAAATAATGAAATATATATATGTATTGGTATATCATTATTTTAAACATTTGTATAAAAAAATTAGGTTCATATTTTGAAGTAAATTTATTCAAAAACTTCATTCTAAATTATGGGAATTAAAATTTATTTTCAAAGTTCAAGGGATACTTACATCAACAATATTTTCAATAAAATTTCATGGTATTACTAAATATTGATGATATAAATTATATATTATACATATGATAAAATTTAAAATATTGTATAAATATACCATATACATTTATTGAGTTTCTTGTGATCATTATCTGTAAAGATATATATATATATATATATATATATACATTTACAATTCATAATATTATTATGAATGTTGTATGATTTTTACTATCTCACAAGGTTGTGAATTTAAATTTCATATGATATATTTTCAATATGAATATTTATAATGGCTAGGCCACACCCCGTTAAACTGGTAAATTAAGAGAGAATGTGATTTGTTGATTTTTAAATTTTAGTCAATTTCATAATAGGTATAAATATTAATCAATGAGTTTTCTTCTGATGATTAAATAAGTTGTTTATTTTTATAAAATACATCTTTCATTGGATGGATTGAATTGGAAAAATGTTTAAAATATTAGTTTTTTGAAAAAAAATATAATACATGGAAAATGATGGCTGTTTTCTAGGGGATTTTATGATTGAATTGGTACTATTTTATGATGTCTTGATTGAGGGTTATGTTGGTCCACGTATAGGAGTTTTATTAAAAAATTATGCAAACACCAAATAACCCTAATAAATTTTCACCAAATCCTTATGTGGGACCCTAGAGGGTCGACCATTGTTGTGGGAGATATCATTGGACAAGAAGGGAGGCGACATAGATCTTGCATGGGTGCGTACCAGAGGTGCATGAGAGCATCATGACACCACTGGGTGGAACGCTAGAAGCGGAAGATGCTAGAATGAGGTGGTGTCAGTGGGATATAGAAGTGATTTTTAAAAAATTTATATTTGGTTTTCACCATGTATTGTAATATAATGAAGACATAAATTCTATTCTTGTTTCAATGTAAGATTGTGATGAATGATCCAGAACTGTCTGATCTGTTGATTGAATATTCCGACCATTGGATCATGTCATTGATATCTTCAATCCTGATATCTATTAGAATAATTTATTGATCCATAATATCATATGATGGAAATATTCTTCTCTAAAATGATTTATGTGATAGTGTAGTACATCGACATTTCCATGGAAATGATTTCTAATGCTTTATCCAATTCATCTAATTTTATTTTGAGTGATCTAAAAAAACAGAAATGATAAAAATAAATATGAATCATTTTTTAAATAATATAATTATAATCAAACAATGGTTTTATGATGTTCACAAGATCAATTCATCAACATTGGGATTTTTGATGTTGTGTAACAAAGGCAACGAATATAAAATGATTCAGGGCTCTATTGCCTATAAATACTAACTGAGTGATTAGTTGGTGTTGTTGAGTTTTGGTAGGATATTTTTTATAAAAATTAAATCTAATTAAACCCTAATACAAATTAAAAGGAAAACAACTAACCATATAGATGAATTAGAATAAAAAATCAATTTTGAATTAAAATCCAATATTTTTCACTATTCATGAATATATGAAAATTCACACAAGAATACCAAAGTTTCACCCAATCATGATTTATATATTTCACTTTCAGTTATTATGATTATTTTGATATATATTCATTATATATGTTCAAAAAAGTGGATTTAAAATATTTTAACCATGGAAAGGATGCAAATGTACCTCAATAAAAATAATGTTTTTGTGTGAAATTGTGTTTTTATGTAATGCTTATAAAATATATTGGATTAATATCAATAATATTTCATTAAATATATAATATATATTATAAATCATATATATCACTCTTTATAATTATTTCAATTTATTAGGATAAAAGAGATTAGTGGGATGAAATATTGTTTTTAGGAAAACATTCCCATTATATCCAATTTGTTTTTATATTCATTAATAATTAATTTGTGACAAATGCATCCCACAATTTATTTTAATATGTTAGTAAATCCAATTCATAACCATATATATAATGTCTTGGTTTTTTTATTATATTAAATAATAAAATTTCTAATAATATATTATTGTTTGGTAACACAATTCTTTGTGTTTTATAAAAGATTTCGAGAAAGGACAATATTGTGTGTAATGTGGTTTACCTCAGTGGTCCACATATATAATTCTAAAAATTATATTTTTTGTAGTGAATAATAACATTGTGTTACATATAATTTACTCGAAATGTAGTGCACTAATATATCACAAACCTGTTTTTAGTTTCGTTAGGAGAAAATATCAATAATATTAAATTAATTTGAAAAAAAAAATTATCGAGGTGGTACATTACCATATAACTGATACTCATTTTAACAAAACTTTATATATAATAGTTAGTGTATTTTGATTTATCATGGATTGGAAATGTGGAATTTTTTATGCAAGGTAACTGAGTCATTGAATATTGGTATTGGATGTTTAGACCACATGAATTTAACTATCCAACATGTGTTCTTATTTTCCATGTAATTATTCATTAATATATAGGGGCATTATCTCCAAGGTGAGACATGTAGTGTTTATACATAATATAATATCCTGAAATATAAATTTTCTTAGCTTTATCTAAATCTATAGTAGTAAATATAGGCTGATGAAATTAAATATTTCAATTTTAATATAGAATACTCAATATGTAAAGGATCTATTATTTTAAACCCTCTAAATCACAATACACTGACACATGTTCTTCCCAATAGTATTTATGAAAATTTTATGATGTAATTATTCATAATTATTTGTAAATGTTTTTAGAAGGTATGATAATAAATTAATCTCAAATATATCTCTATATTAGTCTAACCTATGTGCGAGATTAATATGAAGTAGTATTCAGCCATATAGTGACTTATGTTGAGAGGCAACTTTTGAAAAAACATGAGTCTTAATATTATATGACGTGAATTTAAGAAAGGAACATCATATTAGTTAGTATATAAAACACCCAACAAAATTATTAGAATATAATTTAACAACACCAGAATTTATTTAATTATTTTTTTAAAAAAAATTCAAGCTATTCAATAAATTGTAATACAAGAATGACTATGTTTTAATGAAGCATGATACACTATTAAAATAACATTGTTTAAAAGTAATCACGATAATCTATATGTGATTATTGAGAGTTTAAATTTTAATAAAAATGTGTTGTAAATTATATTATATAATTGTATATAAAATATATTAAATGGTTCTCTATTGATTATAAATAAATTATGGACCATTTGAATATGAAATAAAATGTTTCAAAATTATATTATTTTTTAAGGATGATTAATAATTAATTTTGATGAAAATAATTTTTTTTCCAATTTTATAAAATTTATTTCTTAAAATAAAATTCAATTATTAACTATACAATTAAAAATTACCTTTTTCATAATTTTTTAATTTTAATTACAAGTATGATTTTTTTGGGAGAATATTAAAAAAATAATTATTTTAAGTAAAATTGATATTACAATTAAATTTTTCCAAATGTTAAATTCAATATTTTTTGAAAACAAAAATTAGATCAATTTTATTAAAAGTTTTCTAATTTATGTAATTTAAATAATTTTCATAATGAATTATGAGATTAAATAATTATATATATATATATATATGAAATATTCTCTTGGAAAAACGACAATTCGTCCCGTCCATGGATTAATTTTAAAGTGAAATTGGAAAACATTTATAGTTGAATTTGAATAAATGGTTCCAATATTTGCACTCAAATTGATATATATTATATAATAATTTCTACTTATTTTTGAAAATTTTTAGAAGTGAAAATAATAAAAAATTAATTACCATTATTAATGGAAAAAATGGGTTTATTAACGGTTATATTAACATGATAAGGGTTGAAAAAGGCCTAAATATTTCAAACAATTTTTTGAGGGACATATTTAGAAATTATTTCATATATGGTTCTATAATGTCTAATTTTAGTCTTTTATTAGGATACAAACATCATTATTATGTTATCTTTTCGAGACATTCATTTGTATCCTCTCTGCCACTTATAAATGGTCACCCCTATACTCCCCTCTTGAAACGTCTCTAAAGCAATTTTAAAACCAATACCAACTAAAACCTAGTAAAGAAAACCATTAAAACATCTTATATAACTTATTTTCATCATTAATCCCGTATTTGAGGACATTATGTATAAACCTAATGAATCACACTAAAAAAAGGTAAAAATATTAAATGCACATATTTTTTTACTTCTTATTCCACCTATGAGAAAATCCACTACCGCAATAAAAATATAATAACAATTTTTTCAATTATATAATGATATTTTATTATTTTAATGTATAAAGCCATCCCTGTCACCACTTTAATAAGACATGAAATGAAACTATCAATTATGTGTTCCAAGGACTACCAATTCATGAGTCAATGCAATAATTTCTCTGTCACCCCCATTTAAGGTTATATATACTTTTGAATTTAATATATAAATATTTTATTTATTAAATTATTATCCTTAGATAATTATTATTTAATATATACCATATTAAATATATTTCTATGGGGAATAGAAAAATGCCTCATTTGTGTATGAGAGACAAACTTCTCACAAAGCAATGTGATTTGTTTTTTTCTTACTATTTAAATATACTGTATTATGTTTTGAATTAATGAATATATTTCATATTTATGTCCTATCAATAAATTTGGAAGTTTAATATCAAATATATATTCTTATATTATATTATAATTGAATATAATAGTATTACCCATACGTATATGTGGACTACCTCCTCCCCATAGTGATACAAACATATTTTAATTATTTATTTATGTACATAGTGAAAAATATGTATCCAATAAATATAAATCATTATATTAAATAATTATTATTATATTATGATCAATTATTATTTTTTTGCTTTCATTCTACCCATCAATAACAAGTGAAATGATGTACATTTGTACGTATAACAAAATATCTCTGTAAATAGTGGGATTCATTTGCTATATTTGAATTTTAAGGATTACCCCAAATAAATATAAAAACAATATATTTTATATTAGTCTAATGTTTAATAATATATAGAATATTTTATCATGATCATATTAGAAGAACATAAATTAACATAATAAAACATACATGAAATAAGGAGAAATTGTCATTTGAAATTGAGATTATAACAAATAATTGTTGTTAAAAACATGATAAAATTAAATATTTAAATCATATATGGTATGTGATATATTTTTATTTTTTGATAATATAATTATGATGATCATATAGTTAATAAAAATGATGTTTGAATAAATAAAATTGATCCAAACCATGGTTTATAGTTTATCCTCACACCTTTACTTCAGTGATAAATAATCCATATTCCACACATATATCATTTTTTTGGTGTTTAAATTGTTCTTTTGTTATATTATATCATGATTAAATTTATATAAATGATATTTAACGTTTACCAATATGTTATTTCAATTGTTTTACTTACAATTCAGAAGTTAAAAATGTGGAACGACTTTCTTTCATAATCTTATCACAACTCGAGATTGTTTTTGTGTATGTATTCATGGGGGAAATTAAATGAAATTTATAACATAATATAAATTTATTATATTATCTAATGGTTTTTTATTAACATATTCATATAAAATTACTAATTTCCCACTCTATAGTACATAAATTTACAGATTAAATGTTTATCGGAAAATCATAACTTACTTTTCACTTTGGTAAAAAACAAAATTTTCTCAAAATTAATATTATCTAAATATATTGTAAATTTTTATATCCGTATCCAAATGATTTATTTGAGTAATTTATCCCTATTTTTACATTTTATGGAAAAATGTAAATTCATATTCATGTCATTTACAGAAAAGGGATCGTTTGGTTGTTATTGAAATTGTGAATTCAATCTTCTATTCAACATGTAAATCTATAAATAAATGTAGTAAATTGAATAAAACACAATGTTATAAATATTATTATACATTTATCATGTATTTACTTCCAATGAAATTTATTTTTAAAATTTATGGCGAACTGATGATTTTGAAATGTTTTTTTCAAAGTTCAAAGAATATTTACCATGTGTTTTTTAATCAATTTATACTGGTAATAGAACACATTAATGTTTTTAAAGATATATTATATATTAACTAAATTGGTATATTATTTATTAATATAATACATATAGATTCATTGAGTTATTTATTATCATTTTTACTTAGGAGGTATTTTTTTAATATTCGGCTTATTATTATTCATTATATAAGATTATATTTATCTGATCTAGTTAAGTGTTAATATAAGGCCCCTGCCTTAAACCATACTTAATCTTGAGTTATTACAAGATTACACATTGATGATCTTTTCAGGCTTAGAGTTTTAAATAATTTGATCATGAAACTGGCATTACATTCCACATTTAAACAAAGTGGTTACATAAAAGACAGTATTCATTCTTCCCATCAACGGAAACATATTTAAAATAAAACATTGATTCTTTTTTTGACACATCCTTGACACTATCATCACATCATGTACCTTTCCCTTGACCTGCGAAAAACATTTCAAAAAAAAAACTTGGGATGAGCATAAAAATCTCAGTAAGGGTTATAAAAATATGGAAAGAAAACATGAGTTCATATATACATAAGAATGAAATCATACATTACCCATAAAACATAGGCACTTTAACATACCTCATAAAATCATGAATAAATCATAGAAATTATAAGACATAAAAAGTAACTTGAGGAATTTATAACATTCTTACGTAGGGAGTAATCCTCTTGGTTACGTTTGGAAGACCCACCACAGTATATTCCCTAAATCTCTTAGGAGAAACCTTAACGTTTCACTCCTTTGCGTTACCCAATTCATTGGAGAGCTATATCGGGCTCACCCACCCTTAGTTTATCACGGAACCAACCGTCTTCATAACAATTCCCAAGAACCATAACATAATCTTACCACATAATACATGCATAAAGGAAACATAACATTTCCACATTTCAATCACAAGATATCAATAAAACACATTGATATAAAAAACCTTATGAAAACAATTTTCAATACCAAAATAAAATAAAAGTAAAACATGGTATTTATTTTTTTCTTTTAAAAATTAGGTATTGCATGTAAAGGAAGCCGAAACTCGAATAATGGTCACTGCGGCGGAGAAGTCATTGTCGCCGCATACATATGACAAAAACATTCCCTATTTTCGTTTTGTAAAACACTTCGTATAAAAAGATTCCTTTTGGATAAACGTATAATTCAAAGGGTTTTATAAACCGTATAAAATAAAGTTGTGTATAAAAAAAATATTCATCAATGAAAGGTGATTGAGACGAAGTCCCATACAAAGATGGTATCCTTGGTTTAAGGATAAATCAATTACATAATTATGTGTGACAAATGAATTCACCAAATATAAGTGGATATTAAGTGTAAAAAAATCATAGGATATTCACACGTATTCATAGAACGACATATTCATGGACTACATGTTTATCCCAAAGAATCAAATTTGGGATAAGAAGTTCCCTTGCAAAAATTTGACAGCCTAACGGAATCACTCCAAAATTCAGAAAACGAGTTGATGAGAGATAAAAAGGGTATCTCATCACATGGACATAAAATTTAAATCAATAATGATATATAAGGAATTATCCCAACATAATATTATGTGAATTAAAAGACATAAAAAAATAAGTCTTTTAAAAATTAGAGGGTGAAAGGGGGCCATTACCGACATGGGTATCTTTCGAAACATACACCCCGTGAAAGAAGGACAATACAACATTGATGTAAATAAACATAAATGAATGTATATAACACAATGAGTAAAATAATGGTCAGTACATACACCACTAAATAGAAATTGTGGAAAATGTAGCATAAATCTCACGGGAATGAAAGTGAGATGAAAAATCCTTTATGAAAACTCGGCAGCCTAACTGCGCCACTTAAAACTTCCAAAAATGGATTGATGAGATGAAATAGGGTCTCTCATCATATTAAAATAAAAGGTAAATAAAGAGGAATATAAAAGAACATCCCCCATAATAACAAAGAGGAGCTTAAAATAAGTGACATAAAGGAGAGTACTTAAAAAGAAAGAGAGAGGTTAGATCTCTTACGAAAATTAGGCAGCCAAACGATGCCACTCAAAACTTCCAAAATGGATTGATGAGAGAGAATAGGGTCTCTCATCATATGAACATAAAAATTACAGTAAGTGTAATATAAAATAACATCCCAATCACAAGAAATATGAGCGTAAAAGGAATGACATAAAAGAATGTACTTAAAAAGAACGAGAGGAGTAGGATCCCTTACCTCTTGTTCATTTCTTTATATTCCTGAGTAATAAACTTTGGTCAATTTATAATTGCATAAGGACCTCCAATAAAGATTATTATTCAGTTAATATCACATATTTTAATGTTATAATAATTGGTTAATAATATGAGTTCATATTAGACGTTTTTGTCGATGTTTGGCACATGAGTCAAAAATTGAACTTGTTGGAAAATAATTTTCCATGTAGTTATAGGTACATCATATATAGAATAGTATTGATGTTTTAAATATCATATATATCCATTATATATCCATTATATACTATTCCATAACATTTGGAGATAAAAATTAAAAGCACCTTTCATGGAGACGGTAGGTCGTACGTACGCATGAACGCTACTTTAATTTTTTTGTCATATTAATGGAATTAAAACAAAATGAAAGATATATATATATGTTATAATTCCAGAATGATATCCATAATTTAGATGTAATATATTAAATATATAGCCATTATATATATGTACTTATAATAGTACATAAAATTTTGAGATAAGAAATGAAATGTACCGTTCATGGAGACGGTAAGCCGTACGTACGCATGAACGCTACTACTATTTCTATTTCATATTTAATGGAATTAAAACATAATTATACATAATCTTATTTTAAAATCCAGTATGGTATCATATATAATATCATTAAATATATCCTTTATACATAGCACATATGGTATTAACGAATCAAATCACTTTGAGGGGGTGGTAGTCCACACTTCCTTAAATGAAGATATCATGTTTACCCATAATGGAAACCATAAAGGTATGACATAAATGAAAAATAAAGAATCTTAAGTAAAACATAAACATATTATATATCATATATAAATATAGTTTCATATTAATGTCCACCATTAAAGGTGTTATAAGAATGTTGAACAATCATCGTTTTGTGAGGCAGAAATTTGTCATCCATTGAAACAGAATGTTCTTTAACCATTAGATGTAGGTGTGTGTATGTGTAGCTCGAATCCTTCTTATAAAAACATCGTAGTATATTTATGATACAGGATTTGTTACAAAATAAATGAATAAAAAGAGTTTATGGGGTTGGAAAAGAAAAATAAAACATAAGAACACAAGAGAAGACACTACCTTTAAATTGGGTAACTCCTTTTGATTTCAGCTAAAAGGCTTCCTTGGGAAGACATATTCCCAATGTGAGGCTTCAAGGAGTTAGAGAGGGATGTGGAGCGGAAAAATGGGCATGATTTGGCCAAGCAAAAGGCTTTAGAAGTGTGGGTAAGGTGGTATAGGTGGGGGCCTTTTATAAGAGGAGAGGAGGGGCACTCTTGGAAAGTAATGAAATGTTACTTTTTATTAGAATGATTTTTGGATTTTAATGGTCCCACATTGATTTTTTTCGAGGATAAGGTGATAAGTGTTCTAAATCCACAAATACAATAGGTTTTGGACATGTTTAGGTCTTAGATTTTACATTATCTTTCAATTTTATTTAAATCGTTAAATAATGAGGTCATCGCTGCATCAACATGATGTCATAAATAATTTGATTTATTTAATGACTAAAAATTATAAAAAAAATACTATTTTGTATAAAATCTTTTTATCTTTCCAATTAATATTTATAGTCAAAAAGATAATTTATTTAGACAAAAATAAAAATATTTTACTCAGGTGATACATTCTTTGTTACATTTAACATTCTTTAAAAAATAAAAAGATAAAAAGTCACTTTCTGAGAAACGTGTTTCAATGGGGCCCCAAATTTTGGCACAAGGAATCTAATGGTCGTCCATGAGACAACCAGTAGAATTAGGACAAATTTTTTGGTCATTTTGTATTATTATGATATTATTTAATTATCTTTAACTACGTGATTACTCATTAATAAAGATAATTAAAGATAATTACCGCCGTTACTATTCATAATGTTCAAAAATAAAAGAGTCTTAATTACATAATTTTTACCTTATTATTAAAAATACTTAATCCATTTTACCAAATTCCAAACACATAAATTTAAATAATTAATTAAAAAATAATTCTTGTTGTCAGAACAAATAGCGGGTTTTTTTGAAACAATATTCATGAAAAGTGTGGCACTTGTTTATTCCCAATTCCAAAGTGAAATTAATACCAATGACCATAATTGTATTTCATGGTAAAAATATATTCTAATTACACATTAAAACAAATTAAAAAGATAATATAACCATATAATTAAATTATATGAAAAAGCAGTTTTGATGTAAAATACAATATTTTTTACTATTCATTGAAAAATGATCATTGTCAAAAAAATACCAAAAATTAACCCAATGTAAATATCAATGTCCCAATAATAAATAATATGTTTATTTTGAAAAATAGATCTTATAAAATTGTCAAATGTTTGATTTAAAAATATTTTTCCATCAAAAGGTAGTAAAAAAATCTTTTAAAAATACTAGTGTATTCAATGCTTAAGATTGGATTCATTTGTATTTTAAGCCTCTAAAATTTATTGGATAAAAGTAAAAACATTTAACAAACATATATAATTGTATTTTAGTTATTTCTATTATTCCCGCCAATACAACGAATTTGTGTTAACTACCATTTAAAATAATATTATTTTATTATTAGAGTGCAACGTAAGATTTCAAACGAACTCGTTGTTGCGTATTGGGTAATCCATCGGTCATAGCATTCCATTTAAATTAATATTGACATTTTTTCCACAAATAGGGATAATTATAAAAATATCATATTCATTATTTACCCGGGGTGTTACATCCTTCCCCCCTTTTTGGGAATTGCGTCCTCGCAATTTTAAAACTCGGCTTGAAAACATCATTGAAAATCCCACATCGGAACAAGAGTCAATGAAAAAATAAATTTTTAAAAAAGAAATATAAGTACAATGGTCAACCGAGTTAACCCATACTAGGATTCCAAGTATAAAAATATGGACATGGAGGAAAAAAAGGGTAATGCTCTGATGGAGAGTGATAGTAAACATGTCTAGGAGAAAGTTAACCATAAGAAAATCACAAACATGTGATGGGTTAAATAGAATTTGATTCCCCAGTAGGAAAAGTTATTAGACAACATTTTTTTTTGTTTTTTTTATTGCGGAATTTATTCATAAGGAAACATAATTACTTATCATGTTGACTTTCAACTTTTATTAGATTTCTTACACAAACTCATATTTTCTCCAAAAGACGAGCATTTAGGAAGACTTGTTCACTATAATCAACTTCTAGAGAATCACCTAATCCACAAAAGAGAACTATATAATTCCCATGTTTTGAGACTTTAACAAAAACGAAAACCATAATGGTTAGTACAAGATCAGATAATACGGAAAAGGATAACCCTTTATAAAAAGGAAAATCTATTCTTAATCTCCAAAATTTGTCCAACAAAACCCAATGTTCAATGAGGACCATTTGATAAACAATTATTCCATAAAATTCTTCAAATTAAACCAAACTAAGATTGAAACCCAAATATTTGAAGGATTTAGTCACATATTCTTCCATGGTACAAATTAACCTTTATCTCCAAATAACATCAGTTGCTCTTAAATTCGAATATTGAAAAGTAAATAACCTAATCACATATCCTCGATGATAGGTTAATCATTTTCCTAGATAACCCAAAATAAACTTACTCTTGATTCCTAAAATCATCCAAATAAAAAGATTTAGTCAAACTAACCAGGGACTTTACGTAGTCCAGTGGTAGGCGATAAATACCAGTCGCACTTTGGTTGTGGGTTCGATTCCAGTTGTTTTGTCCAACGCGACGGGTTGTCACACGGTCTGCGTGTTGACCTTTTTTCCAAAACTATATAATTCTTAAAACTTTCCCCAAAATGAGATAAAATCTTCAAAAATGATCATAACATATTTTAACCTCAAGTTTGTCTCATGACCTTCATTTTCCATCATAACATATAATAACCCATAATTACCTCAAAAGTAAGGATCATATAAACTCTAATGGTTACCTTTATAATTATTACCTGAACTTCCACATAGATTGGTCATCTAGTACATGATGCATTACAGATCATACCAAGGTTAAAGTGGTTGATCATGAATCCTTGATAGTTGTTTAAGAACAACCACGAGTTTCCTCATTTAATTCCCCATTTTATCTAGTATCTTAATCAGAGAGCCACCATAGTTTCCTTCAAACCTGATGTCTCTTTGGTTCCTGTTAGATCCATCCATTCACTAAAAATAGTAATGTTAGTTTGAGTATATCAACAAAACCATCAAGTACTAATGAGGAAGGTAACCACTAAGATATACTTACTCATTCACTTTATCGAAAACTAGGACTCTTTCTGGATTCCTAACCATTATGGTAATGTCACTTGTGCTTAGAGAATACCCTAACCTATAAAGTTATCTAAACCGACCATTGATACCAACTATAATTCCCATTCCTTAAACCTCACTTAATATTGAGTTATTACAAGATTACACATTCAGGATCTTTTCAGGTTTAGAATTTTAGAGAATTAGACCATGAAACTTGCATTACATTCCACATTTAAACAAAGTGGTTACATAATAGACTGTATTCATTCTTCCCATCAACGGAAACATATTTAAAATAAAACATTGATTCTTTTTTTGACACATCCTTGACACTATCATCACATCATGTACCATTCCCTAGACCTGTGAAAAACATTTAAAAAAAACTTGGGATGAGCATAAAAATCTCAGTAAGGGTTATAAAAATATGGAAAGGAAACATGAGTTCATATATACAAAAGAATGAAATCATACTTTACCCATAAAACATAGGCACTTTAACATACATCATAAAATCATGAATAAATCATATAAATCATAATACATAAAAGGTAACTTGAGGCATTCCTAACATTTCTTACGTAGGGAGTAACCCTCTTGGTTACGTTTAGAATACGCAACACAGTATATTCCATAATTATTTTCGGAGAAACCTTAACATTTCACTCCTTCGCGTTACACAATGAATTGGAGAGCTATATCGGGCTCAACCACCCTTAGTTTATCATGGAACCACCGGTCTTCATAACAATGCCCAAGAACCATAACATAATCGTACCACATAATACATTCTTAAAGGAAACATAACATTTCCACATTTCAATCACAGGATATCAATAAAACACAGTGATTTAAAAAACCTTATGAAAACCATTTTAAATTCCAAAATAAAAGAAAAATAAAACATGGTATTTAATTTTTTTCTTTTAAAAAGAAAGTATGGTTTGTAATGGAAGCCGAAACTCAAATAATGGTCACGGCAGCAGAGAAGTCATTGTCACCGCATACATATGAGAAAAAACATTCCCTTTTTTCATTTTGTAAAACGCTTCGTATAAAAAGATTCCTTTTGGATAAACGTAAAAGTCAAAGGGGTTTATACACCGTATAAAAGAAAGTTGTGTATAAAAAAAACATGCCTCAATGAAAGGAGATTGAGATGAAGTCCAATACAAAGATGATATCATTGGTTTAAGGATAAATCAATTACATAATTATGTGTGGAAAATTAATAAACCAAATATAAGTGGATATTAAGTGTAAAACAATCAGAGGATATTCAAACATATTCATAGAATGACATATTCAAGGACTACATGTTTATCCCAAAGAATCAAATTTGGGATAAGAAGTTCCCTTACAAAAATTTGACAGCCTAACGGCGTCACTACAAAATTCAGAAAATGAGTTGATGAGAGATAAAAAGGGTATCTCATCGCATGTACATAAAATTTAAATCAATAAGTATATAGAAGGACATATCCCAACATAATAGTATGTGAATTAAAAGACATAACAAAAGAAGTCTTTTAAAAAGAGGAGGGTGAAACGTTCCCTTACGACATGGGTATCATTCAAAACATACACCCCTTGAAAGAAGGACAATACAACATTGATGTAAATACTCATTAATAAATGTATATTACACAATGAGTAAAATAATGGTCAGTACATACACCACTCAAAGGAAATTGTGGCAAATGTAGCATAAATCTCACTGGAATGAAAGTGAGATGAAAAATCCTTTACGAAAACTCGGCAGCCTAACAGCGCCACTTAAAACTTCTAAAAATGGATTGATGAGATCAAATAGGGTCTCTCATCATATTACAATAAAATGTACAGAAAGAGGAATATAAAAGAACATAACCCATCATAACAAATAGGAGCATAAAATAAGTGACATAAAGG
This sequence comes from Viscum album, assembly GCA_963277665.1. Classification (NCBI taxonomy): domain Eukaryota; kingdom Viridiplantae; phylum Streptophyta; class Magnoliopsida; order Santalales; family Viscaceae; genus Viscum; species Viscum album. The sequence continues at coordinate 1,016,773,102 of OY728152.1, forward strand.
AGAGTACTTAAAAATAAAGAGAGAGGTTAGAACTCTTACGAAAATTCGGCAGCCTAACAGCGCCACTCAAAACATCCAAAATGGATGCATGAGAGAGAATAGGGTCTCTCATCATCTGAACATAAAAATTATAGTAAGAGTAATATAAATGAACATCCCAATCATAAGAAAGATGAGCTTAAAAGGAATGACATAAAAGAGTGTACTTAAAAAGAAAGAGAGGAGTAGGATCCCTTACCTCAAGTCCAACTTGTCTTGTTCATTTCTTTTGTATTCATGAATAATAAACTTTGGTCAATTTATCATTGCATAATAACCTCCTATAAAGATTAATATTCAGTTAATATCACATATTTTAATGTTATAATAATTGGTTAATAATATGAGTTCATATCAGACGTTTTTGTCGATGTTTGGTACATGAGTCAAAAATTGAAGTTGTTGGAAAATAATTTTCCATGTAGTTATAGGAACATCATATCTAGAATAGTATTGATGTTTTAAATATCATATATATCCAGTATATATCCATTTTATACTATTACATAGAATTTGGAGATAAAAATTAAAAGCACCGTTCATGGAGACTGTAGGTCATACGTACGCATGAACGCTACTTTAATTTTTTTGTCATATTAGTGGAATTAAAACAAAATGAAAGATATATATATATGTTATAATTCCAGAATGATATCCATCATTTAGAATTAATATATTACATATATATCCATTATTTATATGAACTTATAATAGTACATAACATTTTGAGATAAGAAATGAAATGTACCGTTCATGGAGACGGTAAGCCGTACGTACACATGAACGCTACTTCCATTTCTATTTCATATTTAATGGAATTAAAACGTAATGATACAAAATAGTAATTTAATTATAGTATGGTATCGTATATAATATCATTAAATATATCCTTTATACGTACCACATATGGTATTAACGAATCAAATCACTTTGAGGGGGCGGTAGTATGCACTTTCTTAAATGAAGATATCGCGTTTACCCATAATGGAAACCATAAAGGTATGCCATAAATGAAAAATAAATAAGATTATGTAAAACATAAACATATTATATATCATATATAAATATATTGTCATCTTAATGGCCATCTTTGAAGGTGTTAGAAGAATGTTGAACAATCATCGTTTCGTGAGGCAGAAATTCGCCATCCACAGAAACCGTATTTTCTTTAACCATTAGATGTAGGTGTGTGTAAATGTAGCTCGAATCCTTCTTATAACAACATCCTAGTATATTTAAGATACTGGATTTGTTACAAAATAAATTAATAAAAAGATTTTAGGGGGTTTGATAAGAAAAATAAAACATAAGAACACTAGAGAAGACACTACATTTAAATTGGGTAACTCTTTTTGATTTGAGCTCAAAGGCTTCCTTGGGAAGACTTATGCCCAATGTGAGGCTTCAAGGAGTTTGAGAGGGATTTGGAGATGAAAAATTGGTAGGGGTTGGCCGAGCCAAAGGCTTTGGAATTGTGGGTAAGGTGGTAGAGGTGTGGGCCTTTTATAAGAGGTGAGGAGGGTCACTCTTAGAAATTAAAGAAATGATACTTTATATTAGAATGAGTTTCGGATTTTAATAGTCCCACATTGATATGTTTCGAGGATAAGGTGATAAGGGTTCGAAATCAACCCATCCAATAGGTTTTGGACATGTGTAGGTCTTAGATTTTACATTATCTTTCCATTTTATTTAAATCGTTAAATAATGAGGTCATCGCTGCATCATCATGATGCCATAAATAATTTAATTTATTTAATGTCTAAAAATTATAAAAAATACTATGATGTAGAAAATATTTTTAGATTTCCAATGACTATTTATAGTCCAAATTATAATTTATGTAGATAAAATTAAAAATATTTTACTCAGGTGATACATTCTTTGTTACATTTAACATTCTTTAAAAAATAAAAAGATAAAAAGTCACTTTCTCACAAAAGTGATTCCATGGGGCCCCCCTGTTTGGCACAAGGCATCCCATGGTCGGACATGAGACAACCAGTAGCCTTAGGACACATGTTGTGGTCATTTTTTATTATTATGATATTATTTTATTATCTTTAACTACCTGATTACTCATTAATCACAATAATTAAAGATAATTACCGTCGTTACTATTCATAATGTTAAAAAATAAAAGAGTCTGAATTACATAATTTGGACATTCTGATTCCAAATACGTAATCCATTTTACTAAATTACAAACACATAAATTTCAATAATTAATTTAAAAATAATTCCCGTTGTCAAAACAAATATGGGTTTTTTTTGAAACAATATTAATGAAAAGTTTGGCACTTGTTTATGCCCAATTCCAAAGTGAAATTAATCCCAATGACCATAATTGTATTACATGGTAAAAATATATTCTAATTACACTTTAAATAAAATTATAAAGATAATATAACCATATAATTAAATTATATGAAAAAGCAGTTTTGATGTAAAATGCAGTATTTTTCACTATTCATTGAAAAATGATTATTGTCAGAAAAATACCAAAAATTAACCCAAGGTAAATATAAATGTCCCAATAATAAATAATATGTTTATTTTGAAAAATAGAGCTTATAAAATATTCAAAATTTTTATTTAAAAATGGTTTTCCATCAAATGGTAGTAAAACAATCTTTTAAAAATACTAGTGTATTCAATGCTTAAGATTGGATTCATTTGTATTTTAAGCCTCTAAAATTTATTGGATAAAAGTAACAACATTTAACAAACAAATATAATCGTATTTTAGTTATTTATATTCATTCCCTCCAATACAATGGCTTTGAGTTAACTACCATTTAAAATAATATGATTTTATTATTAGAGTGCAACGTAAGATTTCAAAGGAACTCGTTGTTGCGTATTGGGTAAGCCATCGAGCATAGCGTTCCATTTAAATTAATATTGACATTTTTTCCACAAATAGGGATAAATATAAAAATTTCCTATTCTTTATTTACCTGGGGTTACAGTTAATATTTTAAATGATAATTTTTAAATAATAAAAATTATTATTATTATGTTTCAACCAATTTATACGGGGAATGAAGAGACACTGTGATTTTTTGAGATGGATTTTTTTTAACTTATTAAAAACCAAAAAATTAATTAGTGGGTTTAAATGTGATGATTGCAGAGCTAACAAGTATTTATAAAATACATGTCTCATTGTTAAAATTGAATTGGAAATTTTGATACTACAATAAATTTAAATCAATAATAACATCCATGAAATATGTTGTTAAATTTTTAAAATTATTTTATGATTGGATTAGTATTATTTTATGATTTTTTTGTATAAGGATTTTTTTGGGCCATGTATACTCTTAGGGGATTCATTAAATACTAGCCCAATATGAGCTGAACCAAAGCCAACATGACCAATTCCTAATGTGGGACAAAAAAGGGTTGACTATGTATATGGGATATAGTCTGGGAAAAGGAGGATGGTTAGATAGTGAATGCAGAGGAGCATACAAGTGGTGAATGGGAGTAGTATGGTACCACGGGAAACATGGTAGCAGATGTGGAAACTGGAATGGGGTGATTCCAATGGAATATGGTAGCATTTTAAAACCAATTTATAACCATTCTTCATCCAAACATGTAATATAAATGAGGGCTAAGTGGAAAGTGTGTTCTAAAGTGGGGTTGTGACGAATGATCTAGAACCATCAGATCACTAGATCAAATTTTCATATCCATATTATCATCTCACTGAGATCATCAACCCTGAGATATGTACGATTAGTTTCATATATCTTACAATCATGAATTGGATGTCTTTTCCTCCAATAACATTCATATAAGAGTCAAATTAGTATTTATTTTTATGGTGAAGTTATTCGTATCTCGATTCAAGTTCACCGGTCATCTTTTGAGAGATTTGAAATTACAGATATTATCAAAATAATTTTGAAACATTTTTTATGAAATATAAATATTATCTAATCAGGATATCATGTTGTTAAGATGATCAATATTCATATACAATGATTCTTGAAGTCTCGTAACTGCGGAAGTGCATACTAATTGTGTCAGTTCGATATTGCCTCTAAATAACATCTATCTATTCAGTGGGTTTTGATGTGTTTGGAGAGAATATTATTTCAAGAATATCTTTCTCCACTATGAATGTATGGTTCAAATAATAATTTTACCACATAATATTTGATTTGTCATGATGTTGAAGAGATTCTACACAAAAACTATATTTGAATAGTACACTAGTTATTCTTCATAAAGAACTATGTTCCAGGATGATATTAAGATAAAATGGTACACATTCGTATTTATCTTTAGGTGTATGCACACATGAGTTTGAGGAAACATGTTTCAGTGTGTTATTACACTTTTTTTTTTCAAAACAGACATAGATTACAGGCATCGAGAATTTCTACATAAGTATTCGAGAACTATTGTGTGTGGAATGTTCCTGAGAGTGATGTAATAGCTCTATTGAGGAATATATCCATTTTATATTGTTCAAAAGAAGATATAGTATATGAAAATCTTATATAATTGAGAACATTAATTTCCTAACTACATTACTTTTTTTATTTTCACATGCAGTTTGTATTTTATTCATGCAGTGAAGTAGAAACATAAAGGTTGTGTACACATTTATATTTACTCTTGTGAATAATTACTTTTTATAATTAATATTCAACACGCACTATTTTTGATGTGAAATATGAAGGGTAAAATTTATTATGGTGTTATTGAAATATTTTTTTCACTATAAAGTAGTACATGCTATTATTTCATGAGTTTCACATAAAGGATGTGTGACTGATTTGTGTTTCCATGGATGTCGGTAAACCCATTTACACATTACCTGATGAATAATGTGGTAGTATGTGTGCACATAATGTTTTTTCATGAAAAAGAAATTATTCTGTTTTGTATTTCAGTTAGTGGGCTTGAAAGACAATGTCAAATATATGAAACATTTAAATGTTAATTTAGACATTTTGTATACTGAAAAAATCATTCTTCCATATAATTAGAAGACTTAAAAATGATAAAAAATATATTCATGAGGGTAGATGATATGCATGTGAAATATAAACTTCATACTGAGTAGGGGTTTTTGTGACTGTGCCTAAGTAATAATTCATTTTGTGTTTCATAAAATAACTATGTATGAGTTTTCAGTGTTATGTGCGGTCTGGTATTTAGTATATAAATGAATTGTAGCATAAGAAGTTGTTGTACTAAGGAGCCATATTACATATAGTGATCATATTTTATGAGAAAGTATAGAATCAGTTAAAAGGTACATGAATTGTACACATGCTAGTTGGATCTATAATTTTCATGGATGATGGTCTTTTTTTGATCATCGTATATGTGGATTAGATATTTTTTGGAGAAAAGAAGATTATGACTAGGGGGTCTAACCAGTTTCTAATGAGGAACTCGAGACAGTGGGGTTTAATTAGTCGAATGGTTGGCATGTTTAACCAACCAAGTATGAAGAGTTTCATTACATGGGTATAACAAGGATCATATATTGTATTGACTACTAGGTTGTATAACTAGTTTCTCCCTAAAACATTGTAATTGATAAAAATTTTATCCTAGATAATCTACGCTGGGAGTCTAAATAACAATGGAATATATATAGAACTCTGTATCAATCCTTGTGAAAATATTTTTTATTGTATTCAATTTAAAATATTCATTTCATGCAAGATCCAGTCATCAAAATAGTTTATAGTGGCAGGAATTAAAATATGAAAAACAATTTAGAAGAATGTGTCACACCAAATGTACCCCCCATCTTAGTGTGACTACATGATCCATTGGACACTTCATGGAATTCCTTGGGAAAAGTATGTGATGAGTAGGGACTAGATATAGAGATCCCCCAACTCATTCATAGTCCTCATGAGTAAAATCAATTGGAAATGTTACACTAGTTTTTACCCATGAATTAAAATCATATTACGAATGGTCTTAACAGTATGATTAATATATCAGGCACTATGTATTCCCTAATTATGATATATATATTTGATATCAATGTGATTATATTATTTGTTACAATATCCATTGATATGATTCAAAATTTTGTGATCTATTATATTTGCTTATTTATCCACATATTTTTCATCCATATGAAGAACATTTTATTGACTAAATGACACATGTTTTAGTTATTTACCTAACAATATTGATAATAATTTTTTATTAATGATATTTTTTTATGTACACTTTCCCTTATAGAGCATCTGATCTCACCCCATTCATATTTTTTATTTTCCCACAGATAATGTGTCGTGTTTTTTATAAGATATGGATGTATAATCTATGAATAATATTGACATTCTAAAAGAAAAATGTTATTTATTCCATGCATTAAAATGAAATATGACATTCTTGTATATATCTAGTTTTGAAAGTCATCTACACTATTTATTATTATTGGATGTGATTCATTCTATCTTGTTTCCATCTAAATATGTTAAAACCAACTCTAGGATACTATAGTCTGGGAAGTACATTTTTTATCAAATAATGTTCATTAGAATCCGTGGAACTATATGTCAAAAACAGTAGATTTTGGATTCTAACCTGATGTATTATATTGGGAATAATTTTATGTGTTGGATAAAATCCTCATGTTATTGTAGTGTGTATATTATTTGGATTACCTAGAAATATATCCATATATATACAGTAGGTTAATGTTTTTCGGGAACATATGTACCTATGTGGTAAAACTCTTATATAGGATCTCCATGATTTACTCAAAAGTTACCTAGTACATGAAAATTGTCTATATTGTGAACCAATTATGACACTCTTGGTGGAATTCTTTTGTTAATTTAAATTCTAATTAAAATCCATTATGAAATACTTGAAATTTATTTTAAAAACTTAAAACACAACCCAATGATTAAATGTTTAATATCATGATATTATCTAGCAATATATTTTTAAATTATTTATATGTATCTCTTTACTATATGAATTATAAATTTGTTTTCGTAATTTTCTGATATAATCAAGTGTATCCGAATTTTTAAAAATTAAATGTAGTGGAATTATATAGAGTCATATAAATTGAATTACCCACGTAAGGGATTTCCTTCATTAGGATGATAATGAAGCATGAGATGGAGCTGTAGATGGATCTGAATAAATCATATCCATATTTTTATAGATTTTTTTGGTAATGAGAAATAACACTTCACATATTGAGTATCCTAATGATATAAAAATTGACATAAAATTATTATACCTATTTATGTGTCAATATCTTCTATACATCAAAGGGAATACAAATCCATATGTAGATGAGGAAAGTATATGATCCACAGAGAAGATATTTTTTTTCTTTTAGTTGAAATATATTCAAGTGGTTTTCATGGATTTTTAACTTCTCTAAGAATATATATATGAATGATAAACATTGATTTAAATCAATTAAGATGATGAAGAAATATAAAAAATGGATTTGAAGGATTTTATAGTAATATTCTTAGAATATAGTTTACTTTGAGAAGAATGAAATGATATGGAGAGAAAATTTCTAGGCCTAAGGAAAAATAAAATAGAAAATGTTTTTAATTCCAAATAAATCTTTTCATGGGTATCGTGGAATTATTTGGATTACATTTGTAACCTAATGAGAAAGATTAAACATTTCCTTATCGGATTTAAACAATTCATTATGGGACACTAGTCACCCTATCATTATAAAAATTCATGGAAATTATATCATGTTGTATAACAACGGTTTTTGAGTTATCCATGTCTAATACATTTTAAGGGGTCTAATAGAAGAATATGTCATAATATAAGAATATAAATAAAGGTAAGAATATATTTATATGAATTAAAGTTATTTCCAAAGGTGATAATTTTGAAAAGAATCACCATGATATATGCTTGTAGTGAATGGATTTTTACTACATGTTTGGAATAAAAATCCACCATGATAATTATTGAACGTCCAAAAAAGAATATTAGAATGCCCAATGATTAATATATAAGGATATGGGTTACATTTAAATTGTATACCACAAAGATCAATAGAATATAAATCATGAGAAGATAAGGGATTTAGAACAGTATTATTAAATTAATATAATTGAAGTGGATTGATTAATATTCTATTGTCTCGATTCTTGATTCATCTTATATGTGTAGTATTATATCTGCTGTAAGGAAATTTTCAAGGATTTTTAAGAGTAATTTTTCTTTTAATATTTCAAATAATCTGTTTAAGGGAACTAAATAGAAATAAATGTGATTCAGTGGAGTGCTTAACTTCTTTGAAAATAATTTATTGGGGTGGTTATGTTTTAATATTTTTATATATTGAGATATTAATGATAAATATATTTATGTGGTATTGTTGCAGTAACATTGGTAATATTTAGTGATAATGTTTTTGATATCTTTTCTATATTTTATTTTAGGTTTATTTTTTGGGAGAATATTATATTATCTTTTATTTTTTTTTTGGATTAATATCTTTTTTTTGTTTTAGGGATGTATAGGTAATAAAATATTTTGAATGTGACATTAAAAGCTGCATTATATTTTTTTTATGGAATATAATTTTTATATAGTAACATTAAATATGATATTTTGGACGTTGTATTTGGTAGTTAATATTTTAGATGATTTTTAAGGATAATCAATTTTTAAATAGAATATGGCTAAATTTTGTTGTTTCTGTTAATGTATTAGAAATTAAATATTTATATTGGATTATAATTTCCAAATGTTTTGTTTTTATAATAATGGGTGAAATATAATTTTACTCTTCCATGAATCATATGATCCATTATTTTTTAATTTTATTTCATCATGAATAAAAAAATTCATCCTAGATATTAACTACTTGGAGTAAGAATTGACGTAAAAAGAAAAGATGAAATTATTCTCATAAATATATTTTATATGTATATTTCATGATGATATCTATTAGTATTGTAACAATAATCCATGAATTCAGAAAATAGATTAAAAAAATTACCCTACTAAAATTATATGATATATATAGAATATACTTTTACCTCATCATAGTTATACAGTTTTTTAACCATTAAATTCCCATTAATAACTCCATTTAATGTGCTCAATGATCACAATCACTCCCCTAATTAATTTTTTCTCTTCCATTATATGAATTTACATTCCAAAATTTTATTCATCATTGGAATCCTAGTATGAACTATTCCATATGATCTTTTCACTTCTCTTACACTCATATAAAGATGACATATTATATACATTTTAACAATATGAGGTTTCATGTAAGGACTTTTTAAGTGTACAAAAAATATTTATTATATCATAATTAAATTGATCGGATGAAATTTATAAAATGGGGGTAGGATGTGAAACCCTTAGAGTTTAGTATAGAAAAATCATATTTTTAAGTGAATATAAAATAGAACAGAAACATTAGAATAGAATGTGAAGCCTATAGACTATGTGGTAATTAACTCTTTAAATAAAATTAATCACATTGATATATTTTGATGCACTAAAAACCATTTTTGAATGAATCAAGATACTTTATTAAAATGTTATTATCCAAACATGGCCATTATTACCAAGAATAACATGGAAGAAAAAATGGTATTATTTAATTTAATAATCAAACAAGGGTTATTTATTTTTAAAAGAAATTAAATTGCAATCCCTTAATAATAAATAAAATAATAATAATTTAGAACAGGTATAATTTATTTATAAACAAAATTATTTTCCATCAAGGAAGATTAGTCATGTTTCTAAAAATTATCTAAAAAAATTTCCACATTTTTAAAATGGTTATGGAAAAAAATCAATTTTTGAATATAAATTTCACAAATTATATTTGGTAAAGTTGTGACAATTATCTAAAAAGATTCATTTTTTGATGAATATTGAAAAATAATTCAATTATTTAAAATTATTTTTCATTCAATTATTTCAATGTTGAATTATGTTTTTAAATTTGTTAAACTAAAATTTGATCAATTATAATAAAAATTACCTACAATAGTTCATTATAAACAATTTAGTTCTAAATTTTTATATTAAAAGAAAATATAATTATGAAAATATTCTCCTTGGAAAATCATGATTTCATCATTTTTTAGGTTTAATGATCAATTCAATTCCCCTGTTTTTGTGAGTCAAATTCAAAAAAAGGTTACCATATTTGGAATGTGATGTTAGTATATTATATAACTATTCAAATAAAATTTTAACCCTGGTGATTAGTGGATATTGTGAAAATTAAATATTACCATTAATGTAAATATGTATTTACCTACAGGGGTGTTAACATAGAATATAAGTGTTATAATGATCAATATTTTTTCAAAACACATTGGAGAGAAATAGATCAGCCTTATCACCTATTTGGTTAGTTAATTACAGATTTCATATTAATTTCGATTGATAAAAACATGGGTATCAATTTATATTTTCAAAAAATCCATGTGAATCTTCTCCCACAATAATGAAAATACACACCATGCCCTCCCCACATCATAGTTCACAGACATTGATTTATAAAATCCCTATCAAAAACAATTCCTTAACATGATCACCATATCCTATATGCCGTCGATTTATTAGGAATCCATTCAAGGATATTTTTTCAGATAATCTAAAATACACTATTCGAATAAGAGAGAAAAAATTAAACAAGCTTTTTTATCATTTTTTATACCTCATTAAATAAATTAATCCATTATAATTCAATAACCATAATATCTATTATATAATTAAAATTTTATGTTAATTTAATAACTCATACCTATCTATATAACAACACCAACCCATATAGCCCAGATTCGGTGGTAATTTTATTATAATGTCTTAAATACAAGAGATCATATCCCCAATGATCAATTAGTTTTATAGTCTTTAAGAACTACATATATAGATGGATCCCATTTTATATTATGAATAAAAAATATAATATAATACAAAAAAAATGTAATAATATGCATCCTTGATAACTCATTAAATTGTGTCTTCATCATTATATGGGGGAGGGGAAAATAATAGGGTTATATTAGAAGATAAATATACGAAATAACAGAGTATAAGCTATCAAAAATATACATAAACAATAAAAAAGTTGAATAAGTAGAAATACATGTTATTAAATTATATTCTTGAGAATAATTTTGTTGTAATTAAAGGTGATCAAATAATTCCATATAAATTATAACATGAAAATGAATCATCAACAAGGGTATTATACTCATTGAATAATCACATGTAATATCAGTTACTACTCCCTTAATGACGGAATTCGTAATGTGGGACACCATAATAATACCATCAATGCCTCATCTAAGATGATGACACATGTCAGTATGTCCTCCAATAAACCAGCTCTAGATCATCAAACAAGGCCTACAAATTGGTCAAGGGTCTATAATGGGCCCCACAAAACAATTAATAAGTCTAATTCCATCCTCACACAAAATGGGTGAATCATAATAAAAATATCCGTTAAAATTTCACCAACCATATGAAATGTAAATATTTTTCCAAATCAATAAACATAGTCATAAACATTATTTGGTAAGATGGAATATAGTTTCAAGATAATACATTCCTAGAAAAAATAGTCATAAAACGTTCAACAAAACATGGTTGATGGTACCATATGAGATAATCCTCAATTAAATAACATCCAAAATAGATGATATTGACATAGACGAATATATTCTTACAAAATTAATTAAAATTATCATTTTCTGCATACCCTTTTTGATTTGAAATCATATATTTAAAAATATCTTCAATTAGAAAAGAAATTTTTTTATTTTAATATGTAATGCTAAAAAAATAAAATGAGAGCTAAAATTAATTAAATAAATCCAAATATATTAGTAAAAATATTTCAGAAAACAACATTATAGTACAAGGAGATGGAATAAAGATAGATTATTTAGGGAAATTTTAGGATGAAATTTTTTAAAGGAATGTCCCTTCATAATTTTGTTGTGAGAATTAATCAAAAAAATAAATTATCTGAATCAACTATAAAGACACATAAAATAGTGTAAATAATAAATAATAAATTGAAAATTAATTACATGAACATGAATATTATGAAATAATCATGGAAATATAATTTTATCCAAAAGAATAAAAATTGAGTCACGAGTTCCCTTGACACATTGTATAGAGTCAAACCGTGTAGCCCAAAAAATTAATGATCACAAAATGAAATATTTAACACCATTAGGGTAATTATTTTAATGATATGATACATTAATTTTTTGTATTCATACACCATATAAAATAAGTAGTTGTGAATATTGAATAACTGACATAAATGAAAGTGAGATGAGAAAACCCATAAAAAGATTTTATAATTGGAGTGATGTTAAATCAACAAAATAATTTTTTTGACTACTGTGAAACATATAATAAATGTATAAATATAATATAAAAAAATTAAGTGGTCATTTTACACTTATTCCTAGAATAACATAACCAATGAAATAAAACATTAACATAATGAATAGATATTGACATACAAAATCTATTAACTTGTGTCTGAAAGCGTTTAACACTTGTACATAATGTCGAGGATAATCAAATAATATTAAATAATTTCTTAATTAATAACATTTATTAAATTTATTTATAATAGTTTTACTATGTTCATGTATTGAGATCTTGATGAGTTATAAGAATAATATTTTTCATTCAGGGGTGTTTATTTTCTTGGTTTTGATGATCAACTTTCTTGAATTCAAGAATTTATGTTGATATAAAACTGGAATCATTTTATAGAATAGAAATTATATCTCATTAATTTAATTTTGATTTTTTATTATTCATCAATATCATTTGTTTATATGGTATGCAAAATATTCATTATACCAAACATTAATTAAAAATATTTATTTTTTTTGTGGTTTTTATGACCATCATAATCTTATATCATTTTATTTAATATCTTAGTTAAATATTGGATTGAAAACACTATATAACATATAATATGTATAAAAATATCATTTAACCATAACAATGAATTTACTATCATCCTTGATGGTGTTAATGTAAAATGAATATGTATCATCCATGTTGGCGGTAAATCTTCATATCATGAACAATGTTTTATTTTTATAACAAATTAGATAGGAAAGGTGGTTTTATGGGGAAATTTAGATCAACATAAAAACATTCTAGTACCCATAATACACTAGAGTAATCATGAAACATGGGTAAAGGGGGGTGAGGAGATGATAATAAAAGAAGAGAAATTAAAAGAGCCTGAAAAAGAAGGATTAAGGGTTTTTCCTTTCAAATTTATTTTCCCAGAGAACCTTTTTTATGAACATGGTTTTTGTCTTTTATTTAGAGTATAAGATCCTATATTTGGGGATGAGGTTTGGAGCTGAATTAGGTAAAATTTTAGAAATATATATATCATAGAATGTGTGACGAGAAGTGGTTGTGTGTGGGTAACACCAAGGGTTTTTAATAACCTTTTTATTAAATTATCTTATTTTTATGTATTTTGTTTCACATAACACGACGTTAGGCATTTTTTATTGGCTACAATGACTTATTCTTGAGCTACATACAAAAATTACTTCTCTTTAATTACATTTTATTATATGTTTCTAAAACAACTATTTTTACTATTATAAATATTTAAACAAGATTATTATATCCTAGAAATTAAATATACTAATTTGAATAGTAATGATTAATTTTGAAATATAATTTTTATTTTTATTATATAAATAATACATATTGATTACGAAAAATTTATTTTTTGTAATGCCTTTTTATGTATGAATATAATAATTTCTTAGAAGAACATCTTTTGTGTCCTTCTATAAAAAAATTAAAATAATTTTAAGACATTTTTTGAAGATGAATTTTTAAGAATAAATTTCAATTTTAAAATCGTAATTTAAAAATTTAATGAGTGGGAATTTTATGTTATTTTAAGAAAACTACATTATTGGATGAATAAAGAAAAATACTGAATTTTAATTCAAAAGTAGTTCTTTATCTACATAATTAAGTGTTTTTAATTATTTTTTGAATTGGTTTAAAATTTTAAATAGATCAATTTTAAATCAATTAATCCAATATATGTTATTTCAATCAATTTTACATTGAAAATGGATATATGATCATATCATAATTAATAACATTTTTACATAAATACTAATTTGGTCATCCATTATGTTGGATGAAAATTATATTAATTAAATACTGATATAAATAAGTAAATTTAATAAATAGATCACATATATTACTTATATTATTAAAACAATATTACTGAGGTTAATAAAACATACTAAAGGGTTTAAAAATAAAAAAATAGACTAATAAAGGACTAAACCATAATCATAAGAACAAAAATGAATAAGAATATTTTTCAAAACCCATTTTCTATATATATTTAAAACCTAAAATCAGTTTTATCAAAATTAGGCCATTAGTTAAGCAAAATTTCGTAGAAATAAATTGGTAGGATTCCATTTTCAAAATATTACATGAATGTCAGTCCTCCCCCACTATAAAATGGCATCCACTTGTTCCATTTGTTAATATTTCTCAGGAATATTGAATTAAAAACTATTCCATAAGATCCTCCACACATTCCTAAATTAATTATAGAATCCTCCCTTATAGATGAAATCCAATTAAGGAATCTCTTTTGTGAGAACCATGATGAGTTACCCAAATAATAGGTAACATCCCTGCATATGATCATTTGTTTTCTTTTTATTCTCTACCAACTAAATTAATTTTATTAAATAATTATATAAAAAATTCAATATCCTCAATATATATACATGTATCTATTATAAGTGTTATACCTAAACATTTACACACAAACATATAATGGTTAATTAACTTATCGTTCTTGTGTACATAATACTACCAACTCAGGAAACAATGTTGTTCATTCATCCTTTACCACAAATCATTATTGGGATTTATGATATAAATAAACTTATTATATGATATATATAATATTTTTAATGTATGTATGCTTATGTTTTTATTATATAAAATAAAATTTCATTCTTTCTATTTTGTGTAAATACTATAACTTTTTTTCAACACACGTGGACTATCCCCTCATCTAAGAAATTGATTCGTTCAAATATTATGTGGAATATATTAAGGAAGGGTTTAGAAAAAGATTTTTATTTATATGAAATTATAATTATAACTCAATGATAATATATATATATATATATCTGTGTGTGTATTTCATTTACTTTCTTTCATTCTAAATTAAAATAATATGGAAAAAATGTTCATGTGTATGTACGACCTAGCGTTTCCACGAATGGAGTATTTCTATCTCGATTTCATTTCTTGTAGATTATTATAAATTGTTATATAACGAATATATATATATATATAATATATATTTCATTTATTACATTATGGAAATATGTAAATCATAACCTATAATAGAGGATGAAGACTAATAATTCCAAACATTTATGGTGATACATTGGAAATATTACGTGAAAAGTAAAATTAACATGGAATTATTTATAATAGCATAATATAAATTCATAATCATGTTTTATATAGAATTATAAATAATAATACGGTTATGTGAGAGATTTATTATTACCATAAACATATTATACATGAGGTTTAATGAATAAGAATAGAGTCAAGACATAAAGAAATGTGATTTCTAATATTAATTTTATTTCTGTAAGACATATATCATATTCACCACATATTTAATTTTTTAGGTATATATACTACACATAACTGTATTAATTTTTTATTATTGTTAAATTTTTTGGAATTTTAAAATCAATTTCATGATATCTTATTAATGGGTAATATGTTTCAAATTATTCCAAATATGTAACATAGTTTTTTCTCTAATTTCCTTCTTGAAGGCCCATGTTTTCCTAGGCACAACAATTATTTAATGTTTTGTATATAATATTCCATTGACATTTTATATCATGAGTAATATTATTTTCATGATATTATATGCTTCATAAAATTTCATGCTGTATTTTTAATTTATAAATAAATTTTACCATTATATTAAGAGTTTATGACTATAATCTATTTATTTATTCGAATTTTATTCAATTATTCATTAATTTATGAAATATCATTATTCATATCACAAGTGTTGTCATGAAATTTTATATACAGTAGTTATTCATGATTTCTTCACATCATTTTACCAATTTACACACTTTGTTAAATATTATAATTAATAAACTACCTTTATGAAAATCTAAATAACATTCTCTAATCAGTCAGAAATCAATTTTATTCAAAAACTCTATTTTCAAAATGGTTTTAGTAATGATTTAAAATATTATTCAAGCTCATTTCCACCAAAAATGTATTAAAAATGTTTTTTTGTTTTTAACTATTCATATAAAAGTTCTTTGAGCTATTTTTAATGAAAACTGATTCCAAAAAATTTTAACTGTTTGAAAAAATGATTTTCATGAATAAAAGAGATTTTCCTCGAGAAATGTTTCTACATAACCATTCCAAATTATTTTAAATATAAGGTCAAATAATTTGGTTTTTTTGATGACTCTATGAGGATGTGAAATATTTATTAAATTCTTATTTTTCCTCTGAATGGTCTATGTGTTGATAACATAATTTTTATAAAATCGATTTCTTTTGTATGGGCTATATGTTTATGAATTTCATTTTTATTTACCCTTTTATATTATTATCAAACTGACTAAGATTTATATGATATTATTTTAATAAAATATTATAAAACCTACCTATTTTTCCACATGTTATTATATTGTATTATTTTTATGGAAGCCATTTAATTTCAAGGTTTAATATATGATTATCTATGTTCATGAGGAAAATGTATGTATGGCTACTTTATGATATGGGTGGGACTTATATATTCCTCTAGTTTATTATGAAATGATTTATATTTCATGAGATAATGATAAGAATCATGTCAATGGGCTTGGTCCACTAAAGAATATGGGGAAACCTGATCCACTATGGGAAGATGGGAAACCAGATCCACAATAGGATGATAGGGAAACCATACCCCATTAAATGAATGGAATACGAATAAAGATGAAGTGTTTTCACTTCTATTTCATGTATTACCTATGAATTCCACTGATATGTTTTTGAAATTAACCTTTACTCTTTGGGAATGATATTATATGTTTTTTTTCTAACACATTTCTATTTGTTGTTCCTAGTTTATACAATTATTGATTTGGTTCTTTATTCTATTCTGATTCACATATTATAAACCTACAATAATAATTACTTGATTCATGTTCATGAAATATTATATGTAGGGCATGATATTATAATGTCACTATCATGTTATCATTCCCTTATAAACATTTTTACGATAACCTATCTCCCTAAATTACCCTAAACAGAGCATCTAATCTCACCCCTTTTCATGTTTCCTTATCTATTATTTTTATGATTTGTAATATTTATGATCTATATATGAATGGATATATTTATAATGAACCGAGTTAGAAATACTATATCTCACCCATGGGCTTCTATTTATGATTACATTATTACGAAGATAGGGAAGTAATATAGTTTTTGGAATCATTTTGTGTAATGTATTATATCCTCTAAAAATGATGAATGACAATGCATTAAAAATGTGGCACATTATTTATATTATTATAAGAAAAATTTTGTTAAATTTTTTAATGTATTTAAATCCCTTACTGAGAACACCAAGGGAATTTATAATTATATTTATAAGGATAGTGAAAAATATAGAAAATATTCATAGAATTCCTGTAACGGTTAGAGCATAAGGTATCCTTGAAATAAATCCTTATCTAGATACTAAATGTGGATGTTTATTTGTAAAAAATCTAATTAGGTTTAAGAGACATTAAAAAACAATATTTGGAAATACTCAACTGAGAACTACTATACAATAATTGGCCTTTCTGAAAACATAGATTCACAAACCTAGGCGATATTCTTTTAGAAATTAAAAAAACATCAATAACCATCAAAAAGTATATAAAAATAAGTTGGATATCAATGATCTTGGATAAATCTAAGATGTCATAGATTAAATAAGGTGCAATTATTTGGAAATCCTATAAGTGGTTTTTAATTATTATATAGTTCCTCACAATGATAACTATTCCATACTCTATATATTTTTTTGGTTTTAGTAACTGGATAAAAGCTAAAAGATCCATGTTAATGGTAATTGTAATGGAATTTGCTATGATTTTCATACTAGGAAACCAATATCTGTGGGTGATGGAATGAAAAATATCATTTATATTATAACCCAAATTTCCAATGTTATGAATCATGATGGAAAACCAATTGAGATATGTAGGGAACAAAACTATGTTGAGTCCTACTTGAGGAACATCCTCTATATTTCAATTTGTATTATGATCCTCATGTGGCTGAATAATGTATCAGTTCCAATGAAAAAATATTTTCCATCCTCAAATACGGAGAACATGATAAAAATGGTTGTTTATCATTTTAATCACTTTAGAGGAATAATGATATACTCTAATCAACGATACAATGAAGCAAGATTAGATTAAATCTATGAATTCAGATGAGTTCAATAACATATTCTCCAATACGTACATTCATCATGTTCTTTTAATGAATATCAAAAATGATTTTCATGATATGAAGAAAAAGGATAATGAATATTTTAGAACAAAAAAGGTTAATTTTACAAGACATGTTAGGTATGAAAATAGTATTATCATCAAACCTAAAATTAGAGATGATAGGTTTTTATGGAAAAAATCCTAGTTTAAAAATGGATTATATATATGAGACATTAATATCTATATAATGATTTAGCATTGTTAAATCAATGTTGAAATGTTGGTTGGAGTTACATTTCGATCGTATTGTTCTAACAAGAAGAGGAATATGGAGTAACATAGAAAATCTAAAAAAATAGAGGTTAGAAGATGATCCAACCTTTATACTCATTGCGTGGAATGAAACATGGAGGGTATTTCCATATAAGGTCAAAAAAAAATTTCAGTGTTAAAGTGAATTAAATAATGATCTTGATTAATGAACATACAAGAAAAATTTGTTCAATGATAAAAAATAGGGAGATATATACACAGAAAAAACCTTCAAATACATCAATGATTCAATTGTAAAGAAAACATGAATTATTCTAAACAGTGTTAAATCATGATGGATAGTGATGATGACCTATTTCAGAAACCTCTAACAGTAAGGTAAAAGGGGAAATCTCATGTGATAAAAATTTTATATTGGATGTGTGATAAAGATGTGGTCGAAGGATTACATACCATCCACTCTAGAAATGTTAATGTCTTATTTGATTTCAGATTTATCCAGTCATTATTATCTAATGAATTTTATAATGTTATTATGATTAAAAACAAATTATTAGATGTGTGATTAGTATTTCAACCCTATCATAGAACTATGATTGCATCTCATGAAAATTATTCATCACTGGATGATGTTTGTGGGAATGTACTTCTTTCAAATCTCATCATATATTTTTTGGTTAAATTTGATGAAATCTTAAGCCTGGATATGATTTTTCATCATAAATAAAACATCAATTGTCATGGAATGGATGTAATTTTTGATATTTAAGACCATTCTATGATCTTATATCAACGTGATGAGAATTTTGACTTTACAATGGATATTACAGTAAGTATGTGGGTCCAAATTCCCATTCAACTAGTGTGTTTTTATCAAATGGTATTGGTGTAAATTAAAACAGACGATATGAATTCTATTTGGAGATTTGTGTATGTTATCCCTTATGTTATTCATATACTTCCACCAAATGTTGAAGTTGAGTTCTCAATTTAACTCATACCTTGTTCCAAAACAATTTCAATTACTCCCTATAGATTTGACCTAATTAAGTTGAAGGAACTAAATTAGATAATATATTGATACATTAATAAGATATTTACTTATCCATGTTTTTTTAACATGGGGTGCACCTATTTTTTTTGTGGAAACTAATGACAGATTAGTGAGAATCTACATTGATTATTAGGATTTAAAAAATTAAGATTAGGAATACGTATCACAATCCATGTATTGATGAATTATTTTATCAACAACACGTTGATCAATAATTTTCCAAGATTGACCATCATTAGACATATCATTAATAAAGGGTCAAGAAGGAATATATGCCCCAAAAATGTCCTTACAATGTATCGAAAATGTGAATATACAGTGATTATTTTTGGTCTAACTAATTCCAATTCAATCTTTATGGATTTTATGAATAAATTCATTAGATATTAACTTGATTAGTTTGTTGTATTCTTTATAAATGATATTCATATCTATTAAAAGATAACTTATTTTCAGAAGTCAACATTATAAATTTAATAAAGACCATAACAAGGTTTAATTATATTTATTATTTAAAATGTGTAAATTTTGGATAGAAATGGTTATACTTTTTAGTCAAGTAATCTAAAGTGAGTATGTAATAGATGAACCATGGAATATGGAATCTAATGAATTTTTTAATACACTAACCACCAAGACTATTATACATAGTTTTCTTGTTTTATAATGATATTATCTATAGTTTGTGGATAATTTTACATGACTATATAATCATATAAAATTTTTAACTTAGAGTGGTGCTCGGTTAATCATGATATATGATTGTGTTTAAAAATTAAACAAACTAAAATGAATGATTTTTTGTGAAACTATGATTACCTTACCCTATTGTGGATATTTTGTTTAATCATTGTTGATCCTTATAAGAAGGAATTGTGATATTTTATTGTGCAGAAAATAAAATTTGGTTATTCCATATGATAGTGGAATATTGACAAGCATAAATAGCCAATAAATAACTTGGAGATAGCATCTGAAATGTTTTTATTAATTATATGAAGACATTATTATTATGAATAACATTTTCATATATTAAATGAAGATAAAATTATAAAATATGTATTGACATAAAAAGTGATGAATATGCACCATATGATACAGATTAAGCTGATAAATGATTATGACGACTATAAATATTATCCCGTAGGGAACTGAAAAAGGATGATGAAAGATTTATTTGGATGGATCGTGCAAGATTCTCCATGATAAGGATCACATAAAATCAACTATATCTATATTATCAAAGGGTTAGTCTAGAAATCTTTATGAACGTAGGGAACACTTATCTTTCTCAATTGAATTTTAAAGCCCCTATACAATTGAATATTAAAGAGGTGCATAAGGAAGATGTACATATATAAAATAAGGATATAAATGTACCTATGTTTGACCTAGAGCACGATAGAATGATAGTGTTTTGGAATTGTGTTTTTGTTCCTTCCATATTGAAATTCCAGAAAGAGATATTAGAGGATGATCATGGTTATTCATTCTCTATTCATCCTAAATGTATGAATATGTATAGATATTTTAATGAATACTCCTGCTGGGATGGTGGGAAGATATTTATCCCAATGTTTGTATCAATTTTCCTAGTATAAAAACATGATAAATCTGAAAGAATGAATATTAATGGGATTTCGTATCCCCTACCCTTACCTAAATAGAAATGGATCAAAATCACTTTGTAAATTTTTATTGGAATCAATGTAAATTCTAAAAGGATTAATACATTATGAGTAGTATTAGATATCCCTACTAATTCATCACACTTCTTTTCAGTTACACAATACTTCTCTCTCGATGAGCATTCCAAGACAAACATTAACAAAGGGGAAACATTTCAGGGTGTATCAAATTTTATTGTGTTTGATCAGGATCTGAGAATTACCTCAATGTTCTGGAAAAATTTTATTCAAGCACTTGAAATGATATCGATTTACAAAACTACTTCTGATCTTCATATGGATGGTCAATCTAAAAGAACTATTCAAACTCTAGAGGATATATTGAGAACATGTTCTCTACGTTTCAAATGTTGTTGGGATCAAAACCATCATCTTATTGAGTTTTGTTACAATAAAATAATTCATCCAAAAAATCATATAACTTTTTGTGAATCCCTATATGGGAAGAAATGTAGATATCCAATGTAAAGGGATGAATTAGGAGATAGAAAGACATTCGGGACCTAAGGGTAGCGAATAAATTTCCATGAATGTTAGGACCATACATCAATATATCAAGCCCAATCATTATTGGATGAAATGTTATTCTGATAATCATTGGAATGATCATGAGTTTTATATTGGGGAGATGGTGGAACTACAAATCACTCCCTATAAGAAGGTACCACGATCATTAAAGAAATTGAAACTAAGACAAAGCTATATTATTCAACTTTATATTCGTAATTTTATCTATACGGTAGTCTATGACTCGACACTTACACAAAATCCTACCTATTTCAATGATGTGTCCATTTATCTCTCTTGAAGATGGACATACATGACCCTTCAAATGTACTAATCTCAGGTGTCGTACCATTGAAGCAGTATCATTCATACATGGAACTGCCAACTAAAATTATGGCATATACATCGAATGATATATTATATAAGACCTCACACATAGTCATAGTTTTTTTGGATAACCCAATAGATAATGGATTATATTTGGTATCACGAGGATATGATTATTGAGAATTATCCTCATTTATCTGTATCATAAAGACAAATTTTGGGGGCGAAATTTGTTATATAGTGGGTAGAATGTAACAACCAATGTTTTTATGACCCTTTTGTTTGAATAAATTAATTTTAATTTTTTTTGTGAGTCTCATGATACACCATGTTATTAATTCTTCAAACTCCATAAAGAGTTAATCTTTTCATACCCACAACAACTACATGACTTGAATTAGATGGGTCATTTTGTTTCCATGAATAATAATATTATTGTTGTAATTAATTATACAAAATATTCATAACATATCAATTAATCATCGTAATATAATTATTATTAAATATATTGTAATGTTTATTTATAAATTTTTATATAATTAAAATATATTATTAATAAAATATGTAGTGTCTGATAAATTATTTATAGGTCTCAAAATAATACTAATTCAAATGAACTGATTTTATGTATATCTATGAACAATAATAAATATAATTTTAGATATTTTTAGATATTTAATTTCATAAAAGTAACCTAAAGTTTTAAATTGTACTTTCAAAATTATATTATGGGTAATTTTTGTGTTTTTTTATAAACATCATTTTTGGATGGATATTGAGAAATAATAAATTTTAATTGAAAAATTATTTTTGATTGAATAAATTTTGAAGGATAAATTATATTCCAAATTTGTCTTCATTATTATTTTTTTGAATTTTAAATCATTTTTTTGATTTTTGATCATGGGAATAAATTTCACCTTAAAAATGGATTTTACAACATTTCAGATGTTTACATTTATTAATTTAAATATCTGTTTTATCAACATGTATGTGAGATAATATTTAAATTAATTTCATCCAATTATGCGTTTGGAATTTGTAGAAATTGATTCCATATTCTTAATTGGATGATTTTATAATTTATACAATAGTAAAATTCGTTTTTAACTAAATGAATAATATATGTAAATAAAATTAATTGCAATGACTATGAGAAAAAAAGTCATGATAAAGAACAAACATTAACCTTAATGCAAAAATAACACAGAAAATTTTCCAAAATATATTTCCTCTAAATATTGAATCATATCCCCCTCTATATTTATGATTTTTTTAAATATTAGTGACACATTCAATGGTAAAAGTGAGGGTTTAATTCCCTTTACAAAAAAAATACAAGAAATGCATTTCTCATCCACTATAAAAAAGAAACTCACCACGTCAAATTATAAACTCACATGAGACAATTTTTATCTACTAAATAATAACCATGTTTTTTCCCAAATTATCTACCATCATGTATAATACTCCATTTTAATGAGATACAATAATGGAATCCCTTTAGTGAAAAACAATAGGAGTTCCCCAAAGAAGTGGTAACATTCTTCAGCAAGAACGTTTTTTTAATTTTCATTATCATGAAGCATAATTGTTTTTATTATGTGACTAGAAAATAAAATTATAAACCATATTAAACTAATAATTTTATATTCTATGGGTTCTATCTAAAAATATTAAAAAATTAATCTACTAGGTAACAAACTACCGCTCATGAGTTGAATAGACTACCGCCTCACAAAATGATGTTGTTCATTCTCTTATTTCCACCTTTCATGGGTGGGAATGATGATGGAAATAATATTTTTATATTTTATTTATGATATTTATGATGTATTTATGGTGGTTCAAATATTTTTTAAAACATAAAAAAATGATTTCATTTTTATATGATATCATTGTTTGTGTACATGTTGACTACCCCCTTATAAAGGCATTATGATACGTTCACACTTTAAATGGAATGTACTAAGGATTGGTTTCATAAATTAATATGTTATATATGAAATAATAATTACTGTTGAATTATAATATATATATACATATTTTTTTTTCATGACCCCCTCACCATAAGGTGTACCCGCTCGTGGGCCGACAATGTGAGAAGGGACACAATGACCCACGAGTCCCGCCTCTAGTGGGCCCCGAGTTGGAGACTAGCACAGATGGTATGATAAATAGCCAAATGGGAGGCATTACCCCCTAAGATAACACATTATAAAGAGACAGATAAGACAAACACCAACTAGCTCCATCCCAGACAACAATATAAAAGAAATCCCCAATAGACATATGTAATATCATGAAAAACTACTACAATATAAAGATGAAAAGTGAATGTACTCAAGGAATGTAAATACAAAAGCAACCACAATCCCAAACATCTCCTGCAACCCCAAGTTCGTAGAATCCAGCATGATCTCTAACATTCTCCAAGTGACCTGAAAAATATTTTATATATACGTAGGGTGATTATAACCATATACATAGTGGAATCCTCCCTGGAGCCTCTCATGATAATTTAAAGAAAGCATGCTAAAGCATAATAATCAACATGCGAAACTAAATCATCACATAAACAGTTATTCCAAGTTCCCAGCATCACCATGAATACTCTTAACTAGTATCACATACATGAGTACATAATATAATAAATAAGATTAGGGGTACCCCACAACCACTTACCCATTGGATTGCCGCTTTTTCAAAATGTTGCATGTCCACATCATCTCTCTCAAAAAGGCACACCCTCATACACCTATGAAAATCAAAGATGCATGCATATCATGCCTCAAAACACCACGCCCATGTATGAAAAGTAACCAGGTAGTTTTTGGGATCCACTATAACTAGAAAAACGTGTATCAGACATCAGGCATTATAAATCTAGCCATTACAGCCCACAAACCGAGTAAGGATCCTAAAGCCATCAAAACCTATACATGTTACACAAATAGTAGTCCAAAGAAAAATATATCCAAATTTTTTTTGTGTGAATAACCATAAGAATTTATATCCCACAACACACATATATTGGAAAAACATACCGCTCAGTCTACCAGCACTAGTAACATCGAAGAGAAGAGAGCGATGCCAATGGGTGTAGAGATCCATCCATCCTCCCACCAAAATGATGGGGGAAAACACCCAAATGAATAGGATCCCTAGTGTGTCAGTTTCCCTAACTGATAGGGTGGAGTAGTGTATAAAATCACAAAAAGTATAGAATATACTATATCTCAAAACCACACTATGGGCATAACCTAGTCTTAGACTCAGCTGCTGTAAATGTCTCTCAGACTCCCATCTACCACTTCTATGACTATTTATCCTAAAATCACACATCCATTTAAATTTATTTATTAAATTACATTATTCCCTTTTTATTATTTACAAATTGATTTAATAAATTATTTAAACACTAATTAATGATTAAAAAATATACAATTTATATTTTATTGGCATCACTACCAATGTTCATTGTTCAATTAATAATTTCAACCACATCATTGAGTCCTAGTTAGCTCCAGCCCCATTGGTTAACATCATTTATTTCATCATATATTTTTGTATTTACTTTCCCATAGTATCAGGAATTCTAAAAAATCTTTTTATGCTACTAAACAGAAGGGGGATCAACATGGTGAGTAGAAAAAATACATGTCTAGTCATGGATACCTATAGTTAGAGCATAGACCTATCCTTCCTCAGGAAGCCTAACACAGAAATCCCATGGAATACCCTAAACACATTCACCCCTATTGGAAGGAGGGTAGGAAAACTAAATTCCTTGAGTAGTGGGAAAATCAATGAAGTTAAACAACCAACAAGAAACAACAAGAATCTAAACATTTACATCCAACTCGTTACATCATCTCGGTTATCCACCCCAATAACCACATTCATAAATTGATGAATCTCTCTACTCTAGGATTCAACTATTTCCACAACCAATATACCTTCCATCTCCCACATATAACAAAATCATTCAAGGCTCACATCACAACATAGGAGGCAGGAAAACCAACATCAAATAAATTGGGCTCTTGGCCTTAAACAAGAAAGAGGGTAACACAGAACCCTACAATGAATTATCTTATTTCAGACAACCAATTATTTAATCCATATTGAATTAATTGATTTATAATTTTTAGTTTCCAACTATCGGAAAACTAAATAGTTTTCTTTAACAAATTGATTAAACATTCTTGCTGCATCAAATTTATTAACATTAAATTACATAAAAAAGAAGCAGATTCATTTACATGCCACTTTATCTTTGATAATTAATGTACAACTAATCCCAGTTTACGTTCATTACCAATTTCAATTAGGAAATAAATGAATAACAAAGGATGAATAGATATCACACTATCTAGAAAAATAAGGGGAATAAAATATGATTGATATCAATTTATTTATATAGTTTAAATATTAATTATTTCAGTTCCATTGTTATCCAATGGTCTAAAATGTGATAATTCTACATTTTCATTTAAAATAATAGAGAATCAATGAATCCCTTATATCAAACGGTTCTTAACGTTCATTATACAAGTATATACCACACAACGGATTACGATATCCTCCCCCATGACAACTGTTTCAATTGAGAATGCAGAGACAACACCACACAAGTGAACAACTGAGAAAAGTCTATTAGGAACATTGAGATAGAATTGAAAAAATGTGACAGGAGAAACAAAAGGAGATGAACCCAAAATAATGATGGTTGATCATACCTTATATCAATGATTGATCGATGCTTCTTGGTTTCACAAAAAATAGAGGGTGCACTTTCTATAAGAAACAATTCAAGGGGATCCAATCCAAAGAGGAATTATTGAACGCAAAATGCCTATGGGAATGAATGAATGGTTGGTGCGTCTCACTCCAGAGAATAAGGATGAAGAACAATAGAGGAAGATATCTCGTCCCATTATAAGATTTAATGGGGAAACAGTTTAAGATACCTTGGATTTTCCCTTAATTTCATATCACATTAATCCAAATGCGTTGACCAAGTAAAATCATTCCTATCCTTAGGAAAATTAATATTGGAGTTATGGGATTTGAATTTTCCATAAATCATTTAAAACAATCCATTGAATGCATTTAACACCAAAGAAAATGTTCAATTAGAAAAAATGGCAATTTTTTGAAATATGGAATAGAAAATATGAAATAGTACTAGAATCATTATTTATGATCTGTGATACTATTTCTATGACACAATTTTTGTGAAAGTATTTTGGTGAAATCATGTATGTGATAAAATGTTTGTGACACTGTTTCTGTGACCCCGTTTCTGTGACACCGTGATTGTGACACCATTTTTGTGACATCGTGACTATGACAATGTGAGTGTGAAATCATTTATGTAACACCATGACTGTGACACTGTGACAGTGACACAATTTTGGTGACACAGTGTGTGTGACACTATTTCCGTGGCATCATTCATAAAATTGGAAAGACAATTCATAGAACTAGAAATTCTGAAATGTGTTGGGGATGAGGCACTATGACCTCCTTGAACACCTCATACATGAGATTTTGCTAAGGAATGGAACAGAGAGTTCTGGGTCATTATATCAGATACCTATGAATACATTATCATCCTCCAGAATCCAAAAACTACCCAAAAGTAAATAAAAATGGTTCCAAACAACAAATCATTGAGATACCTCTCTAAGTAGAGAAATCCATGATAAACAACAGAATAAATACATCTTTTTAAAAATAATGGTTTATAGCCAAAAATTGAACATTATTATAGGTAAGGAGTAAAAATTCAAACAAATATCGGTATTGAACATATATAAGTGAATCATATTCTCATATACTCTTCTCTACTCCACTGTGTCTCCATGGGACACAAACCAGTGGGATAGAACACCAACTCTACACCTTCTCTTTGCGATCATGGATCTCTATAGAACGATCCTCAAATGTCGCATCATTATCAATATCGATCTCTCCAGAATCGATGAAGTGTGTGTCAACAAGAAGATAATGACAAAGCCGTGATACATGGGAATCATCATGTATCTTGCTCATCTGGGGGTGGATGTGATATCTTCTATTATATGGCTCCAACAGAAGACAAATCCTTGAATGTACCAACAAATCAGTGTGAAAGCATACTGTCACGACCAATCCATCACTGCCCACAAAGGGGAGTCTCATTCAGAAACATGTTATCCTCAACGAAAATATCTAATGGTCTTCGCCTTTGATCAACATATGATTTTTGACAATCATAAACTGATTTAATCCTCTCAAGAATCACCTGAACCATCTCTATTGTATTATGCACTTGTTCTAGTCTGAGAATTGATGACTCTCCAACCCTAGTCCCTACAAACAGAGAATGGAACAGTCGACCATACAAGGCTTAAAATGGTTCCATACTAATAGTGGAGTGAAAAATATTATTGTATTAAAACTCCTCCAAGGGTAAGTGACTCATCCATGAACCTAGAAAATCCATGACACAAGATCACAACATTTTTTCAAGTGTCTTGATGGTTCACTCTGTCAAACCATTTGTGTGTGGATGAAAAGTAGTGTTATGGAATAGATGAGAACCGAAAGCATGTTGGAGACCTCTCAACACCCTAGAGGTAAAACTAGGATATTGATCATAAGTGATCATCCTTGGGGCACCATGCTGTCTCACCACCTCCTTCAGATACTTCCTTGACTAAATATCCATTTAACATAACTCCTTGATCACTATGATGTTGGTTGATTATGTTAAATGATTCACTACCCCCCCACTACCGTCATTCCCTCCCTATGGTCGCGGTGAACTAGTAAAAAAGTCCACTGAGACGTCCTCCCACTTCAAGTGAGTAATATCTAATGGCTGGATAAACCCACTGGGGACATGGTGCATTACCTTGACATTTTGGCAGACAAAACATTGATACACAAACTCTGCAACTGTACGCTTCATCCCATGCCACTATAACTGACAACTCAAGGCTCATTACATCATTGTCAAAACTAGATGCACCACTAAAGGTGATCTATGGATCTCTCAAAGAAACTTCTAGTGCATCACCAATGTAACCAATAGACTTTTCTGATACAACTCATGATGTTGTTCATCCTCAAACCAACCATCAAGGGCTTCGCAACGAACTACATGGTCTCTCAAGACCTCCACATCTTGATCTCCCAGCTGGTACTCTTCCACATGATACCCTAGAGATGACAGAAATATCATTTGAAAAATACAGCCTCTTCCCCCAACATCCCCCTTATCGATATGTAATGCTAAATGTTATTCCATAACTATCTTGAAATCACTAGATTTGTGCACTACATCTCTACGTTATTTCCTTCTTCGTGCATCTACTACAACATTCCCTATTCAAGGGGTTTATGGTATTTCAAAATTTTATTCATGTATGAACTACATCCCCTGACTCTCCCTCATGTTTAGGTCATGATAGGAGAAAACATACCTCAAGATTTTAGGATTGGTGAAAACCACAAAGCACTCACCTATGATGTATTGTCACCACAACATTAGGTAAAACACCACTGCCACCAACTCTAGATCATGGGTGGAACAGTTATTTTCATGGGGATGAATCTACCGAGACTCATATGAAACGACTGATCTCTAATACATTAGAACACAACCTAACCCCAATTGTGAACCTTCATAGAAAACATCAAATTGAACTCCCTCTCCCTGAAGAAAAATAACTAGAGGACATACCAACTTCTCCTTCAAATACTAGAAATATACCTGACACAGATCACCACACAAGAATGCCTGATCCTTCTTGGTCAATCAGGTTAGAAGAGTATAAACCCAAGATATATCTTCTACAAACCTCCTATAGTATCATGTAAGGCAATGAAAGCATCATAAACTTTCCGCCGTTTTGGGGACTTCCCAAGACAATGCTGTTTCTATCTTTTATAGATCAACAACTACTCCCTACTGGGACACAACATGCCCAAAAAAATAGACTTCATGAGACCAAAACTCACACTTCGATAACATTCCAAATTGCAGATGTTGATGAAGAACCACCATAACAGAGTGTAGATACTTTTCATTATCCTCCTCAGACATGGAGTACACAAGGATGTCGTCGATGAAAACCACCACAAACTTATCCACCAACTCATGGACACTGCATTCATCAATCCCATGAACATAACTAAAGCATTACTTTTTCCGACCGACATTACAATGAAGTCATAATTCCCATTATGACAATGGAAAGATGTATTTGGGATATTGTCATCCTTTACATGCATTTGATGATATCATGACCACATGCTGATCTCTTAGAACCAACTTTCACCCAGAAGTTGATTGAATAAATCCTCAATATGTGGAAGACAATAGATATTTGTAACTGTATCTTTGTTTAAGTGAGGATAATCGATACACAACCGCAAACAACCATCACCTTTTTCACGAACAAAATTGGTGCACCCCTTGGTGACATATTCGGCCAAATAAAACCTCACTATAATAGACCGTCAAGTTGTATACGTAGCTCTCATTACTCAAATGGGGCCATCATATATGGAGACATCGATATAGGAGACGATTCTATTTGTATCTTGATACCAAACTCGATCTCTCATTGAAGGGTTAACACTACAAAATCTTCTGAAAAAATATCACGGTACTCTTATACAACCCTAGGAAATTCCAACTACCGATCCTCTTAAAAACGCATCACCAACTCATCCATCACGGATGATAATTACGGAACATGCCTCTAACCCATTTGAGGGTCTCACTTTCCAACAAACACCAACGGTTTTACATCCTTATTAATGAAAAAAACCTGCCTCCTGAAGCAATCCATGATTGACTGCACCAAATATAACCAATCCATGTCGAGGATGACATCAAATATTTGTATCCATAAATATGGGAAATATATACAAGAGTGGTTCTACCCTATAACTATCTTGCAGTCTCTACATACTTTTAACAATACATCTTGATCTCCAACTAGCATAGTATATGCCCAGGGCACTGGAAGCCTCTCTAGATCATGTCTCAAAACATAGTCAAGGGTAGGTTATATGAATGAGTGTGTCACAACAAAATCAAACATGGAATACACAAATGTAGAAAACAAGCCTAGAGTACCTCGAACAACATCTTCCTCTACTAGAGCTAATAATGCTAAATCATGAAGCTGACCACGACCTCCTTCATGACATCTCTGACCCTGATGATAACCACCACCATGAATGAGATATGCTCTCCGAGGATGGTGAGCATCTCTAGGGTTTCCTCTTCCTTCCCAATCTACCCACTAACGATCCAAAGCTTGTGCAACCTACTACTACCGCCTCAATTGGGACCTCCTAAATAGAGAAATGTGGATAGGAACACCTAACGTACAATAACTACTCTGAATGGTTGGGAACTATCACTACTGATGACCTCAACCACCACAAGAAAACCAATTGCATGATCCCTTGGCAATGGCCTGAGAGCTTTTGCCTATGGATAAATGTGTTGTAGAGGGCTAGGACATACCCTCGGCCGAAGGGAAACACATTTGACCAAAAAATAATGAACCTCAAACCATATATATACCTTTTGATGAATCATTTTTACTACCCTCTCATGACAACCCTTTACGGGACAATGTCCCCTTGACGACATATGCACTTTCCAACACCTCAATATACGTCTTCATCACAAATGAGGTGACCTGGTGTTGAATCTCTAGATGCAAATCCTCCTCTAAATGCCTCTCCCTAGTCTCCTCATTTAGAAAGAGGTTTAATGAATATTTTTAAATGTTCTTGAAATAGATTCCAAAATCTCTCACAATAGAGATCCCCTGTCGAAGGGTAAGATTCTCTTAGTGACTAGGCATCTTCACAGTCGGAGAGAGAAACTCAACTCTAAACTTTTCTTAGAAATCCTCTCATTGTATTGTTGACTCCTCGCAATCCCCAAGGAACCATAACCACCACTACCTCACTGCTCCATGCATTAACGTCACCACCAGTAGTGATCTTCCAGCACAACCAGCTAGAAATATTCTGTGCAGACCAGACGAGAACGTTAACCATGATCCATACCTACTAAATTAAAAATAGTTAGAGCTCGAAAACATGCAATATGAATACTCAACATTAATTAATTAATTGTTTTATTATATTAATTTTAGGTTAACCTATCCCGACGCCTTCCCATTCAAACATAGGCACAAAATATATTGATGCATGATCCATTCCTAGTTCTCTACCCTGCAACTTGTATCACCTCATTTAGTCGCCATAGTAACTTAAAGGTCTCTGCATTAGATCACAAGGGTCCAAAAACTCATATGTATCATCTGGTCTCTAGTGTTTACATCACTTGCTAATAATGACTAACATTTTTTCCCTACCAAACCATGGATACTCTCTGGAGACTAACTCCAAACACTATCCATCCCTCAACCAGGCCTCTGATACCACTATGTCATGACCCCTTCCCCACAATTTGTATACCTCCTAGGCCAGCAAAGTGAAAAAGTATAAAATGACTCTTGAGTCCCCTATCCAGTAGGCCTCGGGTTGGTGACTAGAATCGTGGGTATAATAATCACAAAAAATGGGAGGAATTACCCTCTAAGAGAACAATTACGAAAGAGAGAGGTATGAAATAATACAACAAAATCTAACTCAGGAAACAATATAAAAAAAATCCCTTGTACACATATGTCATGTCATGAAAAATTTCTACAAATGAAATTGGGATATTGAAAGTACCAATGGAATGTAAAAACTACAGCAACAACAAGCCCGAACAGCTCTTGCAACCCCAAGCTAGTAGAAACCAGCTTGATCTCCAACCGATTCCTAGTGACCAGAAAACTGTTTATATACACATAGGGTGTGTATAATAGTGTTTTCAATAGGATCCTCCCTAGTGCCTCTAATGAAAAAGTGTGGAAAGAATGCAAAAACACAGTGAACAACAAGTGAAACTAAATCATAACCTAAATAGGTATACTGAGTTTCTAGCCTCACTATGGATACTCTAACAATGTATCCCATAAAAGAGTACATAGTATAATAAAGAATATGAAGGGTACCCTACTACCACATCCTCACTAGTTTAATGCATTTCACCAATGTTGAATGTCCTAAGCATCCCTCTCCAAAAAGGAGTGCATGAAAACACCTGTGAGAAGCACCAGAGCATGAGACTTGTGCAACAGTCCCCCCATATCCACAAATTTAAAGTAACTAGTTAATTTCCGAGAGCCACCATAGCTCGCATATCATGTATCATACATCAGGAATTATACCACAATCCATTATAGTCTATACACTAATTAAGGATCCTCAATCCATCATAGGCTATACAAGTTTCACCTATATTAGTCTATAGAAATCTATTTCCAAAATAAATGTGTGAGAATAACCACAAGACATTACATGCCTCTACACACATATATGGGACAAACAAATATTTCTGTCTACCAACACATGTTACTACCAATAGAAAAGAGTGGGGTCAAAGGGGGTGGTCAGCCATCCATCCTCCGACTGAAATGTTACAGAAAACACCCCATATGGCTCAAATTACTCAAGGTTCCATATTCCCTAACTAAACTAGTGGAGTAGCATATTACAACCCAAAAAATTACATAATATACTATAGCTCACAACCACACTATGGGAATAACCTATACATAGACTCAAATGTATCTAACGTCTCACAAACTCCTAGACGCCACATCTATGACATGGTATCCTATAAGCACATAACAATTTAAAGATCTTTATTATATTACATTATTCCCTTTTAATCATTTTCACTTTACGTCAATAAATTATTTAAAAAATAATTAACCATTTACAAATTTTATCTTTATATTTCATTAACATCACACCTAAAGTTAATTGTTACTTTATAAATTTCATCCACATGATTGTGTTCAATCACGCACTAACCCCATGTGTTAACATCATTTATTCAATAATTATTTACATCATTACATTCCAATATCCTATAAAATATTTAAAAACATTCTATGCTACTAAACACAAGAGAATCATCAAGGTGAGTAGATGAACTACCCACCGATTATTTGTCGCCTATACAAAGAGCACAAAACCATCCTTCCCCGGGATGCTAAACACAGAATTCACATGACATACTCTAGGCCTCATCGCCCCTTTTTGAAGGAGGGTAACCAAAACAGATACCTTGATTAGTGGGGGAAATAAAAAAGATAAACAACCAACTAGAAACATCAAGCATTTGAACATTAACATCCAACCTTTTTTATCAACTCAGGTGTCCTCCTCGACAACAGCATGCATAAACTTATTCATCTCACTAGTCATGGCATCAACTGATTCCACAACCAATAGGCCTCCCTGCCCCAACATATCACAATAGCCATCCAGGAACACAACACAACACAAGATGTAAGGAAAAAACATCATATCTATTGGGATCTTGGCCCTTAAACAAGAAAGAGGGTAACTCAGAACCCTATGTAAAATTATTTTTAATCAAACAACTGTTTATTTAATCCAACTGGAATTAACGGCTTTATTATTTTTTGGTTCCATATAAGTGAAACCTAAATAGTATGATATCAAAAATTGATTAAACATGATTAATGCATCAATTTGATTAACATCAAATTACAACAAGAATAACCAAATTCATTTACATGCCATTTTATCTTTGATAATTAATTTACAATTAATCCCAATTTGTGCTCTTTAACAATTTCAATCATGATTGAAAAGATAAAATAGAAATCATAGATATCAAACTATCACATAAAAATGGGGAAATAATATATGATTTAAATAAATTTTTTTATCCATTTTAATGAATTAATATGTCAACTCAGTTTTCATCTAATGTTATAAAACCTGATAAATATACATTTTCACATAAATGAATTTAAAAGAAACGAATCCCTTACCTCAAATAGGTTTTTGTATTCGTTAAATGAGATAGCTACACACAACATATTACGATCTCTTCCCTGTGACAACTATATCCACCCGAGGATGTAGAGACACCAACACACGAGTAAAAACCCGAGAAAAGTCTATTAGGAACATGAAGATTACATTTCATAAAAGGGATATGATAAAAAAAGCAGATGAACCCAAATCAACAATGTTTGATCATTCATTATATTGATTATTAATTGATACTACTTGGTTGCACCAAAAGAAAAGTGTGCACTTGCAGCCAGAATAAATTCATAGTGAACCAATACAATGAATAAAGTTTCATCACACCAATCCTATTTGAAGGAATAAAAGGATCGAGTTTCTAACAACTGTAAAAATGAGGATGAACATGGGAGGAAGATATCTCATCCCTTTGAAGGATTTAAAAGAGTAGTGGTTTAAGATATGCTAGATTTTCAATTAAATGAAGATCACATTTAACCATGCGGTTTTACAAAGTAAAAGAATACCAATACATATAAAATTTAATATATTAATTATGGGCTTTGAACCGGACTTAAATTCCTTAAAATTCCATTGAATGCGTTTAACATAAATCAGAAAATTAAATCTACGAAACTAGTAAAAATATGGAAATTTTGGAAAGGAAAGATGAAACAGTACTTCAAACACTATTCATGAGTTATGACACAGTTTCTATGAAACTGTTTCTATGACACCATTTTTGTGACACCGTGAATTTGACACAGTGATAATGACACCATTTTGACGACACTTTTTCTATGACACTATTTCTGTGACGCCGTTTATGTGACATAGTTTTTGTGACCCCGTGACCGTGACACCATTTCTGTGAACTACGATTGAGACACCGTGAATTTGACACCATTTCTATGACATCGTTTTTAAGAAAAAATGATTGTTCCACTGTGACAGTGACACTGTTTTGATGACTCTGTGATTTTGATAACATTTTCATGACAATATTCATAATACTGGAAACACTTTTCACAGAACTGGTTATTTGGAAAAGTGTGGGGGATGAGTCACCAGGACCACCCTGAACACTTAAAACACCATATTCTGGAAAAGGAATGTACATAAGAGGTCTGGGTCATTACATTATGTACACACATTGTTTAATAATTACAGAAAAATTTATACAATGTTAATTTTTATGCATGATCATACTCATACATTAACGGCGTGCTCCATTCTCTATTTATACCTTTTATAGATTGTTATATATATATATATATATATATTTCAACTGAATATATATATGTTATTTTTAAAATTTTAAATTATTGAAAAATAAAAATCTTTATAAAAGTAAGACGATCATTAATTGTAATTCGAAACATGTACGTAAAATAAAGCTGATATTAGCTGATGCGTAAAATTAACATTGATGTATTTATTTTATGATAATATAAATTCATGACAAAATAATATATCCTATTAGATATAAGAATATGATTTTTTATAAATGTATTATAAACATCTATTTGTCATATAAGGGGCTTAAACAAGTAAAAATTGTGACAAGACATAATGAAAGGTGATTTCTAGTCCCACATTTATTTCATTGAGACTTATATCATATTCACCACTAATTTCATTTTTTTGGTGTATATACTGACCATGAATGTATTCATGGATATTATATTTAAATTTATGTTTATTTATACATACATTTTATGAACAATATTTCATGGGTTTTACAGTTCAAAATATGTCAAATCTGTAAGGTAGTATTGTCTCGAATTGCCTTCTCTAATGAACATGTTTTTCTATAAACCAATATTATTATAATAGGTCTATATAATATCCTTTTAACATGTTATTTCTCTAATATTATTCTTCTAATGATATTAATATCTAAATTTATTTTTATTCTCTCATTATGATTTGTTATTTATTGTATCCAAAGGTGTTTGAGGTTATTATAACTATCTCACTATTTATCCAGGCTCTTTTCGATTCTGCATCCTTTAATGAAATATATTTACCCATATCCCAATAAAACGTATGAATTACCAAATAATATTGTCATTAATTTATATATATTATATTATTACAATTTTTCAAGTCTCTGTTACATATGATAAATATTTAATCATTTTTATAAAAATATGTTATCTTCTTTGATTTCGGTCAGAATTTATTTTTATTCAAAAACAATTATTTCAAAAAAAATATCAATTTTTTATTTATTGATTCATTATAATTATCAAATAGATTTTATTTTGAAAATTATTTATGGATATCAAATTATATTATATTTTTTCATATATATTTTTAGAGAAAAAGGTTTTCAAAAACGAATCTTGTTTTAAAAACTCTTTTTTAAAGATAAAATGATATTTTCCACATGATATGTTTTTGAAGGACCTATCCAAATTAATTTCGTTATAATGGAAATTAATTTGGTTTTTCTCCTGAATATTTTGGGATATGATTCAATGGTTTAATTCATAATTTTACTCTAAATGGTTTATATATCAATTGAATGATGTTTAAGAAACTCATTTTACATGAATGGTTTATACATATATGAAACCTAATTTTCATTCATGGATTTTATAATTATCAAACCCAGATATTTTAACAAGTTATTTATTTATGAAATGATTATGAAACATGTCTTTTTTACAATGGGTATGTCATGATTACATGTTTATGACACCAATTTCATTTGGTGGTTATGATATGGTTGTTTATCATCAAATGGAACCTACGTGTATGATTTTATTATGAGATGTGGCGGTCTAATATATCCTTTAAATGAATTGGGTAATGATTTATATATAATGAGATAATTAAGGGAATCATGTAGAAGGGAAATATCTACTATGAAATATGGTGACACCTGGTCTACTATTGGAAGATGAGGAAACCTGATCCAATATAGAAAGTTGAGGAAACCCTAAAACATGGAAGGAAATGATAGTGGATAGGGAATATGTTGTTTCATTTCTACATGTTTTATACCTCGTGAAATTCCATAATATGTTGTGGAAATGTGGATTTAATTATAATGAATAATATTAAATGTTTATGTGTCTACCAGAATTCTATATATTGTTCTAAATATAGGATTTTATTGATTATTCTCTTAATATCTCTATAATTCATCTCTTATGAACTGCCAATGGTTATTACATTATTAATGTTCCTGATCTTTGATATGTACGGTATGATCTTCTTATCTCATTATCATGTTATAAACCCATTATTCATGTGTTTATGCTTACATATATTCCTTGTTTAACCTTACTAATAATCTAATCTCACCGGTTTTTTATTTCCTTCCGGAAGGTTATGATGATTTTTATTTTGTATGTTGTGTTTAAAAAGGGTGCTTGTCATGAAAAACATTTTGGGAGATAATATAACTCACAAATGTACACGTTTTAATGTTTTTGGATTCTAAAGGCCCAAAACTAATTAAATATTTTGGAATCTGTTTTTGTGAGGTATTAAGTATTCAAAAAAAACGATATAATGTTAATTTATAAAATGAGAGGTTTGCTATAAATGGTGGATCTTTATAGTGTATGATATGGTGTTTTTTGATTATTTTATTCATTTGTATGATATTTTTAATCATCACTATCAATAGTGATTATTATTGGGGCTACATATAGTATCTTGTTCTTGTGAGATTAATTTAATCATTCTTAAACAGGATATATATCTCCCATGACCAAATAATTCCTATATTTAGCTAATACAAAATGTTACCTTATTTCAATATTCACTAGATATTCAACTATTTTAGGGAAATCCAAAAAATCACCCTAAAAAATTATCAATGTGCATATTAAATGAATTTACGAAATTATTGGAAAATATTTTTTAAAAGTTGAGAAATTTTTATTTTTAATTAAAGTCAATATTTATTATAAAAGTACTAATTTCAAATTTATATCTGATTTTTTGAAACATTATAAAATGAACTAATGCCTCAAAAAATAATATTTTAACGATAATAAAAAAACAAAATTTATTAATGAATATATTTTATAAAGATAAATTTATATTTAAATTAGTATATATATTTTAAATTTCTAAATAAATATGTACCTATTAAAAAATTACTAAAACTTAATTTATCATTTTTAATAGACCGATTTTCAAATTATATAATATATATATATAATATTTTCATATATATGATTCAGTTTTTTATATAATTATACACATGAGGTTTTTATTATAATGCTCACATTACTATTCCAAATGATCACATTACTATTTCAATGGTCCTGTTAATAATTACTCATTATATGTTTAGGCACTATATTGGGAACAATGTAAGATATAAAATGAATTAAATTAATTTTAAACCATGGGATGGAATATTCTCCCCCTATTAATATATTTCATCCTCACAATTTATAATTGAAAATCTATGAACAAATGTTGACACATGAAAAATTATTTGTGGGAAAGGCACATCATCAACAGGGTAAATAAAACATCCCCTCTAAGGGATGATAAGGAAAATGTGTACGGTAACACAAAACTATGATTCCCAATAGGAGATAATTAGTTTGATGTGAAAAAATTTGAATGAGAAAGATATTTCACTATTATGTTTCAGTGGAGAGTGATAGAGAACATGGTCATTATAATGGTAACCATGACAAAACCATTAAAATTTGATCAGTTAAAAGAAGATTTATTTCTTAGTATTAAAATTTACATGACAACATTTAATATCAAAAATACATTTCATAGATTTTATAATATCTTTTATTATCTATAGAAGAACATGAGAAAATAGAATTACATTTTTTTATTACATAATTTCATCCTTTGGATGTCCTTTGAACTTTATCCACTTCATTTGTTAAATCTAGATATGGATATATAAGAGAAATTTTTATTCCTAACGTCCTTTTTTGTTTAATAAGATCAAAAAGTGATTAATTCATCCATCAAATTTTCATTGAAACCAAAATTGTTATCACAAGTAATAAAATACGATAAATTATTATTTAACCAAAAAGAATAATATCTAAAGATCATTTTAATCCATTACATAAATAGTTACCTTAAGACTCCTTCAAAATAACTTTTTCCAAATTAAAAAACAAAAAAATTATAAGGAAGTTCAATTAATATCCCAAATCAACTTAACATAATATTTTTCCAAATAATAAAGCTCTTATTATTAGATACCAAATATATCAATACCTTAATCTCATTTAATCATTTATGAAACATTCCACCTTTCCTGATTAAAATCTCATTTTTTAAATATATTCAATAATTCAATCATCTCATAATTCAAACATTACATAAATAATCATATCACTAACCAACTGCACAAACAATAATAATATGCCATAACCATCTATTTATTATTATCTCAACATCTAGAAAATATTTATAGTTATCATTCCAATGTATTGTGTTTTCAAAAATATCATCATACTAGAGATAATATTCTCTTCATTACATGTTATATTCTTAATATTATTATGATTCCATGAAGAATAGGTACAAAAGTACAGTCCTTATATTTTTCATGATTCATACAACCAAAATATCATTGAAACATTAATGTACATTCCAATAAAAAATACATTAATTATTCCACATCAACTAGAGTAACAATATAAGATTAAAATTTACCCCATTGATTCTTCTAAGATATATTCCGTTCACTTTTTGGAGATTTATTTGTATATTTCCACATATATCTATTATATGAAGCATTATAAAATGGTATCCTCTTTCTTTCCCATGAAATCTCAAGCTTATTGAAAATCCTCTCTAAATAATTAATAAACTATAATTACAAATAAGAATAATCCATGATGTTTCCTTCCACATTTTTTTCATGGTGCAAATAATATTCTTCCATTATTTGATATATCCTTATTTCCTCTTGCATAGTACCAAACATCCCCCTTTCTACATTGCATAAAATTAAAGAAAAATGGCTTTGAAAATTCCTTCATTGTAAAAATTTCATAGGATTATCTATCCACATATGATTAGAGTATTTGGGAGACTTGTTCTCTTTAATGAATTTATTTAATCCAATCAATTAAATATTCAATCATGATCCTTGGATAATGCATGTAGTATGTGACCAGTCTTTCTATCCGTAATGTTATATTCATACATAACAACATTTTCATCCACATTCTTTCACAAACTCATTAATTTCCTCCCCATATCCACTGATTGTTCTCTACGAAAACACTTTTCTAAAAAAAATAAACTTAATATTATTCCATCCCATGTTTGAAATTTCTAATTACTATATAGTGTTGGTAATCAATTACCACCATTTTTTTATCTTTTGAGATATAGGAAACCATCATGATAACCGTATACCTTTCATTACATCCCAATTCAAGATATATCTTCTCAATGGATCTTATCCATCTTTCATATCAAATAGATTTGTAGTCCAACTAAATAATAGAGGTTGTTATCGCATTAACTAGTATAACGTTGTTAATCCATATTATGGTTCTAGATGATCCATATTGGTATGGTTATTTATAATATCTGGGGTTAGTTAATCAAGTATTTTAATAAATATATATCTCCAAGTCAAATAATATTATTATTTAGAGGAGGAAAACACATACATTGATTACATGCATCCTTACCATTTTCATTCCTTCAACAGGGATCCAGTTCTAAATAGTGGTATACACTAGAATGGATAATACCATTATGAATAATGATTTATAATATATAACTAGTGAATCAATTAACATAAATTGAAAATTTATTTATAAATTAAATATATATAATACATTTTTTTAACATGTGAATGTTATCATTTTCTATTATAGGGATAGTTTTCTCTATTATATTTTATTTAAAATCTAGTTATCAAAAATTCTAATTAACATACTCTAATTCCAACTATAACAACCCAGTCCCTAGAATCCTAGAGTTAGTGGTTATTTTATTATATTGTATTAGATAAAAGAGTTCACATCACAAAGTATCGATCATTTTAGTAGTCATAAAGAAAAAGATGCCAAAATAAAAACCATTTTACATTGGGAATATAAAATAATATATAATACATAACAAATATTAACAAAATGCATCCCTGAAAACTCATTAAATGGTATCATCTTCATATCCTAGGGAGATAAAAAATAATAGTACAATAAAAGACTATAAATAATGAATATAATATAGTGGATGCTATCATAATCAAACATAAAAAATTATTCATTGTGAATTTATATTAATAATTTCAACTAAAATATAATTGTGATCATAATATGAAAGGAATAATAATTTATAACAAAATTTAATATAAATAATTACATAAGAATGAAACATAACCATAAACATTATATTAATAGAATAATCACATGGAATATGCATTAATAATCTCATAATGAGGGAATTCATAAACCATGATATAATAATAAAACCATAAATGCCTCAATGAGGAGATTTTCATATGTGATAAGTTGTATGCCAAAAGCCGTCTAGTTTGTCTGATTACATATATCGATGCATTGAGGGGCTAGGGTGGGACCCAAATAAAAATTATTAAGCCTAAATAATTCTAAATATTAAATGATTAAAACCTAAAAAGAACATATATTAACATTGAAACAAACATATGAAAGTAAAATAATTTCATAATTCAGAAAACATATTCATAAACTATCTAATAAAATATTGTAAATGGTATCAAGACATTACATACCAGGTCATAATGTTCATAACTCCTTCAATAGAATATTATATATTGTATCATAAGAGATAAATATAAATTAATAATACGATTAAATATGATTTTATTATATAGATGAAAATATTCATCAAGAAAAT
Source organism: Viscum album (assembly GCA_963277665.1). Classification (NCBI taxonomy): domain Eukaryota; kingdom Viridiplantae; phylum Streptophyta; class Magnoliopsida; order Santalales; family Viscaceae; genus Viscum; species Viscum album. The sequence continues at coordinate 1,016,816,337 of OY728152.1, forward strand.
TAAAAATTTATTGGGGAAAATAAAATTTTTATTTGAAATCATTTATTAAAAAATCGACACCATTACAGAAGAATTTTTTTAATATGACCTTGTAAAAAAAGTACAATAAATTTCAGGAAATTAATAATTAAATAGAATAATTATTTTTTGAAATAATTTTAGAGAACATGGGAATGGAGGAGAAATATAGTTTTATGAATTGTTTTTGAAAATATAATTAATAAAATAACGTCCCTTACAAATATTGAAGTGAGCATCATGAACATGTATGAAATTTTTGTATCCCTTGTAAATCTAAATAATAAAAGTGTAAATAATAAATTAGTTATTAAAAATTCATTTCAATAAAATTTTTAGTATCACATAATAATGGAAGTAGTGTTTTAACCCATATAATAGAAATTTGTTAAAGAATTTCATTAACACATTCCAAAATGATGAACAATATGCCCCATAATATTAATGATCATAAAATGAATCATTGAATACCAAAAAGAAAAATATATTTATTATATGATACATAAAATATAATAATATATAATGGAGAAAAAATAAATAATTTTGAATAAGGAATATTTGAGAGAAATAAACCTGAGTTTAGAAAACACATACAATGATAGTATCATTGGGGTTATGAAATATCAATGAAATAATTATATATAAAAAATATAAACCACCTAGTAAAATTGAATATATAGTATTATTATTTTTTAATATTAAAAAAAATAGATTTTAGAATTTAACAAATTACATTGATTATTATCCCAATAAATGGAAATGGAGTTACAAAATCCCTTACCTTATTTTTGAAACCATCCTTCACATGTGCACATTGTAATAGATAATAAAATTAAATTATTTAATTACATATCACATAATAATTTATACCTTAGTGTTATTTATGATATGTTTATTAAGATCACGTATGGCCAATTGATGAGTTATAAAATTCATTATATCATTACTGGAGTGTTCATTTTCATTGTTTTCATGATCGGTAAGTATATTTTCAGGTATAATAGTTAGTGTAAAATGGGAATAGTTATACAAAATTAATATTATATATCTTTAATGAAAAAAATTTATTTTAAATGATATTAGGTAACATTTATTAATATTATATATGGGGGATTTATTATTTAAAACGTTAATAAAAAATATTTAATTTTTTTGGTGGTTTTTATAACCATCTCGATCTTGTATGGTTTTATTTAATAAAATATTATAAAATGTTTTCATAACATTATGTAATATATAATATGTTAAATAAAATAATATTTAACCATATTAATGTTTTTCTAATCATATATGAAGGTGTTAATGGATAATGAAAATTCACAATCCACAATGGTGGTAAAATGACCCATCACGGGTGAGGATTTCATTTTTTGAAAAAAAGGTATAGGAGAAGGGGTTTGGTGATGGGTATATCATTAACATAATAAAATTATAGTTTATATAAAATACTAGAGTTACCATATCACCATGATATGGGAAGGTAAATAGAGGATAATAAATGAAAATAAACTAAAAGAGATAGGAAGAGAAGGATTGCGTGTTTTACCACTTGAGTTTCTTATCATTGAGAAACGCCTTAACGATATATGGTTCAATATTTTATATAGATGAGATGATCCTAGATGCTGGTATGTGGTTTAGGAAATAGATTTTGATGAAAATTATAATTCACTAAGTAATATACGATGTGAGGAGAATGGATTGTATTTATAGTGGAAGAGAGGGGTGGTTTTTATTATTTATTGAATTGTTCATTATTCTGGATTAATACTATCAATATTTATGATTATTTTGACTATGTATAGTAATTACTACATGTGAGTTTAAATTAATGGTTATTACTTCATAAATACATCATCTATGACTCAATATTTCATTTATTTAGATAATACCATTAATTATCATATTTTACTATTCACAAAAATTCATATATTTTATAAAAATACCAAAAAATCACCATCTTAATTTTAGGGAATGTTGATTCCAAGAGCTGAATCTATATGTTTGATTATAATTTTATACATTTGAAAAAATTAATTTCTTATTAAAATCTCCATTTAGTAAAACATATATATTTTTAAAAATTATAAATAATATTATGACACTTTAGAATATTAAATAATGACTTGTAAAATTATATTATAATCATAATTAAAAAATTATTTATGAATATATTTTTTATAAATAAATATTATTGAAATTTATTATATGAATTATGAAATTATAAATAGATATTTACATTTTCAGAAAAAATAGACTCCTAATTTATTATTTTTAAAAAATTTATTTTCTTATTAAATGATATGATTATAACATATTTTTATTTATGAGATAACTATAATTTATTTATAATTTAATAGGTGATTTTTTTACTAATTGTTTCTTTACATTTCCAAATGGAAATATTACTATTCATCACAGTCACATTACTATTTAAATGGTAATTTTAATATTTCAGTGTTGTTCATTTATTTATGGTGTTTTATGAAACATAAGAAATCTAATTAATTAAATAAATATAAAATATTCAAGTGTTAGAATATTCATATCCATTAAATTATAAATTAAATTGCACATCGTTCCCATTGTGGACTACCACCTCACTAGTCAATTTAATATGTTCTCCATCACCACATTTCGTGGATATATATAATCGTGTAATTAAAATATGTGTATGATATCTATGAAATTATCATACATAGTTAATTATTATATCTTAAATACCTTCATAATTTATTGTATATAGAGGGTATGATAATGATAATCATTACTTCACCATACTATCACCTCGTGAAGTGATGATATTCATTTCATTCTTATTCATTTCAAGGAAGATATTATGGTAAAATATACTTAATATTTGTGATATTTATAATCTAAAAATATTGACAAAAAATATAAAATATATCCAAAATTATTACCTTCTAATCAACTGGAAATCAATAATGTCTCTCTTATATAAGTGTGGAGTACTACCTCCACAAAGCTATGTGAAATGTTTTTCATTTTATTTTACATAGATAGAAATTAGTGAGAATTATATTATCCTAAATTTGATATAATACATAATAAATAATCAATAATATATAATTCATTTTTATTTTCTATTTGTTCCATTAATCAATTGGCATAGAAACAACTGTCTTGCATATGTATGCCCTAAAATCTCCATGAGCAGTTTAAACTGTTTTTTATATATATAATTAATAAATTATTATAAATACATATACGATGAATATATATCATTTTCATATCATGTTTAGTATTATAGATATGATGTTCCATTGATCATAATAAATGACCCAAAATTAAAAGTCTAAAACAAACATAAAATTGAATCAATTATAACATGAAAAATGATTTTAAAAATAATATTTTAATAAATAGGTGGTAAATTTCACAAAGTAAATAATATATTCTTTGAGATATATGAGTATGTTACTATTATAGATGTATAATTAATATATATATATATATTATAAATATGTTTTAGACACTTATAATTGTACTCAACCATATGGTAAGGGTTCCTCATCACACTTTTAACTATGTGATACTTTTTCTATATTAACAATTTATTTATATTTTGTTGTGTATATACATAAAATTTTATATGATAATTAATTTACAACATTATAATTGTTTTATTTAATTTTTATTTATTTTTTATTGAATTTATGGGGATTGAGAATATGACGATCACAGATTCATAATGATATATTTCTCAATCTCATCATATTCGGGATAATTTTTTTTAAGTATACCTTGGGGGAATTATTGGATATTTCAATCATAAAATAAATATATTTTAATATCATATGGTAATTAGTGATATTTTTCATGTAATATTACATTTTTAACACTCCATTTTTCTTCATGTGAATTTGAAATTGCACATAGGAAAATACCACATCATTCTCTCTTCAGAAGAAAATCCATTTTAATAATAATATAGTATTTAAAAAACTATATTCAACATTTTTATAATCATTCCGAAATTATTTTTTAATTTTATTATTAAGAATTTTTTAATTTTATAATTTTATTTACATCATTCATTAGATAGTTTTGAAAAAAATTCTCATTTGTATTTTCCCTAAATTATTACGATAACATTTGTTATAACATATGATGTGATCATTTCGATTTAATAGAAAATTTTCAAGGTGAAATGTACATTTTTCACAATAATGTTTTTATAGATATATTTATGGTAATTATATTAATAAATGACACCATCTGATTATTATAATTACAATCAAATATGGATATATTATATTAATATAATCTTTATTATTTATATTTGTGGTTTATTAATAGTTTTATAAAGGAGGTACAATTTTACTACCATCCACCATGTTATTCAGGATAATTTATTATTATTATTATTATTATTATTATTATTATTATGTGTATGTATTGATATTACATATGTTAGTTTTTCAATATGAATTTTAAAACTAATTATGATTCATCAATTTTTATGACATATTAAATATTTATATTACTTTAAAGGTGTGGCCCTATTAAAGATAGCCCTTAATGAATCGATATGTTTTTTTTGTAAAATTAGATGGGTTTCTACAAATAGTTATTTACTATATTTTAAAGGGTATTTACTAATTGTTTTATATTTATATAGTTATTAATTCCATCAACATAAGATATGTTACTAATATCCATGTGATTTTTTTAATATTTTAAATATCCACCTATATATTTCAAGATTTCATGATTACATATGTTCCATTATTCGAACAATATTTATTCTTACAGGATTATAATTATTTTTTTATTTAAATGTCACGTGTTTCAGTTAATTACATTTTATATATATTATTCATATATATTTATGATATATTCCACAAAATGTTTCGCCAGACTGAACATCTAATATCACCCCATTCTTATGTTTTATATTCTCATGATAACAGTGTGTGTTTTTAGCATTATATACTGCAATAATGTATAAATAATATTGAATTTATCAAAAAAAAAAACAATTTTAGTATATTATTTTTTGAAATATAATGTGAGTTTCATGTATGTTTGTAGTTTATGAATACTAATACACATTTTAGTATAACAGGAAGTGATTACATATATCTTAAGAAAATTTAATTAATTAACCACTAGATCTAGGTTATGGGAGGTAGGGAATTTAAATATTCCTCATTAAATGACTACATTGTTAAATAAATTTCCCCATACTATAATAAGATATTCGGTAAATATTGATTATTATAAGGAATACAAATAATGTGAATATATAAATAGAAGTAAAAAAAATCATGAAACATATATAAATAAATTTACTTACAATAAATATATATAATAATATTCACATTAAATATTGAAAAAGTAAATAATGGATTAAAATAAATAAAAATAATCAATATGATTAAAATTTCTTTATTAAAAATTATATCTTCCATGTATTTTAATTTTTTTTAGTAATAAATTTATGAGAATAGATAATATAGAAAATATTAATTCTTCTAATAATATTTATTGGGATATTGATTTATTTTATTTTAATTTTATGTTATGTAATTTAATGATGCCAATTTTAATAAAATAAATTCACTTATGGATCTTTTTATGGTCACATTATGTTATGATGTTTTTTTGGTATTTTATAAAAATCTATAACTTTTTGGAGAATTTTGGAAATATATACTCTACAAAACTATTAAACAAAAATAGTTTTAAAATTAATATTTTTCTCTTTTAAAAAAGGGTTATGTAAATAATACCTCATATTTTTATGTCTTCAATTATTTTTAAATCTATTGGATAGGCTTCTAATTAGAATATATATCACTCCTCATTAATGTAGATTATCTTCCCCAAACATGTTTTTTAATTTCGAGGAAATTACTTTCTCTATTCCTTATAAGCATTAATGTAATGTGTCACTAATGATCAATAATCATCAACTAGATAGAATTTAAACAAAATCTTTTGAAAAGAATTAAATATGTTATAGGTAGTAGACTTGTAGTGAATTATATAGGGAAACTATTGGGGGATTATACACTATTGTATAGACATTCATGAAACATAATGGAAGTAAAATAAAATATATCTCGAAAAATATAATGCATTAAATGATGAATAAAAAATAAATAACCAATATTAATAAATCATCCACATGTTATAATGTAATTGTATATATAAATATGAATTTAATTATGAAAAAATCAAAAATATCTCTCAGGTAAAAATCATTTCTAACTAAGATCCAATATAAATTTTTTGAAATTTTACCTCTACTATTTCATAAGGCCCAACCCAATTCCATTTACATATTATGATAAATCTATCCATGGTAATAAAAAAAACATGCCTCTACAATTCCTATATATATAATCAGTATGACTTCTTGATTACTAATGTTTTAGGTCCCCCAAAGAAGGGAGGAAGTATTACTAATTACACCTCAAAAATTCTTTCTCTTCTATAATGAGTATATAGAAACTTAATATATAGTAATATATGATTAATATGATTACATAAATGACAATAAACACAAAACCCATCATGACCAACCGTTATTCCAAATATACTCTAGAGGGAAAATACATATTTTAATTAGTTTCACAATGTCCCAAAACATGAACCAAAAATAATGAATAAACATGTCATTATAATATATATAGAACATAAAAAAAATATCATAGAAAAAGTGACCCACATAGATAGTGTAATAACAAAAATCCCATGTCATATATCCCTCAATAATAATAATGTAAAACCTAATGCATCCCAACATTTTTGGAGGCATCATATTCAAATAGAAACATAAAAACATCACGGTAGGAATCATTTCTGACATCCCATGCCATGTAAATCACCATGTCTAACACATGACATCATGATGGATAACCTATATCATAATACACAACTAGATTCCATGATTGAAAACCAATAACTCATTATTTTAGAAGCCTCGCCCATCCTTTTTTGTCTTCAAATCCAAACCCCTTAAAATAGGCCAGTCTAAAATAAATCACCATCAACAGTAGAAAAAAACACCATACTCTATATAGACATTACTAGGTATATTATGTGAGACTATACACTTCTATTAAGAATATATATTCTTGGAATGATTTCCAAAAATATTTTGTAACATCCAATCACACAATGTCTTATCAATATTGTTGGATTTTAACCCAACCTATTTTGCAACCTCATCATATCATATACACTTCACAGTACATCCATAGTAGGTCTGATTCCAAACCAATTCCATTATCTATCTTAATAACATAATACATTCTAAAACCATAGTATAATCTATTATGGAATGATTCAAATTGAAAAAATAACCATAAACTAGAAAACATGTCAAATATTCAATTTTAATTAAAATGTTTCTTTAGTAAATATTTGTTCAAGAAGTGGGACTTGTTAGTAAAAAAATAACTATCACGTATCACATGTCTTATAATCACATTTAACTCTATAATACACATTTACATTATGATGTTGTATCATGAACATAAAAAATATTATATTCTCACTCACTCTATGAAGACACTATTATAACCTTTTATCATCTCCCTCAAGTTATAACAAACATTTCAATAAAACAATAGTAGCATTTCTAGTCCTAAAATACCCAATACACCTTCATTTGTTCCTTTTTTAATATCGTAAAACATCATGAAATTTTCATCACATATTAGAAATGATATCCCATAACAAAGAAAAACACATCACATTATGGCACAATAAACCACCTAGGAATAATATTATATGATGATCAATTAGTGTGGGGTAATTCATCCACCCCACTATTTATGTCAAGATAGTCTAATTAACTAAAATAAAACCATTCTACACATATAATACAAGGAACATTCATATATATTTTCCCAACTATACGGGGGGAAAAGTCCTCTAATATATAGATCCACTATCCAAAAACTATATGTTATATTTCGGGTTCTACATGGGACATGAATGATCTTTTTAACCTTCAAAACATCAAATCACATAAATTTATTAGTGTAATGGAACAAATATCAAGGTTTCATATATTAAAACAATAAAAATAATATATTTCATGAGTAAAAAATGAATATGTATCACATTATCTGTCAATCCTAAGACCATTAACAAAAAAGTCCTTATAGAATAACTATAAAAGGTCTATTGTGTCCATATGCATTTTATCCCACTCCTACATGTCTAAAAAATAAAAAAAATTATTTTGACATAAAACCAATATAATAATGAGAATTAGAATATAATTTCACATAATAAATCATAGATCGTAATGAGATGTTCACAGACAACATATCATAATTTTTTTCCCATTTTCTAAATCATTATAAAAAGCATTGAAAATTATAAAATGAATGCTAAAAATTAATATGAGGGCTTATAAAAATAAATAACAATTTAAAATAATAAAAATAACATTATAATAAATTATATCCGTTGATTTTATAATTTAATAATTATACATATTTAATATACCATTCCCAATAAAGAATAACGATAAAAAAAATAAATCATTGATGTTTGATCCACACCTCGAAAATCGTATATCTTAAAATAAATAAAATACATAACACATAATGAAATTTAATAAAATAAATAAATTTAAATTTTTTTAGAAATCTTAATATTTTTTTCAATGATATAAAATAATTTAATCAACACAAAATTTCATATTTTCATCTTACAAAAATACCTTATATATAAAATGAATCAAATCCCCATCATCTAGTCCATATTCTACCGTACTCTTGCACTATTATCATTAACACCCATGATCAAAAAGGTTAAAATAAAATTACTGAATTATGAAATAAAGGGTAAGAGAGTTGAAGAATACAATCCAAAATATGGATGAAAATTCTATTTATTTCCTTCTATATCCATGGATAAAATGTAACAAAAGTGAGGGATGTGATTGTTGGATCACACTTTCTGTTGAGGAATGAATAAGTTTACCAAGAAAAACATTTAAAATGTTATCTCTAATATGATCAAAATTACCTAATCTAAAAAGGTGTTTGTGATACACAATTTTCTTAATCACCTCTCTCTATCCACCTATTTCAACCATGAAATGGGTACCCCCATTAATGCTCACCTGATAGTCGTTACAACCAAACATGTACATAGTGGCCTTATGCATTCCTTAAAATTATTCATCGAATCACCCAAACCAAGTGAAGTTCAACCTTGATTCTACAACTAATGAAAAAAATAGTAATACCCATTATAAATTATTTAATTAATGTATGAACACAAATTCCTTGCCCAAATTTAGATTTTCCAATCTATTCTAGTGTGGATATCATGGGATCATAGTTCAATCTCTAAAAACAATAATTTGAATTGAAATGGATAATTTTAGTATTTATTTTAGATTTATTCTCATACCTTATATATCATTAGGATAATATTCTATGAGCCATCAAATTCACTATGATTCTATTGTATATTCTGGTTTCATAACTCAATATTGTTATAGTTTTTCAAATAATGAATTAGGATGATATCTGCTACTCAAAATAATATGAACCACTTTTCATAGTCCCTAATAGTTCTTTGTTATTCCATGAATGTCATGTTTCAACCCTTTTCTAATATATATCACTCAGTTACCCTAAAAAAATAATTTAATATTGAATTATTTTAAATGAGGGAGTATGCTCAATAATGGAGAAGATACCCAACACCAAGCTAAAACAAACCTCTAAATTTTATTCCATAAATATGAATTTTATAACCTAGAATATGGGTTGGAATGTATGGATAAAAATAACCAAATATTGAAATATTTTAAAATTCTATTCTAACGATAAATTATCTGATACATTATTTTGATTTAAAAACTCAATTTATGGAAAGTCAATTTTACTATTAAAAATTTGGATTCCTCAAATATTATGTATATGGGTTTTTAAGATAAAATATTTTAATTATTTTATATAAAATTTAAAAAAATTATTTGATAAAATAAATATCATTTTTGAAATCCTCATATAAAAAATATCCAAAAATGGTTATTTGATAATATTCAAGAAATTATGATTTTCCAAGGAACACATGAAAATACTAATATTTAAAAGATGTATTTTTTGTAAAATTATTGACATGACAGAATTATATTTCCATTTATTTTTAAAATTATGTAATTAACTTTATTCTATATATATTCTATATATATTTATTGTAATGAATTTGATATTTTAATTTGATAAACAATATTTTTTATATGATGAAAGGTGTTTTTCTAAAAAACTTCTAATTATAAAATTTTATTTGATAAATATTATATTAAATTCGACCACTTCAGACAATTTAAAATATTAAAAGGGATTCAATATTTTCAATTTGGAGGTCCTCATTTACTAAATTGGTCCCTTTTAATTTTTGTTCATTATGAATAGTAATAGTAGTAAATTATTTTCCACACGGTAATTGAAATTGCATTATTTGAGGGTAATAATAAAATGATTATATCTAAAAAATATTTTAATAGTTTCCTTTAATTCATTTGATGCGTATATTCTATACATAATCATAAAATATTCTAATTAATGAATGTTTTCCAAATTTTCAACTATTTTGACCTTCGTAATATTTTTCACAAATATAAATAAAAAAAATATTCTTTTTATATTAAATCTCTATAATATTTTTTGATATGTATAAAAACAACTTATGTTCAATTACAAATTTTAATTTGAATGTAATATAAACTTTTTTTCCAGGAATATGTTTATTATTTTTATTGATTATATAATTACCTTAAATTATTATGTCATACTGATGTAAAATTTATTCAATAAAAATACATATAAAAATTTTATTTTTAATTTTTTAAGTAAATATAATTTCAATGATTTATTTTGGTCCATGCTTTTTCATGAAAAAATACAATTTTATAATTATTAAATTGATTTTTTTCAAAATCATTTACTATAAATTATTTTCGATGTAAAATTACTTAAATAGTTTCTATAATGACATAAAATCTAGTAACCATGATACTACATACATTATTAAATTTTAAAAGATAAAAATGGTGAAATACAAAAAGGGTAACCAATTTTTATGTTTTAAAGAAATAGATTCGTATATAATATACATTTATTATTTTTAATAGAATATAAAACATAAAAAAATCAATTTATCATCATCCATGATACTCATTCGAATGATTCATGTTCCTAACACAGGGAAGGGAAAAATAATGGTGATATAAAATGATCATTAAGGGTTACATATAGGGGAATATAAAGTAATATATATTACATAAAAATAATGAAATGGGTATAACAAAACATGCATTAAATTTAATATATGTATTTTCTTACATAATTTAATGAAGTATAATATTAAAATGACCAACCATTATAAATATATCTCTAGGAGGTGGAGGTTTTGAATCAATGTTATATTTTTATTTTATTTTAACTATTTATTATAAAAACCATCACCTCTTGTTAAATAATATTCTAATTTACTGATGAAAACAATCACACACCAACAATAACATAGGTATATAATAGGTTCACTACTCATTTTGAATAGAATATCCCTGCATGTTATCAAATGATTAAAATAACCCAAAATTCAGTAAAAAATTACTTTTATGTGGATACAACTAGAAGGATGTGAATTTACACATGTGTATCACTATTATCAATAAAACATTTCATGTTCTTATAATCTCCAAAATTATATAAATATATTTTGTTAATATGTTATAAAACATTCATAATTTGACTCTGCACATGTCAATGTTCTTATTCAAAAAAATTACCCACATTTATTCATAAGAATATAAAACTTCACATTTTATCCTTGTATCTAGTAAAAAAAAATATTCTAATAATTCATATTAATTCACATTTGGATTTCCTTGTATTATTCCACTATCATATTTTTCTATCTTGAAAACACATAAGACATGATTCTTTAGAAATAATTCCAATTATCTTTTTTATTTCCACAGAAATGTTACTCATTTTTATCAGTCAAATATTACGAACATAATCATTAAGTATTCTTCCTTATTCTTCCCTCCAGATATTTTTCTCAGGAAAAAATTGTCCTAAAAAATTTTAATGACTAATTCTATCACAAAAAATATGGTAAAATTAATCTCTCCAATAAGTGAACCATAAAAGAGTGAATTGTACTTTTACCTCTATTTATATGTGCAATAAAATTAAAATATTGAAGAAACTAATTTAATTATCCCACTCAACCAAACTCCAGTAATATGGAATTTCACACTAATTTAATATTCATCTTAACCATTTAAACACAACTCAAATCTTATTAAAACTTCCAGAAACATCTCAAAACTTCTCACAACATTATCATACATAAAAATTATCAACTAATTTTTATTTTGATTCTGAATGTAATGTCAATTTTCATTTACCACATAAAAATATGAAATAAAAATGACATTAAATATTTATTCTCTAACAAAATTAGTTCATTAGCTATAGTTGATCAAATATATGTTTACATTGAATCCCCCTTTGTAAATAAATTATCATAAACATGAGAAAAAAATGAATTTTCTTTATTTGATCAATAATTCTTCATAGTGATGAAAACCTCTTCTAATGATGTTTATCCCCTAATCAACTAGATATGGATATTCCCCTAATCAACTAGATATGGATATTAATTTATCTACACCTCCTTCCCAATCATTATATGTTTACCCAAACTAGTAAATTCTTAATGAGAAGTTTAATTTAATCACAAAATATATTGTTCAATTGATATATATAATAATTAATCATCCAATAAATATATTTTTTTCATTTTAGAATGTTGGTATAATGAATATAATGAAAAATTATACACAATACCATGTATTGAAGTGGTCAAATATAACAAACTTCAAATCAGCTTCCAAAAAAAATTAGTGAAATTTCATGACTTCTCTAACAATATTTTTTTGTTCAAATTGAAGATTTTTTACTTATATTATTCTAATATCACATATCAAAATTGTTTAGAATTTATGTATAATACATTTTTTGAGAAATAAAAAATTATTCCTTCTTCTATGAGATTTTCAACCAATGAAATTAATTTACTTCACCAATCATGTTCACTTTGAACCACATTTTAATTTATTATTAATTCTAATCACATAATCATTTATCAATCACATCAATTATAATATCATCACCAAAAACAATAAAAATGAGATAAATCTCCAAGCCTTATATTTTTATATGATTTAATCATATTTTGTTCTTATAGTTTGAAATATTTAATCTGGTATCCAATTAGGAAAACCATTCTGTTAGAGAATCCCTTATCCCAAAAAAGGATTTCAATAACATTAGTACATAACATTAACCAATTATAATTAAAAAATCACATTATTGTTCAATAAACACTTCTTCATCGAGTTATCCATTTAGAAATAAAGATTTTAAATCGATTTAAGAAATATTATTACTTCATTGTGTTGTAATTTCAAGATCCATTCTAATTATTTCTATCTCATACACCTAAGAAAAATTATAAACAAATAAGTTCCTCCAATATTTTTGTAAACCTTGAAAACTAATATTTCTTTATTTATTACAACATCAAAATATTGATTCAAATTATTTTTGAAGACACACTTTTTACTAAAAAAAACTTTTTTTAATTAGGTATATTTTTTTAAGAATCATTATTCTCAATATGATTCAACTATTCATTTATAGTATAATCGCATTATGGATTCTAAAAATCATTATAAGCACCATTACGATCATCCTTTGAATATAGTGATGTGTTTGAATCGACTATTGAGATCTTATTAATTGACAATTTTGATATTAATCACCGACAATATTTTTAGGTTCCACCTATTTCCTTAAACTTGTATGAGATGTACGAAATTATTCCTCTTGAATAGAAATAGATGAGTCTTACTCCTCGATATGTGTCAAATCACCATTGTTAAATCACATTTTGCATTTCAATCCCATATTTAATTCATATTCATCAAAACTCACATCAGCATGTGTTTTTGAAACATATTTCTCATATTTTAAATGAATTTTACATCAATATATTTAACATTTATTCAATGTTCATTATTGAAACACCAATATCCTCTATAATGAACAAAAAATCCATTAATGATTATTCCATTCCCTCTCTGATAAAACATTCCATGATTTTCACTATTGTTTATTATGAAGCACGAAATATTAAAAACTATTAAGTGAATAATGAAGGAGGTTTTATCAAAGATTATTTCATACAAATTAATATCATATCATGACATGTAAAATCATTAAATATGAGTATAAAATTTCATGATCATTGATTCCCTCCAGATATAGTGGGAATGACCATGTTATATTAATTGTGTTCTCTCCATTTCAACCAATATTATAATGTTTTTCTTAAAATCCTTTCTATTGTGCTAAATGTGATGTACTCAACACATTCCCAATTCATTTATTGAACAAAAAATATGAATTATAAAGTCATGTATTCACCAAAATTTTTATTTCTCATATTCATTAGTTAATAGACATATTTCTTATAATCTCTTCTACTGAATCATTTTAAACATATTCTGATCATTTGATTAATGTTTAAAATACATTGTACATGTAATTAGTGTGAAATCATAAATGAGATAAATAATATACATATCACAAAAAGTGTATTGTTCTCTCATTGGCTCACAAATACAAGAATGAATCAATTCTATGGGTTTTTATGAACAAATTCCACCTTTATTAAGCATTGAATTTGAAATATAATATTTCTGATTTCTTCACAACACCAATATATTTTTCATTTAATATTATTAATACCATTAACAATATACTGATTTCATTATATTTTCATGTTTCACTGACACAGATGACCCAATTTTTTTCCACAACTGATTTTATTCCATCATGGTATTATTATACTATTATGGATATCACGAATATAAAACAAGTTCCATTTTGTATGTTATTCACTTAAAGAATATATCTATCATTAAATAATTTCCCAATAATACCACCATTTCAGGAAGAAAAATTACTACATTCCTCACAATTTTTTGATACACTCAACCAATTTTGATTCAACACATCAAAAAAATTATTTTGGGGATTACATATATAGATCAATAATAATAATATATCTAACAACATTGATTATAAGATATTCAGAATTTAGAAAAATATATGTTCATTCATTGAAATTATTCACATTCATAAAAATATTTAATTATATTGTAATATGAGGGGAATAAAAACTATAAAAACTCTATAGTAACTCTCATTTTTTATCCTAGAGAAAATTATCTAAATAAATAACATTATCTTCTCATTTATCTTCATTCACATAATTATTTTGAAAAAAATTCGATTCATGTTGGTTGGTTAGTAACAAAATACAACTCCCTTTTTCAGGCATTCAGGGTGTTTTAAATCAAACAATATGAGTTTCCATCTATTGGGACCAACTTCAACATTGAAAACATCTATATCATAATTCGTTCTTTGAGATGATTGACTAAACATGAAACAATTCATTTTAAAAATAATTGAATAATTGAAATGTTGTTTCTTTAACTAAAGCATATTGACATGTCCCAAATACACTAAAATACTTCTAGTAACTATAGAAATAATATTAATCTCTCTAACATCCATACTACCCAGAGTTGTTAACACTATTTTCATCAAATTTATTATTTTTAAAATATGAACAATTATATCCCCAGACACCATGTAAGAAACTAGAATATTCATCTTGAATTTCTGTTTTATTTCAAATTTACTTGAAATTTTATTTTAGAAACATTTTATTCTGTCTATGAAAATTTAAAAATTATTGAATTTCTAACATTGTTTGTTTTGACAACATAATCTATTTTCTCACCATTATTCGTCATAGAAAATTTTTCAATTTTATTATAACTTATTATGTTCTGTTTTTTATATCATTCTAAGTAAAAGCATATATATAAATATCTACCAAATCAAATATATAGATCTTAAAAACATGTTTCTAATGAATAAAATTTTGAATAGTTTTTTGAACATGTCTCTAAACTTCCCCATTGAATATCAACATCATATAAATATTTCCCATCCGGTTGTTTTATTTTTCAAGAGTGCTCTTAAAAATCAAAATCTTCAACAAAATAGCATTATATTTTGAAATATAGTGATGATTAATTTATTCAGAACTTTCTATCATAAAGTTAATGATTTGTCTTTCTTGTAACATAGTCTTTCTAAGACATTCATTAAATTTTCTTTTTAGTTGATATACTACCTCTATTTCTTCTTCATCAGAATTATTTCTTCCAAAAACATTATCATTCACTATTTTAATGAACATATTTTTTCTAATAAAATATCTATATTTTTCGGATTCAACTTGACTATCCCCAGTTTCCTCATCATGTGAAAACAAATTATTATGTTTGGATTTGGATAACCTTTATATTTTCCTAAGGATTAATATTTTGAATTATCACCATATTTCAACAATGATATTTCTATCCTTTTATTATCTTCACAATGATCTTCTATATTAATTTTTGAGGTAATTTTGATGAAATGATAATAATAGATCCATAATTAATAAATTCTTTGGTAGCTTACTATTATAATACTTTTTACCCCAATTTAGATTTTTAGAATACAATGATAAGAAATCATAAATAATTCCACTAACCCCATTTTCGATTTCTAAATCAATGACATTTTTATATTCGAGAATCATCAAATATTTTCCTTAGATAAAATCCTTAAAATACATTTCATGATCAATATTTACATTTATCATCATAACATTATCCCTTTCCAATTCAAATGTTATGAGACTACGATAATGGTCATCCAAAGAAAATGGTTCATGGTATTTATCAACCATGTATGAAACATTAGAATTATACTAGTCATGAATAATTATCAATATCATTTAACAAAAATTGAATCTTCAAATTAATAACCAATACACCTAATGGTTTTATCAATATTATTCACCCATGTAATGAAGTCAACACCAATTTCGTAATAAAAAATTTTATGAACATCTTGTTTATCCTCTAAATTTGTATCTTTTAAGTATTCACATTCATATTTCCTTCATAGATGTTTATCAATGTTATGTAGATATCATTATTTATAGAAAATCTCATCACTCTAAGGAAAAAACATTTAAAATGTAATGCGATTATAGATTTATAAGGACTTCATTAATTCTAATTATTCTTCTAATTCATAGTTGAATATGGATCATTCTCAAGTGAAGGAGGAAAATACTTATATTTATGCATAAAAACATTAAAAAAGGGGTCATAAGATATGGAAAAATTATATATTTATATATATGATTGTTTTTTCAAAAAATGTATATAATATCATTATTTTTTACAAAACATTGATTCTCCATAGTGACATATCGTCAAGAACAATAGAATATAGTAAATAAAGGGAACCTTGATTCTAATTCCACATGTAAAGGATAAAGTACGATTACTATATTCACTAAGATGGGGAGGGGTGAAATAGTTATTTTTTTTAATTTTATGTTATGTATATTATGAAATAACTATCACATCCTATTAATAATATAACAAATTGATGAAAACAAAACTTATCACTTACACATGAACATTATTATTTTCAATTATCACTACTAGATAATTATATCTAGTCAATGTAATTGATTGTAATTAATCAAACATAACATAAAAAAGACATAAATATATTTGTGTGTGTGTGTATATATATTAATTACCCATAAAATTGTGTATCAGTATGAAAAATATGACATTTAATTGACTTTTTTAGATTTAATGATGTAAAAAATGATTTGTAACAACATAATAATCCATCAGATGTGGGATAAAACATATAACTGTACTAACATAACAATGTTCACGTGTAAAATTCATCAAAACACAATTCTTCACTATTCTTCCCACTAACATGTAGATCCATTTCTTTGGAAATTGATTGAAAACTTTTTGTGAGGGATTAGTAAAATTTATCATTGTGATTATTATATAAGGAAAATGATTAATAAAATATACTCAAGAAACAATATAAAATTCTGTCATTCATAATATATATAAATTATATTATAATTTATTTTTCTTATATGAAAAAACTAATCATAATTATTTCTCCTATTTTATTTCTGGTGATATTTCATAAGAGCACAATAACCATAAATCCTCTGTCAAAAAAATATATCCCAAAACAGTCAATTCTCTATCCTCTATAGGAGATGAGTAGTGTTAGACTATATTTTTCGTAGACCATTATTTATAGGTGGTCCAAAAATGGAATTAGGCGGAATTCAATTTCATTATCCTTATTAACAAAATTTTTAAATACTTGAATTTGACATTCATTTTGACTTTATCTACGAAAATTTCATTACTTGTAAAAAATTCTAAATTCGTCATTAAATATCGCAGAACATCATCTCACATAGAACATACACTGTTTTTCTAGTTTGATTCTTATTTTCATATAGAGATAATTTTTCATTATGGTTTTCATAAAACCATTAAGATAAAGAAAATATAATAAATTATTATTAAAATACTCCAACTGATCCTGTTATTCTATAAATAAAACTTCATATTTTAATTACATCAAAACCCACTACTATAATAAATCTATTGTATAATCAAAACATTCCAATTTTTCTCCATTTTATCAGAATTTTAATGTTCTAAAGAAAATGTGTCTGATGAAGATTGGGCTTCGATAATTTATTAGTGTTAGTATTATTATGATCAATCTATCATTATTCCCAATCTGATGGATTTTAATCAACTCCTTTTTAACGAATATTAACCCAATTGAATCCATTCATGACTTATTATTGAAAACCAATTGAAAATCAAATATTATTTACGCTCTAGTAATATTCTTGACTAAATAATTCACATTAATAGGATTAATAAATCCCTGAAGGTATTCTCTTTAATTATTCCAAACAAAAAAAACTTTTATCTGAATTTGATGGAAATATTTATCCATATCCTAAATTATAAATAAAATATGATGCATTCGGGTCATAATTCCATTAATAGATTGTGGAAACATATTTTTGATCGACTAGATTCAACAATGAGTTCTTTATTCCAAATTATATGATGTAGATGAATTCCCATTTTTATTTTCTTATTATATAAATCAAACAATCTGATGAGTAATCACTTTTTATGGATTTGTCAATCAGCACATTATTAACATCGAACATCCTTGAACTTGGAAGTATATATTTCTGGATTCTGACAACAATGATTTGTGACTGGAAAACATTGACATCATACACTCTTTTTTTCCAAATCATCTAATTCAATAATAACATATCCATAATTATAATAACATTAGAATCATCAGGGAATAATCTAACTAAAAAATATTTCCTCTTCTTTTATTTCAAAAATATACTTGATGTGATTTTTTAGAGAACATATGATATTGAATAAATATGAAAGGAAAGAATATTAGTAGATTTTGTATTGGATATATAAAAAGTAACTGAGGATCTAATAAAAATTCTCACAACAGTAAAAAACATTTCTTGAACCCAATTCGAGTACAAAAACAAAATCATTCAAAAACACATTCAATGCATAAAACCCCAAATGAAGGGAATTCTTCTAATTTATCAATCTAATCAAATAAGTATCGTCCACCTTCATTAGATATCCAACAGTTACAATATGAAATAATTTTTCAAAAAAATATAAAAAATTAAGAAAAATATTTAGTGAGATTATCAAAACCAACATTGACACAACTTGGTCCCAACATAATCCTTATGAAAACCCAAAAAAACTAATCACACATTATTTTTAATCTGATAATCATAGAATGCAAAAAAATCTAGTGAATATACCATTGAAAAAATCATATGGGTAATAAAAAATTAATTGTTAGTGTTGTAATTACTAAATATTTGATGTCAAGATATCAGGACATTTGAATACCTATACTATCAAGATCTTTCTCAGGATAGTTTAACCCAACTATTTAAAACCCCATCTGATATCGCCAAATTACCTGCCTCATAAGACCTATTGTTGAATAGAGGTGCTATAAACAAATGGAAACCATGCATAATTTCACGGGAAAATAATTCCTTAAATATTGAATAATTTATTCATTTCTTTAATTAGTATCATTACTAAAATTATCAATACAGTGTAAGGAATTTGGATTTATCAACATTTCCCCTATAAATCAAATAAATTTCAAGGTACAAAATCATATGTAAAAATGATATATTTTTTAATAAATTATCGCATCCATCATAAAAATATATATTTAAAATATAAATTTCATATCCAATGAAAAATTATTAGAAGAAGGTGATTATATCAAGAGAATGAAAACAATCACAAAAGAATGTGAGAATGAAAAACAATTTTTTACCTAATAGGTAATATATAAATTTATACCCCATGTAGAATAAAAAATATTATAATCATAACTCATCTAGAATACATATTTAATAATTTTATATAAATATGTTAGGTATATTATAAACAACATAAAATTGTATGGGTTATAATTAAAATATATTTCTCAATGAAATGTAAATTTAAAAGAAATCCCATACAATTAATATAATGTTGTAATGATATTTAATATTTGAATTGATTATGTGTATCAAATTTAAATCCACATAAAATATGTGGAATTAATAATAATATATTCTCAATATTCATTACATTGATAATATTATAATATCAATGATAACCAAGAATAAATTTAACCCAATAAAATGATATTGTCTGATGATAATTATTTTCCCTTTAGAAAAATTCATTTCCAAATTGGTTGGATGAAATAATTAAAATTAAAACATATAATTCCATGAATTTTTAAATATTTATTATACTACATGTTAATTGGGATATATATGAACCATATAAACTATGTTAGTTGTGTAACATTAAAATATGGCTTAATGACATGAAATATTGGTGAACTATCTTGCATCAAATATCATTATATTAAAAATTCATTAACATAATTTTTTTTGTTTAAAGAATGACATTAACTAGATATTTAACACTATTCATGTTTTTAATATCATATATGTTCCTATAAAAAAAATTTTTCTACCATTTTGATAAAAATATTTTATTATGTTCCTTGATTCAAGTGTTAATCAAATTTTTTTCTCATGCGTTTTTATCATAAGAGATCTGGTTCATGTACAATGGATATATATATCCAAAATATCTAGAATAAAAATAAATTGATAATTATCATATTTACTCAATATATATATATATATTATAACAATTCATGAACTTTGATCACGAAAATTGACATGCATTTGTTTGTAGAGATAGTATGTCGTATGTATACGTGATTAATTATATTATTCCATTAATGATTGAATGTTTATTTGGAAT
The DNA here is from genome assembly GCA_963277665.1 of Viscum album. NCBI lineage: Eukaryota > Viridiplantae > Streptophyta > Magnoliopsida > Santalales > Viscaceae > Viscum > Viscum album. The sequence goes on from OY728152.1 coordinate 1,016,837,773, forward strand.
ATGATTAATTAATTTTAAAAATATAATATCGAGTCATATAAATAACACATATTCTAAAAAATTTTCCTCGTTAACAAAAATTTAAATAAAATTGAAAAATTAATCACATCTCTTTAGGAGGAGGTAGTCTTTCGAAAAAATAAGCGATGTTATAGTATTTTAAATGAAATTTATTGAAAGAATGTATTTGAGATATAATAATTAATTAAGTATTATAATATAATAAATAATATTTATTAACATTAAATAAATAATTTTATCTTACCATGAGTGGTGTTGAGGGAAATCGAGATACCTCAGATCAAGAGGTAGTACTTCAATGTACCCATAATGGATGATTTTATTTCCCATTTAGTGGATATGGATATGGATATAGATTTTTAAATTAAAATTTTAATATATCATTATATGTTTCAAAATTTTATTATTCAATTATCATTATTTAATAATATTTTAAGGATGCTCAAAAATAAATAAAATAAAAATACTTGCTTAAGAATGTTACCTCTTATTTGTAGAACATCATTTGGTATGAACTATAACACATCATAAGATGACCTTATAATCAATACAAGGGGTATAAGATGTTCGTAGGGTACAATGTCAGTGAATATAGTATTTATTGGATCATCCAAATTGATTTCAGTGTGTGAAAAGGGGAGGAGAGTGGGTGGAATTCTATAATTGAGGGAGAGGACACAAATTTAATTACTTAAGAGAATCATTTACACCTAAATTTTTATCATTAAGAAATCCTCCAAAATACTTAATTATAAAATTTATTAGAACATGACATACATTTTGGGATAACTATAATTTCATTTTTAAAAATTATTATATTAGATTATACAACAACTACCCCAAATTCTACGTTAACCACTATAATTAATTTTTATAACATTTACTATTCATACGAGTATAATTTTTAGTTGAATAAATATTTGAAATAAATTCATATAATTAAAAAAATTGAATCCATACATTCAAATTCAATTCAAAAAATTTTAATAATCCATCATAGAATTATACTTGTTGATGCGACAAAAACAATGGCTTCCAAACAAAAACAATTCAATTATGAATAAAAGGATTAAATATCAAATTTTAATATTAAAATAATTATAAAAACCAAATTTTTATTTAATATAATAATATTGAATAAAATTACATTTAAAAAAATACAAAATAATTTTTTAAATTTTTTTTATCAAAATGATCTTTTGAATAAAAATCCATGTTTTTTTATTTTTCAAAAAAGAATCTTTTCAGACAAATCCAGAAAAGCACTCTAGTATAATTTTTGTATAATTATTTGAAATATTATTTTTATTTTATAATACTTATTTGTTAATAGTTTCAAAAATAATATTTCTCAAAAAATTTCAATAATTAATTAAACATTTCTCATTGAAAAAAGTGTTTTTTAGAAAAAAATAATCATTTAATTATCAATGATTATTAATTTAATTTTTAATAAATAGAATAAAAACTAATTTTTCTAAAATATAAATTTTCATAATATATTTAGTATTATTCATACACTATAATTTAAGAGCATTGATATTATAATAATTTTTAAATATTATTTAATAGTATTATGTGGTTTCATGTAATGGCCCGAACCTCTCTGGCCAATTCCTTTGTCAAAAAGAAGATCACGAAGTGTTCTGGAGGGTAAAATGGACTTTTCCCACACTTTTCAGAATTTTGAAACTACACGTCGTGTAGTGTTAGTACATGTCGTGTACCCCCTCACCGGGTCTACCCCGTGTCCAAGGCCGTGTCCTTGCCGTGTGAAATAAATGGGTAAACGCCGTGTACCCAAAACTACAAAACGTGCAGTCCCTCCCCGCGTATGTTTTACCCTTGAACCATGTGTTGACTAGTCAATTATTGTGTGCCATGTTGGAACTATGTCCTTGCTGTGTGAAATAAATGAGTACACATCGTGTAGCCAATACTACACACCGTGTAGTCCCTCCCCGCATTTGTGTTACCCTTGAACCGTGTGTTGACCAGTCAACGACCTTCTGCCGTGTTGGAACTGTATCCTTGCCATGTCAAATAAATGAGTACACGCCTTGTAACCAATACTACACGCAGTGTAGTCCCTCCCCGCGTCTGGGTTACCATCAATCCATGTGTTCACCCGTCAATGGCCATGTTCCGCGTTGAAGGCTGTGTTGGAAGCCGCGTGGTGACCGTGTGAAATGGACGAGTACACGACGTGTACCATAAAGTACACGCCATGTACTTTTCTTTTTCTCACCTATAAAAGGAGGGGTCCCCTCCTCTTTTTTAACTCACCCCTATCCTCCCCATTCCTATAAGAAAAGCTCTCCCAAGAGACTCAAAGGCTCCTTTTCTTCATTAACTTCTTCGTCCGAGCTCCGATTTACGATCCGTTAGTGGCCATGGGATCGTAACGACATGGTAGAACATCTGAGCTTGGATCCTTTGTCTTTCCTCTAGCTTTTCCTTTCCAAATTTCACCTAAGGAGGTTTTCCCAGGACTCAACGGAAGTGAAGAACGCTAATGGTCATCTTCTAAAGTTGATTCGGGGGAGCATTGTGATTCGTACATATTGAGGTAGGGATCTTACCTTCGGCTCTCTAAATTATGAATCATACGGGGTGGGTATCCTCTTATTTTCATGAGAAATGGTTGAACCATTAAACAAAGATAATAACTGGTTAAAGATTGAGGATGGGGAATTTGTTATGGTTATCTTTATATCTTGTGATATTATGATGTGAATTGAATAGGCTTATACCTACTGAAAATCACGGTCGTTGGGGGCCTTTTCTTGAGTAATTAAATGTTACCCTATCTTTCTAGGCAGTTTTTATGAGTGGAACTTTGTTGAATGTGGAATTTTGTTAATCACATAAAGTTGGATGATTAAATGAAAATCTGGAACCCTTGTGTGATCACCCCAGCTGAACGAAACTGAAATAATAAACACGTGGGAGTTGTTTGGGGTTAAGTAATGTGAAGGGGGTGCTTTTGGGGGTTGTTGTGGGTCGGGTGATCAGCGGGGACGTGGTTGGCTTGGTTGTGGGTTGCTCTGAATGCTATGTTAGTGATGGGTAACTGGGATACGATAAATGGTATCAAGGGGTGATGATGTACAGTGTGGTTGTGGTTATTGGCAGCGAGGCTGCAAGGGTTCAGTTTGGAATGTGAATGAACTATGGGGTGTGTATATTAAATAAAATGTGGAAGAGTTAATGAATGGTGGGGCTTGGTAATGGAAAAGTAATAATAATCAATGGGGTTGGCTGGTTAATAAGAAGGGACTAGTTTGTGTTGCTTGTGTTTTCCTAACATGATTTGTAGATTGTAGGGATATGTTTTACGAACGATTGATATGGTTGGTTGTGGTTGATTTCCCAGTAGTTAAGGAACTAATAAACTTATTCTGGTGAAACTTGAAAACCTATATGGGGTTGGGGTTGTTTGTGGTATGCATGCTTCATAGTTGCAGTGCCGAGGCACGTGCTCAGTTCCCTATTTAGAAGCCATAGGTTGTGATGAGTGTTTGGTATATATATATATATATATATATATATCTGTATCTTTTTGTTTTGTTGCACCCCACCCATGTTGTGTAATTACTACTGAACACTCCCATTTCTTGGGAGAGGGTGTTTTCCCCATAGATACTAGCTCTTTCCTTCTCCTTCTTCCATAGGTTATGATGTCTTCAGGCGACCTTACACCCAAGACTCTTCGGGTATGTTTCGATTGGGGTGGTTTTAGCCCTAGACTCTTCGGGAAGGTTTTACTGTTTCCTAAGAATCTTTGGGATGAGGCCTAGGAGTGTGCAGGCAGGATATGTGGTTGTGAGGCCCAAGTGTGTGCGAGAGGGATATGTGGTTGTGAGGCCCAGGTGTGTACGGGCGGGATACGTGGTTGTGTGGCCTAGGTGTGTGCGGTCGGGATGTGTGGTTTGTGAGGCCTAGGTGTGTGCGGGCGGGGAGAGTGTGGCAGCGTCAGGACGTTCGCCGTTAGTAAGAGCGGATAACTAATGGGAAATGGTGCAGGGTACCCAATACTCTTGTTCTTATATAATACTACGTATTGTGATTGTGTTTTTGGTTAGTTTATCTTGTAATCTTGGGTGGATAGATTTCCATGCTAGGTTTCTTCTTTTGTTCTCACGAGACATTAGGATGTATCCCCACTTGTGCACGAGGGCCTTAGGTTTATCTACTATGTATACTTGTATGCTCACCCTATGTTCACTTTTAGGATTCGAGGAGGACTACCAGGGCCGTCCGGGACCCTACTAGTCGGTACAGTTAGAGTTGTCGCAGTTGTTGTACTCTTGTTTCAGAACTATTTAAACATGCATGTGGGATTGGATTTGGATTATTTCTATAAACTTGTTCTTTTCATTTTTTTGTGTTTGACTTGTCCTATTTCCCGATCTTAAATAATATAAAGGGTAATGCCTCCCATATTTGTAAAATGTCATACCCTTGGTGCTAGTCGCCACCCCGGGGCCTACTGGAGGTGGAAATCAGGGGTCATTTTCTCCCTTTCACCTTTTTCAGCTCAGGAGGGGCATCATTGGTGGGAGGGGGTCATGACAGAATGGTATCAGAGGTGACGGTTGAGAGATAGGATGGTGTCTGAAGTTAGGCACAGTGAGGATTGCATGGGATGGTAGGGAAACAGTGTTGGTTAATCTTGGTGCGTGACATAGGACATGGAAGACCAGCTAGGACACGAGATTTTAGGGCCCCCCGTTATCCGATGCAAGGTCTCTGAGCCTACTGAATGACCAAGTGATACTACATTGATTACAGGTTAAAGACCCTAGGGAAGGCACATGCATTATCATGAATGTGTTTTACTTGATTTGGGTGTTCTGGGAAAATAAATTGAAATAAATCTATAAAATGAAACCCTGATACATTTCCTTACTACTTGGGAATATGTGATCTTTGTTTACCATGCAACTATGGCACCTGGACGTCGTCCCCGGGTGGCTCAAACAGCTGAGGCCCAGTAGATTCAGGCGGTCGATCAGTTGAGGATTGACCGAGAGGTGGAAGATTTACAGTGGCAGAAGACTCTCCATTCCTTCCAGCATCAAACCCTCAAGAAGTACGAGGGTAATACTTTGTATAAGAAGATGGAGGGGAGGCTTGAGGAGATAGGGATCGCTATTACCTTGATCCCTGCTCTGAGGGAGTACTGGGTTCCCCTAGCAGTCAGTCAGCTGAGAGGTGCGGCGCGACAATGATGGATGCTCTACCTCAGATAGAGGATAGAAGCAGTGGTTCTGTGGGATTACTTTGAGAAGGAATTCCGAGAGGAATTCCTTTCATCCATTATCAAGTATGAGAAGCAGAAAGAGTTACTCTCCCTTCAGCAGGGGAGTATGTCAGTACGAGAGTTGGTGATCAAGTTCAAGGATCTCCTACACTTTTCTCCGGATCTCTTCCCTGATAAGGAGTCTCGAGTGAGATGTTTAGAGGAGGCGCTTTGTCCTTCGCTCCAGTATGCTCCCACCCCCTTCACCCTTCTGACGTACATGGAATTACAGAAGAAGGAAGAGGTTGTAGAGAGGATGAAATTGCAGGGAGTTGCACCACGAGAGGGGATCCATCTTGGGTCATCGAAGGGGAAGGTAGTCAGCAGCAGGTTTCCTGCGACGGGACCTTCCAGATTCAGGCCAGTGGGGAGCATGCCCTAGCAGTTCCAGTTCAGATCATCAGGTCCTCATCCCTTTTTAACGAGACCATGACCTACTTGTTTTTCTTTTGGTGGTTTCAGGCACTTTCAGAGTCGGTGCCCGACCCGAGCTCAGTACGGTGGAGGTGGGCAGGTTCAGTGCCCACCTTAGCAGAACCAGTTGCCTGTGAGGCCCTTCCAGCAGCAGCAGGACCATGCTCCTCTGAGGGAAGACTTTTTGGGAGGATGCCGACCTTAGGATGAACCTCAGGGACCTCGACTAGGGCGTGTTCGAGGAGGTGGATGACATCAGAGTGGCAGAGGAACTGGGTGTGGACAGTTGCACGCAGCAGAGTTTACAGCTCCGGTGGGACCAGAGGTGTTTCAAGGTACGATTTGTTTGTTCAGCACTTTCGTTTATTCCATGTTCGATTCAAGAGAATCGAACTCCTTTGTTGCACCTGGTCTATCCCATGCTTTGGGAATAGATGTAGAGAGACTTTCCATAACAATGGTGCTGATTATACTGGTTGGATGCCAGACCAGCATATCTTGTGTTTTCCTGGGATGTGGGCCGAAGTTGGGACCACATCGATCCAGTGGGGACCTTATTTTGTTACAAATGCAGCCATATGATGTCATCCTAGCCATCGATTGGTTGTTTTCCATTAGTTCCATTATCTACTGCTTCCGAAGAAGGGTCGTGTTCTTCGACGTGGATGGGCAATGTGTAGATTTTGTTGGCGAGAGAAGCTATGAGGTGGGAAGCTGGCGTGTGGAGACTCTCCTTTCCTTGTTAGGCAGGTTATCAGTGGTTCTAGTTGATACAGAGATGATGGATTTCCCATAGGTTGTTGGGGAGTTCCTCGATGTTTTTCCTGAGGAGGTTGTGACTCAACCCCCCCCCCCCCTGACGTGACGTTGATTTCGGGATAAGCTTACAGCCTGGTGCCCATCCGATTTTGATGGCCCCTTATCGGATGGCACCTTCGGAGTTGCGGGAGTTGCGGATTTAGATTGATGATATGATGGAGATGGGTTTTGTTCAACCCAGCGTATTTCCATGGGGTGCTCCAGTTTTATTCGTGAAGAAGGAAAATGGTGGTCTCAAGCTATGCATAGACTACCGAAAGTTGAACTAGGTAACAGTCAATAACAGTTACCCCCTTCCATGGATAGATGATCTCTTCGACCATCTTAGGGGAGAAGTTTGGTTTTCTAAGATTGATCTATGATCTAGATATCATCAGTTGAGGGTGAAGGACAGTGACATCTCGAAGACGGATTTCAGGTGCAGGTATGGGAACTTCAATTTTTTTGTGATGCCGTATGGAGTTACGAATGCACCAGCTGTGTTCATGGGACATATGAGCCTTTTCATCTGAGAGTTTTTGGACCGGTTCATTGTCCTATTTATAGATGACATCCTGATATACTCAAGATCAGTGGAGGAGCACGTTGATCATATCAGGTCTGTCTTAGAAGTCCATTGACACCACCGTCATTACGAGAAATTCTCGAAGTGTACGTTCTTGACACATGAAGTACCCTTCATTTGGAGCGTAGTGTCTCAGCACGGAGTGTCAGTGGACCCATCGAAGTTGGATGCTGTTGTTTCATGGGCGTCACCCAAGAGCGTGGAGGAAGTTTTTAGTTTCCTAGGGTTGGTAGGTTACTATTGCAGGTTCGTTTCAGACTTCTCTCGAGTTGCTGCTCTATTGACAGCTTTGAATAGGAAGAACCATGACTTCTTATTGAGCGAGCAGTGCCAGAAATATTTCAACTACCTAAAGGATAAGTTGGTCAGTGATCCTGTTCTCAGGTTTCCAGAGGAAGGGTTGTTGTATGAGGTGTTTTTTGATGCTTCTGGACTTGGTCTGGGGTGCGTGTTGATGCAGAAGAAGGGAGTGATCTGTTATGGGTCTAGGATGTTACTCCCTAATGAGCGTAACTATGCCACCCATGACGTAGAGCTTGCAGTTGTAGTGTTAGCACTGAAGTTGTGGTGACATTAGCTCTTTGTGGAGCACTTTGTGGTCTTCTTAGATCACAAGATTCTATGTTATATCTTCTCTCAGCGTGACCTAAACTTACAACAGTGGATATGGGTCAAGTTACTCCAAGACTATGATTTCGATATCTCTTACACTGAGGGTAAGGGCAATGTTGTGGCTGATTCCTTGAGTAGGAAGTCACATAAAGAAGTGGTTTGGGAATCCGTTGATGCTTGGAAAGCGATGGGAGAGTTGGATGCCTTTCACTTGGATGCAAGGGTAGAAGGTGTTAGAGGATGTTTGTTTCAGATGACGGTGTAGTACTCCTTGTTGCAGCAAGTGGGAGAGTCTCAGTGGGGGGACTCCGAGGAAGAAGTGATGTGGGGTCATGTCGATCAAGGGTAATACTCCAGTAGGATGTTTAGAGGACAACCGATATCGGAAGCTTTTCCATGGAAGGTTGTTTGTTCCGGAGGCGATGCATGAGGGAGTTCTCTGTGACCTCCATAGTTCAGCCTTAGAGGTACATCCAGGAGTTTCAAAAATGTACCAAGGCCTGATGGAACAGTTTTGGTGGCCCAGAGTGAAACGAGCAGTGGCAGAGTTTGTGGCTAAGTGCCTAGTGTGTCAACAAGTAAAAGATGAGCATTGTGTTCCCAGTGGTTTGCAGCATCCATTAGATGTCCCCGAGTGGATGTGGGACGACATCTCGATGGACTTCTTCACAGGACTACCCAGAGCTCCAGGAGGTTATGATGCTATCTGGGTGGTGCTGGATCGTCTGACAAAATCAGCTCACATCATAGCAATTAAGGAGTCGGGCCAAGTGAGTACCTTAGCAGAGAGGTACGTAGATGAGGTAGTGTGTTTTCCGGGAGTTCTGAATACTATCGTCTTAGATCGGGATACTCGGTTTAGCTCACGAGTCTGGAGGGGGTTTCATCATACTTTTGGTACCTAGCTATTCCTTATAACATCGTTGCACCCCCAGACTGATGGGCAGACAGAGCAGACTATCCAGATGTTGGAGGACATGCTGTGAGCATTCGTTCTAGATTTCGGAGGATCATGGGTACGAAACTTGCCTTTAGTAGAATTTTCCTACAACAACAGCTTGCACTATAATATTGGCATTGCACCATTTGAGGCTTTGTGTGGAATACCGTGTCGTTCACCCACTTATTGGATAGAGGTTGGTGAGACTGGTGCTCTTAGGTCATAGGTAGTGCAGAGCACCACAGAGAAAGGTCAGCTTGTACGTCAGAGGATGAAAGTGGCTCAGGACTGACAGAAGTCTCATTCTGATCATCGGAGGAGGCCCTTGGTGTTCAAGGTGGGAGATCATGTGTTCTTGAAGGTTTCCCCTCGACGGGGGCAGCATAGGTTTTGGAATGGGAGAAAGCTCTGGCCTAGTTTCATCAGACCTTTTGAGGATCTGAGGCGAGTCGGCGAGGTGACATATCAGCTAGTCCTGCCACCTCAGTTGGAGAAGGTTCATGACATCTTACACATCTCCCAGCAACATCGACACTTACCTGAAGACTCTCCCATTATTGACTGGGGAGAGTTAGATATGGGAGACGATATGACCTTCAAGGAATGACCAATCAGGATCGATGATCGTAAAGAGAAGGTGCTTTGTGGATGAACCATTGCCTTGGTTCGTGTGTTGTGGAGGCATGGCGGCCTTGAGGAGAGCACATGGGAGCGGGAGGCCCAGATGCACACTCAGTACCCGGAGTTATTTTGACTTGTGTTTGCTTTGTTCTTATGATCTTTGTTTTGATGTTATATTATGTACCTTTGATGTATGGAATGATTGGCGTGTCGGTTATGAGACCTTTTTTTCCTTGTTCTTTGGAAGTGTGTAGCATGTCTGGATGTGTGGGGAAAGGGAAAAATGTGACCATTAATCAAGATGCATTAATTCGGATGTTATTGAACCTATTCAGGTGAGTTAGTGCCACCTAAAGCGGATAATATCTCGACATAAGAGAAGGAATTTTCCCCAAACCATGTGTTCGGGAAATGTGTGGGTTATATGGTGTTGGGGGATTTTATGTTCAAAAATCCTAATATATTGAAGTGGGAAGGCCCAATCCTTAATCGAGACGCATTAATGTGGATGCGATTAAACTCGTGCAGGCGAGTCAGTGCACCTAAAGCAGATAATATCTCGACATAGGAGAGGGAATTCCTAACACCTATTACTAGGGTTGTGGATTGGGTTCCAGTTATAACGAGGGCCCTAAGAGGATTCATTTTGGGTTCCTCAAGGTTAGCTATTGAATTCTCGGTGATGATAATGTTTTATGTGGTATCTGATGTAATGGCTCGGACCTCTCTGGCCCATTCCTTTGTCAAAAAGAATGTCATGCAGTGTTCTGGAGGGTAAAATGGACTTTTCCCACACTTTTCAGAATTTTGAAACTACATGCCATGTAGTTTTATTACATTCCATGTACCCTCTCACTGGGTTTACACCGTGTTCAATGTCGTGTCCTTTCCGTGTGAAATAAATGGGTACACGCCGTGTACCCCAAACTATACGTCGTGTAGTCCCTCCCGGCGTATGTGTTACCCTTGAACCGTGTGTTGACCAGTCAATGTTCATGGGCCGTGTTGGAACCATGTCCTTTCCATGTGAAATAAATGAGTACATGCCATGTATCCAATACTACATGTCATGTAGTCCCTCCCCGCGTATGCGTTACCCTTGAACCGTGTGGCGACCAGTCAACGGCTGAGTGCCGTGTCAGTACTATGTCCTTTCCATGTGAAATAAATGAGTGCATGCCGTGTACCCAATACTACATGTCGTGTAGTCCCTCCCCGCGTATGAGTTACCTTCAAACCGTGTGTTGACCAGTCAATGGCCACGTTCCACATTGAAGGCCGTGTTGGAAGCCGCATGCTGATCGTGTGAAATGGTCGAGTACATGCCGTGTACCATAAATTACACGCCCTGTACTTTCGTTTTTCTCACCTATAAAAGGAGGTGTCCGCTCCTCCTTTTCATCTCACCCCTCTCCTCCCCATTCCTCTGAGCAGAGCTCTCCCAAGAGACTTGAAGGCTCTTTTTCTTCCATAATTTCTTCGTCCGAGCTCCGATTTACGATCCGTTAGTGGCCACAGGATTATAACGACGAGGCGGAACTTCTGAGCTTGGATCCATTGTCATTCACTCATCCTTTCCTTTTTAACATCCACCTGATGAGGATTTTTTGGGACTCTAAGGAAGTGACCAACACCAATGGGCGTCTTCTAATGCTGATCCGAGGGAGCGTTGTACTAAGAACCTAATGAGGAAGGGATCTTTCCTTCATCTCTCTAAATTTTCCATCATGCGGGGTGGGTATCCTCTTGTTTTCATGATAAATGGTTGAACCATTAAACTAGTATAATAACTGGTTAAAGAACGTGGATGGGGATGTTTTTATGTTTATCTTTACATCCTGTGATATTATGTTGTGAATTGAATAGGATTATGCCTACTGAAAATCACGGTCGTTGGGGGCCTTTTCTTGTGCAATTAAATGTTTCTCTATCTTTATACACCGTTTTTGTGAATGGAACATTGTTGAATGTGGAATTTGGTTAATCACGTAATGTTGGATGATTAAATGAAAATCCGGAACCCTTGTGTGATCACCCCGGTTGAACGAAACTAAAATAATAAACATTTGGGTGTTGTTTGGGGTTAATTTATGTAAAGGGGATGTTTTTGTGGGTTGTTGTGGATCAGGTGAGAAGCAGGGATGTGGTTGGCTTTGTTGTGGGTTAGTGTGAATGATATGTTAGTGATGGGAAGTGGGGCTGTGATAAATGGTATCAAGGGGTGATGTTGTACGGTGTGGTTGTGGTTATTGGCAATGAGGCTGTAGGTTTGGGTTTGGAATGTGAACGAACTAGGGGTTGTGTATAATAAATAAAATGTGGAAGATTTAATGAATGGGGGGTCTTTGTAATGGAACATGAATAATAATCAATGGGATTGGCTGGTTAATAAGAATGGACTTGTTTGTGTTTCTTGTGTTTTCCTAACTTGATTTTTGGATGGCAAGGATATGTTTTACGAATGATTGATATGGTTGGTTTCAGTTGATTTCCAAGTAGTTAAGGAACTAATAAACTGATTCTGTTGATACATGAAAACCTAAATAGGTTAGGGGTTGTTTGTGGAATGCATGCTTTGTAGTAGTAGTGCCGAGGCACGTGCTCAGTTATCTGTTTAAAATCCATATGTTGGGCTGAGTGTTTGGTATATATATATATCTATATCTTTTTGTTTTGTCACACCCCACCCATGTTGAGTACTTAGTACCAAACACTCCCATTTCATGGGAGAGGGTGTTTTCCCCATAGTTACTAGTTCCTTCCTACTCCTTCTTCAATATGTTGTGATGGCTTGAGGCGACCTTACACCCAAGACTCTTCGGGTAGGTTTCGATTGTGGTGGTTTTAGCCCAACTCTCTTCGGGCAGGTTTTACTATTTCCCAATAATCGTTGGGATGAGGCCCAAGTGTGTGCGGGCATGATACATGGTTGTGAGCCCCAGGTGTGTGCGGGTGGGATACGTGGTTGTGAGACCCAGGTGTGTGCCGGTGGGATGTGTGGTTTGTGAGTCCCAGCTGTGTGTGGGCGGGACACATGGTTGTGAGGCGCAGGAGTGTGCTAGTGGGATGTGTGGTTTGTGAGGCCCAGGTGTGTGCGGGCGGGGAGAGTTTGGCAGAGTTAGGACGTTCACTGTTAGGAAGAGCAGCTAACTAATGGGAAATGGTGCGGGGTACCCAATACTCTTGTTCATATATACTACTACCTGTTGTGATTGTGTTTTTGGTGAGTGCGGATGGTAAGGTTGGGTGGATAGATTTCCTTTCTAGGTTTCTTCTGTTGTTCTCACGGTACATTAGGATGTCTCCCCACTTGTGCATGAGAGATTTAGGTTTCCATTATGAGTATACTTGTATGCTCACCCTACGTTTACTTTCAGGTTTCCAGGATGACTACCAGGGCCGTGCAAGACCCTATTAGTAGGGACAGTTGGAGTTATTGGAGTTTTTGTACTCTTGTTTCTTTTGGTATTGCACTTTTGAGCTCTCTTTTACTTGTACCTTGTTTCAGAACTATTTAAACATGCATGTGGGATTGTTTTGAGTTTATTTCTATACACTTGTTATTTTCTTTTTTGGTGGTTGACATGTCCTATTTCCCAATCTTAAAAAATATAAAGGGTAATGTCTCCCATATTTGTAAAAACTCATACCCTTGGTGCTAGTACCCAGCACGGGTCCTACTAGAGGCGGGACTCGGGGGGTCATTATCTCCCTTTCACCATTGCTAGCTCAGGAGGGGCATCTTTGGTGGGAGGGGGTCATGACATTTCATTTACACTTGGTGTAATATGTAGAATAATTTATCAAATATATATTATTTATTTATGTGGAAATTAATCATAAAGCATGTGATGATAAATTCTTCTCTCATAATTAAATATCATCAATACAAATTCTAGGGTATTACCTAAAAATAGTTTATGGATGTTATTATTCATAACATCCTCTCATTCCCACATTTCTTCCGGCATGTTATTATTTCTAATAAGTACCTTAACAAAAAAAGTGCTCCAATTCATCAATAAATTCTTTAATGTACCAATAATATATATTGGATCGTCATTTTAATATAGATCATGTTCCAATACATTTTCATTAATGGATAGAATATGCATTGGGAATGGAATGAAATTCCATAACAATTATTTGTGTAACATATCATATACTTTTGAGATACTTCATTGAATTTTAATATTATAAAATATAACTAAATTTCACTAAAGTATTTAATATAATCAATTATACATTGGGATTGGATTCCCATTCATCCCAAAACTTATAAAAAAATTCTATAGTGACACATAGATGAAAACATGATCTCCAATTTGGAATTCCAAATTGATCCACTGATTTCCTATATAACTCATTAGCTTACATGGAGCTACAATAATATGATCCCAAGTAGCCTTTAATTTTTATGTCTCTTCTACATGTTTTGGTCAAATATTTTTTCATATTACCAAAATCATAACAACATGTTACAGTATGACATATCTTTCTAAATAATTCTTTGTATGGTTTCCGTTGAATACTAGAACGAAAACTATTATTAATTTCAAACTATACAAAAGGGAATATTGTCCCAACATACCGTGAAATTCATGTGATCATGACTTTTAAATTTTCATTTATTGTTTAAATAGTCTTTTTAGATGGTCTATCAGTTTGAGGATTCCATGAAGTTCTCAAATGAATCTCAATATCAGGATCTGTTGGAAGACACTTCTAGAATATAAATATAAAATATAGATCATGATCAAACAATATTAAATGATCAATGATTCATAATAGGAATACATCATTAATATATTTCATTTTGGGTAATAAAGAGGTATGTTTTATTATATATAATGGAAATGTGAATATTTTGAAAGGAGATCAATAATAACACAAATTGCATCATTCTACCTAGGTATATTTGGTTTTTCCATTAACAAATAACATACTAACATTATTCGACTTCCATAATTTCAAAATAAAATGTGGATCATGTCTCAAATAACATCCAATAACACCCCCATTCACACTGCATTGAAATAATCATAACTCATTTTATTGACTTTAAGGTGACTAAAATGATTTAGAATGAAATCATGAATCCTAAACAATAAATTTATGTTCTTTGGTAGTCTTGTTTTCTTCCACATATGTATATACATTTCCACAACACTAGTAGGTTATGAAAAATACATTCACATACTTATTTGGTAACTTTGTATGCTCCCTTGAGTGTTTCGCGTACCACTATATTTCTTCTGTGTTCTGAGTAGTAGGTATGGTTCGCAGTTCTCCTCTCCCCAAACCCTCTTCATGTTCTTCCTTCACAAACTTCCATCATGTACCACATCCTCATACAAATTTTGCATAATCAATCTATATACCACCTCTGAAAAACACCGTTTGCAAACTTCCCCTACTTTGTGTGCTGCCTCGGCTCTGTGCATAACCATGCATGCTCTGCAAACAACCATACTATGTTGCATACTGTGTGATATTCCTCCACGAATCACACTCTCTTTCATGGACTATTTTGCAATACGTAGATCATTCTTTTTGTGTACCATATTATCCACTGTAAACCACTTCATACTTCAACAAATTTCTTCCTGAATTATTAATCTCCAATCCAACACCTTAATGGAGGGGATCACTACTCCTTATATAGGAAAAATGGATTCCAAAAAATCTGTTAATCCGTTATTTACCAAATATTTGATTTCATACAACCTTCATTGCCTATAAAACCTATCCCACAAATGCCATTTATCCTGTAAACATATTGCCTTATGTGTCCCACATTCCTATATCTGTATACAATTATTGTGAAACAATTTTAGTTCCATGAACCACACAATGCACCATTCCAGATTATTTGTATGCAGTCTGTGAACCTTTCCCGAATATGGTATGTGTTCCATGTCCTGGGATACAAGGTTCTGTTACATTCCCAATTTACATCATCATTCTTCATGTTGTAACTCTTATTAACACATTCCCGATTTTGAGGTCCAAAAATTTGTCAAGCACTGCGAAACTACACCAATATCAATAATTCTATCAACCTCATATTTTTGACCTCATTCCTTGTAAACTCCCTTTTCAACCATGTTCAAATTGATAGAAAACATTAACCATACACTATTATAAATTAATATTCTTATTTTCAAAAATCTCCCCCTTTTTTATTTATTGGAATATTTTGATAAATTCAAATATGTGTCATCCACTATTAACACATGAACCTCCAAGAAACAACTCTTCCATCACTCTAGATCTATATGCGCAGTGTCAATATAAGAAACAAGCGAGGGGACATGAATTTTATTCTCATAATTGTATTTTCTCCCCAATAGTTTCTTTTTTGACATTCTATATTTACCATATTTCTTGTATCCAAAAAATAGTTCACTCTACATTGAATTTATTCATTCTTACTAATTGGAAATAAAACCAATGAACTGAATTGTGAGAGAGTATTTTCTTTTCCTCCATATACATTTGTATGTGGATGAACTCCAAGGAACAATATTTGTTTCTCAAACACATATGATACCGTTTTCTTTGTAATAATATCATCCAGTTTCTCATTTTTTCCCACATGATCCATTTTAATCACAACTTGTTCAATGTTTTCTTTATTTAATTGTTATCTGATTTAAATATGTTTTGTACTAGAATACTGAATAGGATTCTAAATAAGATTAGTAGTACTCTATTTATCATATAAAATCAAAATTGGTTGTTTGACCCCATCATCGATGTCAGTTAGTTGTTGCCTCATCCAAAGTAACTGAGTACAAGATTTTGTTGCGGAGATATATTCAACATCAGTAGTATTAAGTGATTTTGTTTCCTATATCATGCTCCTCCAGACCATACATTTCTACACAACATATAATGTTCCACCACTGGTGGAATTTTTGTCAACTACATCTCCAGCCCAGGAAACATCAAAAAACACTGATAGTTCCCAATCAATTCGTATAGTAAAATAGAATCCATTATTTTGTGAAACTTGAATATAAATCATGATTTTATTCACTACCATAATATTATCATCATTCATATTACTCTGAATGCGGTCTATAAGCTTTTTGCAAAGACCATATCTTGTAGTATCGTTCTCAGGTACATGATGATTCCAATTATTCTCTTATACATTGTGGGACCCACAAAACATCCATATTCATTATTTCTATGTATTCTTCCAACGACAATAAAAGTTCATTATTTTGGAATCATCCATATTAATTTTATTCAGTATCTCTATTGCATATTATTCCAAAAAAATAAAAGTGAAATCCTTCTTCTGAATGACATTCATCCCTAAAAAGTATGGGAGCCCGCCAATCATAAAAATTACAAATTATGAGTTCATGTGATTCAAAAAATCATCCACGGTTGCCTGCTAGATTCCACAAAAAATAATATCATCAATTTACAGCAATACCATGAACTGATACTTCTGATAATTCATTAAATATAGAATGATATCCACAACTCCCCTTTTTAATTCACGCTTTTTTTATGTAAAAATATTTTCTAGAGTACCATTCCCATGGTGCCTTCTTATGTCCATAGAGTTTATTACATTATATACATACATTCATATCATTATTTCCAATGAAACCCACCATTTGTTCAATGTAGAATTCTTTCTCAAGAATATCACCAAGGATTGTTGTCTTATGATCAATTTGTTACACTTTATATCCCCTTTGGATTACGGTGGAAAAAATATCCATATTGACACTAGTCTAGCCACTATAAAAACATTTTATTCAACATCAACACATAAAATATGTGAATATACATTAAACACTTATTGAACATTTTTTCTTATCACATTACATTGTTCATCGAATTTATTATTGAAAATATTATTTGTACCAATCACATGGTGATTTTAGGGTTTCTTAAATAGATAACTTGTTTCATTCTTATCAATCTGATCTAGCTCTTAAATCAGGGAATTATCCCATGATTCATCCTTTGTTGCTTCTTCAAATGAGGATGGTTTCACAACAAACAAGAATAAAAATTGTGAGTTATTTTTCATTTTCCTTATTTTTGTGAGTGTTAAATAATCCCCAATGATGTTGGATTGATAATTCTCTACTCTTTGTTTTCTTCTTTGAGGTTCAGCTGAATTCTACCCTTCCATGGTTTCCCTTATTGAATCTTCTTCGGATTCAACATCATGTTGTGTATACTGATATTTTTGTATGCATTTTTCTATCTCTATATTTGAATCTTCTTTATGTTCACATTCTTCTTCTTTTTATATTGCATCTGCAAAAGAATACCATGAGAAATTTGTTTTTTATCTTCAATGATTATTACATCACTACATTCCATAATTTTTTCAAAAATTGTTATTAAATAATTTATAGGCTTCTCAATTTATTGAATATATGAGGAATATTCCTTCATCGACGGCATCCCCATACATTACTGAATTTCCTTATTTATTTATGATAAAACATTTACTTCCAAAAATTTGGAATTATTTCTAAGAGGTATTTCATTCATTCCCCTACGCAAATGGTTTATTGGATTCACCAATGAAAAGCCCAGTTTGATTTTGAAAAAATAATTCCCCATGAAGAACCTCTTTCTAATAATTGTGTGAGACACGACTCTCAATCAACCAAGTGTTGGGAAAACTATCCACCTGTCTATTTTGGGGCTCAGAAACTCCATTTTGTTGTGGGGTACTCACAAATTCCACCTAATGTTGAATTCCATGTTTCTCTAGGTAACATTCAAACTCAATTGTGGAATATTATCCTCTATTTCTAGACCATAGAACCTTTATTGTCCGTCAAGTACTATTTTCGTCAATTCGGTGACATATTTTCATGCAATCAATCACCTTCCATTTCCATTAAATAACCATCACATATTCCATTATACTATAATAATATATGAAAAGAATGAATTAACATTATTCTTGACTATCGAAAACATTTATACGGAACCATACGTCTCAATTGGTAAGATCAAGAAGATTTGATGCCCTTTTCTTCTTTGGCCAATAGGAACAACAACCCATCATCCACTGTATACAAGAATATAAATCCCTTTCTAATTCATGCTTGTTGTTGGGTAAATCCATGACAATATTAGACTTGGATATCTTTTCCATGTCTTTTTATTTTATCTACCCAACCTCTGAATCCACCTGATTTTTTCTTCTTCAATGGACATGTAGAAAATATTTTTTTTACTCTCAACCTAATACATGTTTCTCAATTTTTTGAATCCCTTAATAATAGAATTCCCTATCTTTCCTATTATTTTACATCCCTTCTGATTGAATCTCACGATAAGGCCTAAGTGACAGAGTTTAATCACAGTAAAAATATTTTTATGCAATCCATACACATAATGAACTAAAGTCTTCTTCAGCTCACTATTATCCAAATCATTATTTCCACTGCATTTTATCCTAATATAACAATCATTACTGAACCTCACTTTTTTATTGAAATTGTTCATGAAATTTCTTAATAGATTATCATGTACTATCATATTGGATGAACCACAACTATCAATAATCTATGTTTCTTGTTCTTGTTAGATTTTAGAACTACTTTTGAAAAGATAGATTTCTCCATTTTCCACTTTTATTTCAATGATATGTTTGATTGAGTGTACGAAATTGATGGCATTTCAATTCTTTCATCTATGTATTCTGGTTCTTCATATTAATAATATTAAATAATAAGAGAATACTGCTTTGAAATATCCACATTGTCTCATTTTTAGTATTTTCATGTATCTGATAGTTTTATGAATTTATCAAGTGATTCGTCTTCATGCAATCAACATCTTTACTGACAAAGGTATGACAATGGTAACAGTATCCAAAGAAACTATTTATTCAATAAGATGTATGATATTAATTTTTTCTCCTACATTGAACTCAATGTTCTTCCACATTCTTATAATTCCCTGCCTCATATTAATATGACATGGTATGACCCAGCTATCCACAAATTTTATACTTCATGAGATGAATTTTCTTCTAACTTATATATATCATCAGGGTATGTTCCTTGGTAAAATAGTATAACTCCCTATTATTTACATAATCTTGATGATAATCATTATTTAACCATTCATTTTTATTTAAGGGTCCCTTTTTTACACTATTGGTGTATTCTCAACAAGATCAAATTAAATATTTCCTTTATTCTAGTCAACATTATCTGTTACAATTGATGTTTTAGCATCACAACTGATTACAGTGTTTTCCATGCAAGAGGGTCTCTAATTAGTAAAAATCATTTCAACTCTATTAGATATAAATATATACCTCTCTAGCAATTCAGTTTATAAAAAGTTTTTAAATTTTCATTTTCTTCATTACTATATTTTAATTTGATCCACTCTTGAGATTACTCCTAAGAGTAAAAAATTATTCTTTGAAACCCTCAATGGTCATTGAAATATCCTCCAGTCTTGATGAAAGGCCATTGATGAAATTTTTATGTGACTCAATTCTTTGTTTTACTTCCACTACATCATCTGTGCTTTCAATTATTAATGACTAAACATTCACCAGTTCTTCCATTCATTTTATTTCAGCTTTTATATGATCAATATATTCTAATAATTCCTTCCCTATTTCATTCCACTTAAATCATATGATTAATTTATTCTTATTGTTACCACAATATTCCTTATGTTTAAACATGGGATCAATATTAGTAGTCATATGTTATCTCTAGATTTATCTATCAATGGTTATAACATTTCATTTTTAGCCATCATGGTCGCATGAATTCATGTCTAAAATTATGGTTTATCTTATTCACATATTTCATTATCATCATCATCCTATTAATTGAAAAAACACATTTTTTTGTAAATTCATTCTAGTTTTGATGTCCCCCTTTATAAATATCCTTTTCTGAGGCTTCCAGATGTTTTTAGCTTCCATAGATTTGTGATCAATTTTTTTGGAGCACTGAGAGGCAATGTGCCTTACCTTTCAACAATAAAAACATTCCAGAGGAAACATACATTAAAACATACCTCTTCAAATCTTGAGCTTCATATAAATGAGATATAAAATTCATTATTCCTAATAATCGTCATCAACGCAATCTCTTGAAATGTCTAGTTTTTCCATGGCTTTGAATTCCATCTTCTTACTTACACGAGTCGTAGAAAAAAATACTTTTATTCTAATCTTATATGCCACCATGCTACATAGGAGGTCATATGTATAATGTTTGGATTGATTTATTTCCTCAAGGTATGAAACCTTATCAATAGAATATTTTGAAATTCTTCATATGATTTCCATTCAAATACAACATATTTGATTTTATCACCCATACCAAAAATTGATCCTACCACCTTAGTAATTTGATTGATGAAGGAATATACATTCTTATCAATAAGAATATTCAGATCTCCAATAATATTGTCAAGAACATGTTGTTTCACCTCCTTCACATTACTATCTCACTCATAATTATTTTCAGGTTTTCCAACATAGATATTGTTGAAGTGAAACTCATAACTATTAGATAAATATGACCAATAAGATTTGTGGTGATAAGATTTTACACATTATCATATACATAAATAATTTTTTTATCTATATAAAATAAATGAAGTCTTGTTGGATCAGTAACCTATATTATTTGCACAGTAGCAAAGAAGACTTCATTTCAAAGAGATGATAGATGAGACCTCATTCTATTATTGAGAATCTAAAAATTAATTCCATCGAAGAGGGTTACCCACTACCATTGGGAGAATTTCCATTGATGAAAAAGGATAGATCTGACACAAGAATCTTTTACCCTCTAATACCTCATGACAGACCCTGGAAAACCCTAAGTGGGATGGGTGAATCAGGGTGCCATATTTATCTCATAAAATGATAAATATTATTCCCACATTTATATAAACCGGTTAATCCTATATAAATTTGATGTGCATAAAAAACAATCACATGAAAATAAATGATAGTGTATGTTTACTTGGATCACCGAAAATGGATAAATCCAAGGGTAATACACTAAAAATGTGCCAATCGTACCGAAAATCCATTGATCTTCACATGTCGAGGATTACAAGACTTTAGTACAGTCACTATGTGCAAGGAGCACAAACATTACAAAAATTTAGGGGTAGTGCACTACATACCTATGATCACTTCAACAGACTCCCCCTTACTCACTGAATTGAAATAATCTTCACTTAGTTTATTTACTTGATTGTCACATCAATTCATTATAATTATATCTTATATCCCCAATTTTAAATGGATTCTCTATTGATGTCTTCTTTTCATCCACAGATGTATATCAATTCCCCCCACACATTTAGGTTATGAAAAATAATTTTGCAAACCGATCTAGTGACATTGAAGGCTCCATTGAGTGTTTCTCATACAACCATTCCTCCTCCAAAAAGTGAGTATTGGGTAAGGTTCAAAAATCTCTTCTCCACAAACAGTCTTAATGTTCGGACTTTCAAAATTGCCACCTCATACTGTGTCTGAATACTATGTCCTCATACTAACACTTTATACAACAACTACAAGACACATTTTGAAAATTTATCTTGGTTTACATGTAGTATCTTATCCGTACACAACCCTTCTTGATCTGCATACTTTTCGGATCCACCGTATACTGTGAGAGATTCTTCCACAATATGAACTCTCATTAATAAACCATTTTTCCCCACATAGATCATTCTCTCTGTGTACTATCTTTTCCTATACCATCCACTTTTGGCATCACCAAATTTCATCCTGAATTTTTTTCTACAATCCATCACCTTAATAAAGTGTAATACTGGTCCATATATATGAAAAAATGGATCTGAATTTTTTTTAATATAATATTTACCAAATTACTGATTTGGTATAACCTTCATCATTTATCACTCTTATACTACAGACCACAGTAATATCATGAACCTTCATCCATCCACGTACATCATTACTTCTTCCACATATCTCAACCGTGAACAAATTTTGGTTCAATAATATTATTTGCAAACATTCCTCGATGATACATATGTGGTGCGCGAACCATTCTAAAAAACGGTATCAGTTCTATGACTCTGGATACATGGTTCTATATTCCAATTTTATTCTACTTTGTTAATGTAGTTCACTTCTGTGAACTAATTACTGATTTTATGACTCAAAAATTTTTCAAACACTGGAAAATTGGGACACCTTCAATACGTCTTTTAGCCTCTATAGTATGACCACATTCTTTGAAAAATCCCTGGTCATCCCTATATAGAGTGACAAAAAACACAAAACATACTCCATTATTATCAATGAACAAAATTTTTTACAAAATAATACACATTAATGTGTTACATGGTTCTTATAATTAAATTTATTGTTATTTATATACCTATACAAAGATCCCAATTCATGTTGTTTTACGGTACCAAATTACCTAATCACTATGGTAGTTTTAACTTAATTTTTATTCATTGTGACACATCTATTTTGATGATATTATATTGTATTAATATTCTTATATAAATCTATTTCACAAGTTCTATAATGCTTATAATTATTTTAATGGTATTTTTAGCTCCATGTCATGTTATTCTAGTATGGGCACTTTAATTCAATGATAAAATAGGTCTATGAGATTATTTCTACAATCACATAATTTATGTGGATTGTTTCTTGATTATTAATCCATTGATGAAATAATATGATCCCTATATCAAGAAAACTCATTAATTTTATGATTCTCTTTTTATTAGTTATATATTCATGTATTGGTAAAATTTTTCTACACATTCGTAATGTATATAATTTTTTTTAAAGAAAATATGAACTTATTTCCATCTTTGATCTAAAATCTAGATTATTCAAAAAAAAATATGCCAGAATTACTTTTATATTTCTGATTAAAAGAATATTTTCATAAAAAAAATTAAACTATTCTTTTAGATTATAGAGATTCAATATATGTTTTCATATCTATTTAAAATAATTTTTTTCAAACATTCTTTATATTTTTTAATATTTATTCATAATAATAAAGTATATTTTTCTAATGAAATATTAGAAAATGATTGTTCACATTACTTTTCCATATAAAATGAAATTTTTTGTTACTATTCATTCATTTTGGTGGATATATTCCATGTTTATAATTAATATTTATTCTCTTAGTGGTTTTTGTGTTTATGATCTAATTTATATGAAACATGAATAAATTTTATGAGTTATTTGTTTAAGAATATTTTTTATCATTCATGGGTAAAATTTTTATGAATGATGTTTACTTTTTTGGGTTATGTGTTTTTTAAATGATTATGAAACCTCTCTATTTTTAACTGGATATAATATTATCACAATATTATGATACAAATTTCATTTCATGGCTTAATATATGACTATTTAGGATAACGTGGAACATGTGTGTATAATTTCTCAACGAGATGGGGTGGGGGACCTATATCTCCCTCAAATGAATTGGGTAAGGATATATATACCATTATATATAAATGGATGGAACGAGGAGTAAACTCTATTCCCTAATGGACTTTGTCTGAAAAATGGACATTTGGTTGAACCTTGACTACTAAAATGGTCTTGGGGATAACTAATATGGCTATGGGAGTGAACCATTTCTACCAAGATTGATTGGGGAGTAAAACATTAACACAATGACGACCATCATATTATTCCTTTACTACTATAGATTTGTTTTTTATATTCGTACATGTCTTCAACAGTTCCATGTATTATTAATATTTCATGATTTTAGGTATTATCCTTTTCATTCCCATATAATTAATTTAAAATGAACTACATATGTTTATGAAATAAATCATGATTAAGATATTTTATATGAAGGTTATGATCTTCTAACATGATTACCTTTTTCTCACACCCTTATTCTAATGTTTATGCTCACTTATCAGCATTATTTATCCACACTGGAAATTTGACCTCACCCATTAATATGTTAAATTCCCATAGGTTATGAAGATAGGTATTATTTATTATGTGTCTAAAAATAGATCTATTCATTGAAAACCTACTAGGAGATAATTTATCCAACGTTTTTAATAAATATTTATGTTTCAATATTCCATAATGCACTAAACTAAAAATATCTTCAAGAGGCCATAATTTTAATTTATATAATACTATAAAAAAATTGTGTAATATCCATGTCTGAAAAACAAGGTTCTCTATAGTTGGTATTGGATGATTTCTTTAACCACCAACAACTTGGATGCGAAAACATTTTCCATATCCCTAAGAGAATGTACTAGGATAATCCCAAGGGTGAGTAAATATAAATGAAAATTTCATAGAATTATACTAAATTATAGAGTTATTCATTTACTAGAAATGAATCCAAATTTTGATAGTACAAGAGGATCTAGATATTGAAAATATGAACATCTTGTTATCAACTTCAAAAACGTTTTTTGAGCTAGACATGATCACAAACTGATTCACAAAAATGGGACTTACTACACATCTAGTTTGACACTACTAAGGGATATGTATAGGGAATTCAAAAACTGTTATTGAATGTGCATGAAGGATATACATTGAAATGGATATCAATTTCATAGAATAAAAATATGGTGTAATAGTTTAATAATGGATTCATATTTTAGATATCTTATATGTGATTACATGATTATATAGTTTTAAATTGTGATAATTGTCTCCTACAATATGGTTTTCAGTTTTAGTCAATCGACAGAACCCGATGGAATCACCTATATGATGATTGTGATGAGAAATGAAATTATTTTTCCCATGAAATTCAAACATCAATTGGATATGGAATGAATAATATTTTTCTTATGCTCATACAACTTTCTCAATCTATAAATCATGCATAAATTACAAATGAGAAAAAGAGGAAACCCCACTCTATTATGTCCTTCATGAGGAATCATTTTCCCTCTTTCAATCGGGCTTCTAACACCCTTCTTTCTAAACAACGGATGACTACAACTAAAAATATATTTTTCATTCTGAATTTTTTTGAACATGGGAAATTAATATAAGTTGTTTATTATCTAAAAGGAAATGTGGAGAGATGGGTAATATTAATCAAGGATATCATTCAATAAGGAAATTTTTTTTTCCATTGATTGGGAGGTGTTCAATGACTTTTTTTTCATATATTATGTTCCTCCACTTCATCATATTTAAATGGTGAATTAGTGTCTTGTGTAATGGAACAAGAAGATGAATTTGTGGTTATCTAGGAAACCAATTTTATAAGGCTTGCGATGCACATTTTTGGATTTATCATTAAAACTGAGAGTAATGTTGAATATTTTTTCGGTGTCTTAATGACAAGTCATTAAAGAGTGGTTTCAATAAGATATATCAGTATCTATGAAAATATTGTTATTTGTGATATAATGGTTGAATAGATGTTAGAGTGACATATCAATAACATTGTTCTGAAAAGAAAACTATGAATAATTTCAATGAAGAATAAAATAACCTTGGATAGAAGTAAAAGATATTTTATTTCTGTTCTATATATAGGAAGGATCATGAGGGAATTTTCATATGGGGTCTAATAAATGGTATAAGTGTCAAATGGAGGTTAATAAGTCATCATATTTCTGAATTAATGGGAAGAAGTTATTTTTCATTTGAAAAGGACAAAAAGGTGAAAAAAATTAACATCCCCAACATCAATGCTACAAGAATAATGAGAATGGGAATTCGTCAATTCTACTCCAAAAAAAGATGGCTAATGAATATGATCGATATTTGAAAAGACTTTTTATAAGGTACATGGTTCAATATCATGTGATGACAATTTCTGATGAGGGTTGCAAGAACAATTTGGTGAAAGGAAAAAATTACATCCACTTTAGAACTATTAATGTCTTACATGATTCTATATCTACCCAAAATTTATTATCTGAATAAATTGATAAGTGTATTAATATTCTATGCAATATTCTAGATATGTAATGAAAAATTAAAACCCAAAATGGTATCATTCTTTCATCCCATTTCTATGATTCCTCTCCGATTGATGTTTATGGGAATTTTATTTTTGAATATTATAAAATTCTTCATAATGTTCAATTTTATGTCATATTATACATAGATTTTATTTCAATGCATAAATATCACATAAAATATTGAGGATTTTATGTTATATATGAAATTTCAGACCAAATTAGGATCACATATCAATGTAATGATAATTAGGAATTTCTTATGTAGATTAAATTGAGTTAAAGGGTAGAAATAAACATCAATGATATGTCGAACAGGATCAAGATCAAAAACAAGTATCATATTCGCTGAATTGGTGACTTGTATGATCAACTGTACAACGATATATACATTTCAATCATTAATATTGGTTATGGATATCGTTAATTGAGGGTTAAAATTATGATATACCAATTATTGTATTTTGTATAAGTTATAGAAACTATAAATACATATTTATTTCTTTTAAATATATTAATACCCTAGTTCTCATCATGGATTTTACAAATATAGTATTTATATATTACCTTAACTAGTTTCTGGTGGTATTTATATATGTTATTATTATCTATTCAACTAGTATAGAATAGAATGATAACCACTTGTTAATTTTACTAAATGTCTTAAATAAAAAAGAAATTATATATAAAATTGAAAATGTGTGAATTTTTTCTTCAAAAGGTTATAGTTTATGGTCATATAATATCAAAATAGGGTATAAAATTATATCAATCAGTTGAATAGGCGTTGAATGTTGTTTTAGACCATCCAAGGTGAAATATATTCATAGTTTAAATTATTTAGATATATAATATCATTGGTTTTAGGATAATGTATTACTACTATCTAATACTATGACAATGATAATAAATAAGGGTGACATGTTCCATAAGAAATATGAATGTGTGAAAAAATTCTAGGAACTGAGAGGAAGTTATTCATAGAAATTATTCTTAAATTATTGTATAGTGGATAATGTTTTTTGTTTTATAGTGATTCACACGTGAAAGGATTGGTCTATATTATTTTCTAATTGAGATATTTATATCCAACACCTCATTATAATTGATGAGTTATGAAAAAAATTACAAAACTCATAATTCCAATTTATCTATGTTAATTTTTTCATAATGTATATAGACTAATTATCTTTATGTATAATCATGTGATATGTATATATAAACCATAAATTTTTGAAGTATATATTTATAAAAAAAATTATTCTATTTTGATCATTAGAAGTTACAAATAGTATATAAAATAATATGATTTAACGGTTTATTACAACCTTGGGAATGTGAAAATTGTGGTTTAATCATATTGTTCAATGGATCATGCCAGATTATCCATCATGAGGATTTAAATTGATCCAATATTTCTAGATTTCCAAAAGGTAGACCAAAAAATCCAGAAGGCAGTGGAAAAATCAGATCTTTCTAAACAAAAATTTAAAACCTCTAACCATGTGATTATAGAAAACATGTTGAAGGAATATATAGAGATTCCAAAGAATTATAGAAGTGATATTGATTATAACATTTATCGGAATGTAATTATAAATATTAGGAACCGCTTGACACTTCCTTCCATACCATATTTGAAGAAGGATCAGTTAGAGGAATGTCATAGTTGATAATTCATTATTCATCTTGGAAGTTAGAAGATGTATAGATAAATGATATAATACACTTGGTAGGATTCCATTAATTGATATATCACTAATTGTGTATCTCTGTTGTTGGTATTACATCAAGGTATGTGTGAATGAAAATTATTGAAGGGTACATTACATCTATTACCCATAACATAAAGTATATGTTATAACCTCACTATGAATTTTTTCAGTGGACTAACCAGAACCACTAAATTTCATAATTACATACTGGTGGAAGAATATCACATTACTAAATTAGCAGATATTATCTCTATGAGATAATACATCCCTCTGGATCAACATCTCATGAAATTAATTATGGAAGTTATAAGGTTTAATGGAGTAAAATATTCTATTGTATCTAATCAGTATATATTGATTTTCTCAATGTTCTATTGTAGTAATAATTATTTCCTTGATAAAGAATTAATTTTCTACTATACTTAACATATTCTAATGGATGTTCATTATGATGTAAAAGTCCATGCAATAGAGGATATACTGAGATCATGTTCTATATATTTGAAAGGTGGTTGGGATCAAAACCTTCTTCAAGTTTAGTTCTCTTTAAAAAATATATTTCCCACAAATCATCAAATGGATCCTTATAAATCCCTTGACATAAGGTAATTTTATGATTGAAAATTTTGTAATTATTTCGTAGAAAGAAAGATATTGGGACCTACGAATTTTATATAAATTAATGATAAGTATAATACCATTAGTCAACCTATCATGGTATCTTATATTCGGTAGAAATTTTATGATGAAAATCGTCGATGTGATCTTGAGTATTATATTTTTGTGAAGTTGTTTCTTTGATTCTCCCCTTTGGTGATGGTTATGATATTTGGTAAAAATGGAATCTAATAACTAGGTATATCACGCCCTTTGAAATTTTTGATTATTTCGGGAAAGTAGAATATACACTGGAACATAAACTATCCTATCTCATGTACTATATGTATTCCATGTATCTCCTCTAAATATTTACATATCTAACCCTTCATATGTACTAATCATGGAGTTCATATCACTCAAGATGGATATTTTATATGAAAAACTACCATATCATAATAATGATCATACTAATAATCTATTACGAAAAAATAAAAATCAATACTTCATTATATTGTGGAGAGACCACATGTATGATATAGCTACTTAGGATCATGATAATATGATGTTGTATAATTATCAACATTTTTTGTAAGATAATAGAAAATTTTGAGGACAAAATTCAGTTTAAGAGGGGTAGAATATAACCCCAATAGATTTTATAAAATTAATAATTAATGAAATTTATTTTCTGTATTTAATTGTACCCGTAAAATATTTAATCACTATATATGTGATAAAATAATATATTATTACACAACATGGAGAATCCCCTTAACTTCTGTATCACTTACTTCTAATCATTTACAAAACAACATTTTCTAAATATAATTTTCCAAACAATAATATTATAACATTTTCAATGACCATAATAATATTTATTTTAATGACTATTTTTTGAATAAGATTTATAATTATTGTACAGAAATGAAAATTTTTGATACTAAAATATTGAATTTTTTGTTATTCAATTATATGATTGAATGTACTATTCTTATCAAAAGGACTTATTTTTATATCCCTCTATGAACAGTAATAAAAATACATTTATAAAAATTATTTGAAATTAATTTTTTAAAATAAAACTCATTTTTTATAACATAATATCAAAATTATATTAAGGGTAAATGTTTGGATTTTTTAGAAATATTTTTTTTGGATGAATAGTTAAAAATAATAAATTTAATTTTACAACTACTTTTTCAAATAATTCATTAATATAGTCAATTTATATATAATTTTTAAAATTTGAAATTATATTTATGTAACATAATTTAATACACTTTTATGTAATTTCAAACAATTTCTCATTGAAATTGGATATAATGAGATTTCAATCTATTGTGCCTTTTCACATTATATCCACATTGTCACATCCCACTTGTGGCATTAATTATAAAGTAATTTCTGTCAATTCTTTGGTAAGAATTTCATAAAATGGATTCCATATTTGTAATAATAATAATTATTAATGTATATTAAGGTCATCATTGTTATTGACCAAAAATATTAGTGAATTTAAATAAAATTATTTATAGTGATTAAGGTAAAAACAGGTTTACATAGTGATTAATCATGAAACTCGTGGTTTCAAAATAAATATAATGTGGAAAAAAACTAATTGGTTAGACTTATTCCAACCATAATATAACATTTATATAAAATTTACCATTATTATTGGCACATTATCTATGGGAGAACCCTAAATAGTGGTTTCCATTTTATATTTATAAGAATTCCACTCATCCACCACTATAAAAGGGGACAAACCACCTGCACCCCCATCAGTTAATCTCACCTGTTAAGATTGTTAGATCATTAAAACCCTAAAAATATTCTCCCAAATTCTCTCCCATCATCATAATGGCTTGACCTTGGTTTTAATTCCCACTAATGAAGCCCTTTGGTGAAAACTAAAAGGAGTGACCCAAATAAGAGGTAACATCCATAAACAATAGATTATGTTTTGTTTCTTTCTCCCACTACTAAATTCACCGTATATAATGTTTATATAATAAACTCATTATCATAAATATAAAAATATGACATTATTTTATTATTTAGGGCTACACTGACAAACACTTACATCAAATGGGATACACAGTCACCATTCATGTCTACGGTAGACTACATACTTGCCAAACGTTGTCATCCGTTTTTTCATTTCCTCCATTCTTGGTTTTGAATAATGTTTAAATTATACATTATATGGTATATATGATATTTACGATTTACTTTTTATTATTTAATTATTATATAAAATATATTATCATTCTTTTTATTCAGTGAGAATACGATAACATCATTTGGGGACATCAGGACTAATGCCTCCTCAAAGCGATGTTATTTGTTCAAAAATTACATGGAGTGTATTATGGGAGGCTTTAGTGAACATATATGATATAAAATAAATAATATTAATTATATATATGTATATACATTTATATCATTTTCCTTAATTTATTTCAATATAATTAGGAAATGAAAAATACAACCATGTGTACATACGACCTACTATCTCAATGAATTACAATGACCCAAAAGTTAATCAATGTATTTTTCATCATCAAATTATTATTTAATCTATTATAAATAACAAAAAATTTCTAATATAACATAATAAAAACTTCATAAGTGGTGAATTAATGAATTAAGAAGTATTTCTAGAAGTTAATAATCTAATACATATGAAATAATAACATGGTATAGGGAATAATATTATGATCCTTATGATTATTAAACTTGAAAAATGAATATTAGACCAACACATTAATTTATAAATAAAATATAATCATATTATATACATTGTTATGATATAATTAAATCATATTCTAAATAAATATTTTTTTTAAAAAAATTATTAATTTATTTTTGGTATTTTGGTAAGTCATAAATATTTAATTAAAATTATATGATTAATTTATTAATTTAAAGGAAAATTTATTTTCCTCAAATTTATTCATTAATTAATATTCTAATAATTTATTATTTTAATACAATTTTATGAGAAGATATGTAATTTTCAATGTTTTATAAAATCGGATAACATTTAAAATATGTAATTTCGATGCAATATATTATCATAATTAATAATTATATTTCTCATATTTAATTTTTTTTTCATACAATGGAATTAATTATTTAATTATACATATAAAAATATTATCATGATTTTTTGCGATTTTTCTAAATTAATTGAAAAAATGATGTATAGTAAAAATAAGAAAATTTACAATAAAACCTGAATAAAATAATTATGGTGTCAAAGATGATGTAAGGTAGATTTAAGAAAAAATGTAGAACTATCATTTATTATGTAAATATATTAATAGTTACTTATAAAAATATTCATATTCTCATTCCAATATAATTATATAATGAATGTCAAAATGAGAAAACACCCCTCTTTACACTATATATACCACCTCTCTTCCATTCTTCTACATACGCATATCAAGCCTAAAGCATTGTCCAAATTCCACCCAAACCATGCCGGAAGCCCATATCCTGCATCCTGGAACTCATGGTCTCATAAAAAGATAAAACTTATTTCCCTAACGAGGTTATCAAGAAATAGTGATTTACTCAGTAAAATCCTCTTCCTTTTAATTTTAATTTATCTTCAATTTCATTTATTTTCATTTTTTATCCTCGCCATATATTTTTCAAAATGAATAAATACTCAATTATGTTTTATATAATAAAAATATATCATTTTGATGGATTACACATTAATAATCTCAATTCAAACTCTCACTTATTCTAAAAATGGAATAGTCACCTGTGATGTGTTAATTTATCAACATCATGGGAAATGTACATTTATTTTCATTCAATACCTTTAAATATATTAATAAAATTATTTAATGGTTGAAAAAAAATTAAATTGTTTTTTTACTTACATTTTTATGTTATGTATTTATCATTTATACACAATTATAAATGATATAACAAAACAAATGTTTTGTGATAAAAAACAACTGATATTAACTTAAAATGGTCAATATTAAATATTATCTAATGATTTGTCTTCATACATTAGAAACATATTTTTTATCAAATAATTTATAATTTTATAATATTTTATAATAACAATTGTATATATATATGTGCAGTTTGAATGAACATATATTAATATATACAAGTGAACTGATCATAAAACACATGTAAATTAATGCTCTGGAACGGTGAAATTAAACTCCATAACATAGAGAAATTATGAAAATATAAATTAACAAGACCATAATGATTAAAAATAATGTATAAAGGGATATATATTTGTTAATAAATTAATCTATTGTTATTATATGTGATATTAATGTGAAGAGATCATTCCGAAATAATGTAAGGGGAATTCTAAAACCAAACTCTATTTCTTTGAGATTTCCCACATTCCACCCAGTTTAAATTATAGACAATACATAAATATAATTTATTTTTCATAATATTATCTATTCTATGATATTAATTTTTATAATTAAATTTATTACAAAAACAATGTTTTCCAAAAGAACATTTATTTAAAAAACTATTTAACTCTTGATATTGTTTCTTCTTCACTTATGATTGATCATTATTATATCAAGTATGATATACCCTCTTTCATTTGGAAACCCATTGTTTATGAGTTTATCCAAAATGATATTAACACCATTCCTTTCAATTATTTATTTATTTTCCATGATTAACTTCTGTTCTATGTTGTGTGCTTGATAATGATAATTTTATAATGTGATGTGTGCACATGGATTTATATAATGAAATGTAAATGTTATGATGTGACGGGTGAACCTAGAATTATATATTTCTAAAATTAATTAGAAAATGGTATTTATACCATGATAAAATAGAAATATTATTTGAGATGATGTTATATTAGTTTAAAAAAGTGTGTGGTAGTTGACTACTATGACGTGATGTTGTATTTTTATATGTGGTCACATTCTATGTATTTTATTAATGCTTCTACTCATGATTATGATTATGATATTATGATTAATACCACCAAATTTAATATTGTTTCACGTTATTATCTATCCTATTATGGGTATATTATATCACCCCATTAATTTATGAATATCCTTAGGTGACTACTTATACTATGGAGAATTTAAGGAAAAATAAAAATTAATAGAAGAAGTAATTAAATAAATGTTTATGTTACAGTTTTTAAATGTTATTTATTGTCCTAATTACCTCATGAAACGAAAATTTTTTATCATGTTCATGTAATTTGTTAATGTTTTTTATCAATATAATTATGTAATATTAATTTATGAAATAGAATGGTCACTATAGTTCATATCATAGCACTGTTTAGATAATTTTAGAATTGGGATTATAGAATCATAGTGAAAATCCATATTATGATACTATTTATAAGTGATCACCCATGAAACATTGTTTATGAAAATTATTGTTATAAGGACCCCATAATATATTCCTTCAGTGTTAATTTTAAAACGGGATAAATTATTGATTTCTCATTGAAATATTTTTTTTATAACATATTCTATTATAGATAATGGTGGGAACAAGGAGAAAATATGACAACAACCCATGAGAGGGAATATGGAGTGATTTACAAAATGATAACCCAAATTTATTGGATTCAGAGATCAAAAATTCATGGAAATTACAAACCAACTATCTCGGGATATGAATAATAACCTGAATAATGTATATTTTATCCCATATCATAATATTGAGAAACTAGTTATAAAGTATTATATGTGGGAATGACCAATGACGTTAAGAGAATATCTCAATCAACTAGTTGAAAAATAGTAGTTGAACATGATGAAAAAGATCATTTATGTTCTTCACTATTCTAAGATGGAGAAATCAACTGTCACAATTTATTATCTAAATAGAGATTCCAATCAATGGTGCTATTTGATTTTGAGCACCAGTCAGAAGGATGAAATTGAATAGATGGAGGGGGAAGTTATTGGATAATGTTTTTAACAGGTATATCCCATGTTATCTTTGAACAATGATAGAGTGATAATTCATAGAGATAAAGTATAAGGAAGGATAATCCTTCCTACACTATGAAGTAAATTTCAAAAGGCATTCAATGTACACATAGGGTATTCTTATAAAAAATGATTGGAAAATTGAAAGAATATTTAGTGAATTGGATCCTAACAATAGAAAGGCTTAAGAAATTAGAGAATTTTAGAGATATTAAGATATTAGTCAGTGTTATCTGAATGTGAAGATAGATGTTGTAGAATAGTCTGATAGAATTTGTGATATGAAATTAAATATATATATACAAATGGATGGCCTCATGTAAATGGTTGAAATAAAACTCAACCAACCACATTTTAATGATGTGGGAAGAATCATCGTAGGAACTACCTAAAAGGAATGAGGATGTGACTCATTTGTGGTAGAGAAGGCCACAAAGCTCATGAATGATGAAAATATGTGCTGATATATGAAAATTTGGTGAATTAATGGAGAGAATCACCCATTGTCCAATGATTCAACTGTAGTGGGAAAGGAAAAAATGAGAGCCAATGTACTATTCCTTGAGTTTGTGAGGGTAACTGTCATCAACAACTACCAATTACTTAGGGGAAAGAAAAGGAGAATATCATCACTACTATTAGAGTGTATAAAAAAACCAATTCATACAAGGTACACTTCCAATTAACAAAAGAATAAAAATTTCAAGTGAATTTACGGTTTTTCATATTCATTTATATCATTGTTGTTTTCAAGAACTATTGAATCGAATCCACAAAACCGTGGAGTAGAGATAGAGATAAAAAAACTAGAAGTTCAATCATTTATACAAAATATTGGGACTCTTATCTTATTTGCGTATGTGGTAATATTCTTCCAATGAATCTCATAATACATCCCTTTGTAGAATTCTATGCTATAATTTGGATTGATTAACTCCCATTATATAGTGAACATATCAACTATTGGGAAATGAAAATATCTTTTCATATTAAAAACCATCCCACAGTCCTATTAAAATGGATGGATTATCAGGAATATTCTTTTTAAAATACTTAAATTTTGTGGATGTTGATTCCCTGTGATGAAGCATTCCTCGATAAAATGGTTAAGTAAAAAGAAGTTATCACCATAGTGGAAAATACCATCATGAGTGATTACATTGATGTAATTAAGGATGAATTACCGAGATTTACATCAAATTTTGAGGTAGAATGCACAATAGAACTCATCCTAATGCTACTCCTATGACAACATGTCCTGATAAGATGTATTCTATTTATCCAGAGGATTTCATGTAGAAGATGAATGTGAATTTGGATAAAGGGTTTATACCCACCAATTTATCTCCTTGGGGTGGGCCACTGATATTTTCCAGGAAGAAATATGGATCAATATAATTATGTATCAATTATTGAGAATTCAATATGATCACTATATAGAACAAGTACAATCATCCATGGATTGTTGATGTGTTCAAAGAGTTGTGTGGAGTTCAGTATGACTCATAGGTGGATCCTTGTTCTAGATATCATCAGTTAATATGGAAGAAGGAAGATATTTAGAAGGCTACCATCCGTACAATGTATGGGGACTAAGATTTTCTTGTGATTCCTTTCAGACATACTAATTCCCCTACAGTTTTCATGGATTTTATGAGTATAGTATTTAGAAAATACCTAGAATTTTTTTACTAATGTTTATTGATGGTATTCTCATTGAATCCAAGAGAAAGGTGGAAATGGAGAATGTCAATGGATTTTTTTGGAAACATTATGGAAGGATATATTTAATGAAAAGCTCATAAAGTTTGATTTTTGGATTCAAAAAGTGACATTATTGGGAAATGTGATCACAAGTGGGGGAATTTTTATGGACCATTGAAAAACTATGGAAATTTATAATGGTGAAGACCCTATTGTGTTATTGAAATCCATATTTTTTCTGAAATACAGGGGCATTGATGATGATTTTTTTCATGTTTATCATGACTTTAAAGCACCCTAATTATGATAAGAAGTAATGGGATCAAGTATGTCTGGATATAAGAATATTAGGATTTCATCAAGGAACTATAAAATAGGCAGATCACAACACCTATACTCAGATTACTAAATGTGGAGAATGTTTTGTCATATATAGTGATTCTTAAATGAAAGGCTTTGGTTATTTAATAATGATAAATGATAATGTGATAGCCTACTCCTCATCAAATATAAAGATCAAGGAGAATAATAACCCATATCATGATCTGGAGAGAGCAATAGTGATTTTGGGCTTGAATATCTGGAAGCATAACATCTATGGGTAGAAGTGTTACATAAATACTGAAAACTAGAGAATAAAGTATACATTCACACAATATGAGTTAAAAATGTCTGAAAGGATATGGTTTTATCCCATCAGTGACTATGATTTCTCTATCATCCATGAGATAAAAACTAGGTAGTTGATGCTCTTAGAAAAAAAGACCATTCTACTCTATCCATGTTGCATGTTGAGAAAGACCCTATCTTCATGGATACGAAAATGATGGATTTTAACATCATAAAGGTGTGGAATATATCCTTCCTTGTACATATGATTTCCAAACCATAAATCCATGGGAATACTAAGGAGTCCCAAAGGGATGATCGTATGTTACAAAACATGGTCAATACAGTAAAGGAAGAGAAACTGCAATAGTTCCATATCAATGATGATGGTGTGATTTGGTTTGGAGTGAGGCTATGTGTGCCTTAATTACATAGGAAAAATAAAGAGAAATTCGATAATGGAAATAGATCGACGTTGTGTATCAATTATGGGAGTACCAAGATTTACCATGATCTTCAACAACACTTCTGGATGGACAACATGAAGAAGGCTGTTGCATACAATATCTTGAGGTTATTGATATGTCAACAAGTTAAAGCCATGATAAATGAGTCCAAAGGGATGATTCAACCATTGAATATAACAACATAAAAATTGTAGATTGTCATTATAGATAATTTTAGGGGTATCCCAAATACATCCAAATGAAATAATGGCATAAGGTTTGTGGTGGATTGACTCACCAAAACATCCCAATCTATCACTATTTGGGATGATTTCTCAGTTGAACAACATGTTTTGATATATGTGAAGAAATTGGGGAGAATGAATGGAGTTCCACTATTGATTGTATCCAATATTGATCATAGGATCACATATTAATTATAAAGGATTAGTTTACATTCTTTGAGTAATAAATTTAATTTTAGAATGACCTTTCACCACAAAACGGTTAGAAGGATTTAAAGGACTATTATAATTCAGGAAGATATGCTATGATTCTCCTATATATAATTAAATTGTGTATGGGAACCAAATCTCCCATTTTATGAGTTCTCATCAAATTATA
Source organism: Viscum album (assembly GCA_963277665.1). NCBI lineage: Eukaryota > Viridiplantae > Streptophyta > Magnoliopsida > Santalales > Viscaceae > Viscum > Viscum album. Next base: position 1,016,875,708 of record OY728152.1, read on the forward strand.
TCTTCCACTAAAGTATTCAGATGACTTCATATAATGTTTTGAATGAAAAGAGATGTAGAACTCCGACCTATTTTGATTAGTTAGTGAATGATAGATTCTTCGACCAACTCTTGTACAAGAGATTAATGGAAATGTTCAAGCCATCCAGAAATATATCAAAGCTTCTTAGAGTCACAAAACGATCTATGATGAAAACCATATTATGATAAATGTCAACTATATTGGAGATATTTTCTTCCAACTAATATCCTCATAGAAGATATTAATGTATTTTGTAAAGAACTGGATGCTTAAATCAAGGTACAATAGCCTATTTGAGATTATTTATCACATAAGAGATGTGGCCTATTGGATTACATTTCCACTGGAAATGGATCGTATTCAGGATGTGTTTCACATACCACTCTTGAGGAATTACATACTAGATCCCACACATGTACTGAACTCAGAGGGGGTATAGTTGGGAGGTGATCTCTTTTATATGGAGTAGCCAATAATGATTCAAGAATGTTGAAATAATGTTCTACACAATAAGAACCCACAATATCAATGTTTTATGGAATAAGCATAAGTATGAATAAGAAAATGTGAAATTAGAGGAGTCGATGAAGGATAAGTACCATGATCTATTCAGGTAAAATAAAATTTCAACGAAGTGATTTATGAAGGGGAAAGAATGTAACGATCCAAACATTTTCAATGGGTTTTATTCATGTTCAGTTTTTTCAAATAAATAAATTTCAAAAAATATTTTATAAACAATAACAAAAACCTTATAAACAATGAATTATTTAATTAAGCAGCAACCCTATAAGATAATGATCCAATAATAATGAAATAGTAACATGACCATGGGAATAATAATAAGACCTATATGAATAGTTAATTGTCCAAATGAGTGTTATATTCACCCATGAATGTATAAATAAAATTTATGAATCATATAAATTAATTTAAGATATAATTATATAATTTTATAAGTAAATAAATTGTTTTAAATATTATTCATTAAGTGTTGTTTTTTTTGTAGCCATAAATATTAAATTAGAATTTTATGATTTATTGATTAATTTAAAGGTAAATGTATTTTTATAAAATGTATTCATAAAAAATAATTGTATTTCAAATGGTTTTAAGATAATTTTATGAGAACTTAAGTAATTTTTCACAGTGTTGTAAAACTGATTATAATTTTAAAAAATGTTTTATCGATGTAAAAAATGATTTTAATGATGTTTTAAATTAACCATTATTATAAAATTGTTTAAGAAAATTCAATTTCATTTTTTTTAATTCATCACGTCATAAAACGGTTTGTCCCAATTTTAATGATTTTCTAAAATACATATGTTTTTAGAGGAATAGTAATAATACACTAATTTACACTAAATGTAATGTAAATGAACTATAGAGACATATATTATGTAGGTATGATGTTAGACCAAAATCTCGAACACTCCATTATTATATAAATATATTTATATATAATTCTTTAGCTATTCATATTATTTTGCGATAATAATATACTAATGAATATATTAATGACAAAACAACCCTCTCCTCTTTAATAAATACTACCCTCACATTGCCTTCTCATGAAACCTCCAATGACAAGATCCTTCTCCAAATAATTCATATACATCTCTATAAACCCATCTCCCACATTTAAAATATATTTTTTCATCAAAATAAAAAATCATTTCATTACGAAGGTTCTCAAGATAAAGTGATTTTAGAGGTAAAATAATCTTCCTGTTACATTTAATTATTTTTCAATTTCAGTTATTTTATTATATTCTCCTAAAAATATCAATTCTTAACATAATGATAAATATATTATTTTTTACATAATATTCATATAACATGTTAATGGATGTTCAATCATCAAACTCCTTTCACACTCACACTTATTTGCAAATAGAAATTGTTTCATGGTGTGGGTCAATATACCAACATCATGGGAAATGAACATTCATTTTACATTAAAAAAATGGGTATAGTAATAAAACCAATAAATGGTTGAAAATATATAAAATATTTTATTTTAAAACCCTTTTTATGTTTTATATGTAACAATTATTAGAAATTCAAAATGATAAAACCAAATAAATACGTTGTTATCAAAAACTCTCAAAAAATAAGCTAAAACGATCATCATAAAAAAATTTCATATGATTCTTCATCATACCATACTAAAATTATTTATATGATAATTTAATCTTCTTTAATAACATATAATAAAAATTATGGATGTTTTTATGAATTTTTCACGAACATCCCTTAATGTATACAATTGAACCAATCATGAAAGCAATGAAAACGAATACTCCTGAATGATGAAATTAAACTCTATAAGTAATAGAAATCCAATTAAATGAACATAATAAAACCAAAATCAATAAACTTAATGTATAAGAGGTTATTTATTAATTAATATAACGTTATTATACATGATATTAATGTGATGAAATCATTCAGACATATGATATTAGGAATTCTCGAACCCAACTCTCTTCCTTTTATATTTCTCACATTCACCCCATTTTCATTATGGATATTCCACATATGTAATTTATTAATCTTTTTATTATCTTTTATGGGATAAAAATGTTTTTTATTTTATTTTATGATAAACATAATGTTTTCCAAAACTACACATCCTTCAAAAAAACAAACCTTTTACATCTTAGGATTAATTTTTCTTCACTCGTGATTGATGATTATTATATAAAGTATGTGATTACATCATTAATTTGAAATATATATATAATTATATGATTTATGAAAAGAAAACCATTCCATTCCATTAGTAATTTTATCTCTAATGTAGAAATGTGTTCTATTTTTCATGAATGATAATGTAAATGATAGGATGTGAGTGATGAACCTGGAATTATATAGCACATCATAAATGTTATGATATGACAGATTAGACCAGAATTATATATATTTCCAATGAAACCAGTAATGTGACATATGTGACCACCCAGGCCGAGATGCCACATAACGGGTGCCTTGAGCATAGTGGGCCACATGTCCTTAAGCGCTTCTTCCCGAATGCCAGAGACTACAAACTTGCAACCAGGGAATAGGGTGTTGCCATTGGAAACTATGCCCTCATTAGCAGAGTGTAGCACAACGGATGGAATTTAATGGAATATTTAACAATGGAAGAAATATAAATAAATAGTAGAAGAAACTGGATCAATAGATACAAAATAATAAAAATAAATGTATCAACATATATATTGATGATGTAATGTAGTGTCACTAGAAAACATTAAATAATGGATACAATAATACATGGATAACATGATCTATAAAGTAAAAGAAAGAAATATCAAATCAAATCATCCCGAGATCCTACTCGGTCATCAGGTATCATGCTATATCCTATCAATAGGCAATCAAGTATTGGAAGCAACATGATTCCCTTTAACAATACCCGCAACCATGTAATCTACTTCAGGTACCGAAGGACGCCGAGAGAGGGTGTGAGATATATCTTAGTGGGCCACCACCAACTATTTCTAGAACATATTCCTCATGTAATGGAATATAGTAGTTTCTTGGCATGAATATTTAATGTAATTCAAGTAGTACAACATAACTATATAACCAAGTACCTACTTCTGCCCTCAGCTGGAGTCCGAACATGTAACTAGTTCTTTAATTAATCAGTTTCTATAATATTCAAATTGGTCATGTGAGGCATAGAAATCCCTGACATCATCTTGTGATAGTATAAGTTGTGAAGGCTCCATGACATAACAAGGAAATCAGAAAATGATAACCAGTGAGGGAGTTCCAAGGTTAAAACCAAGGTAATGTAAACACGCTGAATGATAACATAGTAGTATCTGAGTCTAGCTAAGGGGTTAGAGTGTAATCCATGGAGTGTAAACGAATAAAATCCAAAATAAAATGTCTATCGATTCCAAGGAGATCGCCCATGGTAAAATGGGGAAAACAATACAGGGCCCTACGGGTATTCAGCCTGGAACCTACTAATGAATGATGGATCCATGGAGTGTATCTAAGGTATCATTTAATAGATAAAGGGACCCCATGGTAGTATACTGGTAATCCATGTAGTATACCAGAACCAAATACAAGGTGGGTATCAACCTAAAAAACCATTTCACTGATTCAGAATTGGGTTCCTGAGACCCAAGGAATTCTATTCTCATAATCCATGGTGGGATTGAGTTTGTTAATTCCTATTTGTTATTGTAATCATGTAGGAATTCATTTTGTTCATGTATTTCTTTCTATTAGTTTGGATATGTCATGTATAGTACATATCATTTATTCATTGGTCCAAGATTCTTGTTCCATTAGTGTGGATATGCCATGTAGCGTTGCAACCATTTTATCTTGTCTTAGACAGAAATTAAGGAATATTAAATTCTTGAGGTTCACTCATCTACAATCCATCAAAATGGAATGTGTTGCTACAAACATATAACATTTTTTAATTTCTTTAAATAAGGCCAAGCCATATGCGTAGTATACATTCCATTTTACATTTCACATTTTACTTTCAATAACCATTTGGAAGCACTTAACATAGGTGGGTCAAGGGGTGAGAATAAATGGTACATATAATAGTGAAATTATCAGTAATAATAATCCATTTATGATAATAAGACTTTCCAATAGAAAGTTTAAGAAAAGGCACTCTCAAATGGCGGCTCAAACATGCTAAAACACTAAAAACGCAATTATGGAATAACTTTAGACATGATTCAGATTAAGTTGTGGGTGTAACCACTAACAACTAATCACATATTTGGGAATAGAATACCCTTATGATTATAACTAGTATAATCATGCAATTTATATTTAAGAAACAGTTCCCAACAAAACTAGTGGACCCTAAACAAACATTCCAAAAACAAAGAACATTAGGGATGAGTTATAGAACACCCAACTTAGGGTTGTATGATCCTTCTCCACAAGTATATGTCCTTGATTTTCCTCATATCATAGTAGATCTACTAAATGGTGAAAACTATTACATCGATATATCTAGGATGAGTGTGAAGGATAAGAAGAAAAACTAATGGGATCATAAGAACTTACTGTTGCACATCCAACATTATAAACATAAGCTCAATCAGATATAGGATAAATTATATCTCTTGATCCCTATTTATGACCTTCAAGAAGATCCTAAATGGGAAATAATTAGTTCAATTCCACATAAACTCAGATTAGAGAGGAAGGGTTTGGCTAAATAGATCATTAAATGTGGTTTAGATATTTTACACAAGTTTTTATCCGGTACATTTTTTTTAATGAATGGTTTTTCAAATTGGGCACAAGCCATGTAAGATGGTTCTACCCAAAATGTATTCTCTGCATGGTTTGATAAAACCATACCCCTTCCATGCGAAATTACATAGTGAAAAGGGTCATTCAGATGGTTTTAATGCACGACCATGATCCAACCGTCTGAGGTGCGCCAAACCGAAAAAAACCTTCTTCACAGTTTTGAAAACAAGGTAAAAAATTAGAAGAGTTTACTATAAACCATGAACAGACTCATTTCTTCACAAAAGATGGGTTTTTAGGATGAAAAAAATCCCCAAACACCAGTGTAACTACAACTCACTCCTTGGGCATCCATGTCTGGTCCAATGTAATGGTTTAGAAAAAAAAATTAAACAATCGATACCTAAGTGTAAACCTGGGTTCTAAGAGACTCCCCCCCCCCCTAAAAGAACTCCCCCTCATGATTTATCTTTGAAAGGGTAAAGAAAATTTATCTAAGAAATGCTTTGGCCATTGAAATCATTCATTGGGTTCCATCCCCCATGTCTCATCCTGTACTCATCCATTCTACCATAGAACCCATAAGAGAGGTACAAACTTGCCTCAGAGAGCCTTTGTGCTTCAGTCAAAGATGTGTACTGGGTACTACTAAAATATAGAATAGACATATAAATCAACATCCTCAGTATAGATGGTATGATATGTGTCAACATGATAACGGAAATGATTTGATATGTGAAAGATGTCATAAATGTCACAGTAGGTCCGAGGTAGAAGAAACCGATAAGCGACCGACCCAACTCTCTCTAGAATTCCAAATGGAAAGATGTAACGAGGTGATAGTGTTCCCTGCTTCCATAACCATTGATGCCCTAGAATGGGAAATACCTAATGAAAAAAATGATCCCTAACCCAAAATCAAGACTTCATCGATGACTATTGACATATGCTTTTTTTTCAAGAGTTTGCAGTATTCATATACTTTATGTTTATCAAAAACTATTCTGAAAACTTTTAACAGTACGAAGAATTTGTAGGGTTATCTCACCTGCCTCTAGCCAACACATTGGTGAACAGAATGGATACTATATAAGTCCTAAAAAGTAGCAATCAAAATCTCCTCCTAGATACTGTAATTATAGGTGAACTCGACTATAGGGATATTCTTCTCAAATGAACCACCAAAATCATATATTCATTATTGGAGAATATCCTACAAAACCAATAATTTACATTTCTGTTTTCCATCCAAATAAGGGTGATAAGATGATCTTAGAATAAAATGAGTTCCCAAAGCTTTCTTCAAACCCTACCAGAACCGTGAAGTTAAATGAGAATCCCTTTATGAAATGATTAAACACGGATCTCCTTGTAGCCATATCAACTCAAGGACATACTGTCTTCCCAGCAAATCAACTGAATTTTTTCCCAAATAGGAGTGAATTGGAATGATTTCGTTAGTTAGTTAATGAATACCAAAATATCAATGATACCCCAAGACGGCCTAGGTAATCTGACTACGAAATCCATTGATACATATTCCCATTTCCATTCTGGGGTTGGATGCAGCTGGAACAAGCCCGTAGGTGTCTGGTGCTCTTCCTTAGCATGCTTATAAGTGGAACAATTAGTGATGAAACATACAATCTAACATTTCTTCCCTTCCACTGATAATGGTATCTCATATCTCAATACATCATCGAGATGCCTAGATGAACTGCCTATTGATTGGTTTGGGACTCTTTTATCAAATCCTATCTCACATCTGTATGAACCAAGATATGTCCACATAGATGCAGGACATCATCCCTATCCACAAAAAAATCTAGGGTTGTGTAATATCCTGATATACTATCACAGAGAACCAAACCATCCATTACAGAAAACATCATGTTCGTCACATTCTCAAGGAGAAAAAGGGTAACTATTAAGGGTGAGAGGTAAGACTACTTGAGACTTCCATGAAACTCTATAAGATGTTCATAAAAGCAGACTATTAACGTCCATTCAACGTTGGCTTCTAGTATGGCATGTGGTTGATTTTTCTGACTTAGTGGATATAGAACCACATTTATTTTTCTAGGCGTATAGTCTAGCTCAAAATCAAATGATTTTAGATATTTGACCCATAGTTGTTGTTGGATGTTCTAGTCATGCTGAGAAATGATATACCCGAGGCTCTTGTGATCTTTATACAATACAAAGCACTCCCCCAATACATAATGTCTCCATGAATGTAAGGCATTGAAACTTACTACTAGCTCGAGGTCGTGAATATGGTAATTTCACTCGAGAGGCCTCAATTTCCAAGATCCTTACACAATGACTTTGTCTTACGCCATCAACACTGCTCCTAGGGAAATGCCTAGTGTATCACAGAAAGTGATATAATCATTATCCGGTTATGGATGAATCATAATGGGTGCCGATACAAGCCACTCGTTCATCTTATAAAAGGAATCCTCTCTTTCTTGTGAACAGAATAACTTAAAACCCTTTATTGAATTTACAGTAAGAGGTGAATAAAGACATGATATGTCTTGTATGAAATGACTATATTATCTATAGAACCCTACAAATATCTTGATATCACACACGATCATTGGATTCTCCCAAAATACAACATCAGATACCTTTTTAGGGATAATTGATACTCTTGATTCTGAAATAATATGGCCCATTAAGTAGACCTTGTCAATCTAAAGGATATATTTATCATGATTGGTATAATGAAATTTCTATCTTAGTATAATGGGAACGATCTCATGATATTTGGCAGATTTGTTACGAGTGTGAAAATACACCATGATGTCATCCACAAAGAGAACAAAAAAATTGTCCAAATAGGGATGAAAAACTAGATTAATCAAATACATGAAAATGGAAGCCATGTTCGTAAGAACAGATGGAATAAAAAGATACTCATACAAACCATACCTTCTATAGAAAGCTCTAGAATGAATGTCTGAGGGTCTGAATTTCACATGATGATAACCTGATATTAGGCCGGACATAGAGAACACCTTTCCTACTCTAATATGGTCATAGATATCATGTATTTGAGGAATTGGATAATATTTCATTACCATAATCCTGTTAATCCTTTTTAATTCAAGTATAAATGGAGATTCCAATCCACCTTCTTAGGGAAAATCATAGCTAAACCCCATGAGGCTGTTCTGGGGTGTAAAAATACATTAGCCTCTAATACCTCTATCCACAACTTGAGCTCCTGAAGCTCAATAGGTTACCACATGTATGGAGGAATTGACACTATTTTTTCTCCTAGATCAATATCTATGGAAACCTATTCCTATCCCTCATTAGGTAATCTAGAATACTCATCAAGAATGACTTCCCTGAAATAATGTACTACTAGAGGGAAATATTTTTGAAGAGAACCCTGATCCTCCATGAAAATATTTTCAATATGGGTGGTCACTCCACCTTGCCCATGATGCTTCAGTCCTTCTCTCCATGCTTGGACATCCCACTAACATTTGAAATGATAAATGTTTCCTTCAGGTGATGTAAAAGAAAACCTTCGGGGGTAAAAGTCTACAAAGGAATGAAAGTAGACCAACCTTTCCTTCTTGAGAAGGACATAGAATCCTGTCATCCCATAATCAAGAGATTCAACAAGAAAGTGTATCTACCATCCTCAAGGGGACATTCCTTACACTGTCTTATGCCCCCCTCGTCTGTATTCCCAATGGTCTATCAATGGTCATTACACCATAGTGATATTGTATCTCTAGTCTTAGACATTACATAATAGAAACTGAAATAAAAGAGTTAAAAATGAATGTAACAAATATGGAAGAGACAATAGTAGAGGCTACTAGAATATAACCTCATATAGTGGATGGTCCCATGGTTTGATCATCAGGTAACGACTGTTAGGCATGTAACTAACCTAATCCACAACTTTCTGCAACATATGGACTACCATGATAATGACTGCTCTACTGAAACTTCTGGTGATCAGGGACTTAACTACCATGGTCATGACTTCCTCCTTAGCCAGACCAGCCTATGCTACTCAAACTCCTCACCTGACTGGGCACAAAGGTGGAGTAGAAGCTGATCATTTTCCACATAAAGCATGTGGATATTTTTTAGAAAAGTGATGAAGATGACCCATACGTCCATAATCATAGAACTCAGTGAAACATGTTGATTATTCCATTACAGAAATAGAACCCTTATCGAGATGCAGGAACTCTCTTGCTCTGTCATCACCCAGTGTTTGAGGAAAAAAATGGTTGTTGAAGGAAGATTAAATGTCAACCCATAACAATAACGGATGACGTCCTGCCAGGTAAACGTCAACCCACCAACGCATGGCCGAATCCCAAATCATTTATGTATCAAGCCTGACTCTCTTATATGGAGGTGTTTTTAAAAGCTCAAAGATAGAGATCATGGATTTTATCCAAGACTCTGTATCCTGAGATCCGTCATACCTTAAAATTGTAAAAGGATACTACTCCTAGAACTCACGTGTCAGATCGACCATCATTGGTGAAACCCATGGAGCACCAATCAAGGATATAATCATAAGTATTAAACTATCAATAACATGGGAATGTGTGACCTTATTATTTATAGTATGAGGTGCCGCAATTATCACTCTTGGAAGTATGACTAGGGTATCGGGGTCCACCATGTCTTTAACATGGTTGTGACCACACACATGGAGAATGACACGATGGAATCATGGTTGCAATGGCCTAAAAATTCCAACAACACACCATAGAATAAGCTTATATGCAAGGGGATAATATCAACATCATAAAAAGATCGAAATAAACATCACTACCTATGGCATACTTCTCAATATACCATATTATATGGCTAGGTATCAAAATGTGATCATGTATAAGTTTTATGTCATTTCACAGTTAATTATTATGTTCAATCCTTTAGTTTCATAAACCTGACAAGGGAGGATATGTATGTAAAACCATTACATTTTTGGGTTTCAGGATACACTTTATAAATGATTGTCATTTCGGATGAATCGGTGCCCATACACCTATCACCATAAATCACACGCAATTATTTATAGCTTAATGGATTGACTCAGCAATTAGTAATCCCAACCCATGAGGGCTAATACACCTCCTGAATTGAGACATGAAATCACTCAATCAAATCCAAAAAAAATACATGTAAAAGAAACTATCACTACATCATGAAACAATCCTAGGCATATCATGTCATTTATTGTAGTGAAATGCCCCTATAGGAATGGCGACATACATGACATGTGAATTCTAGGTTCCTTTGATGATGAATGTAGAAATACACTTTTCCCTAATATCATCAAGAAAATGATGAAATAAATTCCCAAATAGTAATAATCAATAACACCAAAAAACATATGGGTCACCAAATGGTGAAATAATATTAATTATAATAGGAAAAACAGAACAACAATCGCATTATGGGTAACCTGGCTTTTACCTCGAACATGTGTTCGTGACACCCAAGAATAACTTATTACAATATCCCTACTGTTAATATTCTACAATATATTGTCTCCAAATAGTCATGATTGAAAAGAATCCACTTCAGATACCACTTTGTGATGACCAGGACCCAGATGCCCCTTAACAGATGCCCTGATCCCGGTCTGCCACATGGCCTTATGAACATCTTTCTAAATAAAAGAGGCTATCTACTAGCAACAAGGGACCATGGTGTGTCCATGGGAAGGAAATGCCCTCATTATAATAGTGTAGAACAATGTATGGAATGTAATGGAATAGTAAACAAAAAAAGAAATATAATTAAATTGCGGAGGAAACTGATGCAACCAACACACTAGAATAAAAATCACTATATAAAATGAAACAGTGATGATGTAATGTCATGTCACTAGAAAACATGAAATCATGGATACAAGACAGTAGTGAAAACATTATATAGAATTAAAATAAATCAATTCCACTCCAAGCATCATGAGATCCAACTCGGTCATCTGATACCAAACTCCATCCTATCAGCACACAATAAAGTATGGGAAGATTCATGATTCCCTTTGTCAATACCTGCAACAATGTGATCTAATCTGGGTACTAGTCAACTCCCAAAGATGGTGTGAGATAAATCTTAGTGGGCCACCACCAATGGTGTGTATAACATTTGGCCCATGTAAAGGAATATAGAAGTGTGCATGCATGCATATATAAATTAATTCAAGCAGTACAATATAAATAAATACAATGTACTTACTTCATCCCTCGACTAGTGTCTGAAAATGTAATCAGTTCCTTAATTAATAAATTAACATATAATGCTAATAGGTCATGTGAGGCATACCCAACACTAAAAAAATTTCATCATAGTATAAGTAGTGATGTTTCTAATACGTAACAAGGAAACATGAAATTGAAATCTAGTGATAGTGTTCTTGGTGACAACCATGGTAATATAAACTCAAAGAAAGATAACTCTTAAGTATTTGAGTCTAGATAAGGGCAAAGAGTGTAATACAAGGAGTGGAATCCATTGAATTCCACAAAAAGTTACCTACCATGTCCATGGTGATCGACCATGTTAAAACATGGCTAATAAAAGATAACACCCCATAGGGATTCAACATGCCACCTACTAGTCAATTCTGGATCCAAGGTGTGTATCTGAAGTATACTGTAATTGAGAAATGGACCATGCGGTAGTATATCAAGCATCCAAGGAATAGAAAAGAACTAGAGTCTAGTTGGGTATCAACCTTTGAAAATGGAATCCTTGATTCAGAAGGGGGTTCCTAAGGCCCAAGGTATACTCCTCTCATAAACAACGGTGATCTCGAGTTAGTCCATTCATATTTTATATTGTATTCATGTTGGAATTCATTTGGTTAAAGTATTTCCTTCCATTGGTGTGGATAGGTCATGTACAGTTGAATCCATTTTTTCATGGGTCCATGCCTTGTCTACCATTACTGTGGATAGTCAGAGTAGTGTTGCAACGATTTAATCATGTCTTAGTAATAAATTAAGGAATATTAAATTATTGAGGTTCACTCTTCTACCTTCTATCCACACAGAAAGGGGGGATACATACATTTTACCTTTATTCAATATCTTTAAATAAGACCATGTTATATACTAGTTTACATTCCATTTTACATTTCCGATTTCACTTTTAATAACCATTTGGACTGAATTACCTTAGATGGGTAAATTGGTGAGAATATATGTTATATGTCATTATGGAATTATAAATAATAACAATCCATTTATGATAAGTAAACTCACCATTTGAAAGGTAATGCAATGGCACACCTGAATGGTGGCTAAAACATGCCAGAACATTAAAAATCAAATTACAGCACAACCTTCGACATTATGAAAATTTAATTGTGGTTGTAACATCTAACAGCAAATAAAATATTTGGGAATGTCATAACTATACAATTATATCAAGTATAATAACTTTATGTAATTTTATGAAAGGGTTCCCAATGAAACTGTTGGGCCCCACATAAACATTACAAAAACAATGAGCTTTAGTGATGAGTCATATACCACCCAATTTAGGGTTGTACGATCCTTCTCCTCTGGTATTGGAAATTGATTTTCCATGGATCATAGTAGATTTAGGAAAATGTGAAAAATGATAAGATGGAGATATGTTGGTAGAGAGTGAAACAGATGAAGAATGACTAAATGGAACATGAGTACAAACTGTTGCACATCCAACATGATGAACAAAATCATAAAAAGATGGCGAACGAAGGATATCTCTTGATCCCTAGATTTTTCCTTCAATATAATCCAAAATTATAGAGAATTAGTTCTATCCCACATAAACTACTATTTGGGAGCAAGCAATTTTCTTAATAGGTCATTAAGCAAGTTTGGGACATTTTACATAGTTTTTTACCCTACGCATGGTTTGTCAAACCATGTGCATGTCATGCGAGATAGTTCTTCCCCAAAAGACTCCATCTTTACATTTTGAACAAACCATGTTCCATCTATGCACAGTTATCTTGGAAAAAGGGGTGATCAAATAGTTTGGATGAAAGGACATGCTCCAACCATGTGAGGTGCCACTGTCTGAAAAAGCACCTTCTACATGGTTTACTCGAAACCTTGAACATAGTCTATTTCTTTCAAAAATATGGGTTTTGGGCTCTAGACAAGCCCCAGACACCCTCACAACCTTAACTAACTCATTAGGAATCTATGTTATGTCAAAAGTAAATATTTAGACCAAAATTTATAAAGGATCCATTCCTATGTAAAAAATCACGTTCTTATAATGTACCTCTTGAGTGAGGTAAAAATATTCATGAATATAATGGTAGAATTTCTAAAAAATATGTGTGATAGTTCAAAACTAAGACGTGATATTTCATTTTATTTCATGACACATTCCATGTCATTAACTAATGATACCTCTCATGATTACGATGATGATTTCATGATTATTATAAGTCAATATTATACTATTTCATGTTTATATATATCCTATTTCTAGGATTTTATCTCACCAATTATTTGATGTATATACTCATGTGGATACTTGTACTAAAGAGAATTCAATGTCCTATATGAAATTAGATAATATGGAATTAAATAAATGTTTTTGTTTCTTTTGGTTAATGTTAAATATTTTCACAATTCTCCCAATAAACTAATACTTTCTTCCCTTTTCATGTAATTATTTTATGTTGTATATCTTTAAAAATAGGCAATAGTAATGTAATAAAAATAAGGGTCTCTACTGGAATGGTGTATTTCATTTACATTTTATATATTATAATGATTATAAAAATTCATATTGAAGGAATATATATGATATTTATATTATTTTTTACATTATATAATAATGTAAATAATGATATATTTAAGAGTACTAAGAATGAAAAGTCAGAACATTTATGGAAGAGAATGTGGGTATTACCCAAAATGTAACATTTACATGGAATTGTTATTAAATGGGTAAATTAATATCCTGAGTAAATAATATTTGGAATTATATAGGTGAATATAGTTATATGATAGTTTTATTATAAAATTTTATTATTTATATAGATGGATTGAAAGCGAATGATGATATTGAAGACATAAAATATGTGGATAGGTAGTTTCACATTTATTTCTATGATATATGTACTTTATTCACCACTTGTTTGTTATGTGTAGTGTATATAAGAAACATGAATAAATTACAAGACTATTAATTTTATTTTTATTTTTATTCACATACCCATTTTATGATATCTGTTTTGCGGGACTTTATGGATCAAAATTTACCAAACTGGTAAGGTAATTTTTTCGCAATTTTCCATTATAAAGACACACGTTTTTATCCAACTATATTAATTAAATAGTTTTATATATTTATATTTAATATGTTAATTTATTAATATCCTTATAATAATTACCTATATGGTTCATTTAATTTTAATTACTAATGGGGATGTTGTTTCAATGTTACCAAAGCCCAATGTGTTTTTTTGTAATAATATCATCATTTATCATGATTTTATATGGTTGTCCTTGCATTAATGAAATATTATGAGCCATCTCTAAAAACCTCTAAAAAATAATTTTATCTTATGGTTATTCAAGATATATTCATTAATTGCTAAAAATTCCCCACTCTTTTTACATAAGATAATTAATAATTTTTAAATATGAAATCAACTCATTAATTTTCTATTTAATCAGAAATCAGTTTTATTTAAAAACTATGTTTTCAAAAATGATTAAGAATTTTTAATTGATATTTGGTCAAATTTTTTATGGATTTTTTTTTTCAAACGTCCATTTATTTTTCCAATGATATTAACAATAAAAAAGGTTTCCGGTGTGTTTTATGTTTTAAAAATAGTTTTCAAAAAAGACTTTATATTTTACAGAATAATTGTTTCTAAAAGATATTTAAAAAATATGTTCAATATATGAATACATAATTTGGTGTTACTAATTTATTTTAGGGGATTCAATTCTTGGGATCCATTTATATTATTTATCTCTTTGGTAGTTGTTTTGTTGGGAATATGTAAATGAAACCTAATTCAATTTCACGAGTTATATATTTTTCAAACCTCTTTCCATTATTTGGGGTATATTCTTATGAAAATCTCTACTTTTCATGGTTATGATTTGATTAATTGATTACTAAAACGGTCTATATTTAAAAATTTATGATATAATTACTTGTTTTTATACCTATTTCATTTCAGTGGTGATGATTTGATTGTTTATCATCATGTAGAACATGTACGTATGATTTTACTGTGAGAAGGGTGAGACCTATATCTCCTTCAAATGCATTGACTAATGATTTATATTTCATGGGAACTAGATGACTAGAACAGGGAGTATATTCAATTTAGTAAAGGGAATTTTATGTTAAGATGGTATTGAGGCTGAGCCTATGCTATGAATATGGTCATATATGTGAAACATGATTACAAATATGGAACGGGGAGAACCCATTCACATAATATGAACATGGGGTTCTTCCAGACATGAATTTTCATGATGTCTAAACTTAATCAACTAGAAATAGATCCCTCATATATGTAATTTTAATCCATAAAAACCTAAATACCACACATGCTAAATAATATCAAATCATTATCCCATGATAAGAGTTTAACACATTGAAAACACTCAAAATTGAACTCAATATCCCCCATTTTTTCAGTAATCTCATTCCAAATATTAGTACACCATAATTTTACCTTTCCACCCAATTGAAAGAAACAACAATTACTCAAACCACATAATTTATAGTCACACATTATCAATTAACTAGATGAACATTTCATGTGTTCATGTCATATTTATTATAACAAAATGACTCATAATATTATCATATTTAAAATACCTAAAGAAAATACATTCCAAACATGTTATATAATCACACCCAAAAAATGTTTCATCTCTATTTCATGAAGAGTCTTCCATTACAATCATACCTGATGCTAATCAAAATCCTTGGATAACCACAATGTTGGAATACCAATGTATATAAAAAATTATCTCTGGTGGTAATAGGCATCTCCCTATTACTTGATTATAACACTACAATATCTAATGACCAAAGGCACATCCTACCGTAACTATTATTTTTTATCTTTTTCATAGTATATATATAAATTATATTATAGATCATGGATTAATATCTTACCCAGAATTTCATTAATCATAATGAAACTAACTCTTAAACACACACACTCATGGTTTCTCATATATAACAAAAAAACCCTACCCAAACTAACTACCCACCCTTTGGTGATCATTCTCAACGTGAATCCACACACCAAACTATCCCCTCAATAATAAAAATCAGAAAAATTAACACACACACACATTTGTATTTATATAGTCAACCATAAGGATCATTATTGTGAAAATTAATGACTATATACTATGATTATGTATAATAATGCTAATCATTTATTTATAAGAAATGATTCAATATGATTTTAACACAATAAATAACTAAACCATGTATTATTTATATAAAACGTAATCATAGTCCCATAACACATGAACATTTCATGTGAAGCTACATACCCAGTATGACTTATTATCATCGATCCTTATTTCAAAATTTTCTAAGAAGAAAATAGATAAGTAAAATATTCAAAACATCATACTCAACAAAAATCGACCCAATTTTCACATTAGAATGCAAGAACAACAATACTCAATCTCTGATGAATAGATATATGACACATAATGAAGTAGAAAAAAAAGACACATTATCTATCATATTTACATATATGTACTATAAATTATCAACTATAAATGAAATAGAATTTCCATTGAATAAATGGTGTGATACAACATTTTAATGTCCAAACCCTTCTCAGTCAATCAAAAATATATTAAATCAAAAACTAACCTAAAAAATTCATCCTATTACATGAAATGATACTCAATAGAAAGAGGGACTATAAAAATAACATAAAGATAATATAAATTATAGAAAAAATAGATATAAATTTTTTTATACGTATCATTTATTTGTTTAATAATATAAAAATAGGATTAAGGAACAGTCATATGTAAATTCATAAAATCATTCAATCATTCCATATGATATATCACAATGATATATCTAAATATTATATTATTTAGGCATACAAAAATAATATATCTCACTATAAGATTATATTAAACCTATTAAATATTAAATGATATTTGATAAAAACCAATTTTTCCCTCTTTTTGAATATAATCCATCTTTTGACAATTTCAATGTAATTATTCTCAAAATTCTAACTTCGTCCTACAAAACTACATGTTCATACAATTAAGAGTTATTTCACGATACCAAAATTATAGTTACTCGTAACTATGTTGGATTTTTAACTAAACATTCCACTATAAATAACTTCCAATGTATATATATTTTATAGAAACATAATTATAGTTTTATATACTAAGAAATTATAATAAAAATATTATAAAAATTACAAAACTAGAACATGTAAATAATCCTTGACTCTTTGGGGTTTTCCGTGCCCAATCCAGTCACTGTCATGGTGTATCTAAACATTTCAAAAGAATATAGACTATCCATGACATCCAATGACTTACCACACATCAAAAAATCATGGAACATATGTAACTAACATCTTATTAGAAGCCAAATTCAACCAGAATTATGTATTCGATGATATGAATCCCATCCATTCTACGATGTTATAATCGTGTCATGATGAATTAAAACTATTTTTTCAAATCTCATCCTAATTGGGTTGCATCACGTATGACAAACAACACAAAAAAATATTGTCTAACTCACATCAAACTTGAATGACTATAATTTTTAACACAGATCATAATTTAACACCCATTGGAATCATGCTTATCCTAGATATCAATCTCATCCAATCCTCATCTATACATGTTTTCAGTAATTTCAATCCGAAAAAAATGTTCAATCCATAATAAATCAGCATCCTTTATTTCAAGGAATTCCATACACAGTAAACACATCTAAAATTACTTTTCATAGAATCCAACTCATCACTTATTTATATCAATGGTTTGAATGATATCTTGAACCTTATCACATTATCCATTAAATAGAACCCCAAATATCTATATTAAATATTCTCACCCCAAAAGTATCACAGTCTAATTTAATCCCTTATATATCAAAATCCATCTAAATTTCCCATGGTGAAAAACCCATGTAATAATCCAATATCACACCAAAACCATCCTCATACTGTAATCCATTTTAATTTTGAATGAATATGAACATCAAACACATACCAGTCAACTAGACGTCTTATTTAATTAATAATGTTTTATAAAATATACATTGTTAATTTAAATCATATAAAATGAAACCTATCAATATATACATATAAATCACAAATATCACATGGATGGGAATATCATACAACATCGATATACTATTTCACTATTTGTTGGTCTCTCATGCATATATATAATACCAAATTCTCATTCACCCATGTAAACACCCATATTATCCTTCTAACGTCTCCCACTCAGGATCCAAATACAAATCATGAATCAAAATATTGTTTAATATGTAATATAATTCCATGGATCCCTTGTTGGTTCCCTTTGTAATCTTATAACACATCTATGTAGGTTGGTTAAATAGTGGAAAATACAACTCTTTATGTGAACCAACATTACAATATGACATAATAAACCACATTGTAATCTCATTAAAATAAATTCACTTCTAGTGTGGCATAACATCAATCTCACTCATTATTTCATACTAGGTTAGACCTCTCACTACCAACCTCCCCACAAGTCTAAAACTTGTCACACACTCACTATCATAAATGTAGATGGGGGTAACAGTCACTAAAAGTAACTGTCAAATGGAAAAAACTAAATGGTATGTAAAAGGTTATGTAGAGGAATATATTTACATGAGTACATATAAAAATCATCCATTTCTGTGAGGAGTCTAAAGGAATGTATATCAATCTATATTATGGTGAATCCATTAATTTCATATATTTATTAATCCCACATAAAAAATGTTTCTAAATTTTGGTGAGTCCCTCAAGAATTTTGGCTATTGAATCATAGAATATGAGTCATAGGGAAATTATTTCACAATAAATATAATCCAAAACATATAGTTCAATGATATAACAATTCATTTTGAATTTAAGGTTTACTACCAAAATATAGTGAGTCTGTTTACAACATGCCACATACCAAATTCTTAATCCATAGGGAGATAAATAGGGATCAACTACATCATCTAATGTCATTTACTATAGAAAATACAAAACATACATGAATACATAGCTCAACTAGCCTCCAACCATAAGAATGATTCCATAATTTCATCAATTCTAATGTTAAATAATCATAAAACCAATAAATTAGTTAACAAAATTAATTAAGAATAGGTATATAATCATTTACTATACAATTTTACAATGATAAATGTTCATCTATGTGGTTGATAACAATCATATATATCACGACCCACCCCTCAGGGCCCGTGCTGCAACTACCCCACACCTGCCTCCCAAATTCGAGGGGATTGAGACTAGTGTTGAAGGGATTATCCTTTATATGGGATTCGTTTCCATTACATGTACACATACACACACTCAAAACCCTATCCCACAAATCATAAATGTAAACACTATGTAAATTGTGCATGAAATCATTGTGTAAATCACAACCATAATATAATAGAAAGTAATGTACAAAATGGAAGAATATGCTAGTATACAAGCCCATAAAAAAGAATGAAAAAACACAAGTAAGACCCCAAGAATCTGAAACTCATCCATGAAGAACACTACAAAAAGGGTATATGGAGGGTAGCTTCGAGAATCTGTATGAGTATGCCTTATCTATATACTCTCACAAAACACCACCCGTTCACTGTACTCCCTGGACTCCGTCAGAGTGTCCATCATCAACCCATGACATGACATGTGTAGGCAAAGCCTGTGACGTGGTGAGTAAAAGAATACTCAGAAGGGGATCCCAAAACCACAAAGATAAATCACAAGAGAAAACCAATTAATAAATTAAAAGTCTACTCTACTCAAGTATGTGACCATACATAAAACATGAAAATCCATATATACTCATCTCATCCAGTAAGAAATATAATTTCCCACCATTATAACCAGCATCAAGATTCTCACCGATGATTTAAAATGTAACACATACACCCAGAGAACATGATCCTTGAGCTCATACATCCATAGTGGAAGCTTTAGATAGATACACTCCCCCAGGGTAAAACTCTACCATTCATAATGTTACGTCTAAGAGAAAATGCTTGATAAGGAACATTATACTTGGTATAGCTCCAGTTCCTAGAACTAGAGGCCCAGTCATCATTATCTTCCACCCAATGCAAGAATAAGGGAAACCAAGTGAAGAGGCCCACTCCTCGCCACTACACTCAGTTGAGATATAAATACTCTAGACTAACCTGTGATATGTTAGTCACACCTGTTAAAAGTATCCCACACCTTAGACCGTTGATGAAGCTCTTGCCCCAACGTATTTATCGATCTCTTCAAGTGGAGGGGCCCACACCATGTAGTTGTGTCCCACAGTCGATGGCACTCTTACTACTATAGAGAACTATATCCCATTTCTATTAACATCTGGGGGAGTACTACTATTTATGTGAAATCACATGACCTAGTTCCAACAAAGGAGTACTACTCGTGAAGGACCCACACCCTGTTATGATATGGGAGTAATACCTCATATATCGAGGACCCATGAACTAACCTATAGAGGAGTACTACTCAGTGACTATAGGACCCACACCCTAGTACTAAGGGAGAACCGATAATTCATGTTTATTCATTAGATGGGACCCCCACACTAGTAAGTTAGAGAATTACTGACCCCAGGCTGGAGGACCGTATCCTTGGCACGATAGGGGAGTACCAACTCTTCAGAACACTAAATAAGGAGGACCTTCACCATATAATGTAAAGGGTGTGATGACTCCAATGTTAGGGAACCATCCCCCTATTCCCAATGGGGAGTATCTACAATTATTTGATAAATATCTCTGAGAAACCGCAGTCTAGTACATCAAGATAATAAAACTCCTGGAGGAAACTACTCAAAAGAAACAAACCTACACCTATGATGCGGGGAGTCACTTTACTACCTAAATAGTGGGGTAATGAGTACCTTCACCCTATGTTGTCATGGTATTAACCATCCTAGAATCTATAAAAGTGAATACTCCCAACTCTACACAATGACTTCTTGAATCGGGGGAGGGGGGTGGGAACTACTCATCCAACTAATAAATTGTCCTACAACTTATTAAAATACTCACTTGTAGTCTCGTCGTAAGGGTCCTAATGTCGAAAACATCTCATTAAATGGATGCTCTGTTTGAATGATATGGTATTTTTAGCGAGACATGGGTCGGAATGGTTTGGGTCTGATCTGACCCAGTCGGATCCACCCGACCCATTGGGCTTGACCCGGAACGACTGGTCTTGGCCCAAACCCACTAAGGTGGGATGGCTCTGTTGTTCCCATCTTAGACCACATGGTACCAGATGGTGCCACCTCCATGGTAAAAAACTTTTAATAGATGCAAAAGGTTTTCTAGCATTACCCAAGGCTTCCTACTAGTCTTGGTAACCCCTCTGTTGGAGCTGTGTTACATGACTTATGCAAACACCTCCACAGCAGTGCACGATCGTTATCTGCCGAAAGAATCGTCTGCAGACTACCCGACGAAATCTGGTGGTCCATTCATTGATCTTGATGGTGTTCTAGAGCCCTCAAGACATGTTTATCATCTCATAGGGTTTAAATATCCATTGTAACATCTTTTTAGTGTGAAGCTGTTCACATGTGGCATCTCCCGCACCACCTCGATCTGATGGACACCATCATCACATCACCTCTTCCATTCCATTCCAATTCCAAATCCATGCTGTCAAATTATTTTTCCAATAATGGTTGAGAAAAAATTATCATTCTTCAAACTGTAATTAAAGTGAATAACGAATGTTATAGGGTAGGGGAAAACCAAAAAACAATTTATGAAACAGACCACCACCATCCTTCATCACAACATCAATTCACTCCCTCTACAATGATTTAGCTGGTCAATTAAGAAAGTACATTTCAACAAACCATCCCACAGTCAAAAACCCGAAACAATAATGATCAAACCACATGTCAACTTATTCATGGGTTGATCCACATTCTTTATTTTAAAACACATAATGAATAAATAATAGAATCAAATAAAAACCACAACCTACAGAGAAAATTCAACTGAATTGTGGATTTTTTGCTGATGGAGATCCATCCACAGAAGCACTCAATACGATGTCGAAGGTGAGATCTATAAATTTGGATGGGAAAATTCTCAACATCATTGGTTATCTTCGCTCATCATTAATCATTCAATATTCGTTAATGGTAATCCTCTAGAGATTCAGAGTGTTTCTCCCACATCAATGATGCACCACCTGGTTAAAACATTAATGGAGGGAATGCCTTTCCATTACCGCTGTATCACAATGTCATTACGATGATTCACTAATTTGATTTAGGGTCCCCTTGTTTCCACAATACAGTGCTGACGTACCGCATCTTAATGGTGAAGAAATAAAATTAACTTTTTATGCTAATTTCTTTTTCATTAGAAAAATAAAAAAACTATATTTTTTAGTCAACCCTCACTGGTTGATGTTAGGTTTTTAATAGAAGAATCAAAACATTTTGAGTTCAATGTTTCCCTCAAATTTTCACTCTTCTCACTGGTATAAATGTTATAAAAACCCACTCCCATGTTTATTTTAATGAACATTAAAATAGTTTGAATAGTATATTTTTCCCTCAACCTGCGCTAGTCAAGTTTATGTCCTGCTTAAGGAGAATATCTCAATATGGACTCAGTTGTGGTATTATATTTTTAATATGGGGTATAATATTTTAGTTATGATGATTTTAAAATAAAATTACTTTTATTTAAATTATTTTATTTACGGTTATGTCCCAAAAGCAAAATTTCACAATTGACTGCACCGGCCGATGTTAGGCTCTACATAAGGGATTCATACCCTCAAAAACCCAATAGTACTATTAGATTTCCAATCGGAGTTATCGTTTATATGTTTAAATATTTGAAAATAAAATAACATTATTCAATTATTTTATTTACAGCCAAATACAAATTTCCACTGCTTACCGCTAGAGACCAATGTCAGGCTCTGCTTAAGGAAAGCATACCCTCACGAGTTCATAAATGGTCTCAAATTTTCAATCCGAGTCACCATTCATGAGTTATATGTATTTTAAAAATAAAATAATTTTATTTAATAATTTTATTTAAAATTATTCCATATTTGGGTTTACTCATTGGAGGCTCCTACCGACTAAACTTTAGTCGTTCCTATGGTATAACAGCTATCCTAAATGAAAACTTTCAATTAGAATTCTGATCTGGTCACCCATTTGAAAGTTATTACAATTTTTCTAGGAAACCTATCATGAACGCTATTTAAAATCATAAAAATCTTCAATGGACCATTTTGGGGAAAATAGGCCTCAAAATCGCATGCCTTATCAGAGCCTGGTTTTGGAATAATCCCATTTGATTTTCAAAATAAAAAAATCATGGGATTTTATGGTATTACATTACTCCCCCTTTAGGGAATTATGTTTTCATAAGATATAACAAGGGATAATAAATTAAAAGGTGGTACTGATGGTGAATTAGATCCTCACACTCCCACATGGACTCTTTGAGATCTCCTTGCTACCAGATAACACACAGCATATGAATCATCCATCCATGATTGATCCTCTTAGGACGATCCTCTAAATCTACAAGGTAATCTGTGATTGTATACCAAAACAAATATATGTATCCCTCATCAAGGAGTGACATATAGGAGTATGTGTCCCCCTCATTGTAATCTAATTGTCTCCATCACTAATAAGCATATGACTTTTGTCGACTTTATTCAGTCTTCATCCGCTCTCATATAACCTGCTCCTTTTTAGTGGTAGCATGTATCATCTCTATACCCATGAGTGCTAACTCCATTGGGACTATCTAGAATAATGGTGACTTCCATGGTTTTCTGCCTAGAACATCGAACGATGCCTTGAAGAGGACTGCATGTAGTTGATCATTCCCATGTCTTCCAGCTTCTCGAGCCTGGCGTGGACCACATGTTCCACTTACTACTCCACTTCCTTGCGTGCCATATTTCTGAACTACTTGATCTATGTGGCGTCCCTACCAAGGAAGCTCATCATCTGACTCCCTCTCAGTAGCACGTCGTGTAAGACAATCCATAGCGAGATTCCACCAACAATGCAAGCATAACACCACATCTACAACAACTGATATATCCCTCGACACCTCTCATGCACCATAGTCACATGCATCCGATTTCGAGGATGGGTATTCCTCATACACATCCTTACCATCACCTGCCATCAATTGTATCTAGTAGAATACTCTACCTTGTGAGAAATATTGTGGGTCACATCAATCTGTTCCTTTCCCAAAACACTCTCGACCACTAAGGCACACTCCATCACCCAAGCATAGCTGGTATTATTCAACAGAATCATTGATTTACTTATCTCTCTATGTAAACCCCACATGATGTTAGATCTCTGATTTCATTGGTATTGTACCATGTTCAGAGAGTATTGATATAATTTGGTGAAAATTGCCAAAAAAATCCTCAAATTCCATGCTACCCTGTCATAGAAGTAGAAGTTCATGGATATGTACTGACCTCAGCGTAGTTGGGTAAAACCCTTCCTTGAAGAGTTTTTGAAACTAGTCCTATGAAATTGTTGACTAATCATGATACTATATTACCAAATTCCGTCATCGTCCTGCCAAGCCCTGATGAAAGCTCGAGGCTAGGAAATCCATTTGATCGAGAGGTGCCCCATTAAGAAGAAAACTAGAGTAACCTATAGAATCCAATAATTTGCAGCCTAGGGTTTTAGATCACCCTAGTATTTCAATGGTCAGATCCACTATACTCGTGTAGAACACTTGTTTTATGTGAATCATTGGCCCAAACTTCTGGTTAAATGTGGTACTATGGTGGTTGGGGAACCGCTGATCGACCACCCATGGAACACTAAAATTAACATGTTCCCTACATTTAAGCCTCATCACGGGGTATATCATCAACAAAATAACCCTAACGAATCATATCTAGTTGTATTCGTGAAGGAATCCTTAAATGGATTAGAATAAAACCTGATTAATAGAGTATATCTAGATATTTGACTCAAGAAGGACATGGAAAACACCCACCATTATTTTATGATGCATGTACCATTTATTTCCCATTGACCAGTGTACTAATGTATATAGTTGAATAGATGATTATCAGAGTCCCATTGAATGGATACGTCGGCTACCACACCCACGCTAGAACCTCTAACCTGGGAGCCAAACCCAAAACATTTTAATAATGCCACTATTAAATCCAAACCACACTCATGACACATTGGTTCTATGTTGTAATTTACAGACTCTGATACAAATTTTTAATGAACAATCCCCTATGACTCATTCCACAATTATCATAATATCTCTTCTGAAATTATATGTTCTAGTAACTAGAACTGAAGGTATTATCATAAAAATGGAAGGAATTTTATAAGAACACGTAAAAACACAAACTCACAACCCCATCCCATTGAGTATAAAATTAAATACTAAGTAAATAATGCATGAAATTCCCATGTAATCCACAAACATAGTACACAATAATTTAATGTACAAGGTGTAAAATTGGGATAATATAAATTCCCCCAAATATAATGATAGAAATTTTTTTGAATCGAAATCTATTAGTCTCGTACACTAAGAAACATACCAAAATGGTAGTTGGAGGGTAGCTTCCTAACAATGTTGTACTATAAATTTTCTGTCTACTTTCACTGAAATCCAAGTGGTACTGGTCTTCCTAGGACTCCGTCAAAGGATTGGACATCTATACAAGTCCCAAAACATGCAGAAAATTCCCATTCAGGGGTGGGTAGAAAAATACTTAGTAGGGGACCCTGAATCCACAAAGATTAATCACTAGATAAAATCCACAAGGAAATGCATAGTCAGCTCTACTAAATAATATGCCTATAAATACAACATAAACATCCAGATATACTCATCTCATCTATTATAAAACATATTGTCCAGGACTTATAACCAACATCAGGATTCCCACCAAGGATTCGAAAGGTAACACATAAACGAAGAGAACACACTCCTTGATCATAGACATCCTAAATGAACCATATGAGAGATACACAAAACCAGTTAAATCTCTAAAATTCATAATGGTATGTTCTAGAGAATGTTCACCATCGATAACATTCTAGTATGTGGAGGTCTAGTTACTAAAACTAGAGGTCTTCTCAAAACTGTCTTAAACCCAATGCAAGACCAAGGAACCCATGTGAAGAATACCTCTCTTATCCAATTCACTCAGTTGATGGAGAACTGCTCCATACTGTCCAATGATTCCTCATTCGCTCTGGTAGAAATTGGCCAACTCCTCATTCCATTGAGGGAGAACATTATCCTACTTAGGAATCGATCTCTTCAATTGGAGGGGGGCACTCATCATAGTTGTGTCCTATATTAAAAGTAGATCTAACTATTATGGAGGACCCAATCCCAGTTACTACTGTGAGATGGGGGTATACTAATTCAAATGTGAGGGCCTACACCCTGGTTCAAATAGGGCAGTACTACTCATGAAGGACCTGCACCCTATTTTTACTAATGAGTACCACCTCATATATCGAGGACCTACACCCTACATTGTAGGGTAGTACTAATAAGTTACTAGAGGACCTACACCGTGATACTAGGGAAGTATCGAGTATATCATTTTATTCACTACGGGGGACCACTCCCATGAATTTTAGTAAAGTACTGAAAATATTCTAGAGGACCCACTCCTTGGCATGAAAATGGTGTACCGACTATGCTAGATCAAAGTGTACAGAGGACCTGAACCTTGTAATGTGATTTGAGTAACAACTACTATGTTAGGGAACCCACTCCCTAGTCCCATAAGGGAGTATCTACTCTTACATCACCAACATCTCTAAGAACCCATTCCCCAATCCGTTATGGGAGTAACACCCCTGGAGGAAACTACCCTAATGAAACGAACACCCACCCATGACGTGGGGAGTCCCATCTCTACCTAATAATATGTATAAGTAGTAACGAATCCTAATTCATCATGGGATTAATCATCATAGCATCTCATCAAGAAAACTAATCAAACTCTTCTCAATGTCCTATTATATTGGGAGGGCCTTCGCTTAAATCCCATAGGTCATCCTACGAATTTTCCAAAAAATCACATCGAGTATCTCAAAAGGACCATCTCGTCAAAAGGGTCCTGACTCCTCATATGTCTAATCATATGGATGCTCAGTTTGAATGTTATAAGAGTTTAAGAAAAGTTGGGGATGTTGGGGTCTATGTCTAGATCGAGCTGGACTAACTAATCTTACCCGACATAAGTCTGACCAGAACCGGCAGGGCTGGGCCCAGTTTTCCAACACCAGCCCTGCCCACTAAGGTGGGCCAGTTTCTTCAGACCATACGTCACTCTGCTGCATATGCCTCACACCATGTATCCCTAGCTGGTACCACCCCCAAGTAAATTTTTCTACTCACGTGGACCGGATTTTTCGACACAACCCATAGAGTTTCATGGTTCTAGGTCATGCTGCAGATGTAGCTCCATTATGTGGCTTCTGTCACCACTACCACCATAGCACACCACTGACAGAACCTTTTGAGAACCACCTGATTATCTCATATTGCCCTTAATTTTATTTCTAGGTTTTTTCAGAGCACTCATCCAAAATTATTCATCAATTGGGGTTTAAATATCCCTTGAAACATCTTTTGGGTAAAAATTAGGTCATGTAAGACATCTCCCGCACCCCATCAATCAGATAACCACCACCATCACCTCACCTCTGACTTGTTGTTCCCATTTTGAATCCATGATGTCATATCAGTTCACCAAGAATGGTTGTTCAACAATGAAACTACGCCAACCTATGAAAACCACAATGTACATGCGTTAAAGGGGAGTGGGAAAAAACAATAAAATGAGGAATAAACCTCTTCCATTTTTCATCTTGTGGTCAATCTGATCTTGGTATATTGTTTTAGCAGATCAATTAAAAAAGAGTTCATTTCCCTAAACCATCCCTTAGTCAAGATCCTATTACAATAACTATTGAACCGTGGGTTAAACTATTCGTGGATTGATCTGTGATTGTTGTTTTGAAACCAAGATCATGGAAATAAAAAAATAAAATAACATCCCCTACATAGAGGGAGTGTTCCATCAAAGTGTTTATTTTTCACTGATGGAGTCATCCCACAAAAGTGGTTTATCCATCAACAAATGTGGTATCTCTCGAAGAGGAGGGGGAAGTGCACAATGTCATTTGAAATCGCTGCTCATCATTTATCTTTACTCTTTTGTCAATGGTCATCCTATAGATATTCAGAGTGTTTCTCCCACATCAATGACTCTCCCCTGGTTAAAACATTATGGGAGAGAACACCATTCTGTTACCACTTTTTTGTGACGTCATTATGTTGATTCAGAAATGTGTTTAATTAATAAGATTTAATGTTTCCTCGTCGCTACACTATTGTTCTAGCGTTCCACGACATAATGGCGTAGAAAAAAATAAAATAACATTTTAACATATTTTTTCTTCCAAAATATATGAAATATATCTTTTCGGATTGACCCTCACTGATCAACGTATGGAAATTTCTAGGTGAATCCCGATGTTTTGAGTTCATATTTTCCATCAAAAATTTGATCTAATCACTAGATTAATTGTTGAATAAAACAACTTAAACATTTAGTTAATTGAAATTTAAAACAGTTCAAAAACTATTTTTTTTCAATGGACCCATGCCAATTGAGGTTATGTGCTACTTAAGTAGAAAATATCCTTATGAACTCAATGTGGGCATCATATTTTTAATATGAGTGGCCGTTTGTGAGTTTTTTGGATTCAAAAATAATATAACTTTTATTTAAATTATTTTACTTACTATTAAATCCCAAAAAAACATTCACATCCGACCCACACCGGCTGATGATATATTCCGTCATAGGGAGGAATACCCTCACGATCGTAATAATACTGTTGGATTTAGATTCAATGATTCCATTAAGGATTTATATGAATTTTATAATAAAATAAATTTAATAATTTATTTTAATTACGACCAAGAACTACATTCAACTATTGACCTACACAAACCAATGTTAGGCTCTCCTTAATGAAAGAATCCCTTCACGAGATCAATGGTGGTGTCATATTTTCTATCCGAGTCACCCCTAATGTGTCATAATGATTTGAAAAATAAAATAATATTATTTTATTATTTTATTTATGGTTATTCAATTTTGGGGATTTCTCACTAGATCCCCATGCCGATTAATCTTTTGTCGCACTAATGGTAAACCGATCATCATGTACAGAACTGTGCCATCATATTTCTGAAATGGGTACCCATTAGAGTGTTATTATACATTATGAGGAAAACCACTAACCCAATCTATTTAAAAATATAATATTTTTTGACGGACCCTTCCAGGTACACCAGGACTTCGAATTTCACGTCTTCTCAACACCAGGTCTCATAATAATCCATTTAAATTTTCAAAAATAAATCATGGAATTACGAGGTATTATAATTGGTCACCATATATCCCATAATTTAAAAACCATTAATAGAAATCATCAATTTAGTAAAAAATTTGATTAAAATTTGATGAAAATTTCAATATATATATGGTAGTGTCTTAACTTAAGTGAAAATCCACAAAAAAGAATTTTTTTATCCTTTTGGGAAATTATCTATACAAATATACCTAAATCCCTAACATCCAAACCCAGTGTAACCCTAAATATGGTGAATTATCAGGAAAACCATTCCGTTAATATAATGATGATATAAAATATTAAAATTTAAAATTTAACAAGAAATGTGATGAGAGAAAACTTATCAAAATCACATATGAAAACAATCCCTGATTACTCTATGATCTATGAACAAAAGGAATAAAATTTTACGTATGGGAAGTACCTCTCCCCTTCCTCCCACAAAATTTTTCAAGGAAATATTGAATGGGGGATAATTCAAACCCCCATAGGACCAAAATAATATAGTTTATTAAATTTTTCAAGTATAGACTACGTACTACATCACCCAAAACTATCCATACAGGTTAATCCTCCACATTAACATATAAATTTCACTTTAAACACCATTTAAAAATGAATACAAAAAATCTTGTTCATTCTCTACACTACATAATATATAGTTCATATCAAACACCAAAATCCCAAATGAGTGTGGTTCATTACACATAACAGATGTTAAAAGTAGTATTGAACCAAATTTCAGCTCATGATAACTTGTTTAAAATTTGATTTTGATGATTTTTTTTCATTAAAAACATGTACCTCCCCATCCATCATGGGATGTTAAATGTGTTGAATGATTTTTATTACATTATGTTTTCTATATATTGTTGTAATACTACACTATTTTCTCTAATTAATAGACTTATACATTACATAGTGTCACATTTATATATCAATTTGATTATTATTATAAATGTTGCAATAAATATTTTTTATATTTGTAGTATGACTATATTTTATTTTATTTTTTTAATAACTTCATCACTTTGTTTTGGAATCATGATGAATGGTATCATGCTCATGTGATATTTTATATTACATCAATTTACTATAGTAATAAGATAAGGTATTTCTTATATTGATCATGTTATAGGATATAGTCTATAATATGACATAAATAATATATATATTTTAATATATTTCTTAGATTAATCTTGATAAAAATCGTATGAAAATTATTCCTACTACATTTTTTATAAATAGACAGCTTTGAATGTATTTGTTACATATAAAACATATTTAATAGTGTTTTATGGTATTAAAATTCATTAAATAGTTCTTCATATGTACATAAATATATCATTGACATGTTATATTAATTATCACATCCATTGGTATGATTTATTGGATTTCCCCAACAGTATCATCCAAACTCATATACTTGGGATAGTTATATTGGAGACTAATATCTTGGTATGAATCTACTTATATTTAATTTCCTTATATATATATATATTCAGGATAATAATATGTAAAAATTTTATCATCCGAATAGTGATTTCCTTGATTCCCATATTTGATTTATTTTTATGTCTTAAAGAATGTAGTACACGTAAAAATCCTCCATATATATAGATTTTTAAACAATTTCTAGTAAAAATCATTATTTTTCATATTTGTTATCATTTTTATGTCATCTATGATAATTTAAAAAAATATATATTATTTTATATTTATATAAACATGATGTAAGATTTATGTATACACATGTAATGAAATAATTCATTTCAGACAACATTTGTGGCTCCCTAATGAGTTTTTTTCTCACACCATACATAGACACCATGATGAAAATATAGTTTTTTATTTTGTATTTATTTTTAAGGAACATATATATACCTTTCTCCAATAAAAAACATTCAAATATTTCAGGTTTCAATTACAGTAGTGGTAAAATTTTCCACCATTGATATGGAGTTAGTAGATTTAATTGGTGGTCTTGTCCCACTATTTTCAATTCAGTTGGGAAAATCCGACTTCTTAGGTTACATTTAACATGAATCAAACTCAATAATATTATTTTATAGTGAATATTATGTTGTCTAGTTCGTTTTTTATTCATTTAAACCTATTTTGCTACTCATTTTATTATTTTTTTGTATTTTTATTGACATTTTTGTGGTTTTCCAACATTTATTTTGGAACATATGAATGATATATTATACATGATTGAATTTGTATAAATTTATGTTATAAATTATCAATTCAATATTTTATGGAAATTCGTTTCCAAATGCATTCAATGTCCAATGAAGCTTGTTAATTTCTTGGTATTTGGGAATTATCGTAGCATATTAACTCATTTGAGCTTTGTGTCACACACTTACTTGAGTCTTGGAAGTTAATTTTTTTATTAATGTGGTCTTTAGATGTTATCATGGATCTTATATTTATGATAATTGAGATAAAAACAATAAAATATACTAACAATTTTATTTATAGTAGAATATGTGGTTACCACCATATTTATAATTACATAGTCAAAATTACTGGTTTGTGAATGGTTTGGGGTTTCATTTTTAGGGAATAACTGAATATAATAAGTTATATTGATGTATTAATAAAATAAGATTCACCATATATATTTTATCATGCAACATATTAATAATCAATATGCAGATTCATGTACAATTTCTTTCCAAATTTCACGCACTAGTGTGACTTATACAGATTAGTAGGAACCAAATAAGGATTATATTAACACTAAAATTAATAAATAATATATATAGTTATCATATATATAATAGTATTTAAAATTTAAATATTAACATGTAGTAAATTACTATTAATGATGTTGGAATTCTTCCATCTTTTAATGAAATTCATCAATTTGGTATATTTTTTATGGATGAATTATTTTTCATTACATTTTAATTTTTATGGATATTAATGTCTTTTTCTATTAATATTTGAATTTTTCGAGTTTCCCAAGTATTACTCATAATTTTTCACAACAATCATGATATTTAACCATTCCTCAGTACTATGTTCCATGATGGAAATTGGTTTTTTCATATTTAATATATTACTTCTACATATGTTATTGTTTCCTATATAACTTTTGTGTAAATCAAGATATAAATAATACATCAAATGAATTTTATACTGATGACCATAATATATGTTTCAACATTTTATTATATTTCCACATATGTGAAATCCTTTTACAGATAATGTTACATGATTCCTCTATAATGAGGTTCTATTAGACTTTTTTTAATTGAACAAGGTAAAGAAGTAGGTTAATTTTTTTCCATGTATGAACAAATATTGGTCATAATTTATGATTATTTATACATTTTAATTTAGATTGAAATTAACATAACTATTTAAAATTTCATATATGAAAATTTTATATAGTAACATATTTTTTATTATTAAAAAATGATATTTTATTAATTGTAATATCAATTAATGATTCATTCCAAAATGTATTTGGTAAAATTTATTTTACCCAACCAATGTTTTTAATAGGATAAAAATCATTGAAAAAATTTAATGATATCTATTAACTATGGAATGTTATTGTTATATTTATTATAATTTATAATTTTGTCATAATATGAACTTGATTTTAATATGTATCATATTTAAAAAGAATAATTTTGAAAACATATTGTCTAAATTTTAAGAGAAATGTAGGATACTAAATTTTTATAAACTGAAATCATTCAATGGGCCAAATATTTAAAAAAAAATTACATTTATAAATAAGTTGTTGTGAAATTAGCTCTATTGATTTCATGAATTTTTTTTGGATTATATTCCTTTTTTATTTGTTTAGAGGGAACCCTTTCATGACCCATATCCTTAAGTGCATAAAGCCCAATACATGAATATAAGTCCCACAATAATAAGGCATAATCATTTACCAAATGATTGGAAGACCAAACGTCCCGGGAACTACCACACCCAGTAATTTGATAATTTATGGCTCTTAGATCCCCTTAATGCATGGAAAATTATAATTCATTTTCTTCTACAATGTTCACAGTACCTGATGCCTATTTTATTAACATTCCTTCTAGTTCTTTTAATATATTTATCTATTCTCTTATGGTTATTACTTTATCTAAATCCTTTTATGGGTACTTTTATAGTGTGTTATATATAGAATTATTATTTGAAATATGTCGTAAAATCCTTGGTCTCAATAGCTTGAGGTGGCATGCAATACCTATGGACAAATTTCTAATAGGGGGCCTTAGATCATGTGAAATATATTCCCAAACTTTTGGTCTAAGTCCCAATTATATTGAATTTTTTTATCTACAATGATACAAACTTTTAAAAGCTATATTACTCATATAAATCTAATACTTTATTGATAATGTTTACCAGAAATATCCCACCACAGAATTTGATCTGGTATTTTATGATGGA
Source organism: Viscum album (assembly GCA_963277665.1). Lineage (NCBI taxonomy): Eukaryota > Viridiplantae > Streptophyta > Magnoliopsida > Santalales > Viscaceae > Viscum > Viscum album. Next base: position 1,016,910,132 of record OY728152.1, read on the forward strand.
TTATGGGTTCTGTTAACCACTTTACAACCACCCAAACTTCTTATAATAAATATGTTACAATGTGTTTTTTTTAGAATAGTGATGGTTTTTCTACAAACCATTGCAAAAATTAAAAAATTATAATTAATGAATTTTATTAATAAATTCCATTTGTATAATATTATATTTCGTTGTTCTACATTTTCATTTGAATAATAAATAATAATTTTATAGTCATTAGAGTAACTATAAACCCTTAGATGATGATATTTTAATAATAGTTTAGATTCATTAATTTTTATTAGGATTTGTGCATGGGATGCTTGATGGGGAATTCAAAAATATATTATAATCTTTATGTAGGTTTGTTCATGATATTTTAATTTAATGGTTTCAATGTTTTTAGATATGGTATTTGTGGTGTGTGTAGAATTTAGATCGAATTATGGGTTTTTAATTAGAAATGGTTTAGATGTCTATGTAATGAGTCATAGAAAAAATTTGGTAATGTGATAGATATATGGTAATAGGTTTGATGTCTAGGATATTGAGACATAATTTCCATGGCTGAATTATGATGAAATTGGATGTGGAACATTGAGAATTTAATAATTATGTTAGGGAATTAATATGAGAGAAATGGGTAATTTAACTTCATGTATGATTATTTTTGTAATTATTGGGGGTTTTAAATCGTTTTTATTTGATACTTTAATGACATATGTCACTGTAATAGAAATCAAGGTACTATTGTATCCATATATGTTAATTCTGTCATGTTACCACATTGGTTTGTTTTTGTTTTTTTTTCTAATAGTGGGATTATATTTCATACAAGGATTATTATTTCATATAGGTGATTTAGGATGAATTATTGATGTTTATTAGATATGTATTAAATTAATTGTAGATTTTTTGATTTTATATGATTTATTTTAGTTGTATCACCTAAACATTATAATTTAGGTCTATGTATATAGATAAATGGATGTGAATCATCATGGGGTAAATGATTTGTGAAAACCCATCATAAAAAATTTGATTCATCACTCATTATTTCAGTTTAAAACATTTATGAATTGAAAATTATAATATTTATTATTCTACAACATTATATACAGTGGAAATATGAACATATATATATAATTAGGTATGATAAAATATGCCTACTGATATTCAAAGAAGATCGGAGAAAATTAATTTAATTAGTTAAAAATGAAATTTTTTAGTTAACAGTAATTTAATTATTTAATGATTAAATATATTTTTAAAAAATAAATTATGTATTTTTTAATAACATAAATGTATCTTTAATGGATATACTAATGATACACTTTTAAACCACTTTATATTTCATATCAGTATAGATTATCTATGGTATACTTAAATTTCATCCTCTTTTTTTTGTATATCTAAATTTATAAAAATCTTATACATTTATTTTTCCCCATAAGTCCTTGAAATACAACATCTAAACATGATATATTAAATAAGATAAATGAATCTATGATCTATCTCTATAATATATGAATCACTATAACTTCTGGGATCATTAAAAAAATAATTCAAAAAATACTAATATATTTATAATAAAGATTCAAAAGTCATATCTCTTAGATGGGACATAAAATAACATAAATACTCTATGTAAACTAGATTTTGAATAATTCAAGTTATTGTATGATTTCATGGGGTGTTTATATCAATTATTTTGAATGTTATGTTTGTGGTTTTATTTATTGAAATCTTTTCATGTTTGTTCAATGGTCAAATTATAAAAATATCATAGTTTTTTGTTACCTGAATGGTATAAAATTATACATCTAATAATGTACTCTAATTGTAGTTTCAACATCCAATTGTCAACCCCAACTCCACTATAGTGATCACTAATCTGGTGAGTGTAATCTATTGAATATTACAAACTAATCTATTTTCATAGAACATAATATGTTCTCTAGTGTTTCGATCCAATGAAATCCATTCTTCATAAAGGAAATAACATTAATTAAAACCCAATTTAAATAAAAATAATATTAAGGGAATATTACCTTCGAAAAAAGTAAATGGAAGTTATTATTTTCCTTAATAATATCTCCCTTAAATAAAGAATAATAAATGAAATGAAAATTGATATGGTTAACTGAATATTACATGAATTCCCCTTGTGGATTGGTGAAGAGTTTGAAAATTATTGTATAATGAAATTCTAATTTATCCATAAAAATAATTGAACAATATATTAAAAAACTGATTATTAGTCATAATTAATATATAAAATTAAACATTATTCATTAACAATGTTATCATTCTTTTTTAACATTCTAAAACATTTTTACACTACTCACCTTATATGAATATTAAAAAAATTAAGGATCAAAACAATTGAGATGAAATAAAATAATACATTGGATACATTAAATAAAAAAGGAAATATATTCGAAAATTAAAAATATAGACCTCTTATTAATTTTTTGAATCATATACATTGAATTCATATAATGATTTATTATGCTAATGGATTTTCCGAAATTACGTTTAATATAGTTTATTTAATAAATTTTTTGAACTTGAAATCTATTTCAACATTGTTCTTATATGTAATATGATCTACTTATGTTGTGTTTTTATGTCCAAATTCATCTTAATCATCATTTTATTAATTCATATAATGAATTTTATCATTAAGGAATATATATGCTTTCATTATATTGTAGTCAAATTCACCCCCATCCAAATTGATAAATGATAGTTAATAAGGTAGATCATTAGTTTTATCTATTTCATTAGAACAAACATTAAGCTTCATATATAACCTTTTATTTTCATTATATTTACTCTAGAAGTGATAGATACATGGAAAACCATTTGATTTTATACAATAAACATAATAATGTGTCAAATTGAATGATAAACCTATCCATAAGATTGAATTCATAATAATGGATTTGTAGACTGAAATTTTGCAACAAAACAGATCAATTATAAGAATGGATTGGAATTATTCTTGACAAAATTTGTGGCCAAAAAATAAATAATTCAAATTGATTTAAAAATTTAATATTACATTTAATAATTTAATCCTATACAATACCTTTCTTCTATGTAAAATTTAAAATAATACTCTCAAATCATAATCAAAAAATCTTAAATTATATATTTCATAATATTGAATCATTTTCCTATTTGTTGAGAACCTATTTCATAATTCATTGAGAATTTAGGAAAAAACATTTCATAAATAAATTTTATCTTGTAGATAGTTTTCATTATAAATGTTCTTGGACTTCATTGATTTACATTATTGGTTAAATGTCGGTTTCAATCCCTCTATGTTGGATAATTATGTATTTATCAGATGATTGAGGATGATAGATGGTGTTTCGAAGGATGAGAAATGAATAAAGGAGAAATTATGGTTATCTAGTGAATTTTAATGGTTGGAACATGGTTAGGATTAACCAGAAACCAACACCATTATATCCAGTAGGAGGGGTGCACGATTAAGTAATCTAAGCAATGTGGGAGACCAAACCCTACAGGATTAGATAGATTCTTTCTACTCGGGTGATGCATGATTTTCAAAACATGTATATTTCATAGGTAACCATGTGACATAGAACCTCTAGGACGGATTCAGTTGAAGGGTTGGTCCGTAGTTTGGATAACCATTCTTCCAAACTGTGTGCCCAAAGAAATGTGTGGTTTTTTCATTTTCCCATCAGGATTTAAGTGATTTTCCAAATATTCTACCACATTTATATTTCATATAACTTAGTGGTGAACCGATGTAACAAAATTTAATGAAGTTTCAATATATTTTGTTAATAGGCCATCTGGAGTGTTGTTTCGTGCATATTTATGAATTGGGTGATTCTAATGCATCTCTATTCAATAATTTCTAAATTATTGCATGTGGTTTCATTATTCTTCTTCTGAATCCCCCAAACCCTATAATTATAGTGGATCAAAGGTTGTCTGATTAAATGGGTAGTTTAATTTGTGTCAAATGATGTGTTATTAGTTTAATTTTTCATCATAATTGAGGTATGTGGTCCATAAGTTATATCTCAGGGTCTTGTTGTCGATTTGCGCATATTTGTTTTTTACAATTTATTCCCTAAGATTTTTTATTTGAATCCTTTTGTAATATTTGGTAATACTTTTGTTAAATGATGATATGAACATGTCATGATCCTCCTTGGATGCATTGATATTTATTAGACTGATTCAAAAAAACCATTGGGGTTATCCATTATTACCAAAAATGTAAAATTTTAAGGTTAATGATTGTGTTTTTTTGTGTTGGAATAGAGGAGAATTCAAATGTGCTCAAAATTTAAATTGAGGTACAAAGATCACTAATTTTAGTTATTTATAGTTGTTGGTTTTGCAGTAAGTTATTTTTTCCTATAATGTGGAAGTGATAAATGGAATTCGTTGACTAAGAAAGATGGAATCCGAGTTTATAATTGAAATGTTTAAAGGGTTTATAACATATGAATTGATGAATATGATAAATGGGATAATGTATGGATAATTTTGGATATGTGTAATAAGTTAAGGTAATATTATGTTAAATGGGTTAAATGGGATAATTAATTTAAATTATAATTATAATAGTGTATGAGGCATGATTTTGATTTATATGTTGAATAATTATGAAATTTGAATGTTGTGTGTATTGAATATTTTTTTATGTGAAATTTTATATATGGAAAATGGATGAATAATATTGTGAAAATTGATTGGTAGTTATGGGTTATTTTAATTGGGGATTTATACCCATTTTTCATGTAAAACTATGGATCTAAATCCAACCACTACAACTCCCGAGTAAGGTAAGTGGGTCAAGGATATATACCCCTAATAGTTGTGTTGGATGAGACTATCAAGACAAAGGTTCCATGGTATGTGTGATGTATTTTTCCATGAAATTATTATCCCTAGTTTGGTAGGGAACATAACATAATCCCTTATTCAAGGAAATTGAACAGATTATTCCATAGTTAAAATGATGATAATTCCAAACCTAATGGATTAAAAGATGAAAAATGAATTAATAATGAAAATGGTAAATGTAATTATTGTTAACAACTAAAAAATTAGATAACATTTTTTATATTATCATTAATTTAGTACTTTCATTAACTATCTCTTTAAACTGGATATTTTTTATACACCATTTTTGGGGGGTACTATGTTTTAATAAGACCCTATATGGGCCGCCATTTGGGACCTGAGAAAATTTCATGGTTGCGGGTAAGGAAAAAATAAATTCCCTATGCAAAAGAGTTGAGTTGGAAATAGGATGTCTATGGATGGGGATCTGAAATTTCAGTCAGGACCCATACTGGGGATTCTAGAATTATGCATTATTATATATATTTTTTCACTTTTGGCACTATTATCATGGCATTGAATATTTATTATTTTGTTGTGGTTTGTACCCTATTTGGGAAATTGTTAGTAATGAATGACTCTTGTTCATTTTTTATTATTAAATTTATTTCATATGTAATATATTGTTTCATAGTCTAGTAAGTATGGTATAGTAATCCAATGTGATATGTTAGACCCTCACAGAATTTTGGAGACCATATGGAGTATGTGGAGGTGTGCTTGAAGTCTTCTGGTGACATGTCTTAGGGAACTGATTTAGTGGAATCTAGGACAGGTAAATTAAAAAGTGGTATAAATAGGTTCTTTTATATTCCTTACAGTTTTGGAATGATATATAGGAAATTATGATGTTTCAATCCATGATTGTGAGCTCTATTTTGGGAATTCATCTATGAGGGAAACCCATAGTACCGTGTGTGGGAATTGTGGTTATTGATTTGTGTTGTTAAAGACGAATGATATTTCACCATTGGGCCATGAAATTGTTGTGAAATGTTAATATTTTATGGAAATTTTCTCACTTCTGAAATGGTATGAATTTTTTCATTCATGATTTATTATTGGAACCAATTTATATATGTATAACACATCATGGTAGGTATTCACATGATGGTTGTGTGGGAGATGAATTCTAGAATTTCAATTCATATTCTACAAAAATATATATAAGTAATGTTTGAAAAAGGTATTGAAATTGATAAATGAAATTAATATAAAATATTTTCAAAATATTTATGTTATATGAGAAGTTATGAATTATTTAAAATGTTGGTTTTATCATGTTGATAAGATAGAATTGTGTCCCTATGTTGAATATTTCGGTTGTGGTGGAAAAATGGTATGGAAAGGGGTTTCAAATGTAGAATCATGACTATGTCAATTCTATTACACCTTGTTTACTAAGACCCATAGAAGGGATGGTTGAGTGTATTGTTCAAGGTGTGATGATGTACTTTTGGATATATTATGAGAAATACTTAGTATATGGGTAATAGAGAGCCTTGTTTTGGGTAAATTATTGTTGGCATATGTTATGTGCTCTATGAACCATGTCTGGAATTGTACATGAATTCCTCCAAAGTGGCATATACCAGTTGGAGGATAATAAGATAACACTGATAATGATCCACCATTAGCTGAGGAATGAAACTAGATGGTTCAAGATAATAATGGCGAGGAGAAGTTTCATGAGAAATTTTCTTTTGTTGTTCAGATGACGGAAAAGACATAGGGTGGGTCATTATTATTATTTTCGATCTTACAATATATTTTTAATTACTAAACCCTAAAACATTCTTAGTAGAGGGTGGAAATAAAGTAGAAATGTTATGGATAGATTCTATCTAGAAAATTTTGGATCACATAGGAAATCCTCCAATAAATTGAGTCATGTCGGTAAAATATATGTTGTGGGGACCAGCAATGTGTTGGTGGGTTATTTTGGTTAACCTCATCTGTTTTATGTTATGGTATGGAAATAATTATAGGAATAGTTTTTAGTGCATATCTATCAAGTGGCCTTGAGGTTGGAGTGTTTACATAGATTATGAGGTTGAAATAGGTATGCATATTAGTGATAAATTATATTTTCCATTTCATAGACATGAAATGATTTGATCCAGAATTAGTTGTGGATGAGGTCGTTATGGCCAAATGATTCCAGGATGGCCATAGATATGATATTATTTCCCAGGATAACTTCATATATTTAATTTCGTTTGTAGAAGTGGAAGACCATGCCCTTATTTCAGAGGGGAACATTATGGGGATTTATGAAGTGGGTTTGTGGTTCTTATTGTACTGTCCAGTGATGAAACTTATAATTGATGTAATTGTCATCTGAAAAATATTCACTACTGTGGTAGTGTGATGGTTTTTTAGAATAACATACCAGCCTCTCATAGTGGTGACGAACTATTTTACTATCTATGTTGGAGGTTTGTTTACAAGGGTTGGACATTTTCCCAGACCATTGATTGAGTGGTGAGATTAAAGGACACTGGGGAACATTAATTGGTTCCATATGAACCGTCAACTGGTGGGTTTATATGTTTCATGGAGTACAATGCCAATCACACGTAGGGTGTCAGTTAGCCCTTATCAAGAAGGTAGTTGGAACTAAAAGTTTTGAATTGTTTAGGGTGGTGTATGTTGTAATCTAGTGTGATAACATCCATATTAGTATGGATGTAATGCCTTAGATCTCAGAGCAGATCCTATTGTAGATGGGTATGTCAATTTCAAGATGTTTAGTCTACACCAAGAGGTGGTGATGTTATACTATCATCATTTTGAGGTATGGTTCATGTAGCTACAAAGCATTCAAGTGATTTGTTTTATATAGGTTATACACACTTTTTTAATTATCTAATGTGTTATATATTGTAATTGTATTCCTCGGTTTTGGAAATATTTCAGGAAATGTTAGGGGTATAAATACAAATACAATGCTCATTCATTTATTGTTTTTCAACATGAATGAAATAACGATATAAGTGTTTTTAACTATATTCTCATTTGTTGAGTTCAGATTTCTCTTCATGCTATTCTTCTATGTATTATGGGGTTTCTTCAATGATTTTTTATGTGGTGTTTTTTAATTTTATTCTATGTATTTAGATTTCTACCACATAAAAACTACACTAATTCTCTCGTACATAAGTAATTATGATATTTAAAAGTGATATGGTGTATTCAAAGTTCCGTTATTTGAGTAAATATATTATATCATAAGATTCATTCTTCGAGGATTGATGAATAACACTATTTCTAATTACATATGATATTTTATCATTTCTCTTTTGGTGATATTAATTTTTTAATTCAATGATTATTTAATAAAGAATTTATTTTATATAAAATTAAAATGTTTGTAATAGGGAAAATATACATCCATTAAAGTAGTTTTTCATTCATTTCCCATTTAATTATTCACAAGATAGTTTATCATAAAATTTTTAAATATAGATATTTGTTTAATTGTGAAAAATTAATATTTTTTTGTAAATATATTCAAATGTGTATTTTTATAACTATTTTTTATAATTCAGATTTCAATAATAGAATTTGAAAATATTGAAAATGTTCTCTATAATTTCAGTATAAAATATTTTATTTCCCTTGGCACATTCAAATTGTAAATCCATTCTGTAATTTAAATGATATTTTATTGAAGATTATTTTTAAATGTAAAATATTTCAATTTTTTTCAATTCCCCTTTTCCAAACCATTATATTTTTAATAATATATTTTTGAATATTCCTTTTATAAAATATTTTTTTTGGTGTTGTCAATATAAAATTTTTATATATTTATTTCACTTTTCGAGAGTTCATTATAAAATGTTCTAAATAAATGTAAATTATTGATAATATTTTAAATTTACATTTTCTTTAATGTCTCATTAAATGAACTTTAACATCATATTTCACACCTATAAAAAATCAATTTTTAAAAACACTTATTATTTTACAATCATTTTATATATCTCTCTATATTGGATTCATTTGCATGGAAATTATTTTTTAGGAGACATCGTCTAAATGTTCATAAAAATCAATTGTTTGGGGGATTGAATATTTTGTTATCAACACATTACATTCTATAGTAAATTTAAATGATACTATATTGATATATTATGAATCATATTTATCATTTCATGGGTTAATAATGATTTGATTATTATCTACATTCAATTACATAACATATGTATAATTGATTTATATATGGATTTTTGTATCTCTATCCTATAAATTAGTTAAATATTGAAATATCATATTATTACAAAGTAATTAAATAGAATTTTTTATACACCATATATAAAATGGAAAATTAGTTTCATTACAACAAGTAGTGTGGGAATTTTTATCTCATTATTTAATGTTGGTTTTTTTTTTGCATCGCAACATGCTCCTTGAGAATTTATTCTTGTAAAATGTGTTGTGTAGTTATATTATTATTTTAATAGAAGACATTAATATTTATTTTAATATTATCATGTTCCATAATTTTTGACAATGTAATGTGGGGGGATGATTGATATGGATCACAATGTAAATATTCTATGGGATTATCTTTGTTAAATTTCTTTTATTATAATATTTTTTCCAATCATGTTATATTACAATGATATATTTATATGGTTATTTTCAATCTCTAAATTAAATTATAACCTGATTATAGAGTATTTTCCCACATAATTTGACTTCTTAATTGAAATCATGTTTTCATTTATCATGAAATGCGATGAACACTTAATTTTAAATTTATTTTTAATATTTTTTTATTTCATTTTCATTTTTTCTCATAGTCATATAATCAATAGCTAGATAAATTTTGTCTGTTTTCACACTTACTTTGAGTTTAAACTAAAATATTTAATATTATTCTATTACCCAAGCTATTTGGAATATGAGATATATAGACGGGTGTCTATCATATATCACCTATAGTAAAATTCATAGGGATATCATAAAATAATCAACTTAATTTACATATCATCAAATAGACTTATCTTTTCCAAAAAACAACCCAATATTATTCTTATTTTTTACCATTAAATATAATTTTTTTTTATTTATCGACATATAATAATGATATGAAATAAATAATGATACAAAATAATAAAATAAAACATTTTTACTATTATAATGTAGATTCAAATTGGATGGGTATAAAACAGAGTAACCATATTATATAATCAAAAAAGAAAATATAATTAAAACTGAGTAGTGGAGGAATTCTGTATGAATTCTAATAACAAAAATTACGTAAATAATCTAGGGTTTTCTATAGATCATGTTCAACAAGAATTCATATAGTTATAATATTATTGAAATCATATTCAATAGAAATTTATGTTAATGGTTATTTCCTTGTTATAAAACTAGCATAATAAACACCCGTTGATTCCACCGGAGATTAACTTATGTTTAGTTATCACATAGATATATTAAGGGAATAGATAACTATAAATTATCATGACATATTTATGTAAATATTAATGATTTTTTAGATATAACATTTATTTTACTAAAAATTTATGTGTATTCAGAAATAAATTTATAAAATTAAAATTTAAAAGATCATTTTTGATTAAAATTATTTTTTCTAAATTTACATTTTATATATTAAATTTAATGAAACAAAATATATTAAATATATTTTATGATATTTATAATATTTTTTCAATTTAATTATTAATTTATAAAAAACATTTGTATGATATGATTATATTTTAAAATGTTATTTTCAAATAAATTCATTTTTCAATTTATTATTATGTTATTGTGTTGAAATATAAATCATAAATTTTGTGATTAAAATTTACAAAAACTAATATTCATTTTTGGATTATCAATGTAATTATTTACTTAATATGAATTTCATAAATTTCACAAATGTAAAATATTTGTTTTTAAATAGTAAAATAATAATGTTTAATATATTATTATAATGTTTACATCATTATCAAGAAAATATATCATTTAAAAATAGATAAATTATTATATAATAAAAACTAATTTTGGAATTAAATTATTCGTAAGACAAATATAATGACATATTTATAAACTCAAATTTAATTTTTTGGATCCATAATTAATATTTTAAACTAAAAGATATATTTATTCCACTTAAATAAAAATTTAGTTATCATCAATATTATAAATTAATTTTCAAAAATATTATTCAATTTTTTAGACATAAAAAATAATATTTTTTACTGAGATAAATTTATTTTTACCCTTTATTATTGATTTCTATGATTATTGTATGTGACCATGATAATGGTTAATGTGTCTTTTGAAAGAAAATTATTTAATAATTTTTTCAAAATTATTATAGAATAAATTATATACTTATATTTTATATAATTAATTTGAATTAAGTTTTCAAATATTTATAAAATTTATTTCTCCGTAATTTAAATGGTAATTATTGATTCATGTGAATAAGAAGAGATGATAGATAATTTTTTTCAAAAAAATCATTTATTTCTTAATATTAAATGATTTTATATTAATCATATATTCAATCATTTATATATTTATTTATATTTTATAGATATTAAATTTATGTTCATATGAAAAAAACTCACTATGAAGGTTTATGTTATATTTTTTAAAAAAATATAAATTAGTTGGATAGTAAATAGTTTCTAATGTGACAACTAAATAGGTAAAATGTATACATTTAGTGGTAAGAGACATGATTAAAGTATTATTCATTTTTTAATGTTAATAGTAGATGATTTATAGGCCTTATATCAAACCAACCTTCTTTATTTCTCATAAGGGATCCAATATCCCTTCAATAGTGTCATGCCATCATTGAAAAATAAATGAGAATTTTCAAAAATTACATTTTCATCACATACACAACGAGACCTTTTCAATATTAATCCACTGATTAAAAATATTTACGTCTATTGAAAAAATAATAATATTCTTTCCCTAATTGTTTACACACTTCCTAAAATCCATGGTCTTTCCAAAAGACCTTGATATTGTTCTTAAAGATGATAATGAAATATATTCATCTAAAGGGAGTGGTAATGTTCTCAGTCATTATATATTTTTATTTTATTCTAATTCACACTCAATAAAACATTATATGTGGTTTTATTATAAAAAACTATTCATAATTTTTTAAAAAATTATGACAATGTGGTATTATCCATTTACTATCCTGCTCCAAATATCAGAAAAATTAAAAATGTGATTCTGTTATATAAAGGCTAATACCTCTATAAGTGACATGATGTATTTTTAAAACCATCATACATGGATAGTTAATATTAAACATTTATCATAATAATATGATATAGAAAACATAATCACATTATGAAAAAAGAAAACTAATTCCTTTCAAATTTATGTTCTATATAAAAGAACTTGTTATCTATATATACTTTTTTACATCCACCTCTATGAGAGTGACATATTATATTTTTCATATAGACATTTCAACATTACTAAACTCTCATAAAAATTAATTCCATCATTAACTTCATATAAATGATATATTTAAACATTCTTTATAATTATATTATTATGAAATAATTACATTATTACCAATATTCACCAAAAGATTATAGTTTGTCCTTATAGCATTAATTTAAAAAATAATTTAAACATTCAATTATTGTTTGACCTATATGACTATCAAAGGATAAATATTGGTATTATTAGACATTGACAAAAAAATATTTTTCTTTTAATGTTTTTAACATTTTACACATTTATTAAACTTATAATCATTATTCGATTTCATTTTTCCTTAAAATTAAAAAAATTGGCTCATCACTACCATCATATTCAAAAAAATGAACAAAAAATTGAAATAATTGAAGGTTACGGGTGCAGCGGAAGCATGTGGGTGGATGTTCCCACTGGGATTATTGTCATTGTCAATGATCAATCTAGGTTCAATACGATGATAAATGCGAATCTCCACGGATTGAATCAGAGAAATAGACAAATAAAAAAATGTCATGGAACCACAAAGTAGGATCATTACAGGTTGATCATAATTAATTCAATTCATTGAAAAGAATTACCTTTCGGTGTTATTTCTTCATTGATATTTTTGATCACGTTCCGAACTGATATGTCTTTGTGTCATAGATGCCAAGGGTAGACTTCCTCTAGTGGTAATCCACACATGCACTTCATATCTGTGGATGTCGCCAAAGTAGTATCCGTGTGATAGCATGGAGAAACCTTTGTTTGCGTTGTCTGCTTTATATTGTCTTGGTCCAATGGAAGATGATCTCTCTTGGTCTTGAGAGCTTCCATGGAGGAAGAGGTTCATTCGTCCATGAATAAATTATCCACAATTTTTGTGCAAAAAGATTATCTTGGGTGTCAGAAAAGAGTTGGGGTTGTGAGGACATTTATAATCGGGTTTGAGGTTGTAGAGTTAAGACAACAAATAAACGTGTTATGTGTTTTATTTATGTCATTGAATCTTATTGAAAACCCCCATATCTAATAAATAATTCTTTGACATATTCCCACGCTGATTATAATAAATATCATTTAATAAAACAATATTATATCCTCAAAATCCCGAAAGGAAAACTACATGGTGTGAAATCTTTAATACACGGCGTGTACTTGTTTTCCATGAAAAACTACACAGAGTGTATATCTTGTTTTTCATTTTCTTATTCCTCCGTTATTAAAAATATTTAGGTTTCCTTGAATTATTATTAAACCATTTACGAGAATAATCATTATTCTACTTGAGATACTTGGATACACTAAGTGTATGACCCTCTAGGCCTCTTTCTCATTGGAATTTGGCAGTCTTGCCTAAAGTCCAAGATTGCTGTCTAGCAATGAGTGAAGGAAACCAATAGAAATAAGTTGACGTCGCATTGACGTTTCACCTTATATGAATGCTTTACTTGTAATGTAATCCCTTTGTCTCAATATCTCATCATGAAGGTTTCATGGAAGTTTCATAAACCTATATGATTGATCTCTCATTCTTTGACTTTCAGAAATAAACACGTTGTGTCACCATGGAAAGGGAATTTGATAAATAGTTCTATTTCAATCAAAGGTCCTGAGATATGTACTTCCATAAATATGGATGGGAAAAATCCTTCCTCGACATATCTACTACCAACATGTCATTCTTGACGCACCCAATGTACCATACTTCCCGCCAACTCTCTTTGTGATGATTTTCCTCAGCAAATATAAGTGTGTGAGTCTTGACATGAGTTAATGATAATCTTATAGTACAAGGACCATTACAAATGCTTGTATATAACAATTTTCTATGACACAAATACATGAAGAATTACTACTGGCGGGTCTGTTCTCATAATCTCCCATTTTAGAGATTACCAAGGGCGAACTCTATGAGAGAGATTATCGTCTTCTTACGAGTACTCACAAATGACAGTTTGTATTCTATTTGTCCTATCATAGTATTTCATCCAACCATAGAACATTATTTAAGAATATTGTTATATCATTTCAAGGTTCTCATCATAGTAGGGATCTGCCATGAGATTTTTAGTGCAAAAAATATTCCAGTACATAATTATATTATAGTCATGAATAAAAAAGTCCAATATATAATATGAGTACATTCATGTAATCAATGTACAAAACAGTTGGTTCTAAGGAAACCAACCCTAACAAACTCGCAATTAGACTATATCCAACTGCCTACGACTTTTAGTCTTCTAGATCACACATGATGCTCATGATTCTACTGAGTCAAGGATTTAGTCAAGTGGTCTTCCATGTTCACTTCTGTGGAAATACTGCTCACTATAACTTCACCTCTCTGAGAAAAATCTCTCAAGAGATGATACTTCTGAAGTATGTTCATTATCCAATGATTTGACGTTAGCTCTTTTGCAAGTTCCACCACTCTAGTATTATCACAATAGAGTGTGATATGATATTTATTACTAGGTACTACATCCAACTCTTAGACGAAGCATTTCATCCATACTGCTTCTTTAGCGGCCTCAGAAGCTACAATATACTCAGAATCTGCTATAGAATCTTCCAACAAACTTTGCTTTGAGCTCTTCCAACTCGCTGAACCTCCATTCAAACTGAAGATGTATATTTTCTGCAACTTCATGTCATCTTGATCAGTATGGAAAGTAGCATCTACATGTACTTTGATGACTAGTTCATCATCTCATCCATAAACCAGGAACATATCCTTAATACACCATAGATACTTAAGGATAGTCTTCACTGCAATCCAATTGCGGTGTACTGGATCAGCTTGATATCTGCCTAACTCACATAATGTGTAAGGAACATCTAGACGTGTACATAGAATATCATACATGACTTCCCCAATCGCAGATACGTAAGGGATCCTTTACATTTTCGTTCTTTCCTCATGTGTCTATAGAGACTTTTTCATGGAAATATGAATGCAATGTGACACTTGAAACAATACCCTCTTGGATTGTTCCATACTGAATCTCTTTATAATATTGTCAATGTATGTACATTGACTCAGGCCCAACATTCTCTTGGATCTATCATGATGGATCTTGATCCCAAGAATATATGCTTCCTCGCCTAAGTCTTTTATAGGGAAGCATTTATCTAACCATTCCTTAACTAACTATATGATAGGTACATTGTTTCAAATTAGTAATATGTCATCAACATATACTATTAGGAAAACAGTTTCACTTCCACTAAACCTCGTGTAGACACAAGTCTCAAATTCATTCTTATCAAATCCAAATTATGTTATAGCTTCATCAAAACAAATGTTCCATGACCTCGATGCTTTCTTTAACACATAAATGGATTTCTACAACTTCCATACCTTGTTAAAATCCTTTGGAGTCACAAACCCTTCAGGTCGTGTCGTGTAGAAATATTCCTGGAGGTATTCGTAAATGAATGTTGTTTTGAAATCCATTTTCCAAATTTCATAGTAATGGTAAGCGGGAATGGCCAATAGTATTCTGATGTATTTCAGCATTGCAACCAGTGAAAAGGTTTCATCATAGTCAATTCCTTGACGCTGTATAAAACCATTGGAAACCACTATTGCCTTATAGGTGATGACTTTCCCGTCCATGTCCAACTTCTTCTTGAATACCCATTAATTACTAATAGGATTTACATCAATTGGAGTGTCTACAAAAATCAAGACATGGTTTTGGTACATGGAATCAATTTCATAATTCATGGCTTCTTGCAACATGGAAACATCTATGACTTCAACTGCTTCCTTATAGGTAAGAGGATCATCATTTTCAACCAATAATGAGTCACCATCCTCGGTGACAAGAAAACCAATAGTTCTAGTTCTCTCACCTCTCTAGTACACCTACATAGATCTTGTGTCTCTGGAATATATTGTTCATCCGCGGGGCATTGTGGAATCTGTTCTGGTACCAAATCTTGTGTATCATAAGACTCGACTTCATCGAAGTCTATCTCGATCCCACTATCTCTTTTGGAGATGTTCTCCTTCTCATGGAATATAGTGTGTCTTGCCTCTGTAACCTTTTTGTCTGAGGTGTTGTATATGTAATATCACCTTGTTTCCTTTGGATATCTTATAAAGATACACTTTGTGCCTCGGGGTGCATGTTTGTCACCTAAAGAGGCCTTAACAAATGCTTCGCTACCCCACACATCTAAATTTGATAACATGGCTTTGTATCCACTCCATAACTCATATATAATACCATTTATCGATTTAGTTGGTACTTGGTTTAGAATTTGTGATGATGTTTGTATTGCATATCCTCAAAAGGATAATGGAAGACTCGCATGACTCATCATTGATCTCACCATGTCCAACATGGTGTGTTTCTTCATTTCACATACATCGTTCCACTAAGGTGTGTAAGGAGGAGTGAGTTGAGATAGGATCTTAAACATCCGTAAGAAATCAATGAAGCCCTGATTAATATATTCGCATCCCCTGTCTGAGCAGAGTTTCTTTATAATCTAACCATGCTGGTTCTCATCTTCATTCTTGTATTCATTGATCCAATCAAAACAATCTGACTTATACCTCATTATGTAAATATATCCATATCTACTAAAATCATCAGTAAAAGTTATGATGTATTATAACCCACCCATTTCTTAAACTGAAAGTGGTCCACACACATCTGTGTGGAATAATTCTAGAATCACTTTATCCCTTTCACCATTACAACTAAATGAGGCTTTGGTCATTTTTTCTTGTATACACACATGACATACACTAAGTGGTTTTTGTTCGAAAGAATCTAAATACCCATCTTGATTTAATTTTTTCAAAAGTTTCCCATTGACATGACCTAGCTGGTGATGCCAGAGTTGGGTGTGGTATGATTCATGTGAATTAAATTTTTCATCGATTTCCATGACTTGGTTTGTGCAGTATAACACATAATGGTCATTATATGAATGTGCCCTACCAAAACAAAAGTTATCTTTATAAAAGTAGAAACATCCATTTCCATACAGGAATATGAATCCATCAATATCTAATCTGGATACTGATATAATGTTTTTGGTTATAGAGTGTATATAATAATATCCTTTCAAAACCAAGACCATCCCAGCAGGCAATGTGATGTGGTAGTCACCGACAGCGACAACAACGTGTCTTGATCCATTGGCTGCTCATTGATCCACCTCACCTCAATCAATAATTATAAATCTACATGGTTCTTGTATTTGAATATAGATGAGAGTACCACAAGCAGTATCTAATACCCAATTAGTAGAAACATATTGATTTAATTCGATAAAAAACACACCTGAAGATTCCCCTTGCTTCCTTGGCTGGGTGCAGCTTTTCTTCCAGTGGCCCTTCATTACACATGAGAATCAAACAGACTTCTATTCACATGCCTCCACATTTATCTTCCTTTTCATGGAAGGCCTTGAAGAAACTTTGTGCTTAAATCTCTTTGCCTTCCCGTTGCTATTATTCACCATGAGGATAGAAGGCTTTTCACCCATCATTTCATTGTCCACTTGGCGAATGAGGATAAGAAGATCAGATATAGACATCACAATGTTGTTCATGTTGATGTTCACAAAAACGTTAGAGAAGCTATGGGGGAGTGATGCAAGAATGAAATCGTTACCCAGTTCTTCGGGGAGTTTAATCCATAGAACATCCAAGCGCTCAATGTTTCCAATGAGCATGACTACATGAGCCCCGCTAGGGCACCCTCTCCAGCTTTCTCTAGAATAGAGATTTGGAGGACTCAAACCTTTCATATCTTTCTCTCTCTAGCTATAGACCATAGAGGTGCTCAATCATGCTATAGGAATGCATGTCTTAATGAGACATCATGATCTCACTAGACATTGATGAAAGGATCAAACATTAAACGTTGTGTGCATCATTAAAATGTTGATCATAGGCCAATAAATCTCCATCCCTTGCCCCTTGGGTGGGTGAATCAGCAAGTGAGGACTCCAGTACATAAACCATTTGTTCATGGCGTAGGATAACCTGAAGGCGCCTAATCAATTCCTCAAAGTTACTGCTGATGAGGATATTTTCTTTATCCATAATTGATTGTAGAGAAAATGTGGTTGATGAGTCTTTCATTTCGATTCTACATATTAAAAGAGAAGATTTATTAGTACTTTCATGATTAAATTTTATGAGAAATAATTAATTTTATTAATTATCCGACTATTTTATCAAGTCCCAATGGCCCTCACCATTAAACTCGGAATTTCCAGTTGACTGGACATTATAGTGTCAAGGATCCATATTCCACTTTTCATAACACCAAAAAGGGTTTGTCAAGTTATTTGAAGGTATTTATGTAGATAGTTCTTTGTCAACTGTGACCTTATAGTTCCTTGATCTATTGAGTGGACTCTCAGTCTATAAATCCTGACTTGGATTTCCTGAACTCTTGCCTCCAATATTACATAATGTCTAGGAAGGGATACTCCTCTTGATGTAATATGGTTAACTCAACCCAAAACATTTCATAAGGTATTCCTTTATTAAGTATGTGTCCCAACAAAGGTTGGTCAAACACATAGATTTATTGAGTCTAGCCCTTTATCATGTAACGGTAGGATTGGTAAGACAAAATAGGGTATTGAGAAATTTTATTCATTTATTCATAGTTTTTCATTATCGCATACTTGTTAATATTAAGAGATTCTTGCTTAAGTGATTAACCTTGTTCCGATAATTTTTACGCATAGTCCGGTTTTTATTTTATTCCAACTTTGCATGCTTGTTCATTTTATTAACTATGTGATTGCAACAACACATACATAATAAATAAACCATGAAGTCAGACATAAATAAAATAATATGGAATGATCATGAGCTTTTATTGGTTAGATTATCTTGTGGTTTGATAAGATAACCCTGAACTTGGAAAAAACACCTTGAACTGATGGTTTATATTTTGCAGCTCCCACCCGTCCACCTTTTTATTTTTTAGGGTAGGATTCGCCTTAGCTTCGGGTTTTGAACCGTCTCCTTAGTCTTGGGAGATCCACCATTACATGGGGTTTACATTAAAGACACCATGGGCATGTAGGACATAAATTTTATTAGAAGAAGTCTTGCAGGGCAATGAATTTAAATTAAAAAAATTTAAATGAAACCAAACACACATAACAAGGTTCTTTGGTCTAGCTCATGATCATCCATATCATGCAATGACATTTACGCATATATGGAATTCAAATTCTTTTAATCATTATTTTATATTAGATAAGTCAGACGTGAAATTAATTAATTATGATCATATAATTAATCTATTGTTTATCAGAAATTACTTTCAGAATTTCCTTGCAATTCTTCTCATCCATATCCCTGGAACAAGTCTTTGTAATTTTGGAGGAAACCTGGTGAAATTCCATTTCTGGAAAGTACATGGAATGTAGTATATATTTACACGGTGTGTATTTCTTTTCACCATTTCTCCAAAGTACACGCAGGGGTCTTTGGCGTGTTTTCTCTTCTTTGGAAATTTTGGAGTACACGGCTTGTAGGTTAATCTAACATGGCGTGTACTTCATTGTTACGTGGGTACCGTCCTGGAAATCACGTGTACGCTGAACACGTCTTCTCCTTGTACACGGTTTCACTTGGGATAGATTGGGCTACACGGCGTGTTTATTAGACATACACACTGTGTATTCCGGTTCCACATACCGTTCATTTCTAGTCAACACGGTATAATAAAACTCAGGTATACTCAATTCAGACGGTGTGGTTTGGCGGACCAGTACCAGTTTGTTGAACCTAAGTACACGGAATGTAGTTTTCATTACAAGACGTGTATTCCCGTGTTGTACAGATAGACAGAGCAGATCCTCCCGATGAGTTCCACATTTTTTCTGTTTATAAAAATTTAAATTAATAGGTAATTTTTATTATGTGAATCGAGAAATGAAGGAGGAAGAACAAATCTTGTTCATTCAGTTTAATAGAATGATTTATCACGAATTGAAACAAATATAAATGCATAAATTATTAATGAAAATTATATAACTATAATCAAAATTATAACCTTGCTCTGATACCATTTGAATGATCCGAGAACATCGGAAGCGCATGGGTGGATGTGCCCACTTGGCTTTTTTTCTCCAACAATGATCAATCTGGGATCAATACGATGATAAATGTCACTCTCCCCAGAATTAATCACAAAAATAGACAATGAAAAGAAAAGTACCAGAACCAAAAAGTAGGATCATTACATGTTGATTATAATTAATATAATTAATTGAAAATATTTAATTTTTTGTGTTATTTCATTATTGATATTTGTGATCTCGTTCTGATGTGATACGTCATTCCGTCACAGAAACCAAGGGTAGACTTCCTCTAGCGGTGATCCACATGCGAAACTCGTATCTCTTGACGTCACGAAAGGAGTCTTCGAGTGCTAGTGTATAAAATCCATTTCATGTGATGTCTTCCTTAGATCGTCTTGATCAGATAGAACATGATATATCTAGGTCGTGAGAGAATTATTGGAGGAAAATGTTCGTTCATCCTTGAAAAAATTCTCCAGAATTGTTGTGCACAATGATTCTCTTGTGTGTCAGAAAAGAGTTGGGATTGGGAGGATATTTATAATCGGGGTTGAGGTTATATAGTTATGAAAAAAATATACGTGTTACTCATTTTATTTATTTTATTGAATATTATTTAAAACCCTTGTTTTGAATAAATAATTCATTGACATGCACCCACACTGATTATAATAAACATAATTTAAAAAAAATAGAATATCCTCAAAATCCCGACTAGAAAACTATTCGGCATGTAATCATTAATTAAAGCTGTGTAATCATTTATACCCACCATGTATATCTTGTTTTTCATTTCCTTCTTCCTCCATCATTAAAAACATTTAGGCTTCCTAGAATAATAATTAAAACACATATGAGAATAATCTTTATTCTACTTGAGATACTTGGATACACTTAGTGTGTGACCCTCTAGGCCTCTTTCTCGTTGGCATTATGTGGGCTTTCCTAAAGTCCAAGATTACTGTCTTTCAACGGGTCAAGGCACTCAAGAGAAAGAAGTTGACGTCACATTGACATGTCACCTTATATGAATGCTTACCATGTAATTTAATCCCTTTGTCCCAATATCTCATCAAGAAGGTTTCATGGCAGTTTCATAAAACAATATGCTTGATCTGTAATTATTTGACATTCAGAAATAAACTCGTCGTGTCACCATGGCCATGGAATTTGTTCGACAATTCTATTTCAATCAAAGGGCCTGAGATATCTACTTCCATAAATATGGAAGGGACAATTCCTTCATCATCTTATCCATTAACAACATTTCATTCTTGATGCACCCAACATACCCTACTTCCCACCAACTCTCTTCCTGATGGTTTTCGTTAGCAAATCTAAGTGCGCGAGTCATGACATGAGTTAATGATAATCTTCCCGTCTACGGACCATTACACCCACTCATAGATAGAAATGTCTGAAGAAACGAAGACATGCGGAATCGCTACTGGCGGGTTTGTTCTCATAATCTCCCGTCTTGGAGATTACCAAGTGTGAACTCCATGAGAGAGAGTCTTGTCTTCTTACGGGTACTCTCACATGACGATTTTTATACTATGTGTCATATCATAGTATGTTATCCAACCGTAGAACTTTATTTAAGTATATTTTTATATCATTTCATGGTTCTCATCATAGCGGGGATCTTCCATGACCTTATTAATGCAACAAATATTCCAGGACATTATTATATTATAGTCATATAGAAAAATAAACAATATATAATAAGAGTACATTCATGTAATCAAAGTACAAAATAGTTGGTTTTCAGGGCACCAACCCTAACAACAATAACATTTTAAGTGATTATAAAAAATCTAAAGCAATACCTATAATGAACAAATATTTATACAAAATAATTGATAAAAAATAATCAAAACATCTATTTTTAGTATAATAATAAATAGATAATAGATTCTAATAACATATGTTAATGAATAAAAAATATAACTAACTAATATATTTTATATGATAAATGTTTTTTTTAAATTTTTTTTAATTAACAATGATATGAAATATATTTTTTTTGTAGATTTTTTTTCTATAGAAGGGTTAAAATAACATTTAAGGAATTTGGGACTTATTTTAAGTGTTATTTTATTTATTTTCAACTCTATGAGACATGATCAATACTGAGATAACCCATTTTATTTATAACATGGATTCACTACCCTATTTCTTCTATATATTACGAGTCTATTTAATTAGATTATATTTTTAAGTAAAATTCATGGTAACCCATTTATTTATTTTAGGATTCTTTTTTTATCAAGTCCATAATGGTTTCATCATCAATCTTCATTTCAAACCGTGATTGATTATAAATACACCCTCCATAATAGCCTAGAGTTAGAGTCCAAATAATTACACAGGCATTAGATACAAGGAATCAAATACTCAATGAGAGAATGATTTAGTATTCTTGGTAATCTTCTACGATACATGATTCCCATATAAAATTTCAATTAAAAAGTTAAAACATACCTTTTCTGAATATAATTATTACTTATAACATATCCTACCATAGAATTCATAGTACACTCCGATGGTTCCTTGGAAAGGGATATATTAAGGGTGATCTCAAATGAAAAGTATGATTTATGAAAATTTGAAGCCATCATGAATATATAAATAATAAATAATAATAAATAATAAATATCTAAAGGAAAACAACTAAACAATTATGTAATTTAGTCTATAACATAAAAATATGTATTATATATAGAATAATAAATATTGAATGTTAAATTTCATAACTCCAATTTATTTTAATCGACAACAAGAATATTAAGATAAGATAAGGAATAATCGATAAATAATGTTAAATATCTAATCATGAATGCAAATTAAAAAATAACTTACTAATCATGATTATATGATGAAAATATATATTGATAAGTAACTAACTACAAACACATTCCATTATATTAATAAACAGCGAATTAAATTAATCTAGATATAATTTCATTCTAAAAATATCATATATTGTAATAATTTAATATGATGATATAAATGAATAATTATTGGATGTTTTGATCTTGTGCATCATGATACCACAACTACCAATAATTTTTCTAAGACATATCTACAATTATAGGATGTCATACAATAGAAACAAAATTACCTACCCCTTGAAAAATAATTCATTTCATTAGAACAACTATAAATCAAGATGATATCTATAACTTCTCCTTTCCCATAATGTCATATTTAATTCCTTGCTGAAATTTAAAATGATGTATTTAATTCATTAATAGTATTATTTTCTCAATAAATTTCTCTATCGAGTAAGGAAAATGATTAAAAATAATTTCCGTGATCAATAACATAACCTTACAATAAGAATGCCATATGAATAAATACTATATTGTTTATGTAATTAGTATAGACATGAAAAACAATATAGATATTTCTGGGGAACACAATTACCAACATAAATTTAAAGTGAATATTTAAACAGAATGTTAATGATTAATAAAATTAATAATGAAACATAATTTCTATAATTTACATTGTCAAAATGATCATAAAACATCGTAATAAATAATTATGATGGTATTAATACAACAAAATCATAGATGATCATAATTGTAAAAAAATATCATGTTTATGATGGGTAGAAATTCCTTAAAATTTTTATTACAAACATTCTTAGGATAATTTTCTTTTCATAATGAAAATACTCTTAAATCTATATGATCAAAAAATATTTTGAAAATAATATGTTTCGAAAATGATCCTTGAATAATATAATGAATTCTTTAAAACATTTCATGGTAATGATGACATCAAATTCTGTTCATGTTGTAAATATAAAAATAGTCATTCCTTCCACTATTTAGATAAAATCCAAAGGTGCCTTATTTTGAATAATTCATTAAGATTACTTTGATAAAAAATTATAAATTTCATCATTGCAAAAAATTTATTTAAAAAATAATCTGAATTTTGTAATAAAATTATATTTGTTTCATCTCATGTATTATAAGGATATCTATTTTTTACCAAAGTTATAAATGAATTCACATTTTTAAAAAATAATATCTCAACAATTTTACTTAAAAAATCGATTAAATATTAATATGACATTAAAAATTAATGAATAATAATAGTATTAAAAAATTTAATAGTATTATTAAACAATGAAAGATTATATTCTTTCATTTAAATTTCAATAATAAAAAATATGGAATAAAATGATATTATTAAATAAACCCTTGCAATGACATAAGGTTTAATTGAGAATTAATAAATGAATTTATTATTTTTTTGAAATATAATTCTGCATAATAATGTGTATATAGTTACTAATAAATTTATTTTTGTTCAGATTCACAATCAATAAATTTCATATACATTTAATAAATAATATAAAATAATTAAAGTATATTGTGTTATGACATTATTTATCACATGGTAACTTTGATATAAAAAACCAATAGATGCATTAATTAAAATTAAATCATAAAATACCATGATTTAAAAATTATTAATTATATATCATTAAAATTGTGCTTCATAAAAACCATATAAAATAAATAATGATAATTACATTACAATATGCCTCAATGAATAGAAATTGGGACAAATTTCCATTTCTAAATATTACTTTTGGTGGAATATTCATTAACCCCATTTACTGTTATTTTTATAATGATATTAAATTTTAAAATATCCATATTGATATTTAATGTGTCATATATAATATCTTTATAACATTTTACCACACCTTGGGTAATTACACATTATTATTTTCATAGTTTTTGTTGTTAATTTCCTTATTTTCTCATAGCGATATTGAGATGATTATTCTAATTTTTCAAAATATTTTTTAGTTTAATATTATAAAAAATAATTTTATTTATTTAATATAATACTGATGCATTATATATGTTTGTATATTCATACATTTTTTTGGACATTGAAAATGATTAACATAACATCTTGAAGAATTTAGCATATATGTATGCCCAAGGGAAAACATCATTCCATTAACATGTGAAAGGTTAATGAATTTGGTCATAATTTAATTTTAATGAATAAATATTAATAAATATATATCAAATAAATTTAATATTTTTTATTACTTTTAACATAAATAATAAGTGAAAAAACTACTCACATTACTTCATTAGGTTGAAGTCTGCTGTCGAGAAGAGATACATTATCACGTTTAAAATATAATTGAACAAAATAAGTTATATGTGATGTTAATTTTTTTTAAAATATACTAAAATCATAAATATAATATAAATGTGATAAATTCATCCTTATATATATCCTTGAGTAGTGGTGACCAAAAACGACAAACATCAGATTACTAGGTGGTAGTCCGCCTGTACACCCAATCAGGTGTTTTGTTTTCACATTGATGGATGATTATATTAATAAATGTATTTAAAATATTATAATAACAAATTATTAAATTTTATATACTTATATTATTATATAAAAATAAATTGAAAAAAATTGCATGTGGATGAATATGACCCACTATAAAAATGTGCCTTTATCAAAAATAAATGTTCTTTGGATAACATCTTTAGGTTTATAAAAATACATACATAGTTATTATTATTATCATCCCAATGTACCTAGAGTGATGTTATGGGTGTAAGGATGTGATATTATCAAATCTTGTCTATATTAAAAGGCTTTTTTTTGTATACTGTGGAGGTGAGGGGTTTAAAATTATTAGTGGGATAAGACGCAAATGATGTTTTTGAAAATAATCTATTACAACTACAAATTTATCAAGCCAAAATCTAGAAAAATGTATAACAATGGATCATTACTGTTTTTATTTCAAAATATTCTCATATAATGGTTTTTAATATGTTTTCTATCATTTTCAAAACATGTCTTCGTAATTTTACAACCAGGTAAAACATTTTTAACCTAATCATTTGTAATTAATTGTTATTATTTTCATTATTCAAAATGGTAAAAAATATATTTGACCATATTAGATAATATAAATTGTTTTTATTCAAAATATAGAATCAATTTTTCTATATTCAATTGATAGATGTTGCATAATTATATTTAAATCGTTACACAGAGATGCAATAGAAAAAGGTGTTTCCAAAGAGAATGTTATCATAAGTATATAGGATTTAATATAAAAAATAAATATAAAAGTCAGTAAAATAAACTATATTAGTTAATTTTTTTATTTATTTCCACTATTTTTACATTAAAATTTTAATATATATTTTGTCCTTATTAATTAATTAAACAAAATTAATCATTTCAATAAAAAATCTACATTTTTTATTAATAATTGATTAATTAAAAATAATAAAAAATCTCAAAAAATCACAATAAAATAAATTTGAAAAATTAATTAATATCATTAATCTAATTTTATAAAATGAATTGTATAAATTTGGTAAAAATTAATATTAACTATTATCATCAAATTCTGACTAAAACTTATTTTAGGAAAATGATATTTCCTTAAAATATTTTATATTCCATTAAATTAAATATTAATTTATTATGAATAATTTGATAACCTAGGAATTTATTCCTTCATGTTTTAAAATATACATCTCGTAATTCAGTTATTACTATTCATAACATCAATTTAATATCTAGTTTAGACGGTATACATTCTTATGATTCATTTATAACTAGGGTACCATGTTTTCAATGATACCGATGATATCAAATTTATTTAAAAATATATATATCATAAATTAAATGGATGTTAAATTATCATATATGAATATTTTTTTTTCATATTCTAATGAATTGATCTCCTTTATTTTAGAATATCATGTTGTAATGTTCTCCCCACATCAAATAAATTTTGTCCTCGAAGTTTAAACCAGATCATGGTATTCACATGTTTATTATTTGTAAATACATTTGTTGAAACCACGACATCGAAAAATGGTTCATAAAAAACAACATGATAAAAAATGATGATAAATATGAAGATTATCATGAAAAAACATTACTAGGATTCCAATTAAGGAAAAAAATTTGGGAAGTGAAGATATGGACAATGAAGATAAGATTAAATAATTAAAGATAATTATAGAGATCATTTCTTGAAATAAATTGAATGATCAATTGAATTATAGAGACCTAAAAACATAAAATCTATGACAAATTAATTGGCAATTTTACTATGATATATGTATGTAATAGGATAAATTTTTTATTTCAAGATAGTTTCCATTATAAATTATTTTTTGTGTAAAAATAAACGAAAATATACTCATGTGATTCATTTATATTTTAAATAACTATAACACCCTTTAGTTGTTCTTCATTAAATTTAAACTTCATCTAAAACATCATGAAATAAATATATAAATGAATCAGTGTGCTTCAATCACAATGATTAAATTTTAATACATAGTAATATCTATAAAATTGTTTCATGTATTTGTATATATTTTTAAATATTTTCCAAAAGAAATATGGTTAATATAAATTATTAATCTCTAAATCACATTAATAACAACACTTGTTATCCGTTAATTTTTTTGGAAAAATTGTTTTTTATAAATAGTTCCATAATAACCAGAATGTTATATATGACAAGGGTAGGTATTATACAGTTATCCTCTATTATTTATGAGAATGAGACCGGTGATCTCTTCCATATGCAATGGATTGTCATGCATCATGCATGCCGTAATTTTTTCAAAACTATATTAATGTAATCCCTATAAAATTCCAAAATTTTTATGACCTATAATTACAAAAACCTTAAATATAATATTAAATTTTAAGTCATCTGATACGTTTAATATTATTTATAAAAAATTAAAATTAAATCTTTCCTCAATAACTCTTTCATATATTGTATAAATGGGTTATATTCGGATAAATAATCTCCAAATATATCCTTAATCATGTTATATTAATACTACGCATATATTAATGATGATTCATTATAAATTTGTGTGTTTGATAAACCATAAACATATAAATGAATGATGGTTACTATAAATAAAATGTTTTTGAAGGAAAATATGAGTCTAAAATTTATCTGAATCCATAAATAATTATTAATTCTTATTTGCAATATTCAATTTCCAAAAAAACTTCTAAAATTAATTATTGAATTCAAATACATTAGTACTTTATCTATTTTATTTTAATATATTTCCTACCATAGTCATAAAAGATAATCATTAGAATATGGTATTGACTCGAATAATGCCCAGGTTCTAAAAATTTAATATAATGAACTATTTCATAGTTATGAAATTTTATTCATTTAATGATACTTTTCAGATTTTCTCCATAATAAAATAAAATGTGACCTATTTTTTTCAAATAAAAAACATTTTTTCATTCCATTGAGAAACCATACAATATGTGTGTATCAAAAATTAAAACATTATAGGAGTCAATCCTTCTATCATATATGGTATCCAATACATGACCTCTTAGTAAACTTCATCAATCACATCAAATGAGTTTTTTTAAAGTGGGTTAAGGTATAAATTATTTATCATATTTAGAGATATATAATTAGGAATAATCATGATATCATTCACTCTATTCCTCATTTTAATTTGGTTTCTCATAATCACCAAATTATTCTTCATGATCATATATGAAATTATTTCATTGGGTTTCATCAATTGACTGAACAAAATAACATAGTTTGAAGAATAGTTATCATAGTTGGATCCCCCATAATAAAGAATAAATAGTTTATAAAAAATCTAATTAGTAAAATGTTTTTTTAATCTAAGACATCCTAGGTTAAACCGAGGACATAAATTTCCATTAACTATTCAAATAAATTAGAATAGTTGGTATAAAACATGTGATTTATCTAATGCATATCCCCGAAGAGTTTATTAAAATTTTCATAATAGGTCTCATAACCATGTAAAAGGTAAAGGTCAATTCACTCTTGACAAACCTTATTCTGAGATTTTACCCAAAGGTATATCTTTTCGAGAATCACTTCAACTTATAGAGTTTATATTGGATCTATTTCTAGGGAGAAAAAAATAATTTATACCATACAAAAAATGGATGTTATTATATGCATTTCATAAATTTAGATCATAGGGTTATGATTTCAAATATACAATATATTTAATACAGTTCAGATGGATTGTACTGAAAATCCCATAATACAAATGGTAAAAACCTAGATTAAATATTCTTAGAGCTAGTGTCTACATTATTATATTGTCATAAAAACACGAAATCACATCTAAAACGACTGAATTGTATATTAGTCTTGAAAAAATAGATACATACATGATTTCCATATTACATTTTAATAAAAAAATATATTTTAAAAGAATATCATTATAACATCTAGATTATACATATATATCATTTATATGACACATCCATGCTTCATAAGAAATGAAACAAAAATTGGTTATCTCAAATATTCATTAAATGTTATGTAATGTGTAGGATATAATGATAAAATGAATATTTATCAGTATGGTATAATCAATATGGATAGGAAAATATCTAAACACACATTTTATTTAATCAATAACATGACATTAAAATTAGATAAGGCATAATCAATATAGAATGGTACATATCATAGTCAAAATCCATTTATTTAATAACATGAAAAACCTGATTAGATGAGGCATAATCAATATGGAAATAAAAATATTTGATTATGAATTTCATTTAATTATTATCTTTATAATCCTTATTAGATGTGGAATATTCAATATGGAATATTAAATAGATGATCTCAAATTCCAATTAATCAATAAATAAAAAATTAATTTCATCGTTATATAACCTCACTATGAAAATATCATTGATTACCAAAAACTAAATTCTCGATGATGGAAAATATTAAATATATTATTTCATGATATCAGAATCATGATACATGTACTACTAAGAAAATGTTATAGATATTTTAAAAATGATGGGTATGTATTCACCAAAACCCAACATAACATGGATAGATAGATAATTTTTTATTTGACTGTCGATGGATAAAGTGGATATCATTATCTAGGAACCAACTATATCTTCAAGTCCAATAACTCCCCATATTTCAAATGGTGGATTTAAATTGTGAAATATATGGATTATAAAAAAAAATTATTGAGTAAGGAATATATATTAACAATAATTTCCCCCTTCAATCATAAAAAATTGATATAAAATATCATATTTTGAAATGATATATGGTTTTATTAAAATTTATATTGATGATAATTAATATTGATATTTTTTTGAAACATAATATCCAATGATAAAAAGAAAATGGACATTTCAAGAGAACGATAATGATTACAAAAATTAATCAGGAATGTTTTTTTCAATACATCCCATTATCAAAATTTTAATAACCCATCTATATAAATAATAAATGTGGTATTAATAAAAACTATCCCTAGTGGATGAGATGTTAAACAATTTTTTGATATCTTTGATGAATCAGAATAGCATAAAAATAAATTTCTATTCATTATTAAGGAATTAACCCTTTAATGATAGAAATAATTTTATAATTAAATGTTCAAAACATACATAAAAAATGTTTATGAAAATAACCATTGAATTAAATCATTTATGCATTCAAACATTTACATTTCATGACATCTATAAATTTCTATAAATTATTACACTTTAAAACATTTATTCCATTAACATTATTACCAATATTCAGAATTCCCTTATTTAAAAAACACGGATATTACATTTAAAACGTTTTTTACAATTTCAAACTTGTGTAAAAAATATTTTATTAAAAAAATCGAAATCATTTATTGATATAAGTAATTTCTTTGAAAAATTATGTTCTAATGAAGTGAAAGATAAAGTCATATTTTCATAAAATATATTTTAAATAATCTATGATTAAAATTGGATGAACAAGTAATTATTAGTTAAATATTTACGGAATTTAACAAGGGGATGATAATTAAATGTGGTTTTTATATAATTATAAAATATTTCAATTCAATGAAAATTCATGAAATAAAAATCCCAAATAAAATGACGTTGTGGAATATATATTTAGAAATATCATATAGTTGAAGGAAGAATTGCTAAATCAATTGATCACATCTATTGAATTTGAATCATCATAAGAATGTAAAATACATAATTAAAATTTTAAATTTCCATTAAAAATAATATTATAGTTTCAATGATTGCTAAGAAGTAATATAACCCTATTAAGAAATGAGTTATGAAATTCAATACCGTTTGATAATATTCTAATATAAATTGACAATGATTAAATAAATCAAATTAAAAAATAAAAATACATAAATTATGAATTATTCATGATATTAAATAAATAAGGTCTATTATATATGGAATATATAATAAATTATGATCATAACATTAAAATAAGACCGATTAAAATAAAATTGAGACAATTTTCATTACCTTATGCTTCTTTTTGGTAAAACATGATTTAACATCCTGTATAATGGTTTTGATAGTTTTTTTAACTTTTTATAGAACAATATTATTATTTTTATTGAAATATATTACACCTTATAATATTATGACACATGTTTTAATAATATTTCATTATTTCTGTAATTCTGTGTGTTAAATACATTATTTTATCACGTATATTTTTTCATGAATGTTCTGATTCTTGTGAATATTATATAAATTCATAAATAATGAAAGAAAATAAGTATATAAATATAATATGTCTGTCATTATATACATTTCTGTTATAATTCATTATGGTTAGGCGTGGATAAGTAAATGTATCTATTCATGGGGACAGAATGTCAAATGTATGCGTGAGTGAGGATCCTATTCCATTAAATAGAAAAAGGGTATGAATATAAGTAATATAAATTTCTATGAAAACAATATCATTTGGTATACATAAAGTATATTAATTAAATATATTTTTATTACATTTTATATATGGAATGACTGAAAAATGAACCATATCACATTGCGAATTTGTAGTCCATTGTACACATGTTCAACGTTAACATAGTTTAAACAAATTAGAACACCAGATGGTTTATGTGATATTAAAACTACATGATTATAAATATATCACTAGTATAATATACATTATCTGAATCCATAATTATATCCATCTTTTAATTATGGTAACAGATAATGAATTACATCGGTTTGTGAGGTGGTAATCTATCGTACACATGATCGATGACCTCATTTCACCTCTCAGGGAATAAAATTTAAATATATAAAAATAAATTATAATAAATAATATATTTATACTTATGATATCTTGAATTTTATTTAATAATATTTTAATATTATATAAAAGAGGTGGAATAAGAATCAAAATAAATACACTCTTTAAATAATGTTACATATTCTTTATACAAGTTCTCTGGATTTTCATAAAGAAACCTTCCTTTGTTGGATTGTTTGTTAAAACAATAGATATAGTAAGTTGGGGTGGGGTTACTTAAGATATTTTTTTAGGTTTTGGGATGAACCAAAGGGATTACAATATGCGAGGTGGGGAGGAGAGGGAGTGTCCTTTCTA
This sequence comes from Viscum album, assembly GCA_963277665.1. Lineage (NCBI taxonomy): Eukaryota > Viridiplantae > Streptophyta > Magnoliopsida > Santalales > Viscaceae > Viscum > Viscum album. Next base: position 1,016,943,022 of record OY728152.1, read on the forward strand.
AGAAGTGGTTAGTGTTATTATAAGTCCCCAACCTTAAACCTTACTTAATCTTGAGTTATTACAAGATTACACAATGAGGATTTATTCAGGTTTAGAGTTTTAGAGAATTAGATCCTAAAAGATGCATTACATTCCACATATAAACAAAGTGGTTACATAAAGATAGTATTATTTTTTCCCATCAATGGAAACATATTTAAAATAAAACATTGATTCATTCTTGACACATCCTTGACACTATCATCATATCATGTACCTTTCCCTTGACCTGTGAAAAACATTTCAAAAAAACATGGGATGAGCATAAAAAGCTCAGTATGGATTATAAAAAATATGGAAAGGAGACATAAGTTCATATATACATAAGAATGAAATCATACTTTAACCATAAAACATAATCACTTTAGCATACCTCATCAAATCATGAATAAATCATAGAAATCATAAGACAAAAATGTAACTTGAGCCATTCATATCATTCTTACGTAGGGAGTGACCCTCTTGGTTACGTTTAAAATACCAATCACAGTATATTCCCTAAATCTCTTCGGAGAAACCTTAAAATTTCACTCCTTCGCATTACCCAATACATTGGAGAGCTATATCGGGATCACCCGCCCTGAGTTCATAACGGAACCACCCGTCTTCATAAAAAATGCCCATGAACCTCAACATAATCGTATCACATAAAACATGCATAAAGGAAACATAACATTACCACCTTTCAATCACAATATATCAATACAGCACATTGATAAAAACATTATGAAAACCATTTTCAGTAGCAAAATAAAAGAAAAGTAAATCATGGTATTTATTTCTCTTTAAAAAAAAGGTAAGCCTTGTAGAGGAAGCCGAAACTCAAATAATGGTCACGGCGGCAGAGAAGTCATTGTCGCCGCATACGTACGACAAAAACATTCCCTTTTGTCGTTTAGTAAAATGCTTCGTAAAAAATATTCCTTTTGGATAAACGTGAAAGTCAAAGGGTTTTATACACAGAATAAAATAAGGTTGTGTATAAAATAAAATACGCCTCAATGAAAGGAGATTGAGACGAAGTCCCTTACCTCGGGTCCGACTTGACTCGGTCGTTCTTTAATCTCATGAATAATAAACTTGAGTTAATTTATACTTGTTTCATAACCTTTTTCAAGTTCATTATTCCTTTTATATCACTTATTGCCATGTCATGAACACTATGTAATTATTTATGTTAATAACGGTCATTTTAACGATCATTGGTACTTGAGTCAAAAATAATCCCTTTATAATTACAATTTGTTCATGTATCAATTATATCCAGAATGGTATTCATGATGTATATATCATATATTTCATATATATCCAGTAAATGCATGCATTTATAATATTACATAATCATTTTAAGGTAAGAAATGAAATGCACCATTCATGGAGACGGTAAGCCGTACGTACGCATGAACGCTACTTTCATTTCTATTTCGTATTTTATAGAATGGAATCATAATTATATAAAGTTATATTATAATTCCAGTGTAATATCATATATAATATCATAACTACATCCTTTATACGTCCCACATATGGTATTAACGAATCAAATCACTTTGAGGGGGTGGTAGTCCGCACTTCCTTAAATAAATATATCGCGTTTACCCATAATGGAAACCATAAAGGTAGGCCCAAAATGAAACATAAATAAGATTAAGGAAACCATAAACATATTATATATCATATATAAATATAGTTTCATCTTAATGTCCACCTTTGAAGGTGTTAAAAGAATGTTGAACAATCATCGTTTCGGGAGGCATAAATTCACCATCCACGGAAACAGTATGTTCATTAACCATTAGATGTAGGTGTGTGTAAGTGTAGCTAGAATACTTCTTGTAAAAACATCCTAGTATATTGAATATACTGTATTTTCTACAAAAGAAATAAATAAAAAGAGTTTATTGGGTTGTTGAAGCAAAATAAACCAAAAGGACTCAAGTGAAGACATTACCTTAAAATCGGGTAACTCCCTTTGGTTTGAGCTCAAAGGCTTCCTTGGGAAGACTTCTGCCCAAATTGAGGCTTCAAATAGTAGTTAGGGAAGTGGAGAGACAAAATCGGCAGGGGTTGGTCGAGCCAAAGGCTTTGGAATTGTGGGTAAGGTGGTAGAGGTGGGGGCCTTTTATAAGAGGAGAGGAGGGGCACTCTTGGAATGTAATGAAATGTTACTTTATTTTAAAATGTGATTCGGATTCAAAAGGTCCCACATTGATATAAATCGAAGGTAAGTTGATAAAGGTTCGAAATCCACCCATCCAATAGGTTTTGGACATGTGTAGGTCATATATTTTACATTTCCATTTCATTTTATTGAAATCCTTTATTAATGAGGTAATCGCTGCATCATCATGATGTCATAAATAATTTAATTTATTTAAAGTCTAAAAATTATAAAAATCTAATATGATGTAGGAAATATTTTTAGTTTTAAAATGACTAATTTTAAACAAAAATCTGACTTCTATAACCCCATGTAATTTTTTTTAGTAAAATAACTAATGTTTGTGTCATTTTTACTTTAACATTAAATAAAAAGATATTAATGTCATTTTCCTATCAAAGTGGCTCCATGGGGTCCCCATGTTGACCCATGGATTCTCTTGGTCGGAAATGACACATCCAATACGGTTCGGACATGTGTCTTGGTCATTTCATATTATTAAAACTTTATTTTTACCTTAAACTACACTAATTACCACTAAATGTGATTAAAAACATAAAAGTTACTATTCACCAAAAATTATTTTAATCCCATTGAACCACATTTTACTTGTTAATGACAAAAATGTATGTTGGATTTTTGAAAATCAAATCACAGAAGTGGAAAATTTTCATTTAAATGAAAAATCAGTTTCTTTAACTACCACTTAGTGGTTTCACTATTCATCAAAAATTGAAGTTTTTCAGAAAAATACCAAAAATTCACCCTAATATATATTTGATATTCTGAACTCAAAAATTATTTCTATTTTAAAAAAATCAAATCATATAAGTTACATTAATTAATTTAATAATTAATTTCTGATGTCATGACAAATAGCGTGTTTTTATGAAACAATAAGTATCAAAAGATTGACACCAGTTTAAGTCAAATTTCAAAGTGAAATTGATTCCAATGACCACCATTGGATTAAACGGTAAAAATATATTCTAATTACACTTCAAAAAAAATTAAAAAGATAATCTAATCATATAAATAAATTATATTAAATATATATTTTGAATTAAAATACAACATTTTTCAATATTCATTAAAAAATGAACTTTATCGGAAGAATACCAAAAATTCACACAAAGTAAATTTTGATGTCCCAAACTTAAAGAATAAGTTTATTTTGAAAAACATAGCTTATAAAATTGTCAAAAGATAGATTTAACAATGGTTTTCCATCAAAAGGCAGTAAAATAATCTTTTAAAAATATTACTGTATTCCATGCTTAAGATTGGATTTATTTTCATTTTAATCCTCTAAAACACTATCTATTTCACTAATAGACATAGATAAAAATTTCTATTATTCATTACTTACTTGGGATGTTACATACTTCCCTCTTTTAGATAATTGTGTCCCTATAATTTATTTGCTTATCGAATAAATGGAGGTACTTATCCCTCATTGCATTTTCAGATTCCCATGTTGCCTCTTCCATCATGTTGTTTTTCCACAAAACCTTTACCTGATTAATCACCATATTCCGTAACACTTGCTCCATGTGGTCAAGAATCTGGACCGGTTGTTCCTCATAAGATAGGTTCCCTTCCAACTGAACTACCTCTGGACTCAAAACATGAGATGGATCTGGCATATACTTTCTCAACATCGAAACATGAAAAACATTGTGTACCTGAGATAAACTCGGAGGTAAAGCCACTCGGTAAGAAACTGATCCAACTCTCTCCAGAATTTCATATGGTCCAATGAACCTTGGAATCATCTTTCCTTTCTTACCAAATCGGATCACACTTTTCCATGGTGATACTTTGAGAAAAAAATGATCACCTACCTAAAAGAGAGATCCTTCCTCCTGTTGTCCGCATAACTCTTCTGCCTACTCTAAGCTGTTCTCATCTGTTTCTGAATCAGCTGAACTTTTTCAGCCATCACTTCTACCAATTCTGGTCCCATCAGCTTCCTTTCACCCACCTCATCCCAAAATGCTGGAGTTCGACACCGCATCCCAAATAACGCCTCAAATGGTGCCATCTGTATAATGGAATGAAAACCGTTATTATATGAAAATTCAACCAAAGAAAGATGTTGGTCCCAACTTCACTGATAATCCATAGAGAAAGAACATAGCATATCCTCCATGGTCTGAATTGTTCGTTCTGACTGCCCATCTGATTGAGGATGAAAAGCTGTAATATAATTTAATTCAGTACCCAACGACTTCTGAAAGCCTTTCCAAAATTTAGAAGTGAACCTGGGATCACGGTCAGATACACTGGAGAGGGGAACTCCATGTAACCTGACTATCTCTTTAAGATACAAATGGGAAAGTTGATCTAGGGAAAAAGTATCTCATATAGTAAGGAAATAAGAATATTTAGTCAAGAGATCAACAATAACGCAAATTTCATTATTACCTCGAGATGTCTTCTGTAATCCCACGACAAAGTCCATGGATATATTCTGCCATTTCCACTCTGGCACTGGTAAAGGCTAAAGCGTCCCTTTCGGTAACTACCGCTCTTCTTTAACCTGTTGACAAGTCAAACACTTCACAGTAAAATCAGAAATATCTCTTTTCATTCCATCCCACCAGTAATACTCCCGAAGATCTCTATATGTCTTAGTACTGCCTGGATGAACTGAAAACAGAGAACTATGAGTTTCACAAAACAACTATCTCTTCAACTTTAAACTACAAGGCACACACAATCTCTTCCCAAATCTAAAAATGCAATCATTATCAATGTTGAATTCAGGCAACTTACCTTTCTGAACCATCTCTACCTTTTTCTGCAACTCACTGTCTTGCTTCTATGCTTGCTTGATTCTATCTCATAGAGAAGATTTCACTGATACATAAAACAAAACAGAATAACATCCTACACCAACAACTTCTATGCCAATGTTCACCAAATCCTTAACCAAAGGATCATGTTCCAAATGCAACATTGCTAATGAAGCATTACTTTTTCGACTCAATGCATCATCCACTTTATTTGATTTTCCTGGATGGTAATGAATTGTACAATCATAATCCTTGATTAATTCCAGCCATCTCCTATGTCTCATGTTTAACTCTTTCTGAGCGAATATATAATTTAAAATTTTGTGATTAGTATATATTTCACACATTACTCCATACAAATGATGCCTCCAAATTTTTAAAGCGAAAACAACAGTAGATAATTCCAAATCATGTGTAGGGTAATTTACCTCATGAGTTTTCAACTGTCATGAAGAATAAGAAATTACCTGATCATTCTGCATTAGGACACAACCAAGTCCTTTTAATGTAGCATCACTATAGATAACAAACTCACCATTCCTGGAAGGTAGTGCCAAAACTGGAGCATTCACCAATCTTCTTTTCAAATCCTGAAAACAATCATCACATTCTTTTGTCCAGATAAAATTAACACCCTTCCGAGTTAGCTTAGTCATTGGACTAGATAACCGTGAAAAATTTCTAACAATCCTTCGGTAATAGCTTTCCAAACCAAGGAAACTACGAATCCCTATTACATTTGTGGGTTTTGTCCATTATTAAACAACCTTTTTTTTGCAGGATCAATAGTTATCCCATCTTTAGAAACAATGTGACCAAGGAATGAAATTTGTTTCAACCAAAACTCACACTTTCTGAATTTCCCATACATTTTCTTTTATTTTAAGGCATGAAAAATAACCCTTAAATGTGTTTCATGCTCCTCTTTACTTTTAGGAAACACCAAAATATCATCAATGAAAACCACCACAAACTTATCCATGAACTCATGGAAAATTCTATTCATTAAGTCCATGAATACAGCAGGTGCATTGGTTAGCCCAAAAGGCAATACTACAAATTCATAATGGCCATATCTTGTACAAAACGCAGTCTTTGGAACATCTGCTTCGTTTACCTTCAGCTGATGGTACCCCGATCTCAGGTCAATCATTGAAAAATATTGAGCTCCCTGGAACAGATCAAAAAAATCATCGATATGAGGAAAATGATATTTTTTCATAACAGTGATGTTATTCAAGGATATATAATCAATGCAAAGTCTCATAGAACCATATTTCTTTTTAACAAATAAAATAAGAGCACCCCATGGTGACGTGCTAGGTCGAATAAAACCTTTCTCTAATAAATCATGAAATTGCTCCTTCAACTCTAAAAGTTCAATTTGAGCAATTCAATAAGGGGGTTTTGAAATTGGCTCAGCATCAGGAACTAATTAAACAGTAAACTCAACTTCCTGATCTGGTATTATTCGAGGAAACTCATCAGGAAAAACATCAGGATACTCATTTACCACTGACACAACATTAATCTGAACAGTTCCATTATTTTCAACGATGTGTGCAAGGTAACATTCATTTCCATCTTTTAAATGTTTCCCGGCCTCTTGATATGTTATCAACATTAAGGGTTCATTCTTGTACACAAACTGAACGCCTTTCTGAAAAGAAACTTCTTTAGCTCTACAGTCAATCTTAGCATGGTAAATAGAGAGCCAATACATACTCAGGATAACATCAAACTCTACTAGAGGTATAACAATAAGGTTGTCAAGTAGGTTCTTTCCATAGATAAGGATAGGAAGATTCTTATAAATTCTTTTTGCTTCAAAATTTCTACAAGGTGTTTTTACCAAATGTTCAGGAGTCATTTCTTGAGATGGTATTCCCATTTTACTAGAAAAGTTTTCAGAGATGAAAGAATGTGTAGACGCCGAATCAAACAACACACTGGTACAATCTGAAAAAACAAACAAAGTACCAGATACAACTTCATTTGATGTCCCGACATCTGCTGAAATAGTTGAAAAGGACTTCACCACCCCTTTCTGCTTGTAGTCTAACTGCTTCCCATCACTCGAGCTTTTTTTCGGACACTCGTTTGCATAGTGACCCATCTCATTGCACTTAAAACATTTCACTAACTGTAAATCAAATTTGGTCTTACCATCACCCTGCTCTTTTTCAGTGCAATCACGAGCCTTGTGTCCCATCTTACCACATCGGTAGCACTTTCCAGAATTCAGATTACATTCCCCAGCATGCCTTTTACCACATTTATCAGAAACTGGAAACTTAGTTTTCTTACCATCAGACGTTTTTGAAGAATTCTTCCCTTTCTCCTGCCACCTTGGTCTCTTCTTCTGCTGGTTGTTATAGAACACTTGGTCATCGGCAAACTCCATTTCCACCTTCTCAGAACATCGAAAAATCTTTTCATAAATTTTAAACTCACGATAAGCTAATTCCCTTCGATATTTTGGCTTTAATACTGAGTAAAAACGATTGATTTTACTATTAAGGTCTCAGATAAAATTTGGAGCATACCTTGCCAATCGAGTGAACGTTTCTTCATAGGCAGCCACTAAGTCTTCCTCTTGCCTCAATTACAAGAATTCCTTTTCCATCTTAAGTCAAACAGCCTTAGGAAAATACTTCTCAAGAAACATACCTTTGAATTCATCCCATTCTAGAGCATCAATCTCATCAGTGTCCCTGATATTTTTAACCATCGACCACCACTGATCTTTTTCACCCTCCAAACGGTAAATAGAATGACTAACCTTTTGATTGTCTGAACACCCCATGACATCGGAAATCGTCTCCAGTGCTTTAATCGACCCTTCAGCTAACACAGGGTCAGATGATCCTCTGAATGATGGGGGATGTTGCCTCATAAAATGTTCCACCACTAACATGTTCCTCTGCGGTTGATCTGGATGATCCTGTGCAAGGATACCACCACCATTTATCGCTTGAGTCAAATGCGCCATTACTGCAACAAACTATTCAGTTCCAATTCCGACCATCTCAGGATGCTGATTCGAAAGGTTATTTCCTTCTGTATGCCTTCCTAGCACTGCTTCCCTGTTTCCTCTATGGAAAACCATTCTGAACAAACATGTCTTAGATGAAGCAACATGGTAATCTTAAAATGCTATATCATTTCAAAAAAAAAGGATAATCATTTAATATAATTCTAACTCCTAAAGTTATCTAAACCGGCCTCTGATACCAACTATAAGGCCCCAGCCTTAAACCTTACTTAATCTTGAGTTATTACAAGATTACACATTGAGGATCTTTTCGGGTTTAGAGTTTTATAGAATTTGATCATAAAACATGCATTACATTCCACATATAAACAAAGTGGTTACATAAAGATAGGATTATTTTTTCCCATCAATGGAAACATATTTAAAAAAACATAGATTCATTCTTGACACTTCCTTGACACTATCATCATATCATGTACCTTTCCCATGACCTGTTAAAAACATTTCAAAAAAACATGGGATGAGCATAAAAACATCACTATGGGTTATAAAAAATATGGAAAGGATACATAAGTTCATATATACATAAGAATGAAACCATACTTTACCCATAAAACATAATCACTTTAACATACCTCATCAAATCATGAGTAAATCATAGAAATCATAAGACATAAAGGTAACTTGATGCATTCCTAACATTCTTACTTAGGGGGTAATCCTCTTGGTTACGTTTGGAATACCCATCACAATATATTCCCTAAATATCTTCGGAGAAACCTTAACGTTTCACTCCTTCATGTTACCCAATGCATTGGAGAGCTATATCGGGCTCACCTGCCCTTAGTTCATCACGGAACCACCCGTCTTCATAAAAATTCCCAAGAACCTTAACATAATCGTATCACATAAAACATGCATAAAGGAAACATAACATTTCCACCTTTCAATCACAAGATATCAATACAACACATTGATAAAAACATTACGAAAACCATTTTCAATACCAAAATAAAAGAAAAGTAAAACATGGTATTTATTTTTATTTTTTTTTAAAAAGGTATGGCTTGTAGAGGAAGCTGAAACTCAAATAATAGTCACGGCGGCGGAGAAGTCGTTGTCGCCGCATACGTACAACAAAAACATTCCATTTTCTCGTTTAGTAAAACGCTTCGTAAAAATGATTCCTTTAGGATAAAGGTAAAAGTAAAAGGGGTTTATACACCATATAAAAGAAGGTTGTATATAAAATAAAATATGCCTCAATGAAAGGAGATTGAGGCAAAGTCTCATACCTCGGGTCCAACTTGACTTAGTCGTTTATTAATCTCCTGAATAATAAACTTGAGTTAATTTCTACTTGCTTAAGAACCTTTTTCAAGTTCATTATTCCTTTTATATTACTTATTGCCATGTCATGAACACTATGTAATTATTTAAGTTAATAACGGTCGTATTAATGATCATTGGTACTTGAGTAAAAAATAAACCCTTTATAATTACAGGTTGTTCATGTATCCATTATATCCCGAATGGTATTCATGATGTATATATCATATATTTCATATATATTCTGTAAATTAATGCATTTATAATATTACATAATCATTTAGAGGTATGAAATGAAATGCACCGTTCATGGAGACAGTAAGTCGTACGTATGCATGAACGCTACTTTCATTTCTATTTCGTATTTTATAGAATGGAACCATAATGATATAAAGGTATATTATAATTCCAGTGTAATATCATATATAATATCATAACTCCATCCTTTATACGTCCCACATATGGTATTAACGAATCAAATCACTTTGAGGGGCGGTAGTCCGGACTTCCTTAAATGAAGATATCACGTTTACCCATAATCGAAACCATAAAGGTATACCCAAAATGAAAAACACAGAAGCTTAAGGAAAACATAAACATATTATATATCATATATAAATATAGTTTCATCTTAATGGCCACCTTTAAAGGTGTTAAAATAATGTTGAACAATCATCATTTTAGGAGGCATAAATTCACCATCCACAGAAACAGTATGTTCATAAACCATTAGATGTAGGTGTGTGTATGTGTATCTCAAATAATTATTATAACAACATCCTAGTATATTGAAGATACTGGAGTTGTTACAAAATAAATTAATAAAAAGAGTTTAGGGGGTTGGAGAAGCGAAATAAAATAAAAGGACTCAAGTGAAGACATTACCTTAAAATCGGGTAACTTCGTTTGGTTTGAGCTCAAAGGCTTCCTTGGGAAGACTTCTGCCCAAAGTGAGGCTTCAAGGAGTAATAGAGGGAAGTGGAGAGACAAAATGGGTAGGTTATGTCCGAGCCAAAGTCTTTGGAACTATGGGAATGGAGGTATAGGTGGGGGCCTTTTATAAGAGGAGAGGAGGGGCACTCTTGGAAAGTAAAGAAATGTTACTTTATTTTAAAATGAGTTTCGGATTAAAAAGGTCCCACATTGATATAATCCTAGGTTAAGGTGATAAGGGTTATAAATACACCTATCCAATAGGTTTTGGACATGTGCAAGTCATAGATTTTACATTATCATTTCATTTTATTCAAATCCTTTATTAATGAAGTAATCATTGCATCATCGTGATGTCATAAATAATTTAATTTATTTAAAGTCTAAAAGTTATAAAAAAATTACTATGATGTAGGAAACTATTTTATCTTTCCAATTATCATTTATAAACAAAAATATGACTTGTATAACCCCATGTAAAATTTGTTTTATTAAAATAACTCATGTTTGTGTCATTTTTACTTTAACAATAAATAAAAAGATATTAATGTCATTTTCCTACCAAAGTGGCTCCATGGGGTCCCCAAGTTGACCCATGGATTTTCTTGGTCGGCATGACACATCCAATAAGGGTAGGACATGTGTCTAGGTAATTTCATATTATTAAAAAAATATTTTTACCTTAAACTACACTAATTACAACTAATCGTGATTAAAAACATAAAAGTAACTATTCGTAAAAAATTTATTTTAATCCCATTGAACCACATTTTACTTATTAATGAAAACCATGTATGTCAGATTTTTGAAAATCTAATCACAAAAGTGGAAAAGTTGCATTTAAATGAAAAATCGGTTTCTTTAACTACCACTTAGTGGTTTCACTATTCATCAAAAATTGAAGTTTTTCAGAAAAATACCAAAACATCACCCTAATATATTTTTGATATTCAGAATTAAAAAATGATTTCTATTTTACAAAATTCAAATCATATAAGTTACATTAATTAATTTAATAATTAATTCCCGATGTCATGACAAATAGCGTGTTTTTATGAAACAATAAGTATCAAAAGATTGACACTAGTTTAAGTCCAATTTCAAAGAGAAATTGATTCCTATGACCGACATTGGATTAAATTGTAAAAATATATTCTAATTCCTCTTCAAAACCAATTCAAAAGATAATCTAATCATATAAATAAATTAGATTATAAATAGGTTTTGAATTAAAATACAACAGTTTTCACTATTCATTAAAAAATGAACTTTATCGGAAAAATACGAAAAAATCACACAAAGTAAATTTTGATGTCCCAATATTAAATAATAAGTTTATTTTGACAAACATAGCTTATAAAATTGATAAAAGATAGATTTAAAAATGGTTTTCCATCAAAAGGCAGTAAAACAATCTTATTAAAATATTAGTGTAATCCATGCTTATGATGGGATTTATTTTCATTTTAAGCCTCTAAAACACTATCTAATTCACTAATAGACATAGATAAAAATATATATTATTCATTACTTGGGATGTTACAGTTATATTTGGTGTCCCGAGAACTAAATTATTGTAATTTGATTACGTGTTTGTACACTTATTATATATTGTTCATTGTTCTTCATTACTATAATATAATAAAGCCTTGAAATATTTGTTGTGTTAATAAGGTCATGGAAGATCCCCACTATGATCAGAACCATCAAATTCCATAACAATATTCATAATTAATGTTCTATGGTTGTAAGACATACTATGATAGGACAAATTTTATAGACACCGTCATGTGAGAGTACTCGTAATAAGATGAGCCTCTCTCTCATGGAGTTCACACAAGGTAATCTCCAAGATCGATGATTATGAGAATAGACCCGCCAGTATTAATTCCGCATGTCTTGGTGTCATCAAACATTGCTATCTATGAGCGTGTGTGACGGTCCTTAAAATGGAAGATTTTCATTAACTTATTTCATGACTCGCACACTTCGATTTACTAACAAAAACCATCATGAAGACAGCTAGCATGATGTAGGGTACGTTGGGTGTGTCATGAATGACATGTTGTTAATGGATAAGTCGAGGAAGGATTTTTCCATTCCATATTTATGGAATTAGATATCTCGGGCCCTTTGATTGATATAAAACTGTCACCCAAATTCCATGTCCATGGTGTAATGAAGAGTTTATTTCTAGAATTCAAAGAATGAAAGATCAAGAATATTTTTGTTAACACTGCCATGAAACCTTCTTGATGAGATTTTGATACAAAAAGATTAAATTAAACTGTTAGCATTTGTATTAGGTGACACGTCAATGCAGCGTGAACTTCTTTCTCTTGGGTGCCTTGACCAGTTGTTGGATAGTAATCATGTACTTTAGGCAAGCCTGCCTAATGCTAATGATAAAGAGTCCTAGGGGATCACACGCTCCGTGTATTAAAGTATCTCAAGTATAATATAGATTATTCATGTACAAGGTTTAATAATTATTCAAGGAAGCCTAAATATTTTAAAGTTGGAGTAAGAATAAAATGAAAACAAACACACATTGTGTATTAATGATTACATGGTGTGTAGTTTTCATTTTGGAAAAGAAATAGAAAACAATTACATTTCGTGCATTACTGATTACACACCGTGTAGTTTTTTATGAAAAACAAGTACTCTCCATGTATTAATGATTACACTTTGTGTAGTTTTTCCCATCGGGATTTTGAGGATATAATATTGTTTTATTAAAAGATATTTATTATAATCAGAATGGGCGCATGTAAATGAATTAATTATTTGACACGCCATATATTATTTTTCTGTTTATATATCTCCTCTCTATTTTATTACCCCATTGGATCAATATTTAACAATTGTATTAAAATTGACACAACCTCTTCCATTTTGTTGGGAATCCTTACATTCCATTACCATATTCATCGTATTCTCTTACAAATGTACTTATATAATTATAAATAATATATTAGGATAATTTTATACTACATTGAGCATCATTAAATATTTTATTATATTTTCAATTTTTTCCATTTAATTATCTTTCAACATGATAAACTAAAATATTTCAAGCATTTTCAATATGATTAAAAATTTCTACTATATTTTTATTTTTTAATGAAATATTATATATAAATTTTTATTTTTTCCTAATGTACTTTTTTTCTCCTAGTTTTATCAATCATTTTAATTTATTATAATTTTTTCAAATATTTTGTTAATTGTAATTATTTTCAATTGAAATTTACTAGTGCTCTAAAAAGTAATTTTTTCATCAATTTCAACATCCATTGAAATAATTTTTACTTGATAAATGATATGAGAATAATTATACCATCCAATATATTTATATGTATTTATTATTAACATTTTTTATCATATGAATGTGACATGCCATAAAATTTCTTTCCAGGTAATCTATAACATATAAATATGATTTTTAATATAATTACATTCTTATATTTGTAATAGTTGGATACTTTATGACACTAAATGGTAATTCGATAATTGTTGGACACATTACTATAAGTGACACTCCGTCGAATTCCATAGGCTTTCGACTAGTAGAGTGGGTTTTGGGTGTGTCTATTGGGATACTATACCCTCATATATTTAAGTAGAAGAAAACATTAAATAATATACATAAAATTGTCAAATCATATAGATATGTAGGTAACTAAATAAGTAAATGAATGAGTCATGAATCAAATTTAAATATCTAGAACTGAATATCAATAAAATTTAAAAAAACTGATGGTGACATGTTGTTATGAATCTATACAAAAATAAAACCTCAAGGGGAGGGGTTCATGAATAATCTCAATGAAATATAAAACTATAAAATGAAACAAACAACTACAGAGCATCTCAAGCATTGTCATGGTCCTCTGCCCTAAAATATCTAACCAAACTACTAGGCAATAATCAAACATCAGAAGCAACCAACGTCTTATTATCCATACATGTGGTCAAAAAGTTACCTAGTGTATCAAACAGAGGCTAAAAAGGGTGTGAAATATAATCATAGTAGGCTGTATAACATAGTGTCTATGCCTTTTATTTTCTTCCTATAATTGAAACACAATTCCAAAAATAATAATTGAGAGGACATTAAATATGTAACCCACTACATCTTCATCTAGGATCCTAAATGGACACCAGTCCTATACCACACGCTTTGGCCTACGTTAGTATTCTGAATAACAATCTTTTGTGGGTCACAATATATATATCACGAGATAATGTAAACAAGGAATCTATCATAATCATACCCGATCTTGTGATATGTCATGGTATTTCTTATCCATGTCGTTGAAAAAATATTCATTAGTATAAACAAGTAAATGTACAACATGATGAAGCTAAAATTAAAGGATTCAACTCTTCAAAATAAGTAATAAAAATTTTCTTAAATTTCAATCGAAGAAAACCATCAATTCCTATGGTGGAGTCTTGTGTGTGACCAAATAGACCTAAATCAATCCTATGTATCGTAGTAGGATCAATTGATATAATAACATTCAACTGATCCATTCCATGGATACCCCTATTCACTCCCACGTACAATTACGGGGTTTGGAAAACCTCCGTGGCCATCCCAAGAATATTACAAGTGGATTGAGTATCCCTTAAGTCATAGAATAACCATTTTTTAAAATTTCCATCCATGATTTCCACTATAGGGAACCTATATCACTCAATAGTATTAGAAATTTCCTAGGAATCCCTTTCATAGAAATCCAAAGCATCACCCCCAGTGTTGTAAGTTATATCACATCGGGCATGAAGATTATATCTATGGTTCCTCAAAACAGAACCCATGTTCTTTCCATGTCCATTTCAAGTGCCATATAAAACATGACATACACAATAAGAAATGAATTTATGATTACTATCTTATATATATCATCTCAATATGGAATCCATTCCTCTAACAATTCTTTAAAATTCAATACAACCATAAATGGTGGATTTCATATAATAATGAAATCGCTACCTATGTTTGAACAAGCTTGGCATGAGGTGTAATCAATATGGAATAATCTTTAAATAATTTCAACTCATCATAATAAAATAAATTTTAGTAGGTAAAGTTCTTACGAAAGATTTTCATAAACTTCAAGCAAGTAATCAGGGGAAAAATGAATTAACCAATGTGTATAATTAATAAAATATAAGCAAGGCATATGGAATCCATATTCCACTAACCACTATATCATTAAGGTAATTACATTAACATAATCTATCAAACATGACCATGATTAATTTTCTAATTCAATCCATTTCCCCAAGGAACAATGAAATAATAATAGAATGTGTCATAGAATACTAGAACCAAGTCATAAAATAATGGAACTTATTAGGCATATGGAATAAAATTACGAATTTAAATTAATTTCATAATAAGTTACCATGTCGTAGAAGTATTATAGCACAATAATTTGTATTAAAAAAATGTATGTAATTTTCACAATGAATCATTAAAAATGTAATGGATTATGGAAATATATGTGAGACCAACCTTTATAATTATTCATAGACATTATCAATGGATCCAATTAATGATTCAACAGCCTTATTATTGTATTTTATCTATGTAAATCATATAACCAAGGTACCATTTTCTTAAAAGACAATAAAATCGTTTACAACAATGGAAAAAGGAGTCCATTTGGGTGGGAAACACCCAATGGAATGGCCAAAGTCAAGGAAAACACCGTATTAATGTGTTTTTATAATAGAAAAGGTAATTATGATCATTGAAATCCATAATTGATAATTTAATATGTGACTATCATTATTCAATTATAGGTTCTGACTAGAGGAATAATATAACGATTCCAAAATGAAATGAAAATTGAGGTAAACAATAGTGGATGGAAACCTCGTGGTCATACTACTATAAAGGTCCAATATAAACCCTAAATTCAATCTATAATTGGATATATGTGGTAATTTAGAAAAACACCCAAAATTGGAAAATCACATTCACTTGGGGATATTATAATTAGGGGTGTAGAAACCATGAAATCAAATAGGGTAGATGAGAGATATTACTTATATGGGATTGAAGCTTCCAATGCTAAAGAAAATGGACCAACATAGAGGGATCTTGGTCAAAACCCTAATTATATAGAGTATGGGTGTTCATGTACTTGAAAGGGGAATAAATCAAGAGTAGAGATAGGAGGGGGGGGGGGAAATTTTGGTTAAAAACAATTCATTAAAAACAAATTTTCTATTATTAACCACACAGTATGGCTTTCATAGTTTGCAAATGGTCATCGAAATGATGTGACAACTGTGTAAAAGGTTCTGCTTCACGAGGTATTGCAACATAGTTATGTGCACTTTTTGTCTAATACTTCAAAAACTGTGCATTTAGACACTATTTGAGACCCTATACTGGCCACATTATTTTGATCCTTGGGTACCAAGATTTGAAAAATCATTTTTCGTGTCATGTTTTCCCCTTTTTCAGTGATCAGGTATTGAAAAACTCTCAAGATGCCCATGTGACCTCTATCAACCTCTTAGTCATCAAACTAATGGCTATAATATGGAATTAAAATGGAAAATTAATTTATGTGTACCATTTATTATGGATGTTAAGTTACAACCTCACCTCTTAAAATAACTCTTCCATGAGTTTCCCTAATATGGATGATATGACGTCATTTGAGAACAGTTCTTTCCACTATGCACAATCTTCGGCCTCCTGCACCCAGCCTTGTCCAGAAAATGTTTGTGTTTCCATATGACCCAGACTAAAGTAAGAAAACTTCTTTAGAATTTTTTTTTACTATGGTCAACAATACATAGTGGATTCTAATAAAAGAACACATCCACCTCAAACTCGATATTTTTTGTATCAAACGAATGAGATTGTTGTGGATGATATAGTCGAAGCAATGATTTGTTGAATAAATCATGAATGGAATTGTAACTCGGAGGTAATAAAATCTATTGGGATATCATCCCATGTCACTACATAATCACAAATGTCATCACATATATCAGTGATAACATTATTTTTTCCCTTATTCGTTTATGTCCCAAATGAGGTGATACGTGTATAAAGAACCCATGTCCCACAACAAATTAGTGTGGTCGATAACAAAGATCGATAGATATATTATAACAAGACTTAACAATATCCATACACATATGAATTAGATGGAAATTTTCTAAAGTCTCATGAAAAAGATGAGGACACAACAGAACTAACTTCCCTTTGTCTAGCATGAACATGGGTGAACAGAGTAGTCTCTATATAGAGCGTTATACAGAGTAATATGAATTGTTGGCTGAATGTTATTAGAATAGAAATCACAAGTAGAGGAATATTATTCTCTGAAGAATTTCCAAAATTGTGAATATAGGTCAAAATAATATCCACTGACACCTGAATCATATGATTGAAATTCCCATCCATATAAGAGTGATATGCAGTAATCAAGGGTGATAGTGATCATATTTCATTCTATAACACTTTCTATAATTTTGATGTGAACCAAGAATCTCAGTCTGAGACTATATAATGGGGTAAACCATATAGTCACTCTATCATTTGGATATAATGTCTATTCATATCATCAATATAGTAGGTATCCCATATTAGTAAGAAGTGAGATATTTTGTTCAACCTATCGATAATCACCCATACTGTGTCACTCCTTCGGGGAGATCTATGAAATAGTATAATTAAATCAATGGTGATGTCGGTCTATATCCACTCTAGAATGGATTGTGGTAGTATATGTCCAACATGTCACTTGTGCTCTGGAATCACCTACAAATAGGTGGAGCACTATGTGATGAAGCCTACAATCCTCTTCTTCTTACATGGACACCAATACTAAAGATGCATTTTCTGAAACTCCTTGGTATTCAAATGGTGAACATCCCATGTCAATTCATGATATTCCCTGATTATCCCTTCTCAAATATCATAAATCACCCAAGCATTTTCATATTAGAAGAAGGTCTCAATGAAATCGAAAAACCAACTTGGAGGTGGGTTCTATCATATGATACTCTCCATTAGAATAAGGAACATATAATATAATAAATGGTTAATTTAAACCAATCTACCAGAAATGATGTCACTACCATAGATGATATTATCTGTTACTCATGCTACTCTTGAACCTCTAGATGAAACTAACACATCATAGAAATCATATTGCACTATTTTAAAGACACTTGTAGGGCTTGTGTGTAATTCTTATTTCTCAACGGATCTTCCATGACATTTCCTTTAATAGAGGTATAAGCTAACTCTAAATCAAAAACACTTCTGGTATTCAGCCCAAAAACACTACCACAAATTCAGTTCTCATTGTGTGGAGATATAATTTATGATTTAATGATATTTTTAAACAATTTACCACTCATGAAAAAGACAATTCCTCCAATAGAGAATAAAATTAATGAATGATGAAATATTGAGATCATCCGTAGGATAGTTCCTCTACAACTTCCTAATTGTAAAGATATATACGTAATGACTTGATCACTATGATATTGAATTGCAGCCAGTCTGAACTAGGAATCATCACAATAATCTATATGTCATCTACCCATTTCATGAATAATCTAAATCAGAGATAAAGTGAGTTTTAATTATAGATTTTTAAAGTCCTTCTCACAAGATTCGAACCATAGGAACTATGTATCCTTTTTTGTTAGGGTCATAAGAGGTGTTTCAGAGGAGTAGTAGTCCTGAATGAAACACTAGTAATAGCCTCAAATCATGATGATAATGGAGATATGAAACAAATTATTATGCTACACCAAAGAATCCATGAAACTCACTTTCTACAGTTCATCATATACACTAAACTATGATATGATATAACACAATATGTGAACCTCACTGATCCTAATGTTTCATTTAATGATATTTTCATAAATCTGTTTCTCTCTTACTGTATTCTTCACAATCTCAATATGTATGGATTGTTCATTTCTAATATGAAAATACACCGAGACTTACTCTATGAATACTAAACTAATAGAATCGTGATATGGGTACAAACTCAATTCTACATATCTATAAGGATTATTGGCGTGTTCATCAGACCGAATGCCATGACCAAGTAGTCACATAATCCATACATGCTCTGAAATGTTTTATGAGGTATATATGATAGTCTCATATGAACCTAATGATATCCCGACCTCAAATCGATCATAGAGTTAAAAATTTGACCCTTTGAGCTTGTTGAAGATGTTGTCTACCTGAGGTAATGGGTAAAAATTCATCATTGTATATTGATTCAACTTCTATAATCCACACACTATTCTAGGGTACCATCTTCCTCCTTGAGGAAGAGAATAGTTGACCCCATTGGAAATGTGTTGGGTTTGATAAATCCCTTAACCTAAACATCCTCAACATCCTTTTTGAGTTTCTAATTATCTTTAGATAACATCCTATATGATTAAATTGAATTTGGTGCTGAACATAGAAATACCTCAATGGTTAAATCAACCTCCCTATCATGAGGTTGTATAGAAAAATCATCAAGGAAGAGGTCCTTGAAATAATCCACAATTAGATGGACATCCACAAGTTGAACTCACTAATCACTCATAATGAAACCACTACTAAAAAATAGGGTTTCCGCAGCGCCACCCTTTATCTGCGCTAAAAAAAGCATTGTTAAAAGGTAGCACTTTATCAGAGTAATTTTTAGTAGTGCCGATAAAGGGTGGATTTATCATCACTTTTTCCTAGCACTGATAAATTTTATGTTTCAAAAAAATAATGAAGAAAAATATATTGTTATATCAGTATATATATATTGATATAAATATAATATATAATTTATAAATATGTTTTAGATATGTATAAATAAACAATTAAATTTAATGTATACGAAATTTAGTGAAAATGTCTTTAACATATTTTAAAAAATATTATTAATTAATAATTTTTTAATTATAATTGATTAATAATAATTTAATAACAATTGGAAGACACAAAAAATCATAAAAATTAATAAAATATCTAAAATAAGTTGAAAATGAAACTCAAAATTCAAAAGGCCATACCTTTTGATCTGGGTGTTCGCTTGAGCTCTTCAACCTATAAAATCAATTTCTGCGGCGAGATCTATGCACTAGTGAGCGAAGGAAACCATCTGCCATGTTTTTTGGCCAAGAAGGCCCAGAAGCCTCCAAAACTGAGTTTATAGTTGGGATACCCTGATTTGTTACAATTCAAACAATTATTACTTCTGATCCATATGTCTGTAAGGAATGTACCACTTATCATATCAATATCGTTTCATTTTCCTCGATTTGACTATTTTTGGAGTTGATACGAGCTTCTGGATTAGATGTTATGGTCATTTTATCATTCTATGGCTTTTCAAAAACACATATATATATGTATTTATTCGTATATATATGTGTGTGTGTGTGTCTGTGTGTTTGTGTGTTTGCGTGTGTATGTGTGTGTTGTATATATGTATGTATGTTATTGTTTATTTTTTTATACACACACATAAAAAACCTATTTTATAAAAATATTTAAAACTAATCTTATAAATATATATTACTATACAAATAAATATACGGATAAAAAATAATAACTATATATATAAATATATATTAATATAAGAATGAATATATATATATATAATAAAATTTGAATAAATATATATGTGTTAATATAACTAAATATATGTATATTAATTTGAATCATTATAAATATATGAATAAATATAACTATATATAATAATATATGAATAAATATGAATATATTAAGATATGAATAAATATAAATGTATTAATATAACTAAAAATATGTATTAATATAAATTAATATATTTATGTTAATATGAATATATATTAATATATGAATAAATATAACTATATATATATAAATAAACAGATATATCATTAAAAAGAGAAAAAAATGAAATGGCTTAGTGGTAAAGGTGCAGGCGTGCAAGGGGGAGGTCGCATGTTCGTGTTTATGTAGAAGCAAGGTGGTGCCCACATGTGGGGGATGCGCAAGAATGGTAGCACGCATGAAAGGGAGTGTGAGGATCCTCCTAGCGCTGATAAAGGGGGTTTCAGCACTGTTAACATCTCCCTCTCCCATTATATAATTATTTTATTATTTTTATTATTTTTTACTTTTATTAGCAATTTTTTTGCGATGATAAAAGGTTCCTTTATCAGCGTTTTTCAGAGCACTATTAAAAGGGACCAAGTATCTTTTCCTTGATTAACAATGCTTTTTAGTGCTATTAATGCACTTTTATAGTCCCGATAAAGACCATATTTGTAGCAGTAGACTCGCTACCTAAGCGTTCACTCTGTCTATCCCAGTTTGCATGGATCTTGCTTGATCTACATAGATATCCCATTTTACATTGTGTACATAATCACATCCCTTATTTCATGTTAAATACACTTAACGATGATATAAATCCATTTGGGAATGATAATACCATAGTCATTCCTATACCGAGGATAATATCAAATCCATTCATACAAAGCATGAAAAAATTCTAGAATAAACCATACACACATATCTACAGTGGGGAACTTTTTATATTAATGTATTCCCCATTTTATGACCCTTACAGGACTACCGAGAGACATAACTCAATAGAGGTAATAAACATCACGGACTAGGCTTTCCACACACACATGAAATATGAAAGAGTGTGACGCACCTATATCAAAAAAGGGAGTAAACTACAATTGAGATTACCATAATAGTACATCAAACCATAGATGTCCCTGGTATCTTCTCCCCATTCAATTGTCTCCTTAATACATATTTCCTAAACCACAAACATGAGATGCAGTCTGACTAGCACGAGAAGAACCACTCAGTTGTCATTAATAATCTGAAACCTGACTGCCTCGATCGTGATTGTTACTTCCTCAACATGATCGGTCATTAGAGAACCAACTCCCAACCTGACATGGTTTTTTAGATCATGTACCAAAAAAATATGATGTTAAAGAGCCCCTGAAACTAAATTTTGTAGGAAAAGAACAAAATGGGGATTGTAAAAGACTTATCCTTCTGTAATCACTGCTTCCTATTAGGTTCCTCATGCACTGATGATTCTTGTGGAATGTCCTACCATATTTGTCACATACTATGGAAATGTTAGTATGTATCACTTAGATAGACATACCTCCACATGCACGGTTGAAATTATACTTTTTTCATCTGAAAGAACCATTAATTAGATGCTGAATATCACTAACCAAGCTCACATGATCGACATCCCTAATATTATAGAATATTATAAAAGAAAAGATCACTACCTCTGTAATAGTATTCAATTGAAATATGTTCACATGGGATTGGATACTATATTATTTCCCATCCACAAAATTTCTTGAAAATTCAATTCATCCTTCAACAGAGATGGAGAAAACACTGAATCTTGGTCAATCATGCCGAATACTAATGCTCTGTAATGGTTCCCAATTTATGTTTCAAGTACTATTTCACTCAATCTTGACTCAATGAATGTATAAATAAGTGATCAATTAATTCAATCTATAAGACTTCCTAGATCAGGTCTTGTTATCACTCTGACTGAGATATGACATCTCACTAATACTTGGATGATTCATGAAACATGTTGGTACAAAACATGTAACTCCTCTCTAGAGGCCACATTATATTGTAAAAGGTGGATATCAAAGATTCTACTCATGACTCTACAACATGAGTACCACCATCCCCTAAGAATGTGGGAGGATACATATGCTGAAAGGGCCCTGTAAGCTCTGAAATAGTCCAGGCAACACGGGGAGCACCCTGAACAGTCATCATAAAGCCTAGAATACTATCCATAAAATGATAATCCATGCCATATGGATGATCAATAAGATGTTACATAATATTTAAACTATTATATATAGTAGTTTTCACATGTCCCACCACCTCTGTAGTTTTTTCATTACCACATTCTTGGCATGTCATATGAGGATGTCGTAGTGGAATAAATCAACAATTTCCAACTACACTCCTCATAAATGGATTATAACACATCGTATAGGAATATAAAGATTGATGATAGAGAAGTGACTCTATAAGGCTTCTCTATTTAAGGAATAATAAATAATCAATGAAATAAGAGTACTATATCATGTTCTACCTCTATGTATTACACATCTAAAAATATAATCCAAGAGCATGGTTGAGATATGAAGGAAGGACCTCAAGTTGTTTTCAAGGAATAAAACATACATCCCAGGGAATGGTAATGTTTATGTCCCAAATTACCATATAAAGAGTCCATTTCATTTTGAAAATGTGGTTTTAATTTTAAATATGTATATTTAATTACCCTTTTGTTTAATTGTGTTAGGTGGATCATAATAACAATCCATCAGGGCCCCTACATCTCATCAGTTGAATGTGGTGTCCACTTATGTCCTGACCCGTCCCAGTAGGGCCCGCGCCATGAATCCCCAAGCCCACCTCCAATAGATCATGTGCTGGTGACTAGCATCGAGTAAGCATATTAATAATGGTGGGTGTAATTACCTAAGTACCAGTACAAACGTACACCTATCCAAGACCACAAATGCTGAAAAGTAAAAACACAAAGGATCAAAATGAATTCATACTGCTAACCCAACCAATAGAGTACGATGGAAGGTAATGTACTGAAACTAAACTGGCCCAGAATACAATCCCACCAAAAAAATATCATGAAAACTTCTAGGTCCAACCTATATACACAAAAGGTATTGGGACGGCTTCTCGTAGCCATAGGAATGCCTCAGCCTGTAGGGAACTTAGAAAGATCAGTATTATCCCGGTCTGGCCTGGACTTCGTTAAAAGGCTGCTCGTCTACACAAGAAATGACATGTGCAGGCAAAGCCCGTGCAGGGGTAAGATAATAATACTCAGTAGAGGACCTCAAAAACCACAAGGTAGTACACAATGTAAAGGTAATGTCATCTATGCACAATATATGTCTACAAAACATATACAAAAATCTTGATACACTCAAAACCCATACCCGTAGTCTAGAGACATGTCACACAACCAAATACACCCAGGTAGGGGTTCAATTCTAAGATTCCATGAAGCACTCATTCCAGGAGAACACACTACACGAGTCTTATAGATTTGATGACGTCTGTTTGAGAAGTACAGTTCGTCGGGAAGAGTCACGAGAGGTAGTTACATTCATTACTGGAGACACACTCTTGAGTGAGAATGTTAAGTCGGATAGATGCACTCATTACGGGAGATGCACTCTTGAGTGTGAAAGATCACGATACACAGATGAGGATCACATTTAGGGCCATGGAGGATACCACGACTCATCCAGAATATGACAACTAGGTAGAGGATCGACGCTCGGTGGATTTGATCATGTCGATTCCAAACTCTAACTATGGTCAATAATGGATAAAGTATATCTATACGGGCCTCTCATATGGATGCCTGACTCATTCATAGAAAGTATTGCAGAAGGAATCATACTCGTGTAGAACGAAACAATGCATGAACATTAGGGGAATGAGAAGAAGGGGCACTAACCCAAACGAAAGATGTCCAAGATGCATTGAACAAGAGGACCATTCCATTTTCCAAAAAGTACACGGTGTGTTATAATGTTACACGCCCTGTAGTCTGACACATGGTTATGCCTATGTACAACGGCCAGTGTTGTATGGTTGGTCATGTATAAAACCTAGTATATGGCGTGTAGTACGGCATACACTCCGTGTTCGAGCGACTGGGGTTGGCTCTATGTACGCTGGCCATGTGCCCATACACGGTTATCAACCCGTGTAAACTAACCCGTATAATTGGTACACCAGGTGACCCACGTTACTAGCCTTGCCTAGCAGTGTGATAGTCCACACAGTCTTCTACTCCATCCCGTGTCCGTGTACCCTATGGATACACGACGAGTTCCGCGTAGCCGCCTCTGCCTTGATGTACACGTAGGGATCTGAAGACGTGTAGATCATCCCATGTTTGTGTAGTTCCCAAAGTACACGCCGAGATTCAGTTGAAGTCTAACATGCCGTGTAACCAGGGACACATGCCGTGTGATCCTTCTCTATCCCCAAAAACCCTAGAAACTGCCACCAGAACTATAGAGCGTGTTCTTCAGAGGTACACGCTGTGTATTCTAGAAATTTCCAGAATCTTGGCCTTCCGCCGTCACGCCTTATGAGTTGCCCCGTTCGTCGATCTGGTTATTTGATCACTAAGAAACACTTGTTTTTTGGTCTCCCTGACACCATGAAGCTGCTTCAAGTGGTTTAAAACCTCCGTTTGGCTCCAAAAACATGTTTTGATTTACCCGCGCGATGAACGCTCGGAGAACGACCTCTTCCGATCTGAGCTGATTCATCGTCCTCTGTCGCCATCGCACCTCCTGAAGGTCATTGTGATGTCGAGTCTTGAATTTGGGATTGTTGCATCGCAAAAAAGATGCACAACGATTCGTTTTTCATCACATGTGAAGAACACGAAGAACGCGAAGAATGAAGGGGAAAGAAAATCCATAAAAACAACATGAGGAACGAACCTCCACCGTCATTCGTCACGAAATTGATACACTCCCATTATTAGGCTTAAACGGAGTAGAAATAAAACAAAAAAATAAACATGGATCAATTCACCATAATCATCACAATAAAACCCTCCTGCAAGAATGTACAAATCTGCTAATCAACATGTTCGTGGTTGATCCACGATCATCATTTAAACTCTTAAATGTGTAAATAGGAATGAAATAACAACCCCTACCTTAAACCAGTTGAAGAATGATCATCGTGTCACACTTTCACTGTCTTCGAGGCCCTTCAACTCCGTTGGTGTAGCGATTCACATCTTTGATTGGTCGTCGTTTGTCAACGAGAGTTTCCTCCAAGGCTCCATGAATTTCTCCAGATCTTCCCCTCAAAAATTTTTCAATGACAACCAATCACTCAACCCATTAAAAATGGAATAGTGATTCATCATTATATTGCACTATGGAATTAATGATTCAGGTGGTTGTTTCTTAAGAAATTATGAAATGGAATTTATGAAGGAAACAATTTCCCCATTTCCGCGCTGAAGCGAAGGTTTCCATAAAAGTTAATAAAATAAAATCGTGATTTTTTTATTTTATTTTACATAAAATGTATGAAAATTATCTTTTTCCCTTGACCTGCGACAGTCGAGGTTAGGCTCATTCTTAGGAAAAGTTGTCACCCCGGACACAATGGTGCCCTCGGATTTTTTATGTGATCATCTGTTTGGAAACTGCCACTACCGTGCTCAAGTGCTGACTCACTAAACTTAAAAAAAATCAAACGACCATTCCAGGATCACTGGTCATCAGAATGATGTGACATTCTCATTCCCGGTCTCAAAAAATTCCATATAATATTTAAAAATAATACACGGTAAGTACAAGACATTACATTCTCTCCACCTTGGGGTTTTATGTCCCCGAAAATCCTTAACAAAGTCTACTAAAAAATATGTGGGTATTGGGCACGGATATGGGCCTCCCACTTCCACGTGCGCTCTTGAAGATTTCCATGCTACCACCGGATGCACACCAAGGGAATTGATCACTCACTAAGTATCCTATCTTGTTGTTCCTTGATCTCTATAGGGTACATAGCAAAGGTCACTACATCCTCGATGCCCAGCTCGCCCTTGTCGATGACATGCGATGGGTCATGCGCATACCTCCTCAGCTACAAAATGTGGAAGACATCGTGTAACCGATGCAACTATGGCGGTAGATCTATGTGGTATTCCACTTCTCCATTTCTGTACAGTATCTAGAAAGACCAGATGATCCTATGAGATAGATTTCCACCTCAGACAAATATATGTATCCCTCGTCGAGGTGAGACCCGAAGAAAGACTTGGTCTCCCTCTTCGAACTGCAGGGGACTCTGTTTTCTGTCAACATAAGTCTTTTGTCATCTTTGTGTAGTCTTCATCCACTCCCGAATGACCTGCACCTTCTCGGTGGTAGCTCTCACCAACTCTGGACCCATTTGTGCTGACTCTCCAGGGTTGGTCCAGGAAAGCGGTGACCGGAAGGTTCTCCCATACAAGTCCTCGAACGGGGCCATACCAATGGTGGAGTGGTAGCTATTTTTGTACGCAAAATCCACCAGTGGTAGGTGGTCCTCCCAACTACGACCAAAGCCCACGAAACAGGCTCACAACATATCCTCCGAAACCTAAATGGTCCTCTCCGTCTAACCATTTGTCTGGGGATGAAAAGTTGTGATAAGGCGTAGCTGAGCCCCAAATTCCACCTACAATCCCTTTCACAACCGGGATGTGAAACATGCATCTCAGTATGAGACTATTTTCAATGGGACTCAATGTAGCCGAACTATCTCCTGCATGTAGAGGCGTCTCACACTTTTTTATGGTAATTTTATCCCTGATAGCTATAAAGTGGGCCGACTTAGTGAGTTAGTCAACGATCACCTAGATGGAATCATTCCCCTTGGACGTCCTTTGTAAAACAATCATGAAGTCCATCAATATTCTATCACATTTCCACTCTAAAACATCCTGGGGGTGAGATAATCTCACTGGAACCTGGTTCTCGGCCTTCACCTACAAGCATGTAAGGCATAGAGAATTGAACTCCGCTACTGCCTTCTCCATGCCTGACCACCAGAAATGTCGTCGGTGATCCTGGTACATCCATGACACTCTAGGATGTACTTCTAAGGGGGATATATGAAACTCCCATAAGAACTCCTCCAGAAACACCATTTGTACAATAGTTCATCCTCTAAAAAGAATTATGTTCTCCACACCTTGTGAATATCCACCAGGAGCATGTCTTGTGGATAACAGAGAATGTAAGGCCACACAATAGATATCTCCTAGTTTCGCCTCCCTAACCCATTGTAATAGTAGAGAGGTGACAACCATCGACTGTAGATAAGTTCTATCCTCTCCATCTGTGAAGGATAACTGCAACGTGGCTAACTGCTCTGTTTCCTTACTCAACAACTTTGAGCTAGACTTCCTTCTAAGACAATCCACCACCTTGTACCCCTTCCCGGGAGCATAGATAATCTCGAAATCATAATCTTGGAGGAACTCTTGACAATGAATCTACCTCAGATTCATATCTTTCTGCGTAAAGATGTACCTGAGGCTCTTGTGCTCAGAGTAGATGATAAATCACTCAACCATAAGGTAGTGTCGCCACATTACCAATGAGAAGACTACCGCAGCCAACTCGATATCATAGTTCGCATAGTTTTGATCATGTGGCCTAAGATGGCATGAACCATAAGAAATCACTGGCTTACTTTGCATCAGGAAACAACAGATCCCAGTCCCAAATGTGTCACAAAAAACTATGTACTTTACACCCTCCTCTAAAAATATCAAGACTGGGGAACTCATCAAACTCTATATCAAATGCTCGAAATCCCACTGGAACTTTTGTGTCCATACGAAGGGTTTCTCCTACCGGGTCTAGGCTATCATCGGTGCTGATATCTGAGAGAAATCGGCATTGAATCTCCGGTAATATCCCACCAACACAAGGAAGATCCGCACCTCCATCACATTTCGAGGTGGCTCCCATGCTAACGCAGCCTCCACCTTGGCTGGGTCTATAGCTACTGCAACTGATGAGATAAAATGTACTATAAAGTGGACCTCTTAAATCCAGAATGGGCACTTTGAGAACTTCCTATAATTCTAGTGGTCCGGAAGTGCATCTAGAACCATCTGAATGTGTCTCGCATGCTACTCCTTTGACGTTGAGAATACAAGGATTTCTTCGATGGAGACCACTACGAACTGGTCCACGTACGGTTGTAAAATATGGTTCATCAGTCCCATTAACACTATAGGGGTGTTCGTCACACCAAAATGCATCACCAAGTACTCATAGTGACCAGAGCTGTATCTGAAAGCCATCTTCGGTATATCCTCATCCCGTACTCATTACTTGTGATAGCCCAATCAAAGGTCAACCTTCAAGAACCATTGTGCCCCTCTCAGCGATCGATGAGTTCATCGATCCTTGGAAGGGATACTTGTTATTTACCGTCACCTGGTTCAGGCACCTGTAATCCATGCACAACCACTGAATCCCGTATGCCTTCTTGTAAAACAAGACTGGGGCCGCCCAGGGTGAAACACTGGGTCTCACGAAACCCTTGCTCTGCAAATCATCCAATATCACACTCATCTCACGAAGGTCTTCAGGAGCCATCCGATATGATGATTCGGAAATTGGTGTCGTCCCAGGGTGTAAGTCAATGCAGAAGTCGATTTCATAGAGGGGAGGTAATCCTGGTACATCTTCGGGAAAGACGTACTCATACTCCGCCACTACTTCTAGCAACTGGGATATCAAAACATCCACACCATCGAGGGAATGGATAGCCAACTAATGAGAGATAGGCTGCACCCTCCTATGAATAAGCTCATTTTGCACTGCCTGGGTTTCCCTTTCTCTAACAAAGGAAAACCTTGTTCCATCATGGTTCACACACCACATGCTTTGACTAAAACATTCAATCTGGGCATGGACTGAGGATAACCAATCCATACCAAGAATTATGTCGTAAGGCCTCGATGCTAACAGGAAGTGGTTCCAACTGAAACTCTCTCCAACAAGGGTAAGATCACACTATCGGCAAAGGTGTGTGATCGTTGAGTCTCCTCCCATAGGTGTCTCTAGGTGTAAGGATCAAGTCAATTGTTCTATTGGAATCTCAAGGTTTCATACAAGGCATGTGGCTTGGAAGTAATTACTAGAACCTGTGTTTATAAGTACGGAATATAAGGTAGAAAAAACATATATCATACCTCGAATCATCCCTGGAGCCCCTGGGTCATATGCCTCAATGGAATGAAGCTGTCCCCACCCCTGCCCCCAGCTCCCTAAGCCTAGTGCGGATCTCCTCGGGGTGGCAGTGGAAGTAAGTCAAAGCGTCTAACACCACCCACAACTCTCCCTACTCCGCTGGCACATCCAACTCTTGGAAGGTTTGTCTGCTCCACTAATTGCCTCTACCTCGGTGGTCCATCCTAAACATCCCTGTCAGTAGCTCGACGGCTCAGACAATATCTAGAGAGATGTCCCCTACAATCGCACATAAAACAACACTTCTCCCTAGGATTACTGGCTGTAGCATGAGAGCCCTAAACTGTTGATCCTCTATCCTAGGTTATCCTATTATGCTTCCCATGTCCAGATCTCGGAGCTTGACATTAGATTCCTGCTACTGGTGTCCTCACACCAGTCTGCATGATGCTGACCGTCGTCGGCTGTCTCTACTCCCCCAGGAAGCACTCGATCACCAAGGCTCACTCAAGCACTCTCGCATAAGTAGATATGCATAGAGGAATTAAACTAGATTAGATGTATCTTCATAGACCTCACTCGAAGGTCTGAGCTCTGAAGTAATAATCTCTGACTATAGCCATCGAGTACTGGGTGAGGTTGGTAAACCTCTATGAATAGTCATCTACTGTCATACTGCCCTGAATGACCTGGAGAAGCTCTTGAATGCGTACTGCTCTCAGCGTAACTGGAGATAACTCCTCCCTGAAGAGTCGATCAAACTATGTCCATGAAAGAGTCTCTACATCATGAGTCTATGTGGTTAGACTCCGACATCGTCCCATTGAACCTTGATGAATGCTCTCTCATAGGATCACCATCTGATCTACTGGTGTCCTCACTAGACGGAAAACTCCGGTCACTTCCTCAAGTCAGTCCTTAGCCACCTGATAATCGGGCTCACCTCAGAACCTGAGGGGTCTCTATCTCTGTAACTCATGGATCTCTCTATGCATATGCTCCTCGTCAGTTAGTACCGCTGGTACCACTGGCCACTCCACTGGTGGTGGAAAAGCAGGTGCACCACCTGGTGGCAATAACTGGGGAACTAGTCCCTGTATCGAATCCTCATCATTGAGGGAGTCGTCCTCGAGATTGTGATGCTGAATCCTAGTGGGTATGCATCGCGGAGGCATCCTGTAATGAAACAAGATATACCCTGGGCAATGAGTATACCTGTATAGCTGACACAAATTATATAGAAAACACAACCCATTCCTATATGATGGAAGTTCCAATATTTTATTTCCCCGCAACCAGTGTTTTCATGTATGGAGTTGAAAATTAGGTTATCAGATTCCTGGTGTATGGATATGTCGGCCACCACACCAACAATGGAGTCTCTAGCCTAAAAGCCGAGCTCGAAACACTTAACATTGTTTCCCCAAACCAAACTCAGTGACTTTTGGTCTTAAGGTAGAACCGACCACCTCTGATACCACTCTCTCATGACCCGTCCCAGTGGGGCCCATGCCGTGACTCCCCAAACCCACCTCCAATAGGCCAGGGTCTAGTGACTTGCACATAGTAGGAATATTAATAAACATGGGAGGCATTGCCTATGTACCTATAATCACACACACATCTCCAAGCGCACAAATTCTGAAAAGTAAAAACAGTCATAAAAAAAAGTAACCATACAGCTAAACCAACTAACAGAGTACGATGGAAGGTAATGTACTGAAAGAAAACTATGAAAGAATTCAAGCCCACCAAAACAAAAGTCTGAAAACTGCAAGGTCAAACTTGTAAACACAAAAGCTACTGGGAATGATGCTCGTAGCTATAGGTATTCCACGACCTTTAGGGAACTCCGAAATCTCAGTCCTGTCTTGGTCTGCCCTAGACTCCATCAAATGGTTTCTCATCTACAGAAGACATGTACCGTGTGGGAAAATAACGTGCATGGATGAGTATAACAATACTTAGTAGAAGACCCCGAAAACCACAAAGAAGTACACAAAGTAATGGTACAATCAGTTATGCACAGTATATTTCTACAGAACATATAGCACAAACCATATACAATCAAGACACATCCCTATAGTCTAGAGACAAGTCGCACAACTGCATACCCCCAGCAAGGGGTTCAGTTCAAATATTCCACGAAGCACTCATTCCGGGAGAAAACACACCACGAGTCTTATAGCTATGATGCCGTCTGTATGAGAAGTACTGTTTGCTAGGAACTGTCATGAGATTTAGTTACACTCATTACAGGAGACCCACACCTGAGTGATAAGGTTACAGTAGATAGATGTACTCATTACAGGATACACACTTAGGAGATTGAAAGATCACAATACGCATATGAAGATCACTGCCAGGGAAATTGTGGATACCGTGACTCATTTGAGATTCACCTTCTAGGTAGAGGCTCGATGCCCGGTGGAGTTGGTCTCGTCGATGCTGGACTCTACCTAGGGTCGAGAATGGATAGAGGATCTCGATTCGGGCCTCTAGAATGGATTCCTGAATCTATCACTGAAAGTCAAAATGAAGGGATCATAATCCTGTAGAAGGAAAAGATGTCTAACCTTCAAGGTAACAATAATAAGGGGCACTAACCCAAACGAAATATGTCCAAGATGTGGAAAAAAAGAGGACAATGACGTTTTACAAAAAGTACACGGTGTGTAGTAATGTTACATGACATGTAGTATGACCCCGGGTATTTCCTGTGTTCAACGACCCGGGTCATATGGCCTGTCATGTATAAAACATACTATATGGCGAGTAGTACAGTATACACACCGTGTCCAAGTGACTAGGGTTGGCTCCTTGTACGCTATCCATGTTCCTGTACACGGTCATCAACCAGTGTACACTAACCCATGTAATTGGTACTTGGGGTGACCCGCGTTACTGGCTTTGCCAGGCCATGTGATGGAGCACCATGTCATGTAATCCATCCCGTGTCTATGTACCCCCTGGATACATGCCGAGTTACGCATATCCACCTGTTCCTTTCTGTACAATATGTGCTCTGAAACCATGTAGATCATCCAATGTTTGTGTACGTTCCAAAGTACACACTGAGCTTCAAGGGAGGTCTAACACACTGTGTGACCAACTTCACACATCGGGTGATCCTTCTTTGTCCCCTGAAACCCTAGCCACCACTGCCACAACTACGTGGTTTGTTCTTTGGATGTACACGCTGTGTATTCTAGAAATTTCTAGAATCGCGCTCTTCCGCAGTCACGGATTCTGAGCTACCCCGTTCGTTGATCCGGTTGTATGATCGCCATGAAACTCCCGGTTTGTGTCTCCCCAACAACATGAAGCCACTTCCAGTGTTTTTGGACCTCCGATCACCTCCAAAAACATGTTATGATTTACCTGTGTGAAGAACACTTGAAAAACGACCTCTTCTAATCTGAGCCTATTTGTCATCCTCTATCGTCGTCGATCCTCCGGAAGGTCATTATGGTGTCAAGTCTTCATTTTGGGATCATTATATCACAAAATGGATGCAGAACGATCCTTTGTTCGTCTCCCATGAAGAACGCGAAGAACGTGAATAATGAAGGGGAAAAAATGAAAAAAAACCACATGAGAAAAAGACCTCTACTGTCATTCGTAACATCATTGATATGATCTCATTAGTATGATTAAATGGAGTAGGTATCAAAAAACAAAATCAACATGGATCAATTCCCCATAATCGTCCCCATAAAAACCTCCTGCAAGAACGTACGAATCTGCAGATCAACTTGTTCGTGGTTGATCTGTGATCATCGTTTAAACTCCAATCCCGAGAAAGAGGAATGAAATAACAACCCCTACCTTAAAAAGGTTGATGAATGATCATCGCATCGTGCTACCATCATCGTCGAGACCCTTCAACTCTATTGGTGTAGTGATTCACATCTTTGGTTGGTCGTCATTTGTCACCAAGAGTTTCCTCCATAGATCCATGAATTTCTCCAGAGCATCCCCTAAAAATTCATCAATGACCACCAATCTCTCAACCCATTAAAAAGGGAAATGTGATTCAACATTCTATTATTCTACGGAATTAATAAGTTGCGTGGCTGTTTCTTAGGCCATTATTACCTGGCATTTATTAAGGATACAATTTCCCCGTTTCTACACTACAGCAGATGTTTCCATAAAAGAAAATAAAATAAACCTGCGATTTTATTTTTTTTATTTATATAAAACGTCCAAAAATTAACATTTTCCATCGACCCGTGCCGGTCGAGGTTAAGCTCGTTCATAGTTAAATTCATCGACCCAGATGCAACGGTCCCCAAATATTTTTAATCCAAACATCCATTTTGAAAATTCCACTACCACGCAGAAGTGCCGACTCACTTAACTTAAAAAAATTCAAACCAACATTCTGAGCTCACTAGGCGTCAGAATGATGTTCCATTTTCACGCCCGGTCTAAAAAAATTCCACATAATATTTAAAAATAATACACGGTATATCCAAGACATTAAAACTTAACCCAATGTATACCATATCCCTATAAGTAATAAAAGTACACATCATCTCATAAATCATTCATAATTGCATGATATAACAACTATGTATATGGAAATAATATAGAAATACAGAGACACACATTGAGTGTAGGTGTGGAATAGAATTATGAATGAAATTTCATTTCCTATAGTGTCTTGTATGATGCATGGAATGGAATGTCATAGTTTCATAAACAAAATCTAATATAATCCTCATTTAATTCACACTAATATTTGTATCATTCAAAAACATTTTGCATCAACCAATTGTGAAGTGGTATCAAACATCAATTTCATAATTAGTAACTACAATCCCATCCATAGCTATTTGGTTTTCCCATATACAAGGTAAATATATATCTAAGAATAGGTTCAGATCCAAATTCTAATATCCTAGTATATTGTCTATAAAACATAGTAATAAAATTTATATAAAGGCACATATGCCACTTTTTAGTGTCTTGGTCCAAGAAAGCATTTAACAGTGCCCTGAAACCGTTTGGCCACATAATCTCAAGAGAATCTCTCTGTATTCTAGAGTTTGTCAACTAGTCATGCGGGACTTGGGTGTGTATCTGGAGAGATTACATTCTCAAATGTTGATGTATATAATAGATATAAGTTTTATATATCACATAGAATATGAATACAAATATGTAGATAATAGTTGATGTAAATGAACGAGTCATGAAAATGAAGTAAATTGTTGTAAATGAATATAAATAAGGTATAAAAAATGATGATGATGTCATTTTATAAATCAATAATGAAATTGAAGTGTGTGGGGTGGGGTGAAATAATATATTTTTTGGTATCAAAGAATAAGGAAAATCCAATAACTTCTATAAAACATCTTGTTCATTTCTTGGTCCTCTGCCACCAAAGCACCATCCAAAACAGCAAGAAAAAATCATGCATCATAAGAATAACACTTCACATTATATGTACCAGTGATCATAAAGTATACTCAGGTGAAAAATGGTGACCGAGTAGGGTGTGAGAAAAAATGTCACTAGGCTAGAAACCACTGTGCCTTAGTTATTTCATTTTGTTCTATAAAAAAATATAGAGTTAGATATAATAAAAGACAGGGTAGTAAATATGTAAACCATTGGATCTTAGTCTAAGACCCTAAATTAACACCAATCCCATACCACATATTGTGAAATATTTTTGAAGTCTGAATAAGAAACCTATGCATGTAAATATATATATATATATATATATTATGTGACAATTTAAATGGGGATGCTAAGAAAAATGTACCACTATTCATGTAGTTTATATGGTTATAGGTATGTAACAATTATTTATAACTTAATATTTGTTTATAGTGGTTTTTTATTTTTTGGTAGTGTATATAATTTTCTCAGAAGGTTTGGAATCTTATATAGGGGAGTATAGTTTTTAGAATGGTGAGTGGAAACCATGCAAGAATCATTGGTAACAATTCATATTGAGGAAGATGGAATGGAGATGGCACAATGTTAAGGAACATGATTCACAAACCATGAAACCATCCTAGGTAAACCACGCTCCATGATATAATGGGATTCTTCACAGTCAGATTTTCAAAACATGCAATGTAACCATGCACTACAAACATCGGTGCTGTAACAGTCACATGGTTAGCACATGGTTTGTCAATACTTGAGATCTTACCAAGAGAGGCATTAAAAATTATGATTTGATAAAACAGGATCCTTACAGAGTTAAACTAAAGAAACCATTTCCTCTCCCCCTTGAACCCCACTCAATATTTTATATTCTCATGGGTTAGGGAACCACTTTTACTCATTCGAGAGTCATTTTGAAGTGTTTTCATGGTCCGATAATGGAAATTCTCCACCATTAAGTCTTCTCTATTAGTTGTTTATTTTTTTCTGTAGATCTAGATCAGCAAATCTTTTAGTTTTATTCATATACATATATCATATCTTGATATTTGTTTTTGTGTCCTAAAATTATCATAGTTGATCTTTTTTGTTATGAAAATATTTCTACGGTAGTGTTATGAATTTTTTTATTGGATTTTTCTTACGGTTGTGTGTTAGTCGATTTTACCTAAACTGTATGGTTGGTGGCTTCACTCTCATATCCATTTGAATTGAACTATAAGGCTTATGTTGAAATTAATTAGTTTTTATTGATATTTTTTGTCATTATATATTGATAATCTTGTTTCAAAAACATTTTTTGATGCATTGTGGATTTGGTAAAATGGGCGTTTATTGTGCAATGTGATATTTGTTTGATGTGAACATGATGATTTTTAATTTTTTTGGCTGGTTTGATTAATTAATTATTATTTATAAAATGGATTTAAATAAATTTTGGTTTACATTGAAATGAGGTTGGTAACAAATATTTAATAAAATGTATCTCATTAAATGAGAATTTATTTAATGGGTTTATTTTCAAGGGTTTTTTGGTGGAAAATTGATGTCTTTGAATTATTATTTACAAATTTTTCTTTATATGTTATGACAATTAAAAATGGGAGTGATTTATATAATTTTATAGATGATATTGGCATGGGGTTCGGATTAAGGGTTAATCATGGTTGTGAAAGGATTATTAGTGTGCATTTGTGACCACCATAAAAAAGATGTGGTTATGAAGTACAACAATTAAAAGTGGATGGGTTTGGATATGAAGTTCCACTATGAAGGGTATCATTGTTCTTGTGTGTGTGATTGGAACTTGGGAACATGTTTGGGATATGAATGTAGCCACACTATTTATAATGCAATTGAAAATGTGTAAGGGATTAGGGTTAATAACATTTTCAGTTCCATTTGTTGTATTCACTCCAATATTTGAATGGGTTTTCTGAAAAAGAGTATTTGGTAAGAGTGTGTTTGGATTTCTAGAAATTTTTGAATTTATTTTTGGTTTTATATAATTTTTATATATAAATATTGATAACATGTTCAATCCAAGTGGTGTGTGTTATAAATTCATTTAGGTAATGACTACTAAGTAATATTTTTGTCCCCTTCTTTGGCACTATGGTTCGTTTGTAGATGTCGTATTTTGTGACACATGGAAAGGTAAATCATGTCATTTATTTACTGTTTCATCATGATTAATTATAAGTATTGTGGTGTATGATAATTAATATTGGTGTGGAGATGTAGAGATGTTTCATAGATACATTTGGATTTTGTTTTTTTTCTACAAATTGTTACTCTGATTATAGATTATTGTGGTTTTGATGATTTGGTCCTTCAGAATTGTCGAATGGAAATATTTTTTTGACATGATTCATGTAGTTATTGTGGTATTTGAATGTTTTTTTGATTGTTTTCACATAAATGATAAATAATTTTCCACCATTCATGAGAACATCGACATTTATTTCCAGCTTTTGCCACCTCGGAGATATTTCCAATGGGCGAGTAGAATCTCTACCTCAAATAAATCCAATGAGCTGGGGCAGGATGTCACTAGTGGTATCAATTTGTTAGTCCTTAAATATGATGTGAAAGAAGTTTCTTTGGTCCACTGGAATCATATTTTAGTCATGTAGTTTGAATTCATTGTTGATTTATTCATCGATTTGGGATGGTATAAAGGAGTATGAATGTTGGAGCATGAAATTTATCGCATAAAAGTATTAATCTTACCCTTTTATAATGATCATAATTTGAATAATGAATTGGGTACATAATTGTTTTAGATACATATATAGTGTCACAATCTTATTTTTGTTGGTGTACCTAATGAGACGAACAAGGCATGCATAGTTTAAATTCCATCACATTAGCACTCCATATTTCATTTTGCATAATGATTTATGTTTTTGATGTGTATGTGTTAAAATTTTTATATTTAACCACATTGTTGTGGTTACACTGTTTTTTCTTATTTTTCAAAACATTTCACTAAACATGAGATAAAATCAACTTCACTAGAGTACCTCACATAGTTAGGATCACTAATTGAAATTCCATGCACAATATATGTTTTTTCCCACTAACTGAGACATATTATTGGCTACACCGTCATGATCCTTATGTCTCATAGTTTGACAAATCATGTGGCCTATCCTATTTTCAACTTTTTCTGAGCATCGAGATTAAAATGACACTCAGATGCATAAGTACTACACATAATCTCCTGTGAATCATAGTAACCATCATTTTATGTAATAAAAAACAAAAAATTAAATGGTATGTAACTTTGGAAATTTTTGGGATGTAACACTATTAACACTCTATCATACCGTTATTAATTGAATGTTGTTCACTAATATGTCATATATTTATTTATATCGGATTCCATTAACATAACCATATACCTATTAAATATATATATATATATTTATATTCAATATATATAATTATATTAATTTAAAATAAAATAAAAATAATGTTTCATAACATAAATTTATACTCATTTATTTTTAATAGGATTATCTGGTTATGATCATTGATAGAGTTTTGAATTATTTCAATATATTATTAAATTTGAAAAATAAATAAATCCTATTTTTCTTCTGTAAGTTATCTATGATATGAGGAGTGATTAAATTGAAGGTCAAAATGTAAAAATGGATGAGAGACATTTGGGGTCTTATATATCCCTCCAATGCGATGTATAAAATTTTATATCTCTTAATAAAATAATTCCTTACAACAATTTAATTTCCCTCTAGCATGGGTAAAATCGTGTGATCCACAAAGTTGATGTTTCCAAATGATAACATTTATTAAAAAGTAATTTC
This sequence comes from Viscum album, assembly GCA_963277665.1. Taxonomy (NCBI): domain Eukaryota; kingdom Viridiplantae; phylum Streptophyta; class Magnoliopsida; order Santalales; family Viscaceae; genus Viscum; species Viscum album. The sequence continues at coordinate 1,016,982,352 of OY728152.1, forward strand.
ATTCCAAAACACTCATGGGTCATGATTGTTGGTCAATGATTAAAATCTCTTCTGATTGATTTCTTCTCCCATTTCATTCAATATGAAATAACAAACGATTTCTTATCTACGAATTGATGAATGATATTTTCTTATGTTATCACCATTTACTTTTATTATACCCATATGTAAATAATATGATCAATTAATAATGTTACCTATTTTAACTTATTTCACTCCTTTATTATGGATCTTAAAATTACTATATTCTTATGTTCATATTTCCCCATGATATGATGATGAGTTTAATTTATTAGAAGATAAAAAATAGTCTATTTGAGATCAATTATAGACATATTTTCACATGTTTTTTAAAATATATTTATTTATTTTTAGTTCCCAATGACTCAAAACCTATTCTTAATTAAATTATTACATTAATTTGAGATGAATTTTTTTTATTATTCAAATAATTTAAAATAATCATGTAATTTTGTTTGGGTTATATATATTTTTTTATCAAATATGGTTTAGTTAATATTATTGATTAATTTATTTGATTTCCAAAATATGATAATAGAATATAGGTGAAATTCTATGGATATCTTTATGGGTAATCCTAGATTTATGATAACTGTAGAAACTATTGTTTTGTATTTGAGTATGTGTTTTCCTTTGCAATTATGTCCCTGTCGATATACTAGAATATGGACTGTGCTGTGGAATAGATTCACTTATGTGGAATTACATAGAAAATGGTTATTTATTAAAATAATATTCTTTTGATATATGGTGTGTGTTCTTATGACATTAAAAAGGATAGATTCTCATGGATGATATGATTTATAAAATAAAAACATCTTTATAAACAACGATGTGGAATATAAATATATTTACCTTAATAACATAATAAAAACATAACCATGAATAACATATGTTAAAAAATTTATATTCAAATTTCAAGGTATATATATTTTGATATGTAAATATATTGATAATGGATATAGGAAATTTTTAGACCACATATTTCAATGATTTTATATATTAAAAAGTTGTAATTAAGAAAAGATAATTTAATCGTTGTTATTTAAGAAAATATTATAAAAAATATAATAAAACATGGAAAAAAACATAAATTTAATCGATTGTATCTTTTGTTAGAATGAAATTAAATTTGATGATTTAATAGTGTAATAACTTTTTAGGTTGATTAATTTATGTTATCTATTATGATAATTCCTTATAGATTTCAATTCTCCATTACTCACATTAACCCCATTTTGAAATTAGTAATACCTTAAAACAGAAGGTACCATGTATACAATGGAGGATATACACAATAATGAGATTATCCCAATGATCATCCTCATGGAATAGTAGGTGGACCGGGGAATCTTGTGATTATATAAAACCATTTGTAAACAACTATGACTTACAATGTTAACATAGATGAGTATCCAAACACAAGAAGTAAGTGATGTAATATATCATCTCATTTATTTATAGGATAATACATTTTAATTTCAATTATTATTTATGAATAAAATATTTCTTTATCACTAAATAGAACATTTTCCCTAATAGAGTACTCAACACGCAACAATGAGTTTCATTGAAATCTTAAATTCCTCACAACATTGAGTTATTCCAAAAAATAATTCAATAACATGATTATTAAAAATGAAAATTAATTCTTAGTCATTGTAATTGAAGAAATGAAAAAAAGTAATTTCCCTATGATTGTACATGTTTTATAAATGTTTTACACTTATCCAATAATTATTTTCAATCTTAAAATGAGAATGAATCAATTTTAAGCATGATATACTCAAATATTTTTAAAATGTTTTTATACCTCTTTTTGATGGTGATTCTTTTTTAATGTAGTTTTTTTAACATTCGTTTGTTAAATATTAAGAAATTAATTTTTTTAGTAGTAGAATATCAAAATTTACTTTGGATTATGTTTTCGAATTTCTCTGATAAACATCATATTTATATGAATAGTTAAAAATAACACATTTTAATTCCAAACAACCTTTAAATGAAATTTATTTATATAGTATATTTTACATTTAATTGGTTTTAAAGTATAATTGGATTTTTTTTTCATTTAATACAATTTTGGTCATTGTATTTAATTTCACATAAAAATTGGACATAAATATATTTCAATGTTTTGATAGTTATTATTTCCAAAAAGCCCACTATTTTGTTTTGACAATGAGAAATAATTTTAGAATAATTACATCAACTTATGTGTTATGATTTTGATGAATGGATTACATATTTGGAATCAGGAGGTCCAAATTATTTCATTAGGTACATTTTACTTTTTGGCATTATGAATTGAAACATCAATAATTAATTTACTTAACATGGTTAAAGGGAAAATATGATAAATAAGGGTAAAAATTAATATTATAAATAAATGAAACTACCATAAAACATGTAATGATCTTATTGGAATAGATATATCTGACCATGTTCATCCTTGGGTCTATTTCGGGACACCATAGTGCCACATGGATGTGAAAATGACATTTTAAACGAAATAATTTAAGGAATTTTTTTTAACATAAACAAGAATATTTTAGTAAAAAAATTTATATATGGGATTATATAAGTAATATATTATTCTATAAATAGTTATTATAAATCTAAAAATATTTGATATTTTGAGGTAATTTTTTTATAATTTTTATATATCAACTAAATGAATTTATTTATAACGTAATAATGTTGTAGTGATTACCTTATTAATGAATGATTTAAATAAGTGAGATTATTAAGTTTAAAATAAATTTATTTTAAACATTATTCCATACACGAATTTTTTTTATGAGTACGACTTGTTATATTTTAATAATGACGTTTTTTTATAAATAATAATGTTATTTGGTTTTTTAAAAAATTCCTGTTATGAAAAGTATAAAAATTGATATAAATGTGTTTTTAAAAAAAATACTACTTTATTAAATGTTTTAATAGTCCTAAAAATATATGATTCAGCCAAATTAAATAGAAAATTTTGAAAATTTCATTATTGAACCACATGAGGTTAAGTTGGCATTTTATAGTAACTATATTAACCATATAGTTTTATTATATAAGAAAGGATGTTATGAGTCAAAATAGTTATCTAAGGATCAAATCTAAACAATAATGTCCAATTTATGAAAAATAATTGTTTAAAACCTATTGGTTGAGAGGTTTACTATCCAAAATCATCTTATATTTTAAATCAATGAATTTGTGACAATTTGAAACAGAAAATCAATTTAAAATAAAAACATATTTCAAAACATTCCTATTGTGCCTATCCTCCCCGTTATAAAAGGAAATAACCACTACGAATTTAATCACACTATTAAATCCCCCTGGATCATCCAAAATCTGTCCAAGTAATCTCTAATAATCCCTCAATTTCTCGTAGAATCCATACCATAGGTAGAAGGTAATTCTAGAAAGCCATTTGTCTCAAATCATTGGTAGTTACATTTTTTAAGAGGCAACATCTTATTTAATGTTCCATTCCATTATTTTTCATATCCATTACCTATTATATTTTTAATATTTGGTTACCCTAAATATCATTATCATCAATAAACTAGTATTTTTTAGGATAATTATTCAATCTACACTTACATACACCTCCATCAAAAGGATAAAAACATACTATTTCTGTGTATAGAGAACTATTGCCTCACAAAATGATGACTGCTCGATTTTCACCTAGAACATCTCATAGTGGTCATTATGGTCAAAACAATATTTATATAGTATTTTTATTTTATTAATATTATCACTATGATCCTGTAATGCTCATTTAAAAAAAACCTTTATTCTTTTCATGATGTGTAAATAAGATAATTTAATTTGGGAAATTGCAGCCGCAACAAAGTGATATGACTCATTCATGCCATACATTGAACGAATAAATGATTGAGTAAATGAAATTGTGTAACATATATATCATATATTATTTTAAATTAATCTTAATATACCTATGTATAACTTATTTTTCATTCCATTAACATGAAAAATAATTGAATGTGGCGTTCATGCTTACATACACCTTACTGTCTCCATTAATGGTGCATTTCATTTATTATCTAAAAATGTTATGTACAATTATAAATAAATATATAATGGATATATATAAAATTTAAATCATGAATACTATTATTTAGATAATGTACTTTTGACCACATGGACAGTTTGTAATTATAATAAGATCATTTTTGACATAAGTACCCAATATCGACAAGACGGCCGAAATTAACTTAAATAATAATTTATTTTTTATAAAATTGTAATAATTGATATATGAGGTATAATAAAATTTTAAAAGGTTTTTAATAAAGTATAAATTAACATAAGTTTATTATTTAGGATGAACATGGAACAAACATGATGAATTTGAGTAAATGCAAGGGAATCTTCTACACACCTCTTTTGGTCAAATAATTCTTCTATGTTATGTAGTATAATTTCGATTTTATTATGTTGGGATATATTCATCTATATCCTTATTTCTGTACATTTTAAGTCCATGTTAGGGGATACCATTTTTTATCCCTTCAACTAATTTTTTTAATTTTAATGTGACACTATTAGGCTGCCGAATATTTGTATGGAGACTTAACCCAATTTCAATTCTTATGGTTAATATTCTACATCATTATTATGTAATTTAATGATTATGTGTAAAATAGCTTTTGATATCTTATCTTGTATTTATACTTTGTTTATGTTTACTAATATTTAATACACAAAATCGATCTATTTTATTTACACAATGATCTTTTTAGAGACTATGTCTCAATCTTCTTTCATTGAAGCATGATTTGATAATATAAATCATCTTCTATGACATGGTATATAATAAAACAATTTGACATTAACATTCATTCAAATGGAATATTTTTTCTATGACACATCTAACTGAACAACAAAAGGAATTTTTAAACATAAGAAGCGACAATATCCTTTCTGCAAACACAGACATTATTTTTTGTTTGGATTCCATAATATTCCATAATGAATAAAAGAGAAATAAAATCCACATACCATTTTTTACGTATTTTGGTATTGAAAATGGTTTTTGAAAAGGATTCGGTATTTCAATTTCATAATATATTTTCTTGTATCTGATTATGAAATGTTATTAGTAAAATGTTGAAATTTGAAATTTTTTATGTGTTATGATTATATAATTGTAGTTTTACATTTGATGGGTGGTTAAGTGACAAACCAGTGATGGGTGGTTACGTTATGAACCAAATGATGAGTGGTTACATGATAAACTAATGAAGGGTGGTAACATTATAACCTCTAATGCATTGTGAATGGAAGTCGGTCGTACGACTATTCCATTTACTTATATGTGTGGAAGTCTACTGTATGGTTATTATATTTAAGTATGTTTCTAATCCACGAAACGTTTATATTCTGTCACGAACCAGGCCGGGTCGCCATCCGACCCAATGCCTGACCCGATCCGCGACATGGCCCGAAGGGCGTCCCCAATCCACACGGGCTGGAAACTAGTGTCGGGCATCAAAACATGTAGTTGGGAATGATTTAGCCCAGAAAATAAAAAGGCAGATATACAGAAATAAACAGAAAAAAAAAGTAAACACTAACAGTGGGAAATAAAATAAATATAGGAAACTAGACATACCTCCAAGAGACCCCATGGGTCACCACCAAACTTATAACCACGCTCTCTCGAAGAGAGATCCAAGTCTATAACCTGAAACTGAAAAGTAAAGTAGGTGTGAGCACCGAGATGCTCAGTAGGAAAGCCAAGAAATAACCACCCCCTATGCCCTTACCTTGAAAAGAGATCCAAATATGCTAGTTTGAAAATAAGACATAATAAAATAATGTTTTTTTCTTTTTCAAATCCAAATCACAAGTTGACATTTTTATGAAAATCAATTTTTTTATTCCACCATATTTTCAAAATCGATTCAAAGAGTGCTTTCACCTTTTGAATCTACAAGAAAGCAGTTTAGTTTGAAACAGGGGTTTTCACAATGAGACAGTAAGTATGAAACAACTGAAAATATATTTACATCACTATCAGTATGTCACAAATGAGCACCATGGGTAATGTAGAGACTCGAATCTTAATGTACATAGACATTACATTACTTTTGCGGAATACTTAGTACATAACAAAAACACACACACAAGGACCGTAATAGTTTAGTGTGTTTGGAAACTCGGAATATAATCTTCTAATCATGGTGAAATATCTCCAACATCTCCCATAAAGATGTTTTTTTAAACCTAAATCCTTTCTTTATGTCCTGGGGAAAAGAAAACATAAATGGGTGAGCTCAAATACTCAGTAAGGGTAAACAAAATAAATATCAATCACATCATATTCATAAGAACATAAATTTTGGAAATCTTAACCTACAAAAGAGATCATAATTTCATAACATGGGATAAATCATATTAGTGAAATGTAATCCCAATAATCATAACTTAAAACATGAAACTTTGTGGAATACTCACATAATCATAGAAAATCATATCTTATTAGTCAAGACTCGTTTCCAAGACTATCTTAGTGGGCAAAGTCCATTTCTGAGCCGAGTCACGCTCGTTTCAGTCCTGTTTCACTGAACCGGTATAACCTACCGTTCCAACGATGTCTATCTCATGAGATATAAAATCGTTACCCAATGCGTTGGAGGGAGATATAGGTCCCACCCATCTCATAATGATACCATTCTTATGTGTGCCACAAAATCATAAATCATACATCATTGCATAACCCATGTAATAAAAATGGGAATCTTAAACATCGTGACATCATCAAACAATTCATATAATTCCATCACAATATAATCAAATCAATTTAATAATAGGGATAAAAACAGAACCCTATATTTTCTTAGATGGAAAATAATTTTGATAAAACACTTGAACTCCATTCTTGAGGAAAATATCCTTTCTACTTCAAATTTTTTTTCCTTTTTTAACATGTCATACAATTTTAAACTAAAAGAATTTGTTTAAAAATAAACATGAAAACTTGTAAAGGAAGCTTCTTGGAAATAATGTTTTAAAAATCCATTCATACCGTATAAGTTAAAAAAACATTCTTCTCGTACTTTTTTCGGAAAAGTCAAAAAGTACCTCGTACGAAAAACGAAAAAAGACACCTTTAATATCTTTTACTAAAAACTCACTGAAGGGTAAAATTGGATTTAAATAGTTGTAGGTGGATGTAAACAATATTACATACTGAGGAAACATGGATGTGGATGATAAAATACACCCCTGTAAATTCTGAAATATAAACAATCTCGAATAAAAATGAGATTGTGATATTTCCCTTACCTTAGGATCGTTTTGATTCGTAAGTATACGAACCTCCTGTATAATGATTTAAATAATGTTATTGACTTAATACTGAATCCTACTTATTTTTATGATATCATATATGGTCATTTTCATAGCTTCTTAGTAGTAATATTTCATTGCTACTTGTTAGTCGGGTGTTTATAACTTTTTGTTCTTATGCGTGTTTTGTCGAATAAATTCTTATTATTATCTTTAGGTTATAGATACCTCATTTCCAGAATGTTATTAGTGTAATATATATCATATTCATTCATTAAATTCATTTATATAATCATTATGAAATGAAGATCATGTAGAACGAGTCGCATCACATCGTGGATATGGTATTCCGTATATACGCACGAGTGATGATATCATTCCTATGATCGTGGAATTGTATTGGAGTATATGAATACTATTTCAGAATCAGTATAACTTTATAATAGTCATATATAGTCATTATTTACACCATTATACCCATCCAAATTTGGTGGTCGTGGAAAATAGATTACACCACGACGTGGAGACGGTATTCCGTACGTACGCACGCGCGGTGATTTCTTTTTCCGTAGGATGGATAGATGGTGAAATAGGGTTGTTTCATACATATAATAACATATCAGTATATGAGTGATACTGATGTTATTACTTCTTAATGAAACAACTAAATAAGAAGAATTGGAAGAAGAAATAAAGATGAAATAATCGGTAACGGACATTACCACTTCTTTGAAGTGCTTCTTTGAGACCTTCTTCTAGGGAACTAAATTTGGTCTCTGAAGAAGACCAGGACCTCTAGGATGTCTCTAGGGAAGTGGAAAGGAGGAATTGGTAGGGGTTGTCCAAGATTTAAGGCTCAATGTGGTGTGAGGTAGAGGGGGAGGAGGTGCCCTTTTATAAGGGAGGAGAGGGGAAACTTTGGGAAAACTAAAAATATTATTTTATTATAAAGTCAAGTTCGGTTTTAAATAGCTCCAAATTGATATATTTAGAAGATAAGGTGGGGATGGGTCTAAATCCTCTAATCCAATAGAATTTAGACAAGTTTGGGTTCCTATTTTCACCTTATCATTTAGATTTAACATTATGTTAAATAAGTTTACTTTTACCATGTCTTCTTGTGTTCTTATACTATAAGGTTAATAAACATACTATAATCAGCCAAACGAACCCCAAGTTGTTTAATATTAATATATATAACCTTATCTAAGTCATTTTGCCGAACCGTAGATTTTTAGGAATAAAATAACAATTAATAATATAATATTTGTTTTAAAAACTAATTTATGTCAATTTTGACACTATTTGGTACATGATTTTTATGAAATTCATAACAGAATTATAAGTTCTAAAAAATTTACTTATATCAACAATAACATTTCATATTAACCAATAAAATTAAATTAAGTCATATAAAGTCTCAAATTACATTTATTTGGGCATTTATAACATCAATTATGTCAATATTTCATTAATAAGACAATTACTGCATCATCTTTATGTCATAATAAATGATAATTATTTAATCCCTAAAAATTCTAAATAAATTACTATGATGTAGATAATTGTATTAGCTTTCTAGAGTCTATTCATGTTAGAAGTTTCATTAAGTTTTTCACTAAATTTGAATTATTATACTTATAAGATTTAAGAAAGTGACATGTTGTCACATTCTTTGGATTTAATAATAATTAAATTATTTCCAAGTGTTAGGATAATTTTATAATCTTATATTTACCCTTAATTACCCGATTTACCTTTAACTATAGTAAATAAAATTTACCGTAGTTACTATTCACAATGCCCAAAAATAAAGAGTAGCTTATTAACATAATTAGGATCCACTGATTCCAAATATTGAATCCATTTTTCCAAATTCAATACACAAAATATGCATAAATTAAATTAAAATCAATCCTGTTGTCGAAAGAAAACAGGTTTTTCTTTAAAACATTGCAAAAGATTGAATTGATTTAACCTACGAATTCAAGGTAAAATCAATGATAATGACATACATTATATTAAATGGTAAAAATATATTCTATTTATACTTTAAAACCATTCAATATTATAATTTAACCACATAATATATTACGATGAAAAAAGTTGTATTTAATTAAAATATAGCGTGTTTTTACTATTTATTAAAATATGAAAGTTATCGGAAAAATATCAAAACATTATCTAATGTAAATTTTTATATCCTGATTCAAAATAAGAATTTTATTTTGTCAAATTGAACTTATAAACATGTAAAAAACAAGATTTAAAGTGGGTGCGCCATCAAAAGGCGGCAAAACTGCATTTTTTTAAAAATACTTATTTTACCCAAAAAAACTATTTTGTTCTTATACCATTTTCTAGAAATGTGTAAGATGAATAATAATGTTATAAAATTAAAAATTTTGTTAACACAATTCATAACGGCTAGTTCATAACAATATTATAATAATATATCGTTGTTTAGTAAAACTCGGTATTGCGTACAACTCACGCTATCGAGGAAGATCGCGACTGCGTGTAATGCAAGCCAAGTCAGGGTTGCGTTTAGTGCACAACTCCTTTGTTGTTGCGTATAACAGAATCCAACCATATATTATTTATACATTGAATATATATATATATATATACAATCAATGTTGCGTAGAATAACTTCTATCAAACAAACTTGAAATTGTGTGTAACAAGAGCAAAGAAAAGTGTTGCATATACTGCAAGCTAATACAGTGCTGTGTATAGTGAAAGATAATCTTGGTGTGTCGAATAGTAGAATATATGAATGAAATTAAAAAGAATGTTTCTTATAAAATCTCGGGTTGTTACATTCTGCCCCCCTTAAAATGAATTTTTCCCTCGACATTCATCGGGGTTATTTATAGTTTACTATTCATAAAAACCCACATCGTAAAAAGAAATACCAAAACTGAACTTTAAAAACTAAATTATGAAATATAACGGTTACCCAAATGAACTCATCACTGGGTTTCCATATAGCAGATAATATGGACATGGAAGAGAAATCTAACTATCATGTTCTGATGGATAGTGGTAGAGAACATGGCTATGAAAAAACCAACAATCACAAAGCTATTGATTTGTGGTGATCTAAGGTACCATGTGATTCATCGGATATAAGGGCAGTAGGACAACATTTTTGGTTTTTCAAGATCATTTCCCTAAAGTTGACGAAATTGGAATTAGAAGAAATACATTTGTGATTTTGGTATAGTCTCACCGTTTGTCATTCTTTGGACAATTTCCACTTCATCTATTAAAGAAATTAAGTTGAATTTGTCATTCATGATGTGTTAGAAGATCATTTGATAGAATGATGGGTCATTCCATCTGTCTCAAACAAAAGGTTATAAAAGTTTTCAAAAAAAATACATAAGTCCATCTATAGTGAGATTAATCATATATTGTTCCTCAAATGGACTTATACTTCTTAATATAATAAAACTAGTTTCTACTAAACAGGGACTTCCTATAGGCCAGTTGTAGGCGAAAAATGCAAGTCGCACTTCGGTTGTGGGTTCGATTTCCACAGCCTTGTCCGACGCGATGGGCTGTCACCCATCCTGAAGGTTGTCCTTTTTCTAAAACTATATTACTATAACATCCCATCAATAATATCGAAAAAAAATTATATCCTAACTTATGTCCAACATAATCCATTCCAATCTTTAGGCTTATCTAAAATATTTCGTTCCAAGAATATAATATAAAGAAATTGATTACGTGAAATGTCATCCACCAAGCATGTGAATACCATCATTTATCCCCCATATATCTTATTGGCCACATTCCAATCATGTGAATACCTTAATCATGTATTCTCTTCAAAAATGAATACCCATTAAACCTTAGTGAATACATGAATGCAGTTAAAAGTTAACACTTTCCACATACCAAAATCCTCAAAATTCTATATACTCAAACCATGATATCACTTAGTCCTTATAACAATTATGAGCTCATGAATACTGTCAAATATTTCATTTTCTCATTTTCCCTTCATTATGCGCATATCATCTTTTTTTTCCAAAAATATCCCAATCGCATTCCATGGTTACCGGTACCATAAAATTATTGAAAACCATAATAGACCAATAAATAAATATTCCAATATTCCACGATACTATATACAACATTATTTTGGAATCCCATTACTTAATTATTCCCCCACATCGTTGTCATATTCAACATCGCCAATAGTGTTCGCATGTGACTTCCCTTTGTCCATTGCCTTAAGCGGTTGCTCAAGTCATCATCACTAACGCTTGGATTAGGGCATTTATTGGCATAATGTCCCATATCCTTGCACTTGAAACATTGAAGTGTAGTAGGTTCATTCTGGGTAACCGTTCCTTTGTTTGCATCATTAGACAACTTCTTCCCATCATTGCGTCATTCAAATGCCAGATGACCTTCCCTTCCACATTTGAAACATTTACTTGTCCCTTTAAGACAATCTCCACCATGCTTCTTTCCACACTTTGAGCATAATGAAACATTCATCTTCATTTCACCATTATTCTGAGATTTCTCCTTGAACTCCATCTTTCGTTTCTTGACAAAACTATGAGATGAATAAGTAACACCAACTTCCATTTCTACCTTGATAACACAACACATAATTTCTTCATAGCTACTAAAGTCTCTTATAGCTAATTCCCTTCGAAGATTTGGTTTTAAGTCATAGAAAAATCGATCAACTTTACTTTCAGGTAGGATGATAAATCCGGATGCATAGCTTGAATGCCTTGTAAAATTCGCTTCGTATATACCAACAGATTCATCATCCTTTTTTATTAGTTCAAGAAACTCCTTCTCCATATTTGTTCGAAGAATACGAGGGAAGTACTTATTGAAAAACAAGTTCTTGAACTCGTCCCATTCCATGCACTCAATTTCATCTCTTGGCCTCATATTATTGATAAGATTCCACCATTGATCAGCATCACCTTCCAAACGATACACTTCTAAGATGACTTTATCAATTTTAAAACATTGAAGAACTGAAAATATCTTTTCAGTAGTACTGATCCATTGTTTAGCAACAAGTGGATCAGAAGACCCACTGAAAGAAGGTGGACATTGCCTCATGAAGGACTCAATAGAATATTATTCCCTTCTTGGCTCATTTGGAAGTCCAGAATGATTCATAGCTTGTGTAAGTATAGAAATAAGATTTTGCACTCTATCTCCCATAACATTTGTTTGTTCAAGAGGACAATCATTGCATTGTCCAGTGCATTGATCAACATGGTTCCTTCGGGTTCCAGCCATCGTCTAAAACCCAAAAAGAATAGTGTGAGAGGGAAAAATCATACTAGGGAAAACAATATAATAAAGGTGGAGTACCTTAAATATATAACATCTTAGATTTAATTATAATATCGTTAGCACACTTCTAGGACTATAACCTATACTTATACTTAACCTTAGGTACATCCCTAGAAATACCTTAGAAATATCTCCAGGGATCTCACTAAAGTTCTCGCATCCTAGTTTCCAATGGTTGACTAATCCTTTCCTCTGATACCAACTGTAGAGACCCAAAGCCTGACGTACATAGACATTACATTACTTTTGTGGAATACTTAGTACATAACAAAAACACACACACAAGGAACGTAATAGTTTAGTGTCTTTGGAAACTCATAATATAATCATCTAATCATTGTGAAAGATCTTCAACATCTCCCTTAAAGATCTTCTTTTTTTTAAACCTAAATCCTTTCTTTATGTCCTGGGGAAGAGAAAACATAAAAGGGTGAGCTCAAATTATCAGTAAGGGTAAACAAAAGAAATATCAATCACATCATATTCATAAAAACAGAAATTTTTGAAATCTTAACCTCCAAAAGAGAGCATAATTTCATAACATGGGATAAATCATAGTACTGAAATGTAATCCCAATAATCATAACATAATAATGAAGCTTTGTGGCATACACACATAATCATATTGAATCATATCTTATTAGTCAAGACTCATTTCCAAGACCATCTTAGTGGACAAAGTCCATTTCTGAACCGAGTCACCCTCGTTTCAGTCCTGTTTCACCGAACTAGTATAACCGACAGTTCCAGCCATGTCTATCTCATGAGATATAAATTCATTACCCAATGCATTGGAGGGATATATAGGTCCCACCCATATCATAATGATACCATTATTATGTGTGCCACAAAATCATAAATCATACATCATTGCATAACCCATGTAATAAAAATGGGAATCTTAAACATCGTGACATCATCAAACAATTCATATAATTCCATCACAACATAATCAAATCAATTTAATAATAGTGATAAAAACAGAACCCTATATTATCTTAGATGGAAAATAATTTTGATAAAACACTTGAACTCCATTCTTGAGAAAAATATCATTTCTACATCAAAAACATTTTCCTTTTTTAACATTTCATACAATTTTAAACGAAAATAATTTGTTTAAAAATAATCATGAAAACATGTAAATGATGATTCTTGGAAATAATGTTTTAAAAATCCATTCATGCCGTATAAGTAAAAAAAAATTTCTCGTATTTTTGTCGGAAAAGTCAAAAAGTACCTCGTACGAAAAACGACAAAAGATTCCTTTCATATCTATTACTAAAAACTCACCAAAGGGTAAAATTGGATTTAAACAGTTGTAGTTGTTGGAAAAAATATTACATATTAAGGAAACATGGATGTGGATGATAAAATACACCCCCGTAAATTCTGAAGTATAAATAATCTCGAATAAAAATGAGATTGTGATATTTCTCTTACCTTAGGTCTGTTTTTCTTCGTAAGTGTCTGAACCTCCTGTATAATGATTTAAATAATATTATTGACTTAATCCAGAATCATACATATTTTTATGATATCATATATGGTCATTTTCATAGCTTCTTAGTAGTAATATTTCATTGTTACTTGTTATTTGGGTGTTTATAACTTTTTGTTCTTATGCATGTTTTGTCGAATAAATTCTTATTCATATCATTAGGTTATAGATACCCCATTTCCAGAATGGTATTAGTGTAATATATATCATATTAATTCATTCAATTTATTTATATAATCATTATGAAATGAAGATCATGTAGAACGAGTCGAATCACATTGTGGAGACGGTATTCCGTACGTACGCACGAGTGATGATATCGTTCCTATGATCGTGGAATTTTATTGGAGTGTATGTATACTATTTCAGAATCAGTATCAATTTTTAATAGTCATATATAGTCATTATTTACACCATTATACCCATCCAAGTAAGGTGGTGGTTGAAAATAGATTACACCACGGTGTGGAGACGGTATTACATACGTACGCACACGCGGTGATTTATTTTTCCGTAGGATTGATAGATTGTAAAATAGGTTTGTTTAATACATATAATAACATATCAGTATATGAGTGATACTTATGTTATTACTTAATAATGAAACAACTAAAGAAGAAGAAGTGGAAGAAGAAATAAAGTTGAAAAAATAGGTAACAGACATTACCTCTTCTTTGAAGTGCTTGTTTGAAACCTTCTTTTAGGGCACTAAAATTGGTATTTGAAGAAGACCAGGACCTCTAGGATGTCTCTAGGAAAGTTGATAGGAGGAATTGGCAGGGGTTGGCCGAGCTTGAAGGCTCAATGTGGTGTGAGGAAGAGGGGGGGGGGAGGTGCCCTTTTTTAAGGGAGGAGAGGGGCACCTTTGGGAAAACTAAAAGTATTATTTTATTATAAAGTCATGTTCGGTTTTAAATAGCTCCAAATTGATATATTTCTAACCTAAGGTGGGGATGGGTCTAAATCCTCTCATCCAATATAATTTAGACAAGTTTAGGTTCCTATTTTAAACTTATCATTTAGATTTAACATTAAGTTAAATAAGTTTACTTTTACCGTGTCTTCTTGTGTTCTTATAATATAAGGTTAATAAACTTACTATAAGAATCCAAACGAACCCCAAGTTGTTTATTATTAATATATATAACCTTATCTAAGTAACTTGTCCGACCCTTAGATTCTTAGAAATTAAATAACAATTAATAATATAATATTTGTTTTAAAAACTAATTTATGTCAATTTTGACACTATTTGTTACATGATTTTTATGAAATTCATAACAGAATGATAAGTTCTAACCAAGTTACATATATCAACAATAACATGTCATATTAACCTATAAAATTAATGTAAGTCATAATAAGTCTCAAATTACATTTATTTGGGCATTTATACCATCAATTATGTCAATATTTCATTAATAAGACAATTACTGCATCATCTTTGTGTCATAATAAATGATAATTATTTAATCCCTAAAAATTCTAAATAAATTCCTATGATGTATATAATTGTATTATATTTCTTGAGACTATTCATTTTCGAAGTTTCATGAAGTTTATCACTAAATTAAAATTATTATAATTATAATATTTAAGAAAGTGACATGTTGTCACATTCTTTGGTTTTAATAATAATTAAATTATTTTCATGGAAAAAAGTCCATAAAATAAATCTAATCCGACCCATAGGTTATATGGGTCTACTTTTATCCATCCAATAAGTTTTTTCCAAGTGTTAGGGAAATTTTATAATCTTATATTTACCGTTAATTACCCGATTTACCTTTAACTATAGTAAATAAAATTTTCTATAGTTACTATTAACAATGCCCAAAAATAAAAAGTTGCTTATTAACATAATTTGGATCCACTGATTCCAAAAATGGAATCCATTTTTCTAAATTCAATACACAAAATATGCATAAATTATATTAAAATTAATCCCGTTGTGGAAAGAAAACGGGTTTTTCTTTAAAACATTGCAAAAGATTGAATTGATTTAACCTACGAATTCAAGGTAAAATAAATGCTAATGACATACATTATATTAAATGGTAAAAATATATTCCATGTATACTTTAAAACCATTCAATATTATAATTTAACCACATAATATATTACGATGAAAAAAGTTGTTTTTAATTAAAATATAGCGTGTTTTTACTATTCACTAAAATATGAAAGTTATCGGAAAAATATCAAAACTTTATCTAATTTAAATTTTTATATCCTGATTCAAAAGAAGAATTTTATTTTGTCAAATTGATCTTATAAACATGTCAAAAAATAGATTTAATGTGGGTGTGCCATCAAAAGGCTGCAAAACTGCATTTTTTGAAAAATACGTATTTTAACCGAAAAATTTATTTTGTTCTTATACCAAGTTCTAGAAATGTGTAAGATGAATTATAATGTTATAAAATTAAAAATATAGTTAACACTACTCATAACGGCTAGTTAATAACAATATTATAATAATAAATCGTTGTTTAGTAAAACTCGGTATTGCGTACACACACACTATCGAGGAAGGTCATGATTGCGTGTAATGAAAGCCGAGTCAGGGTTGCGTGTAGTGCACAACTCCTTTGTTGTTTCATATGATGGAATCCAACCATATTTTATTTATACATTGAATATATATATATATACACTCAATGTTGCGTAGAATAACTTCTATCAAACGAACTTAAAATTGTGTGTAACAAGAGCCATGAAAAGTGGTGCGTATACTGTAAGCTAATACAGTGTTGCATATAGTGCAAGATAATCTTGGTGTGTCATACAATAGAAGATATGAATGAAATTAAAAAGAATGTATCTTATAAAATCTCGGGTTGTTACATTCTACCCCCCTTAAAATGAATTTCGACCTCGAAATTCATCGGGGTTGTAAATCGTTTACTATTCATAAAAACCCACATCGTAAAAAGAAATACCAAAACTGAACTTTAAAAACTAAAGTATGAAATATAACGGTTACCCAAATGAACTCATCACTGGGTTTCCATATAGGAGATAATATGGACATGGAAGAGAAATATAACCGTCATGTTCTGATGGAGAGTGGTAGAGAACATGGATATGAAAAAACCAACAATCACAAAGCTATTGATTTGTGGTGATCTAAGGTACCATCTGATTCATCGGATATAAGGGAAGTAGGACAACATTTTTGGTTTTTCAAGATCATTTCCCTAAAGTTGATGAAATTGGAATTAGAAGAAATACTTTCGTGATTTTGGTATAGTCTCACCGTTTGTCATTCTTTGGACAATTTCTGCTTCATCTCTTAAAGAAATGATGTTGAATTTGTCATTCGTGATGTGTTAGCAGATCATGTGATAGAATTATGGGTCATTCCATCTGTCTCAAACAAAAGGTTATAAAAGTTATCAAAAAAATACATAAGTCCATCTATAGTGAGATTAATCTTATATAGTTCCTCAAATGGACTTATACTGCTTAATATAATAAAACTAGTTTCTACTAAACAGGGACTTCCTGTAGGCCAGTGGTAGGCGAAAAATGTCAGTCGCACGTCAGTTGTGGGTTCGATTCCCATAGCCTTGTCTGACGCGATGGGCTGTCGCCAGTCCTGCAGGTTTTCTTTTTTCTAAAACTATATTACTAAAACATCCCATCAATAATATCGAAAAAAGTTCTATCCTAACTTATGTCCAACATAATCCATTCCAATATTTAGGCTTATCTAAAATATTTCGGTCCAAGATTATAATATAAAGAAAATGATTAATTGAAATGTCATCAACCAAGCATGTGAATACCATCATTTATCCCCCATATAACTTTATGGTCACATTCCAATCATGTGAATACCTTAATCATGTATTCTCTTGAAAAATGAATACCCATTAAACCTTAGTGAAAACATGAATGCAGTTAAAAGGTAACACTTTCCACATACCAAAATCCTCAAAATTATATATTCTAAAACCATGATATCACTTAGTCCTTATATCAATCATGAGCTCATGAATATTGTCAAATATTTCATTTTCTCGTTTTCCCTTCATTATGCGCATATCATCTTTTTTTTCCAAAAATATCTCAATCACATTCCATGGTTACCGGTACAATAAAATTATTGAAAACCACAATAGACCAATACATAAATATTCCAATATTCCACGATACTATATACAACATTATTTTGGAATCCCATTACTTAATCATTCCACCACATCGTTTTCATATTCAACATCACCAATAGTGATCGCATGTGACTCCCATTTGTCATTTGCCTTAAGCGGTTTCTCATGTCGATCATCACTAACCCTTGGATTAGGGCATTTATTGGCATAATGTCCCATCTCCTTGCACTTGAAACATTGAAGTGTAGAAGGTTCATTCTGTGTAACCCTTCCTTTGGTTGCATCATTAGACATCTTCTTCCAATCATTGCGGCATTCAAATGCCTGATGACCTTCACTTCCACATTTGAAACATTTAGTTGCCCCTTTAAGACAATCTCCACCATGCTTCTTTCCACACTTTGAGAATATGGAAACATTCATCTTCTTTTCACCATTATTCTGAGATTTCTCCTTGAACTCCATATTTCGTTTCCATTTAAAACTATGAGATGAATAAGTAACACCAACTTCCATTTCTACCTTGATAGCACAACACATAATTTCTTCATAGCTACTGAAGTCTCTTATAGCTAATGCCCTTCGAATATTTGGTTTTAAGTCACTAAAGAATCGATCAACTTTACTTTCATGTTGGATGATAAATCCAAATGCATACCTTGCAAGCCTTGTAAAATTCGCTTCGTATATACCAACAGATTCATCATCCTTTTGCTTTAGTTCAAGAAAATCCTTCTCCATCTTTGTTCGAAGAATACGAGGAATGTACTTATTGAAAAATAAGTTCTTGAACTCGTCCCATTCCATGGACTCAATTTCATCTCCTGGCCTCGTATTCTTGATAAGATTCCACCATTGATCAGCATCACCTTCGAAACGATACACTGCAAAGATGACTTTATCATGTTCAGAACATTGAAGAAATGAAAATATCTTTTCAGTAGTACTGATCCATTGCTTATCAACAAGTGGATCAGAAGACCCACTGAAAGAAGTTGGACGTTGCCTCATGAAGGACTCAATAGAATATTGTTCCCTTCTTTGCTCATTTGGAAGTCCAGAATGATTCATAGCTTGTGTATGTATAACAATAAGATTTTTCACTCCATCTCCCATAACATTTGTTTGTTCATGAGGACAATCAATGCATTGTACATTGCATTGATCAACACGGTTCCTTCGGGTTCCATCCATCGTCTAAAACCCAAATAGAATAGTGTGAGAGGCCAAAATCATGCTAGGGAAAACAACATAATAAAGGGGGAGTACCTTCAATATCTATGATCTTAGGTTTAAGTATATGATCGTTAGTGCGATTCTAGGACTATAACCTATACTTATACTTAACCTTAGGTACATCCCTAGACATACCTTAGAAATATCTCCAGGGATCTCACTAAAGTTCTTGCATTCTTGTTTCCAAAGGTTGACTAAACCTTTCCTCTGATACCAACTATAGAGACCCAAATCCTGACGTACATAGACATTACATTACTTTTTCGGAATACTTAGTACATAACAAGAACACACACAAGGAACGTAATAGTTTAGTATCTTTGGAAACTCGGAATATAATCTTCTAATCATGGTGAAAGATCTTGAACATCACCCATAAAGATATTCTTTTTTTAAACCAAAATCCTTTCTTTATGTCCTGGGGAAAATAAAACATAAAAGGGTGAACTCAAATGCTCAGTAAGGGTAAACAAAACAAATATCAATCACATCATATTCATACGAACATAACTTTTGGAAATCCTAACCTAAAAAAGAGAGCATAATTTCATAACATGGGATAAATCATAGTAGTGAAATGTAATCCCAATAATCAAAACATAAAACATGAAACTGTGTGGCATACACACATAATCATAGAGAATCATATCTTATTAGTCAAGACTCATTGCCAAGACTATCTTAGTGGACAATGTCCATTTCTGAACCGAGTCACCCTCGTTTCAGTCCTGTTTCACTGAACCGGTATAACCTACCGTTCCAGCAATGTCTATCTCATGAGATATAAACTCTTTACCCAATGCATTGGAGGGATATATAGGTCCCACCCATCTCATAATGATACGTTTCTTATGTGTGCCAGAAAATCATAAATCATACATCATTGCATAACCCATGTAATAAAAATGGGAATCTAAAACATAGTGACATCATCAAACAATTCATATAATTCCATCACAACATAATCAAATCAATTTAATAATAGGGATAAAAACATAACCCTATATTATCTTAGATGGAAATTAATTTTGATAAAACTCTTGAACTCCATTCTTGAGGAAAATATCCTTTCTACTTCAATTTTTTTTTTCGTTTTTTAACATTTCATACAATTTTAAACTAAAAGAAGTTGTTCAAAAATAAACATGAAAACTTCTAAAGGAATCTTCTTGGAAATAATGTTTTAAAAATCCATTCATTTCGTATAAGTTAAAATAGAATTCTTCTCATATTTTTGTCGGAAAAGTCAAAAAGTACCTCGTACGAAAAACGACAATAGATTCCATTCATATATTTGACTAAAAACTCACCGAAGGGTAAAATTGTATTTAAACAGTTGTAGGTGGATGGAAACAATATTACATATTGAGGAAACATGGATGTGGATGATAAAATACACCCCTGTAAATTCTGAAGTATAAACAGTCTCGAATAAAAATGAGATTGTCATATTTCCCTTACCTTAGGTCCGTTTTGATTCGTAAGTGTCTGAACCTCCTGTATAATGATTTAAATAATGTTATTGACTTAATACAGAATCATAATTATTTTTATGATATCATATATGGTCATTTTCATAGCTTCTTAGTAGAAATATTTCATTGCTACTTGTTATTCGGGTGTTTATAACTTTTTGTTCTTATGCGTGTTTTGTCGAATAAATTCTTATTATTATCTTTAGGTTAGAGATAACCCATTTCCAGAATGGTATTATTGTAATATATATCATATTCATTCATTCAATTCATTTATATAATCATTATGAAATTAATATCATGTAGAATGAGTCGCATCACATTGTGGAGACGGTATTCCGTACGTACACACGAGTGATGATATCATTCCTATGATCGTGGAATTTTATTGGAGTGTATGTATACTATTTCAGAATCAGTATCACTTTATAATAGTCATATATAGTCATTATTTACACCATTATACCCATCCAAGTAAGGTGGTGGTGGAAAATAGATTACACCACGGCGTGGAGACGATATTCCGTAGGTACGCACACGCGGTGATTTCTTTTTCCGTAGGATGGATAGATGGTGAAATAGGGTTGTTTCATACTTATAATGACATATCAGTATATGAGTGATACTTATGTTATTACTTCATAATAAAACAACAAAATAAGAAGAAGTGGAAGAAGAAATAAAGATGAAAGAATCGGTAACAGACATTATCTCTTCTTTGAAGTGTTTTTTTGAGACCTTCTTTTAGGGCACTAAAATTGGTCTTTGAAGAATACCAGGACCTCTAAGATGTCTCTAGGGAAGTGGATAGGAGTAATTGGTAGGGTTTGGACGAGATTGAAGGCTCAAATTGGTGTGAGGAAGAGGGGGAGGAGGTGCCCTTGGATAAGGGAGGAGAGGGGCACCTTTGGGAAAACTAAAAATATTATTTTATTATAAAGTCAAGTTCGGTTTTAAATAGCTCGAAATTGATATATTTCGAAGATAAGGTGGGGATGGGTCGAAATAATCTCATCCAATAGAATTTAGACCAGTTTAGGTTCCTATTTTAACCTTATCATTTATATTTAACATTATGTTAAATAAGTTTACTTTTACCGTGTCTTCTTGTGTTCTTATATTATAAGGTTAATAAACTTACAATAAGCAGCCAAACGAACCCCAAGTTGTTTATTATTAATATATATAACCTTATCTATGTCATTTGGGTGAACCTTAGATTTTTAGGAATAAAATAAAAATTAATAATATAATATTTGTTTTAAAAACTAATTTATGTCAATTTTGACACTATTTGGTACATGATTTTTATGAAATTAAAAACAGATAGATAAGTTCTAATCAAGTTACTTATATCAACAATAACATGTCATATTAACCTAGAAAATTAATTTAAGTCATAAAAAGTCTCAAATTACTTTTATTTGGGCATTTATAACATCAATTTTGTCAATATTTCATTAATAAGACAATTACTACATCATCTTTGTGTCATAATAAATGATATTTATTTAATCCCTAAAAATTCTAAATAAATTCCTATGATGTAGATAATTGTATTATCTTTCCGGAGACTATTCATGTTAGAAGTTTCATAATTTTTATCACTAAATCAAAATTATTATACTTATATTATTTAAGAAAGTGACATGTTGTCACATTCTTTGGTTTTAATAATAATTAAATTATTTTCATGGGAAAAAGTCCATAATATGTATATAATCCGACCCTTAGGTTATATGGGTCTACTTTTAGCCATCAAATAGTATTTTTCCAAGTGTTAGGTAAATTTTATAATCTTATATTTACCCTTAATTACCAGATTTACCTTTAACTATTGTTAAAAAAATTTACCGTAGTTACTATTCACAATGCCCAAAAATAAAAAGTTTCTTATTAACATAATTTGGACCCACTGATTTCAAATATGGAATCAATTTTTCTAAATTAAATACACAAAAGATGCAGAAATTAAAATAAAATTAATCCCGTTGTCGAAAGAAGACGGGTTTTTCTTTAAAACATTGCAAAAGATTGAATTAGTTTAACCTACGAATTCAAGGTAAAATAAATGATAATGACATACATTATATTAAATGGTAAAAATATATTCTATTTATACTTTAAAACCATTCAATATTATAATTTACCCAAATAAGATATTACGATGAAAAAAGTTGTTTTTAATTAAAATATAGAGTGTTTTTACTATTCATTAAAATATGAAAGGTATCGGAAAAATATCAAACTTTATCTAATGTAAATTTTTATATCCTGATTCAAAAGAAGAATTTTATTTTGTCAAATTTAACTTAAAAACATGTCAAAAACCAGATTTAATGTGGGTGCGCCATCAAAAGGCGGCAAAACTGCATTTTTTGAAAAATACTTATTTTACCCAAAAAATTAATTTTGTTCTTATACCATGATCTAGAAATGTGTAAGATGAATAATAATGTTATTAAATTCAAAATTTTGTTAACACTATTCATAACGGCTAGTTCATAACAATATTATAATAATATATCGTTGTTTAGTAAAACCTGGTATTGCGTACAACACACGCTATCAAGGAAGGTCGTGATTGCGTGTAATGCAAGCCAAGTTAGGGTTGCGTGTAGTGCACAACTCCTTTGTTGTTGCATATGACAGAATACAACCATATTTTATTTATACATTGAATATATATATATATATACACTCAATGTTGCGTAGAATAACTTCTATCAAACGAACTTGAAATTGTGTGTAACAAGAGCCAAGAAAAGTGTTGCATATACTGCAAGCTAATACAGTGTTGCGTATAGCGCAAGATAATCATGGGGTGTTGTAAATAGAAGATATGAATGAAATTAAAAAGAATGTATCTTATAAAATCTTGGGTTGTTATAGGCAATCCTTATAGGTAGCTAGAACAAGTGGGAACCTAGAGTCCTCGTACCTCGGTGAAACGTGGCTTAGAAGACCACGACCCTCAGAAAACGTGGCTTAGAAGGCCACGACCCTCAGAAAACGTGGCTTAGGAGGCCACAACCCTCAAAAATTCATATGTTTTGTTAGTGTGGTTGTTGCGTCAATCCTTCTAGACAAACCGGGAAGAACCCTTGTCGTGTCATCTAACGTACTAGTCCTGGTCTCCCACCTAGGTACCCAAGGTTTCCCATGTTCTCTATTTTAAAGAGTGGTGAGGTTTTCTCAAAAAAAATATAAAGGACATAACACTTTCTTATCCAAAGTCCATTTTACCTCTCACCACCTTTCTCCCTACTTAAGCGTACCCCCTTTTTATGTCACATAACATCGCATAAGCCTCTTTATTAGGAACATCTCACAAATCAAACACTTAACACACACATCATTTTTCTACAACAATGTGTCATGCATTAAGAGGGGGTTTGTTTCAATTTCACAAACCATTCTCAAAGTTCCAAGCGGGCTTAATTAATCAAAATAAACATTTTTCATTTTGAACACATAATCACCCAACCCTTATGTTTCCAAAACCATTTGAAAGTTCAATTAAACAACCAAGGTACTATATATTTAAATGAAATCTAGAAAACATGTTTAAGAAAAACATTGGAAATACTTATTACACACTAAAATCATCGAGGAAACCACTTTTAAAGAACCATGACCATTAATGTATATACACACATATATATAGCTTGTGCATCTCATATAAAAGCAAAAGACGCATTTAAAGAACACCAAGAAAAATGAAAATTCTAAATAAAGATTAGGGCATAGGGGACCTACCTCAAGACAGGCAACTCTTGACGATGGCAGCCCGAGACCGCTTCACCTACACACATATACATTTTCATATATATATATATATATATATATGCTTTGATCCAAGCACATATTCCCCATGCCACGAGGGAACATGCGCAGGGGGGATATGTATATATATATATATTCCTACCCATGTATATACATGTAAGTGCTTGTTTCCAACCACACGAACTCACCATACGATGACCAACACACTACAAGATAATTTAATAAATCAATCAAAACATAATAAAACATACCCAATATGAAAAACCAGACCTCGCCCCAAAGACACTCAATTTCACATAGGAAAAGCCACTTTAAATATCAAACACAGACTTAATCTTTTTGAATACCACTTTCGCACCACACACGCAATTGAATAAATCAATAATACCATTTATGAAACACATGAAAATTAACACTATAAAATTTACACACAAAATCACTCAATTTCATATCAAGGCACCACTTTAAAACCATTCACATAGTTAAAAGGCCATTTCTATAATTAAACAAATTGCCAGAAACATTTTACAAACAATTTCAAGATATACCGCATGACATTAAACACCAAAAACTATTTCAAATGTCATTTCCAACTAAACGCAAATAGACACTATACTGAAACGACAACCGCACCCTTTGCACGCCCTAATAAAATAACTATACAATTCTCTTTAAAAAAACTAATAATCAGTTCGACATTGATTTCAAAAAAAACATACTCATATCATGAAACACACAACTAGACACGTCAAAACACACTAAACCTTAGGTAAAATAAAATTCGTACCACACTAACTAATTAATAAATATGCTATGTTAATTAAATAAGCAAATGAATTTATCAAGAAATACTCAAGCGCGGAGCCACCTACCTCGGTGTGGTAGTCTTCACAAATATGGTGTGCAAGGATCATCACACACCAACCGAAACTCAAACAAACCAAAATTGACCCTAAAACAATAGTTCAAACCCAAAATAAATCAATTTCAAACCCAAAAACACCAGAATATATGCTGTAAAATCATAGAAGATAGAAGATAATAACCTTGAGGGCCGCCATCGATGCTTCACCGGAAGGAAGGAAGGTGCCAGATTTTGCACCAGTTGGGGAGGTAGGGGAGACACAGTGAGTGTTCAAGGGAGGAAGTTCAGATGGGAGTGGGGAGGCCGACAACACTACAAGAGCCTGACCGGGGTGTGTTCCGGGCAGTGTGCAGGTTTCGTCGGGGCTACTCGCCGAGAGGAGGGAGGCGGGGTTGGTTTGAAGGCTGGCCGAGAGAGGGAGGGTGGTCTGCCGACTCGCCCTACGGGTGGCGCGACAGGGGCGTTCTTGGGAAGAGCTGCGTGCTGGAGAAGGGAGTGCCGGTATAGTGGAGGCGCGGCGGATTGATGGTGTGTAGCGCGATGCATAGGGCTCCATGGGGGGAGGTGCAATGATGAAGAAGAAGGAAATAAGAAAGGGGGGGTGCGGAGGACCGAGCGTGAAGGGAATAGGGGTAAGGGGAAGGGTCCGCAAACCCTAAAAAAATAAGAAGGAAAAGAAAAATAAAAATAAAAATAAAGATAAAGTGAAAAGAAAATCCAAACCTAAAACCAATAATAATAATAATAATAATAATAATAATAATAATATTTAACTAAAACCAATGAAATAATATTATTATTATCATTAAAACATAGTTTATTAAATCATCGCATTTCTATCATTTTTTTCATACATGTTTTTTATTTCGTTATTATTATTAGTTCATTTATTTAATTTGTTGACCATTGAGTAAGGTTATATGACGGCCCTGGCGAAGCCTCACGGCTTATCAATTATGCTTCGCCCGTGCGTCACATAATGACAAGCCCCAAAAAAACTCATTTAATTTTATTCATTTATCATTATTTTTTTTTATTTTTTTTATTTTTTATTTAATTAGTTTCACATCGTGCAGGCGAGTGGGGAACCGAGCGAGGTCGTGCGATGACCTAGGCAAGGCCGAACATCTTTGACAGTGGCACGCAGAAACGTTTCCAAGTCCAAAACGCTCAATTATCAGAGAAAAATACCATTCGGGATCGGCCCATATTTCATATGAAAAGAATAATAATAATCAGAAGGAGATAAAAAAATTATAAGATGAGAATAAAAATTTGAAACATGACAAAGTGTAATGTCCAGGTGTTTTACTCTTATAAATTTATTTATGAAAATTTGAATTATTTTATTAAATAACTATTAAGGGTGAAAATTGTTTTGGGTAAATCGTGTGAATATTTTTGGTTCTTAATGTCATGAGACGTGTGTGGAATTTGTTTAATAAATTCTGTTAGTGGCATGTTTGATTGTGAAGGTGATTTCTTTGATTGTGCAGTTGTTTAAATTGGTTTTGTAACTACTGCAGATTTATCTTTGAGATATTTTTAGTGCGCTTCTTATTTCAAATGGCTTTGGGTGTGCAAATGGTGGTTTTGGTGTGTGTGGGAATTTTTCTGGTTTGAGTATATTGTTATAACATGTGACATGAACTCTGAACTACTTGAGCATAAACGGGAATCCCGAGTAGCTAGGAGGGTAAACTAGACTAGTGGTCTAGTATTCCAAAGGTCACTCGACCCGGTTTCACTTGTAGGACCGATGATTGCAACACTAACTAAAAATATGCTATTCTGAGGGCCGTGGTCTTATATGCCACGTTTTCTGAGGGTCGTGGCCTTCTAAGCCACGTTTTCTGAGGGTCGTGGCCTTATATGCCACATTTCACCGAGACACGAAGATCTAGGAACCTAATCTAGCTAACACACATGCGGCCTCTCCCATATTAGTGCTCATTGGTTATATTACGCGCATCTGTGTGACAATTTGGTTATTTTAAAAGTAAGTGTGTGTGTGTGTGTGTTTTAATTTTAGTTGTTCATTTTTAAAACTTTTTTCTCTAAACCTGTTTTATCCAAAGTTGTTCAAGATTTTAGTAATTTTCTTTAATTAAAGTTGGAAATGAATTATTCATTTAATAATTGTGCATGGATCCTTTTCTCGGTGGCATCTTACTGGGCTTTTAGCTCACACCCTACATACACCTTTCGGTGTATGTAGATTCTGTTTCTTTTTCTTTCCAGGTTGAGGCATTGGACTTAGCATTGGTGGTTTGGGTTTTCAGTGGCATCATCGTGTTGGTTTGATGACAGTGTCTTGGGAATGTGACTCCTCATTTCGCACAGAGGTTATATTATTATTATTATTATTATTTTAGCTAATGTTTTAAGCTGGTCGTTTTTATTATTTTGGTTTTTTTATTATTAGTTTTATCATTGGTAATAAAAAAATTTGTTATTATTAATTAGATTATTGTTTTCTTCTTTTCATTATTATTTTATTTTATTTTCTTTTTCTTTTTATCCTCATTTGTTTGATATTTTATTTTTTCCCCTCCTTTTATTCATTATTTTATTTTATTATTATTATTATTAATATTCTTTCCTCTTGTTTTCATTTTCTTTCTTTCTTTTTTTCCCTCCTCTATTTCTTTCCCCGTCTCCCTCGTCCCGCACAAGTCTCCCTAACCCTAGCGTCGCTGTGTTTTTTCCTCCCTGGCTCCCTCAACATCCTTGCCGGATCACACTTCCTCCCCCACACCAGTATTGCCCTGCCCTACCTCCTTCCATCTCGCCTCACGCCGCCTACGCCAACTGCTACGATATCCCCCCTACCCATAAAACTGATCCGCGCCGCACCCTTATGTGGCTGCCTCCCTCTCGTCTGAACCTTCCGGCAAGACGACCCCGACGCCATCACCTCGCACCCTCCTTGCATCGCACCTCCCATCCCCATTCCGATTTGTTGCGCATCCCTCCAGACCAGCTCGCCCTGGCGCCGTCCTGCAATCCCACTGTCTGACACCCTCCCTTTGTCCGGCGAACACCCTCGTACACCTTCAGGCCACCTCACACCCAACCCAACTTCCTCTGCTGCCTCGGACCACAAGGACCCACACCTCCTCTTCCTCCTGGATGGACTTTTTGGTGATGCACACCTCCGGTAGCTTTCTTCAAGCTTTGGACAGCTCTTTGCACCCTTGCTGAAGGTGCATTTTTCTTTAGTTTGTTTTTTCTTCACTCGGTAGTTTGTCATGTTATGGTTTGGTGTTTCTTTGGTTCAATTTTGGTGAAATTATATTGATTTTTTGACTCTAGAGTTCATTTGAGTTGTTTGCGGTGAATTTGGTGCACGACTAGGATTTGCGAATCAAGTTGGGAAGTTTTTCTACATTCTAGGTAAGTGGTTCCACGTCCATTTATTATTTGATTAATTAATTTGAAAGGTTAATTTTTTTAGAGTTTTATTTAATTAATGCGTGTGGTGTGATGTTTATTTTCATTGAAGTGTATTTTTCATCGAAATTGTTTAGCAGCGTGTTGCCATAATATGTGTACTTGATGCTGAAATCATCTCTGGTTAATTTTTAACATTTTTCTTATTATGAGGATAGTTCTTTAGTTAGTTTATTTGATGTGATTAATTTTTTATTTGAGTTTTAGTATTTCATGATTTGTTTATTAGTGTGTTTAAGTGCAATGAGTATGTTGTTGTTGTGGAAACCCCTGTCGGACTATTCACTAGTGTTTTGTAAGTTGTGCAGTTACTTTATTAGGGTGTGCAAGGGGTGCAATTGGTGTTTTGGGGTAGTGTCATTATGTGTTTTGTTATGAATGAGCATTTGAGTGGATTTTTGTTGTTTTATTCATGCGACATGTTTTCAAATGGGTTGGAATGTTTTTCCGGTGGTTTCTTTAATCATGTGTGTGATGCAGATTTGGTTCCTGAGGTGGCGTTGTGTGCGTGTGGTTATGTGAGGGGATTTTGGGTCGGACTAGTGTGTAAAGCGGTGTTTTACTCTTACAAATTTATTTATGAAAATTTGAATTATTTTATTAAATAACTATTAAGGGTGAAAATTGTTTTGGGTAAATCGTGTGAATATTTTTTGTGCTTAAGGTTATGAGACTTGTGTGGAATTTGTTTAATAAATTCAGTTAGTGGCGTGTTTGATAGTGAAGGTGATTTCTTTGATTGTGAAGTTGTTTAAATTGGTTTTGAAACTGCTGCAGATTTATCTTTGAGATATTTTTAGTGCGCTTTTTATTTCAAATGGCTTTGGGTCTGCAAATGGTGGTTTTAGTGTGTGTAGGAACTTTTCTGGTTTGAGTATATTGTTATAACATGTGACATAAACACTGAACTACATGAGCATAAATGGGAAGCCCGGGTAGCTAGGAGGGTGAACTAGAATAGTGGGCTAGTATTCCGGAGGTGACTCGACCCGGTTTCACTAGTAGGACTGCCGATTGCAACACTAACTAAACATATGCTATTCTGAGGGTCGTGGTCTTCTAAGCCACGTTTTCTGAGGGATGTGGCCTTCTATGCCACGTTTTCTGAGGTTCGTGGCCTTCTAAGCCACGTTTCACTGAGACACGATGATCTAGGAACCCATGCTGGCTAACACCCACGCGGCCTCTCCCATATTAGTGCTCATTGGTTACTTTACGCGCGTCGGTGTGACACTTTGGATATTTTAAATGTAAGTGTGTGTGTGTGTGTTTTAATTTAAGTTGTTCCTTTTTAAAATTGTTTTCTCTAAACCTGTTTTCTCTAAAGTTGTTCAATATTTTAGTACTTTTCATTAATTAAAGTTGCAAATGTATTTTTCATTCAATAATTGTCCATGGAACCTTTTCTCGGTGGCATCTTACTGGTCTTTTAGCTCACAACCTACATACACATTTGGGTGTATGTAGATTCTGTTTCTTTTTCTTTCCAGGTTGAGGCATCGTGCTTAGCATTAGTGGTTCGGGTTATTAGTGGCATCATCGTGTTGGTTTGATGACGGTGTCTTGGGAATGTGACTCCTCATGTCGCACAGAGGTTTGTGTTGGAGTTTTTGTTTCCTTTGATGTAGTCTCTTTTGGGTTTTTGGTTCAAGTTGTAAACTTTAAATCTGAACTTGGTATAAGGTTATGTTTTGTTGTCAGTTTTTAGTTTCAATTTAATCAGCTTGTTGTTTTATTTATTTTTATTCAACCAGGTAAATCGTTCCCATGTTTATTTTAATACCTGGCCACTTGTGCCAGCCCATGGGGATTGGGAACGCCCTTCGGGTCTTACCGCGGACTGGTTCGGGCACAGGGCGACCCGACCTAGATCGTGACATATTCTATATGTTTTTTTATATTGGAATTATATTAATATTTTTGTTAAAAAAAGGGTATGTAATGATATTATTTTCTCTGAAGTATATTTACTAGTTCTCAAAGGTAAAATGTACTAATTTATGATAATGTATTCATGGTTTTCATGTTATCCCAATACATACAATATTCATTATTTATGTATCCCTTACTGATGTTTTTATGCTCATCCCAAGTATTGAATTTTTTTCATATGACAATAGGGAAGAATATTGACATGTATGAGATCAAGGAAAAGTGGGGTTATTAAAACATGAAACGATGTCGTGTTTCATTTTAAAGAGGTATTATTTTTCATAAAATGTATATGTAGTAAAAATGTCCAATAAAAATATTCATGTTTTTATTTATATGTTATGAAATAATTCTCTAAGTCTCTAAACCTGAAATGATTCTTGATTCAAATAGAAGTCAAATTATTAAATTAACTCAATATTATGTTATGTTTATGGATGGGGACTTATTGATGGTATCAGAGGTCGGTATATATAACATTATGGGTAAAAATATATTTAATAGAATATCCATAAAATATTTCATTTTTTTAAATTGAAATGATATAGATTTTTAAGATTACAACGTTGATTTGTCTAAGATATCATTGTTTAGAATGATTTTCTATAGAGTAAATGGGTCATCTGTACTAGGAAGCTATATAGAGAAAAAAACCATCCAAAGAAATATTCTGAGATGTTCAGAATTGGATGTAAACTGTTTGTTGGAGTGATTTCTTAGTTGACTCGGTTAATAAAAGGTGGTTGTGTTTCTAGATGTAATTTTGGTATATTTGAAAGATTTATATGAAAATTAAAGTCACATAATGATAGTTTTGAAAATAATAAAAGATGAAAAAACTATATAAAATATGGTTGCAAAAAAATTATTTCCATAGTTGTATTGTAATTAATGATGGAATAACTATTGACTCTTATAAAAAAAGTTGTAGAGTTTCCAATACCAACCAATATCACAGAGAATCATAGTTCTCATGGTTTAGTGGGTTATTACCGAATGTTTTTTGAAAACATTTTTTAGATATCTAAATCGCTAACTAATCTGAATCATAAGGGAGTTATGTTCACTTGGAAAAAAATAATGTGATGATTGTTTTCAGGAACTAAAAATATTGTTTTTAAATGCAACAGTTTTGCCACTGCCTTCTAGAAATAGTAAAATTGTCATCTATAGTTATGATTCATTGGTAGGATGTTGTTTTTCCCTTATAACAAATGATATTTTAACTGCTTTTTCTTCACATCTATTGAAACATCACGAGTAAAATTTCCCTACGCATGATTTGGAATTATATACCATTGTATTTGCATTCAATATTTGAGGCAGAATTTTTATGGTGTAAAGTGTGAAATATATTCCAATCACAAAATATTGAAATATATATTCACTCATAATGAATTAAAAATAATACAGAAGGGATGGATAGTATTAATCAAGGATTATGATTCCACAATCCAATACTATCCCTGAATGGAAAATATAGTGGTGGACTCTTTGAGTCATAACAGTAATACTAAATTAACCATGCTACATTGAGAATGAGATCCTTTGGTATTTGATTTTTTGAATTTTGTATTTGAAGTTTTTGGTTTTGGTAATTTATTTGATTTTGTTTTAGGTGGTACTAGAATCTTCTCTATTAGAGAAAATCAAGTAAGAGGAAAAAGAAGATAATGAGTTGCAGATAAAGGTTGAATTTATAAGGACATGGGCTTAATCATTACATAATTATGATTTAAGATATTAATTCACATTGAATATATTTTTTGGTTTAGATATTTAGAGAATTTGATCATAAAATACACTTAAAATCATGTATATTACATGTAGACACTTCTACTTTGTATCCATTTATTCCATAAAACAAAAAATCATTAAAAAAACATGACATCGTTTCGTGTTTTAATAACATAATTTTTTCTTGATCCAGTCCTTAATTATATTCTTATTTTTTTCTAGTAAACAATATCTCAAAACCTAGTATGGGCATAAAAATATCATTATGGGATACATAAATAATGAATCTAATAGTCTTTAAATGACATCAATACCATGAAGGCTTTATTATAAGGTAATTATTTTCACCATTATGATGTTATAAATACACTTAATTGAGTATAATCTCATTGCTTACCCTTTTTGTAACACAACGTTTACCCCAATTTCATATAATTAAAAATATAAAATATAATGGTAACATGCGACATTAACATATTTAAATGGAATAACCTTACATTTGAATTCCACGCATATCATAAAATGGAATAACATTACGACTGACTTCCAAACCCAATGAATTGGAGGTTATAATGTAACCACCCATCCCTGGTTTATCAAAAAACCACCCGTAATTTGTTTTATCAATTAAAAAACTATCAAATGTACATGTACTAGAATATAATAATCATGCATAAAATATTGAAAATTCCATCATTTCAAATATATATTTCATTTCCAATCACAGTAAATAATTTCATGATATTGAAATAGTAAATAAACATAGAAACCCATTTTCAGTACCCAAATATGTAATAAGGGTATATGTTATTTATTTTCTCTTTAAAAATATCATGCCATGTTATGGAATCCAAATATCAAATAATTATCAGGGCATAAAAAATGTCATTATCAACACGTTTATTAAAAAAGCGTCAATACTATTGTCATATAGTAAAAAACTAAATAGGAAAAGATTATGTTTGAATGAAATTAAATTTCAAATGTGTATATATACCATATAAAAGCATGTCCTGTATAAATAAAAATATTCCATAATGAACTGAGTTTGAGGTCAATTCCCTTAACTCTTGTTCGACTTGACTCGTTCGTTCTTTAATTTCTATAATAATAAATTTAAGATAATTTCTACATGATTCAAAAAACATTTAATGTTTATTTTTCCTTTTATAACACATATTAAATTTCTATTATAATTAGTTATTATTTGAGTTTATATAGGAAATTTTGTCGATATTCAGAACTTGAGTCAAAATTGAATTTTTTATTATTATAAATTATCTTTGTGGTCTAAATTACATTATCTCCATAATTATATTAATAATTTAGATTTCATATATTTTATATATATCCAGTATATATATATTTAAAATAGTCCATATAATTTGGAAATAAGAAATGAAATGCTATTTTTATTGAGAGGGTAAGCCGCATGTACGCATGAACACTACTTTCATTTCAATTTTATATTTAATTTAATTAAAACTAAATGATTCATAGTTATATTATAATTACAGTATAATATATATGTTATATATGTAAAATATTTTCATCAATTTCATCCTTTATATGTTCCATGTATATCATGAATGAGTCATATCACTTTGATGGGGCGGTAGTCCACACTTCCTCAAATGAGATTATCATATTTATACAACATGGAATGCACAATGTTGTTTTATAAATTAGAATTTAATAAGAATATAGATAAAAATTTTTTTATTAAATTTCATATATAATTATAGTTTCGTCGTAATATCCACCATAATATGTGTTATGAAAATATTTACCAATCATCAGTTCATGAGGCAAGAGTTCATCCTACACAAAAATAGAATGATCTATACCCAATAGATGAAAGGGTGTTCAAATTTAGTTCTAATAGTTACCATACAAAGCCTAGTATATTGAAGATACTGATTTTTTTATAAAATATTTCAACAATGAGTGTCAAGGATGTTTGAGAAGGAAAATAAATGAAATAATCTTAAGAGAAGACATTACTTCAATGTAGGTAACTACTTATGATTTAATATAAATGTCATCCTTCAATTTCGTTCGGGAAAAATTTAGGATTTTAGGAGGAAGAGTGGAATGATGGAAGAATATTTGGGTAGAGTCTAGACCATCCAAGGGTGCATGAGAGGTGTGAGTAAGGGTTAGTGGTTGTATCATTTTACAAGTGGGAGTAGGGGCACATTAGTAATGTTTAAAAATATTATTTTATTATTAATTGATTTTTATAATTATAAAAACACTTATGTGATATATATCAAGGATAATATGAGGATGGGTCAAAGTACTTTTAGAAAATAAATTTTTGACATGTTTAGGTCATAAAATCAACCTTATCTTTCATCTTTAACCCTTGTTAAACTAATTTAACTATTACCACATCTTCTTGTATATTCATAATATATGGTTACTATAGTTAATATTCAATTACAAGAGATGATAAAATAGTTAATTAATGACATTTTTAATACCATATATGTCAGGTTTCTGAATATTATATTTTAAGGACTATTATATCATTTAATAAAATATTAACATTATTTAAAAACTCATTTATGTCAATTTTTATACTATTCATATCACGTATTTTTAAAAATTAATAACACCTTTATAATTTTGAAGAAACCTCATGAATTATAATATAAAATGTAATAATCATCCCTAAAATTATTGGATGGCATAAAAGGATAAAAAATTAAATTTATCATAATATTTATAATCAAATTTACTTAAATCTTTCATTTATAAAGTAATCAAAACATCACCATTTTGAAATAAATAAATTGATATATTTGATTATAAAAAATTATAAATAAAAAACATTATTTAGGAAATGATTTTATTTTTTCAATGACTACTAATTGTCTAATATATCACTTATATAATCCCATATAATATTTTATTTAGTAAAATATACAGGTTTAGGATATATTTTATTACCTTTAAATTAAATGTAATCAAATGTCATTTGCACACTCAATTCTCTACATGGGGGCCTAAAATAAACATAAGGATTCACATGGTCTAAAATATCTCATACAATTGGGTTAGAAAATGTGTTATGATAATTTATTATTATTATAATTTTATTTTTTATCCTTATTTACCAGATTTAACCTTTAACCATGATAAATAAAATATTTACTGAAATTACTATTCATAAAGTCTAAAAGTATAAGTTACATATTGATACAATATGGAAATCAAGATTCCAAATATGGAATCCATTTATCCAAATTCAAAACACATCAGTTTCAGAAATTAATTTAAAATTTATTCCCGTAGTCAAAAACAAAAATTGTGTTTTTAAGAAATAAAACTACCAAAATATTGACATGTGTTTTTCTCGAATTTGAATGTGAAATTACTTATAATAACAAAAAGTAAGATAAATGATAAATATATAATCTAATTACAATTTAAAACCATTTAAATGTACAAAATAATGATATAAATTAATGAGATGAAAATACTGTTTTGAATTAAAATGATGTATTTTTCACTATTCAGTAATAATGAACATTATTAGAAAAACACCAAAAATTTACGGAAAGTAAATATTGATGTCTAGATTATTATTTTGAAGAATATTTTTTCAAATGGAACATATACAAGTGTTAAAAAATATATATAAACAAGGTTCCCCATCAAAAGGTGGTAAATCAACCTTTTAATGAAAATTAGTGTATTCCATGACTAAAATTGGATTCATTCTTAATTATAGCATAATAAAAATTATCATATAAATGTAAACATATTTAAAAAACACGTGTAATAATAATTTAGTTAGTTATGATCATTCCCATAATTTCACTGGCTATGCATTAACTACCATTTAAAATAATATTACTATAATATTATTTTTGGTATAATCTCAATGTTGTGTGGAACATTTTATTTCAAATAAACTCTTTGTTTCATATTGATTATGATTTCAAAAAAAATTTCATATTTTAAAAAATTAATATACTATTCATAAATATTAATAAATATGAAAAGGTATTATTCTATAAATACCTTTGTCATTACATCCTTCCCTTCTTTTGGAAATTTTGTCCTTGCAATTTTAAAACAGGGATAATAAATTTCAATAAATGTACCACATCAGAAAAAGAGTAAACAAAAATATCACATTAAAATAATGAATTTGATGTAAAAAGGTCACCCAAGATAACACATACTTGGATTCCATGTAGGAAAACATGGACATGGAAGAGAAACTAACTCTCATTGATTAATAGAGAGTGATAGAGAACTTGATCATAGAATGTTATCCTTCACAACGCCATAAATATGTGGTTGGGTAAAAGTATGATGATTAAAGCAATCATATAACATTTTTTCTTCATGAACCTTTTTACAGAGTTGATGAATTTATTTCTCCCTCAAATAAGATCATAATGAAATATACTTACTTGAAAATGAGTGTTTCATCCATTAATTAATTTTCTACTAGAAACACATCTTTTCTCCAAACGATGAGTAATCAGGAAAACGATATCACATCTAAAATGCATTAATCAACTTATATACAATCACATAATGAAAAAAATTAACTATACATTTCCTCTATCATTATAAATAATCCAAAACCAAAATGGTTTGTATGAGAGCAGATAATCATCAAAAAGGATAATACATTATAAAATGAAATACTACTCTTAATATCCAAAATTTGACAGACAATACCCAAAGTTCAACAACGATAATTAAATACACAATTGACAATTAAATTATTCAATATAATCATAACTATGTTCAAAACCAATAATTCACAAGGATTTAGTCACATAGTTATCTAGAAAACTATTTACATTTATCTCCAAATAATATCGACTACTCTTAATGTCTTAGATGGATGTGTAATTAACCTAATAACATATTCTCTATGATAGGTTAATCATTTCCATAAAAAACCCAAATCACAATATCTCATTAATAAACACATAGATTCATCCAAAATAAAATATTATTCATTACTCCACTAATGATATATAATAGTATTCCATTTTCCTTACGCATATTGTGTTCTTAAAAAAGTGAATGTCGTCCAAAATTACCTTTTTCACTTAATCACAAAATCATTTTCCCACATAAAAGATATCCATTTTATTATAAATATGTTCTTGAGATAAAAATATTCCTAATCCATACAATATTATAACTATAATGGAAAAGTTCATACTAACCAGAAACTTCTCGTAGTCTAGTGGTATGTAATGAATCACAGTCGAACTTTGGTTGTAGGTTCAATTACTACATCATTGTCTTAAGTGACGGGATGTCACACAGTATGTGTGTTGTCCTTTTTCAAAAACAATATAATTTAATAAAATTTTAAAAAATGAGATAAATTATTCAAGAATAATCATAACCAATTATAACAAAAAATGATATATCCTAGCCTCTATTTTCATCCTAAAAAGTAATAACCCATAATTTACTCAAATTCAAGGATCATATAAACCCAAAGTATTCATTATAAAAATATCTAAAAAATAAACAATAATTACTCCTTGAATAAAAATTTAACATATAAAAATTTAAGGTTACACATACTAGAAAAAGTATTCCAAAGTAATCATGTCATTAATACACTTAATCATATCATCATCGATAAATCCAACATAACTCTTCAATTACTAAAATTTAGACATCTTAATCATAGAACATTCATCATTATCCTTTATCTATGTTTTTCAATATTATTCGTTTATACATATTACCTATAAAAAAAATAACACACAAAATCCTATGATTTCAGTAATTTCAAAACCTGAACTGAGAAATAATCTATACCTTTCATTGTAAATTTTATGATTCCTCATCTTAAATTGGAATGGAATTAGGAATTGGAAAACATACATTTGTACTATCCTAGTGATACCACCCTAAAACTATCTTTGTAGGAAATCTATTTTTATAATTAACAAGCACAACACATCTAAAAATTTTAATTAATTATTTCAAATAACATCATTCCCCTTCCTAGAGTCAACTATATGCTTCATTTTTTACATGACATGATAATGTTTTATTCTTCATTAACACATCTGAAACATATTACCAAACCTTTAATTTGTTATACTGGGTGATTCCTTCAACATTCTTAACACATAGGTTTCTCAATATACCTATAATTTTTATTATAACCCAATCTTCCTTTGGGTTTCATTTCTCGCATATATGTTGCCCTAGAAAAATCACCATGGTTTATGTGGTCAAACATGACTCCAGATATTTCTTTAAGAATACCCACAAAAGTTCTCATTGCATCTCCAATTTTATTCGATTTCTCATTCATAAAAACCACCACAGTTTAATTCATATTCATTGTTACTTTCATGCATACTTGATCCATCCATTTACTAAAACAAAAAATGTTAGTTTGACTATGTGAGTAAAATTATTATATACTATCTTATAATGAGGGTAAACACTAAGATATAATTATACATGATATCTTAAACCTGTTTGATTTTACTAATATATCTTTGACTCTATATAATATGCTAACAATTATGGTTATGTCATTTATGCTTAAATAAGACCCTAGACTCTAAAGTTATCAACACCAACCTCTGATACCAACTATAAGGACACAAAAATATACATGACATATTCTTGATTTAAGTTAATAATTCCGAATTGGGGTCTATTCCAGTGGATAGTTTTTTAATAATAAGGTCATAACTTATACATAACAACTTGAATATTACATGTAGGCACTTCTACATAGTATCCATTATTTATAAGTAAAACTATTTAAAAAAATTAACATCATTTCATATTTTAATAGAATAACTTTTCCCAAATACCATCCAAAACTCTATTCTTATTTATGTCATGTGAAAAACATTTCAAAACATGGGATGAGCATAAAAATCATAGAATGATATAAAAAAATAAATAAAATAGTTAGTCATTAAATAACATGAAAACCATGAATACTTTATTATAAAGTAATACTTTTCACCATTAAGAAGATGTAGAAACACTTCATTTCATATTATATCATTTCATACCCTTTTGTAACCAAAATATTACCACAATCATATATAATACAACATATAACATATAAACCTAACATGGTACTTAAAAATATTTAAATGGAATAGTCATACGCTAAAGTTCCAAACATATAACTAAATGGAATTTCCATATGTCCGACTTCCATACCTAATGAATTGTATGTTATAAAAAAACTACCCATACTTGTTTTATCATGAAACCAACCATTATTTTGTATATCACTAAACCACCCATAAAATGTCCATGTACCATTTTATAATCATTAAATATAAATTATTTTTAAATATCAACATTTCAAATATAAATTTAATTTGTAATTACAAAAAATAATATCAAGATATTGAAATACTAAATAGACATTCAAAACCATTTTCAATACCAAAATATGTAAAAAGGGTATATGGTATTTTTTCCATTTAAAAACATCAGGGAATGTTAAGGAATCCAAATATAAAATAATACCCACAATGAGGAGAAGGACATTATCACTAAGTATGTTAAAAAGAAACAATCCAATCATTTTTTAGTAAAATGCTATGTAGAAAAATATTCCGTAATAATGAAATTAAATGTCATAGGTTATTATACACTATATAAAATCATGCCATGTATAATTCAAAATATGCCTCAATGAAAGGAAATTTAGACAAAGTCCCTTACCTCATGTCTGGATTGACTCATTCAATATTTAATTTCCTAAATAATAATGTTAACTTAATTTATAATTTTTTCAGAATAATTTTATTTTTTATTATTCCATTTATATCACTTATTTCATTTCTATAAGAATT
Source organism: Viscum album (assembly GCA_963277665.1). Taxonomy (NCBI): domain Eukaryota; kingdom Viridiplantae; phylum Streptophyta; class Magnoliopsida; order Santalales; family Viscaceae; genus Viscum; species Viscum album. The sequence continues at coordinate 1,017,022,983 of OY728152.1, forward strand.
AGATAATTATTTGAGTTTATATTGGACAGTTTGTAAATTTTTTATCTTGAGTAAAAAATGATCTTGTTATAATTATAAATTGTCCATGTGGTCAAAATTCCTTTACCTCCAAAGTGATAATAATGATATATATAACATATATATCCAGTATATATGTATTAATAATAGTCAATATCATTTATGATATATGAAATGGAATTCACCATTCATTGAGATGGTATGTCGTACGAACACATGAACACTACCTTAATTTATTTAATGTATATAAATGAATTAAAACAAAATTATAAATACATATATTATAATTCCCTTATAATATATATGTAATATATGTTACAAAAGTTCATTAAATCTATCCCTCATATATTACATGTATATCATTAATGACTCATATCCCATTTAGGAGCGGTATTCTTCACTTATTCATATGAAATTATCATATTTATACCAAACGAAAAGCATAATGGAATGTAATAACACAGAATTATCGAAGCATGTAGACAAAATAAATATCAGAAATATCATATATAATTATGGTTCATTCATAATTTTCACCATAAGAGGTGGTTGGGGAAAATTTAACAATCATTGTTTCCTGAGGTGATAGTTCTCCGTCCACAGAACAGTATGTTCCATATCCATTAGTCAGAGGTGTGTGTAAGTGTTGTTATAATCCTTATAATAAAAAAACCTATTATATTTTATATACTTGTTTTGTTTTAAAATAATTCAATAAATATCGTTTAGGTTGTTTGATAATGAAAATTAATGAATGAATCTGGACATAAGACATTATCTCAAATCAGATTACTCATTTTGATATTAGTTAAATGAACTTATTTTATTGCCTTCTGAAAATATTAGGGCCTATAAGAGGTAGAGATGAATGTTTTTATTTTATTACAGTATATTTTTGAATATTCAGGGGGTCCTGAGAGGAGTGATTACGTGATGGAGTTTGTTCCCTTTTATAAGATGGAGTAGGGGCACTTTAGGAAAGTATGAAAATATTATTTTATTATTAATTGATTTTTAGAATTCTAATAAAACAAATGTGACATATTTCAAAGATAAGATGATTATGGGTAGAAATCCTCTTAGCCAATGTCTTTTAGATAATTTTTGGACATAATATTAACCGTATCACTTTTCATTAGCCCTTAGTAAACTAATTTAACTTTTCAATTTCTTCTTGTATATTCATAATATATGGTTACCATAGTTATGATAAAATGTCATGCAACCCAAAAAAACATAATTAATGAAATTTAAACCTTAATATATGTTAGTTTACATAATCATATATTTTTAGGTCTATTATATCATTTAAAAAATTATTATTTGATTTTAAAACTCATTTTTTTCAATTTTTATACAATTCATATCATGCCTTTTTAAAAATATATAACTACTTGATTATTTTGTAAAAACATCATAAATTGAAATGAAAAATGTTATAATCTTCACTAAAATTCTAGGATGTAATAAATAGTTTTTAAAAAATTATTTTAATATTTATAATCTCATTTATTTAAATCATTCTTTAATTAGGTAATCATTACATCACCATTTTGTCAAAAATAAATTTATTTATTTTTTTCTAAAAATTATAAATAATATCCCTCGACGTAGGAAATATTATTATCATTTTAATATCTTTTTATAGTTTAAGTGATCACATATATAACCCCATATAATTTAAAAAAAACATGATTAGGATATCTTTTCCTTAAAATTAAATTAAAAGTAATTAAATGTCATTTTCACACAAAAATGACTCCATGGGGTTCTAAAATGATCATAAGAATACCAATTATTTGAAAGATCTCATTAAATAATGTTATGAATTGTTTTATAGTAATTTAATATTATTATAATATTAGTTGTTTACCATTTTACTATATTTACCAATTAACCATAGTAAATAAAATATTTACTGATGTTTTTATTCATGTCTAAAAATAAAAAGGTATCTCTTTACGGAATTTGAAACACATGGTTTTGAATATGGAATCTATTGTTCCAAATTTAAAAAAATGGAATTTTTATAAATAAATTTAAAATTAATTCCCATTGTCAAAACCAAAAAAAGCGTGGTTTTAAGAATTAAAAACATTAAAAAGATTTATATGTCCTTATGTCCAATTTTAATGTTTAATTACATTAAATAAAAAAAATTGAAATAAATGATAAAAATAAAATCTATGAAAATTTCATGAACAATAAAATGTATAATATATTGATATAAATAAATTAAATGAAAATATAGTTTTGACAAAAAATGCAGTATTTTACAGTATTCATTAAAAATGAACTTTATCAAAAAATACCATAACATTACCAAAAGTAAATGTTGATGTAGCCATTATAAATAAGAAGTTTATATTTTCAATTTTAACAAGAAAATGTTACAAAAACTGGATTTAATAAGGCTTCTCCATCAAAATGTGGTAAATCTCCCTTTTAAAGAATATTTGAGTATTTAATGCTAAAAATAATATTTGTTCTTATTTTTAGCTTCAAAAATTTAATGGATAAATGTATAGACATTTAAAAAAATTTGTAATCATAGTTTTGTTATTTATATTCAATCCTATAATTACAATATGTATGCGTTAACTACTAATTAATATAATATTAATAATATATTATTTTTTGGTATAATCTCAATGTTGTGTGCAAAACAAGATTTCAAAGAAACCCATTGTTTCATGTTGAGTTTTAAACTAATAAAAGTGTTATATTTAACATATTATTAATATATTATTTATAAAAATTAATATATATCGATAAGTATTATTCTATAAATACTTGGGTTGTTACAGAATTGGTTTAGAAGGGAAAGTTACCTGTATTTGACATTGATAAAGATTATGTTTTGAGGGTTAGAAAAATATTATTTGTGACTTTTTATTTACAATTAAAAAATGATTTCTTATGTGAAGCTAATATTTTTCTATTTTCAGATCATCCTATATTTACAACGATGTAAAGAGTTATTTAAGTGTATTTTTGGTGGGATGTAATAAAATGAGATATTAATGACTTTATAATGAAGTGTTTCAATTGTCAGCAGGTTAAAGAAAAGCTGTAGTTATCGAAAGGAATGCTTCAACCTTTTCTAGTGACAATGTGGAAATGGTAAAAGGTGTCCTTGGATCTAATAGTAGGGTTACTAAAAAAATCTCGGGGTAAGAATGAAATCTATGTAATTGTTGTTTGATTGAATAAATCAACTCATTTTCTTTCTATTTGAGATAAATTGTCTCTAGATATACTTTTTCAATATTATATTAATGAGATACTCAAGTTACAAGGAATTATACTCTCCATTGTATCTTATATTGATGTCAGCATCCTATGTATCTCTTGTAAAGGCCTTCATAAGTCGTTGGGTACTAAATTATATTTTAGTCCATCTTAGCATCCTCAATCAGATGGGAAGTCAGAATGAACAATTCAGTCCTTAGTGGATATGTTGCGTGCTTGATCATTGGATTTCTAGGGATCTTTGGATCAACGTAATTATTTGGTTGAGTTTTCATATAATAAATTTTTTCATTCCAACATACATATGGCACCATTGGAATCATTATATAGAAAGAGGTGTCGAACACCATATTTTTGGGATGAACTCGCTAAAATGATGTTGATGGCACCAGAATTTGTAGAAGAGATGTCATAAAAATATCAGTTCATTTATATGTGCATCAGAATAACTAAGAGTTTGCAGAAAAGTTATGCATAGAACTAGAGAATGGTTCATTACATTTCAGGTAGGTGATCGTGTCTTTCTCAATGTTTCTCTATGCAAAGTGTGATGCATTTTTGTAAAAAGGGAAAGTTGAGTCTGAGTTTCATTAGAACATATGAAATCATTGAGAATGTGGGATCTGTCTACCATATATTGGATTTAACTCAATGTGTATCCTACATACATAATGTTTTTCATGGTTCGATGTTCATAGTGTAGACATTGGATCCATCTCTTGTTTTGAGTCCAGAGGTAGTTTATTTTTAATAGAATATTTCTTATGAGGAAAGGACATTACATATTCTTGACAGTAGAGAGAAGTTATTGCCAAATAAGGTGATTCATTATGTAAAGGTTCTGTGGGAAATCCTTGTGGTTGAAGAGGAAATGTGTGAATCTGAAAATGTTATGAGGGAGAAATACCCTCATTTATTAGATATGTATATAAAATTTAGGGGAAGCAATTTCCTAAAGGGTTGAATGATATAGCATTCCATGTATTAAAAGAATAATACCTCTTAATATCAATTATTATTTACAAATAAAAAAATAATTTTACATTATAGTGGTTATTTTTCTAAAAGCATACTCAACACAAAAGAATAGGTTTCATTGAAATCATATATTTCCCCAACATTGAGTTATACTGAAAAATAATATAATAATATTTTCATTTTAAATGGTAGTTAATGCCTAGAAATTGTAATGGAATATATTAATAGAACTATATATAATAATATTATATATATTGGCCAAATTTATTACATTTATCCAATAAATTTTCGAGGGATAAAATGAGAATGAATACAATTTTAAGCATGAAATACTCTAATATATATAAAAATATGGTTTACTGACTTTTGATGGAGAGGAATTTTTAAGTATAGTTTTTATCATATTTATATATTAAATTTGAAAAAATAATTTATTTCATTTAAAGTGGAACATAAAAATTTATTTTGGAGGATCATTATATATTTTTCTGATAAAATTTATATTTTTATGAATAGTGAAAAATACTGCATTTTAATTCAAAACTACATTTTATTTTAATTTATTTATATTTTTAGATTACACATTTTAGATATTTCAATGTATACATGTATTATATTTTTATCATTTAATCAAATTTTGGTCATTTGAATTCATTTCACCTTGTAATTGTGCATAAACAGATGTCAATCTTTGGATAGTTATTACTTCTTAAAACCCAGGTTTTTGGTTTTGAAAATGATAATTAATTATAAATTAATTTCTTCAACTTCTATTTTTTGAATTTAGAAAAATGGATTCCATATTTGACATCAAGAGGTACCAATTGTGCAAATATTTTCATTTTATTTTAAGATAATATGGATAATAACATCATTATTTATTTTATTTACAATGGGTTAAATGTAAATATGATAAATAAGGGTTAAAAAAATATTAAAAAAAAATTAAACAACCATAACTGTTGTCCTAATAATATTGGATGAGTCATGTTCAAATAATGGCATCATGGGGTCCATTTGGGGACACAATGGAGCCACGTGGATGTGAAAATGTCATTATATAAGAATTAATTTATAGTAAAGAAATATGTTACATAAACATGTATCAATTAGTAAACAAATATGGGTATATATATGTGGTATCTTCAAAAATAAATAGTAATTATAAATATAAATATATTTCATACATCATGACATTTTATTAATAAATTTTAAGCATCAAATAAATATATTTATTTACGACACAATGATGATGTACTGTTTACCTTATTAATGAATGATTTAAATAAATGAGATTATAAATATTTAAATAAATTTATTTTGAAACATTTTATTTCATAAACTAATGTTTGGGATGATTTTGACTTTTTATAGTTTAATTAATGAATATTTTTAATGAATCAAGTTGTTATGGTTTTTAAAGAAAAGTCATGATATGAATAGTATAAAAATTGATATAAATGAGTTTTTAAAGAAAGTACTATTTTATTAAATTATATAATAGACATAAAAATCTATGATTCGTCCAAATAACTTATATAATGTATAAAATGTCATTAATTAACACCTTTATGTTCTATTGGGATTTCATAGTGACTATATTAACAATATAGTATGAATATACAAGAAGACATGGTGAGAGTCAAATTAGTTTTCTCAGGGTTAAAGGTAAAAAATATGGTTAAATTTGTAACACATAATTTTCTAAAACCTATATGATTATATATTTTCAATCCCAAAGAATCGTATATTTTAAATGAATGACGTTGGGACCATTTAAGACAAAAAATCATTTTATTATAAAATAATATATCCAAACATTCATAAATTGCCACTCGTCCCTCTTATTAAAGAGATTCACCTATTCCCTTTTAATCAGAACTCTCAAGATCATTGGATCATAAAAAATAAGCCCAAATAATCTCCCATAATCCACCTATTCATCCTATAATCCTTACCATAGGGAGAAGCCAATTTTAATAATGCATCTTGGCTCAAATCAATTGGAGTTACGTGTATTAAGAGGCAACATCTTCTCTAAAGTACCTTTCCATTAATTTACTTCTCCACACCCTATTATATTCTTCTTCCATGAATACATAACATTCCCAATATCCTCAACATATTAGGATTTTTTAATGAAAATAATTATAAATACACTTACACACACCTCCATCAAATGGATACAAACATATTGTCTCTGGGTACGACGTATTGTTGCCTCACAAAATAATGATTATTCAATTTTCCCATACCACCCCTCATGATGGCTATTATGATGGAAAAATATTTCTATATGATATATATTATATATATATTTTCTCTATGATACATTAATTATTATTTACAAACATACCTTTATTCTTTTCATGATGTGTAAGTACAATAATTTTATTTGAGGAAGTGAGGACTATTACCCCCTCAAAGTGATATGACTCATTAATGTCATACATATAATATAAAAGATATAGAATTAATGAACATATGTAACATATTTTTCATATTTAAATATATTATAATTATAATATACCCATGTATCATATAGTTTTCTTTCTTTAATATGACAAATAATGAATGTAGCGTTTATGCGTACGTATGACTTACCGTTTCTATGAATGATGATTTTAATTTCACATATCAAAATATTATATAATATTGTCTGTACAGATATAATGTATGTATATTATATTTAAATAATTAATATTATTATAGTGATAAGGTTGTTTTTACCACAAGGACAATTGTTTATTATAAAAAGATCATTTTCGACTCTTGTACCCAATATTGATAAAACAATCGATATTAACATAAATAATTATGTAATTTTTATAACATGGTAGTAAGGGAAATAAAAGATTAGTAAAAATTAAAAAATTTCTTAATAATTTAGAAATTGTCTTATGTTTATTATTCAGGAAGAATATGTAACAAACATGATAAATCATACTCAAGTTAATGGAACCTTTCACCCTCGTCAATCAGTTAAAGACTTCTTTTATGTTTTGTCTTTTCAATTTCAGTTTTTTTATTTTAGGATATGTTCATATATATTAATTTTTTACATTTTAATTCAATGTTATTAGATACCCTTTTCTCTCCCATTAACTCATTTTATGAATTTTATTGTGACGTTGTTTGGCTTCCAAATTTCCATATCGGTACTTCTAAATACAATTTTGATTATTTTAGTTAATATGTTACTTCATGATTATTTCATGCTATGATTATGTGTAAAATAATTATTTATATCCTATATTGTATTCAGAAATTATTTATGTTTAATTATATGGAATACACATAATTGATATATTTTATTTAACAAATGATTTTTATAAGGGACTATATCTACATCTCCTTCCATTGAGTCATGTTTTGATAATATACACATCCTTATTTTAAATGGTGTATAATAAACACATTTTAATTTTAATTTCATTCAATGGAAATGTTTTTTTCTATGGAGAACATTACTGAATGACAATATAAAAAAATTTAACTTATGTGATGACAACAAACATTCCACCACCGCAATAATTATTCAAATTTGGAGTCTTTATTAAACAGTAATGTTTTTTAAAATGAAAATAAATACCATATACCCTTATTAAGTATTTTGGTTTTGAAAATTGTTTTTAAAAAGGATTGTGTATTTATATTTTTTGAAAAAATTCATGTGATTGAAAATTAAATGTTATTAGTGAAATGTTTACATTTGCAATATTTTATGTGTTATGATTATATGATGGTACAGGGGCATTTGATGGATGATTATATGATAAAACCATGATAGTTGGTTAAGTGATAAACCAAATGACAGGTGGTTCTTATGATAAACCAATTATGGGTGGTTATGTTATAGCCTCCAATGCTTTTGGTACATATATCGGCTATATGGCTATTCCATTTAGTGATACGTGTGGAATTTGACCGTATGGTTAGTCTATTAAAATATGTTTATGTCCTAAGATACCATTATATGATATATGTTTCATTATATGTGATTTATGGTAATATATTGGTTTGGAAAACGGTATTTAATTATCTTATATTTAGTTAAATGTATTTACTACTTCTTAAAGGTGAAAAGTATTAATTTATGAAAAGGAATTCATGGTTTTCATGTTATACCAAGACAAACAGATTTTCATTCATTATGAATCCCTTACTAATGTTTTCATTCTCATCCCAATTTATGAAATATATTTCATAGGACAATAAGGAAGAATAGAGTCAAAGAAGGGATAAAGGAAAATTTATGTTATTAAAATATGAAATAATGCCATGTATCGTTTTAAATATATTTGTTGTTTTAGTAAAAAAATTGTATAGTGAGTAGAAGTGTACACATTTAATATTCAACTTCTTATGTAGAAGTTATGACCTAATTCTATAAATCTATATACCGAAAATATCATCGATGTGAAATAAAATTCTAATTATTGTCTTGACTCAATGTTATGTAATGTTTAAGGCTGGGGACTTATAATAAAGGAGTCTCATGGGAGTACAATTGAAGATGATCATTAAGTATAAAAATTTGATTTCCTTCATTAAAAAAATTTGAGAAGATTCACTAATAAAATTTCTCAAATTAACTAGAAGAAAAATTATGAGTGCAATAGAAGAGCATAAATAAATTAATTTTTAGTAAAAAAATTAGAGTTCCTAGACAATTTGAAATAGAAATATAGTTCATCAAGAGGAACAACTAATTTTTTATTGTCATAATTTTGGGAAAAATTTTCATTACCCATCTCCATATAAAATTCAATTTTCTGAAAACATTAATAGTGATATAAAAACATCCAATGATAATGGTACATTGCAAAGTCTATTAAAATGATACTAATATGTGGATTCAATTTTTTTGGTGTTATGAACATTAATCATTCTCTCATGAATCATGAAAATGATATTTTACTTATTGTATTTACTCTATTGATCCTAGGATAGTTTAAAAGAACATAAATTCATAATCCTGATGACTATAGGACGAATTTTTAATAACATCCTAATGTTATATAAATATAATTTATTAACACTATAAACCTTCCCAGATATATTTAATACATAAAAAATCGTATAATCCATCATTGAGTCCAATTTTATGAGGTAATGGGATGGGATTGTATCTGAATTCATGGTGATTATGATAATTTAAATTATATGAAAAGGAAAACTGAAATCATTAATAGACAATTGATCTTCTATTTTATTTAGGTTTATTAAAAACTCTATGTGAAAAATCAAAAAGAATAAATAGTTCTTAATACTAAATTAAGTGGATAAATTAAATAATACCATTAAAGGGAATCAAAATATCAATCATTTTCCAATTATTATCAAAAAGAATTAATTCACCATAAATTATTATTCTATTATGGGTTAATCATCTTTATAAATAAAATCATTATACCTTGAAACCCTTAAATATTTTATCTATTAGTAGTAAAAAAAATGTGACGCTATAGTTTATTTAAGGGAGTGAATGAAAGCACACAAAATATTACACTATATATTTCCATTAAAATAATAAAATATGTTAGGTATATTTCCACAGATGGAACCCTGGAATAAAATAGAATCATTATATATTGAAGAAAAATCATGAAATTTTCCAGTTATAAAATTTAAATTTACATTATAGGTATAAATGATGGAACCATATTTTGGAATCTATAATGAAAAATGAAATCAGTGGAATTCAGTAGAATATGAAAAAATTCTATTGATAATTTTCCAATTTTTGAAAATTTGGTATCATCAATAAGATTTTTTTCATATCAATAATAATTTATCTTCAATAATGATTGTAGGAATGAAATCATTTTTTCAGAGAAATTAATTCTATTTAAATATATACTTCAGATGTATGGAAGCGAAATCCCTACAATATATTTCCATTATAGTGTACTATATTTTTAGATGATTGTAAATATATTAAGGGGACATATTAATAGGAATTAGGATGATATAATCAAGAAACTATAAATTCATAGTGTTATTTGTCACATCTATTTGTCAGAAAAAATAATGTTTATATACTCGGACATTAATAAAATTATTGAGATAGTTTTATTCATAAAATCAGTTTTTTCTAACATTTCTTTTTATAAAAATTGTTTATTTAAAATATTAATATTAAATATATTTATTATATGTAAAACATAAAAAAATTCAATTTTAAATTTATATGTTATAAGATAAAGGAATTTTTATAATTTTAATGTTATTTTAAAATGTATATATTTCTCATAATGTTTTTATGTTTTTGTTTAAAACCCTTTTTCTTAAATTACTGATAATTTATTTCAAAAATTTCACAACATTTTTTATTTAATAAAAAAAATGTACCATATAAATTATTTTTTTAATTTTTTCAAATATTTTTTTTTCATGATATTACTTGAAAAATATGATTTTTAAAATTTCATTATTTTTTATAACATTATCATGATTTATGTATTATTAATGATATATATAATTATATTCTATTTCAAAAAAATATTTTTAGAGTAAAATGATTCATTACTATGATTTATTTATAAATCCTATCATTAATCTGTTGAAAATATAAGTAATGTTTTATTCTTCATGTGTTTCTATTAGATTTTATAAACATCATGTTTTCTTGAATAACAAAAAATAAATGAACAATATTGATTTCATGTTATAGGTAAATATGATCTTGTTATGTAGTAAAGTTAATTTCATTTTGGAAAATAATCAATTTTTTACTAGGATTATTGTTAATTACTATGTTATTGACATAAAATTATTTTAATTAAATAATTTATTAAGGTTGTGTGATTTTTATTAATTTTGTTAATAGATATTTTAAGGAAAAAATATGATATTATGGTTACATGTACACAAAATTATACTATCAGTCATTTGATTTTAAAATAATTTTCTATAATATTAAAAAAAATACATTTAAATCATATTTTTTCAAGAGAAAATATATTATATATATATTATTATTTAATTAGAAAAATAATTTAATCTTATTTAGTATTTAATTATATTATATAATGTTTATATTTAGGATAAAGATAAATATTTTACTCAAATATATTAAATTATTTATTTTTTTAAAATAAATATGAATTTGTTTGGTTTTGTTAAGAAATAGAGAGATAATGCCTATCTTATTAAAATCAGTAAAATGATATAAAGCTAATGAAGAAAAAGATGTTACAACAAAATCCTAATATACAATTTTTCTTCCTATCATTCTCCTTAACTTTTCCATTATCCCCCCTTTCCTCTGCTGAAATTATAGGCCTCCTAGTTCTTCCATTAACATGACCCCAGACTCTCAATGGCCCCCTACTTGGAGGGAGTGATTCCAGCCTATGATGCAAAGTCTCAAAATCTATGCTGTAAGAATTAGAGCTACCATCATTCTTCTCCTAAAATTTTTTTTGAGAGGCTTCTCTGGTCACTTGAGTCATCATATCCTCAACCTCCATTGCAATAATGACAATGTCCGAATTTTTTTCAGAGTGATGAGTAGGATAATCTGATGTCAGTTGCCCAACCACATGAGAGGTCACAATCGTAATCTTTTTTTTTCTTATAGAAGACAATGTAAAATCCATTGTTATCCACCACTAGTTTTGGAGAGGCATGATTTTTTGAGATGAATAGAGAGTCTAATTATAAAATATCCATACCCATTCGATGAACTAATAAAATGATAATTTAATGTGAGAGCTAAGGATCTACATTGTTTTTTATTTCAACTTCATTCACATGGTCAGTCATCAAGTTATCTCCACCAATATAGGGGTTAATATTGTTTAATATTGCTACTGGAAAACCACCTCTTCAGAGAAAATTGTCACCCAAGATTTCATCTTAGTCTCAGAGTTGATGAGTGAGTCACTTGGTCGGCCACCCTTATCATCAACTAGTGAATTCAAAACAACATCGGGAACAATATTCGGCATTTAATTATTATGTTCTACAATATCTATAGCATTGGTATTTCCTTTAACATTATTGAATGAATCGTTGTTGTCTACATATTGCAATGGAGGGGATACACCATCTATTTGAAAAGAGGTGATTTTTCTCTTCTTAAGAGTATTTTTTATCACATGTTCACACAAGGAACATATGCTGCAGAACTAAGAGTGTTTTTAGGTTGCTTAATCATGACTTATAATAATATATTCCATGAAAAATTTTGGAATTTTTTAAAAATAGATCTTTAACTCGATAATATCATCATCTGTTTCAAGAATAACCTTTTCAACAATTGTCTAACCTCATTCAATCTCCACAATGAACCTAGCGATATGGACAAATCGAGCCACTTCTATTTCATTGTCAATTTTTATGGGTAAACAAATTTACAAAGCAATGTTATAAAATATTTTGGCAGCCATAGTATCCATTTTAACCCATAGACCCTTAACCATAGTTAGGTAGATCTATTACCAACCTCAAGAGAGTTGAAATTTTTATCCCATTCTCGAAGGTGAATAGTTATAGTCTTGAGCACAATTGAACCAAATCCCCAAGATCATATTTTCAACTCTTCAAAGAGTAAGATCATATATATGTATCCCATTCCTTGTAACACACATTTCTAGAATGAGAAACACCAAATAATCAAAACATATTCTTTGATTTCATCAATTTTTTGAGGTTGAGTGCCCTTGGAAAGAAAAAAACATTCACTGATAGAGAACTAACCCATTTTGACCCACTCAGAGGTAGATTAATGGTTGGAACTATCATTCTCAATGGTCCCCATTATTCAAATTAAAGAATCATTGATACTTCCAATTTATAAATGGATGAGCATGGAGTGGATACCACATCAAGAGTGTCATGCCATGCTGGGAAGCAATGCATAAATGATTCAATAGGACCATGATTCCTACATGACTCTTCCCACATTACCACTTCCACCAGAGGAATATTAGGCACTCGTACAACATCATATCATTCTACTTCAACCTCACCCTTCGCTAGCATACCGAGTGGTGCGATTCTAGATCCAGGAAAAATAACATCAATCTTCAACATTTTTGTTGCATAAGTCATGTCTTTCAACACCCCCATAAATGTGAGAGTTGGCCCCATAAACATTCATCTAGTTCCATATACCTCATTATTGAAAAATCAATTTTTGTCGAATTGGAATCGTATAAGAAAATCTTCCACTGAAGATGCCGTTTTCAAAAGTTAGATCACCGTGTTTTTTGGATTGAGGGAATCACATCTCGTACCCATATTTTAATTGTCTTTAGATTTTATAATTTTTTTGGTAAAAACTATATATCATGTGGAAGCCAAATATCTAAAAAAATATATTGGTAAAATACATGAAAAATATATTAGGTTGATGCAGAATTAAATGGTAGTGGCTTCATTGACAATATATAAACATAATATTTTCCCACATTGGAACCATTTAAATTTTAATATTTTTATTCCATAATTCAAAAAGTATTTTTTATTTACTAAAATTTCATTTTTATCACATATTAAAGGGGAGAACATACTATACACTTATTAAAAAATCAATTAATTATTTCTAATGATACACTTATTTATAATCTAATAAATATTAAAAAAGTTATATGAATTATTATTCCTTCCAAAAAATAAATAAAAGTATACATAATTAGTTACTTGAGGGAGAACATAAATGGGATATATAATATTCTCAACTGATCTATCAGTTTCTATTGTCTACATCTACAACCAAAAAACAAAACTACATATTGAACCATGACAACATAAGTATGCATAATGATCTAAAAATAAATTATACTAATGTAATGTATATTTTGATGCACCTTCCATACAATTTTAAAAAAAATTGTGTCCTACCTTAGGAAACCCACCTAAATAAGTGATGGAATCCAATTTTCAAAAACGCCTTATTTGGTTCAAATTTTAATATTTAATGAAAAAATATAAGACATAAAAAATTGTTAATATTTTTTAAGCATCCAAAAATTCCTAACTACAATAAATTGTATGTAAATAAACACCTCAAAATTGTGTAAAAGTGGATTATCACCACCACAATTGGGGTGTATTTCAGTTTTTAACTAGTATTCTCATATATGTAGATATATTTAAAATAATAAAAATAAAAAATAAAATATATGTACTAAAATTAATATAATTTAAATACAATATTTTCCTTGAATATTTACTTAACAAACCATACTCACCCATTTGTTAGACTATGTCATTATTTAGGTATATTTAACATCCTAATTTTTCATTTGTATAATTTTATTTTAATATTAAATATTTAATAATAATATCTATTTTTATTTTCAATTTGTGAGAATGTTTTGAATGGATCATGAATGTTTATAATATTGGTAAATATTTTTTTTAAATAAGTTTGCTTATGATTAATATTAAAAAAAATAAGATCATATTTTACATTATCATCATGATTCACAAAAAATAAGTTAGTAAATGAAATTTATCTCTATAAATAATAATAAAAAATCTGCTATTGTACCAAGAATGAACTCTATTTTATTAAATTTTTCTTGATAAACAAAAATTGACAAGTCCATTATAAAACCTGTATTGAATAATAAATCTAAATGAATAACATTATATGTTGAAAACAATATAATTATCCTATATATTTGTAGTAATATAAAATATTTATAATATTTTATAGGTTAGAATAAAGTTTTTTAATATTTTATTTCCGTATTTATTTTTTTTATGTATTTTAAAAATAACATTCATTGAATTACAATTTTACGGTAATGATGAATAGTCATTATTTTAAACTCTATGAAACATGCTTTATACTTTCCACCATCATATATTTTAAATATTATATTCCTCTAGAATTTTTTTCCATTAATAATTAATATTATTTACATCATGATATTTGTATTAACATTTCATATTAATCATCTTATGTTCATTGGATGTGTATGGACTCAATATCGTAATGGTTTATTCTTCAATATCAATTTAAAATCGGAAATATTTTTGAATGATAATCCATATAGAGAATATTATTTTCTTTACTTATAAAACACACAAATAATATTCATATCATGAAACTTTTTTTATGTTTTTATATTCCTTAACTCTATTTCATTTCCCCATAGACTCATTATTTAATAATAGTAATGAAACTCACAATACAAATTATTTTTAGTGTAGAATCATCTTCTACCATACCTATACTCATATTATTTTTTTATGAATTCCTTATTTAAGAAAAAAATATTTTATCTTAAATTTCTACTACTTTTTTCTATTTTAATATATATTTTCAATATCCCTTGTTTTCATCAATGTGTAAAAAGAATAATTTTTTAACATTTTATAGGGGAAAATATATTAGATCTAACATTATATTTCTCTATGAAACATCTTCCATAAATTTTAATGTTTAATTAGATATCTAATTATTATATTATTTTTATTGAAATTTTTTTCATTATATAAATATTTTCCAAAAACTAAATTTTGTTTCTTATTATCAATTTGAATTTTCAAATTCTCATAAAAAATTAATTTTCATCCTTTCCATGGCCCCTTGATATATTTTATGCTTCACCTAAAATATGTATCCAATTATACAATCTAAATTACTTCCATTAATGCATTATAAAATTGTATTTCCTATCAAATAAATGATCCATCACTACTTATATATTTAATCGACATTAAAAATGTAAATATATGGCTTTCCATCCAAGGACATTCCTCTATGAACCATTTATATTTCATTCTATAAATCATTAGTGATTACGTGGATTCCATAATTTACTTTTTTTTTTGGAAATTATTGATATAATAATATACACTTTTTTACTATACACCTTATTTTCCATATACAACATTATATTAATATATGGGTGTTCACAAATGTGGTCACCAAATATTATTGTAAACTCATTTATTGTATTTGGGGTTTTCATGATATGATTATTAATGGAATTATAATGTTTATTAATTTTATTTATTTATGAAAAGATAAAACACCATTTTATAAACATGGGTTATTTATTATATGATTATTGATTTATTTCTATGTGGAATAAATAATTTTGATTAATGATGGGATGGAATTATAAAATGATCAAATTTCTTATAAAAAACGTATATATATTAAGATACATATATATATATAGGAATTATTTAATTTCTTTAAAGGGAGGAAAAAATATTTTACACATGAAGGTTAAATTTTCCTATGAAAGTGTTTGTGAAATTTTTATATGGTATCTTGATGTTATACGCTCTTGGAACATGTTTATTGAATAACAATTACAGAATATATTTAGGGTATTATATAATGTGATTATGTATACAATAAATCATGATTTTATATAAATATTTTCTAGGTATATATTATTTTATATTATTTTCATCAAACTTGACAAATCCTATATGATAATAATATAATCATTTTGACTTTTAATGTTTATCACTTATGTTTACATATACTGAAATTAGTGCTCACTGTGTTCATTGTGCTTCAATTTCCCTAGGTTATAGAGATGAGTGTAATTTATGATATGTATTTAAGGGACTATATTATTGGATAAATAATGGAGAAAATTTAATATGTGTTGTAAACTATGGTTTGTATATTTCTAGTCCTCAATGTCATTCAACCCTTATTTATTTTAATTCTATCGTTTTTTAGTGATGTAATATTTAAATTATGGAAATGACGTAAAATAATGATTTGTTTATCGTGGTTTGAAATATCCATTCTTGGGAATGTATAATTATATGTTTGATGTTTTGTTTGACATATAAAAATGATGAGAAAAATGATATCTTCATCTCAAATTTTTTCAATGAAAATGATTAATGAATATATTTTATCTCTATACATAAGACATTAGTTTTTAGGATCCTCACAGATTCAATATATAGGGTACGTTGGGTTTCAAAAAGAACCACTTGAATTACTGGAACCCCACATGGTACATAGTACATTCTTAATGGGTACCATTTAGTCCTTATGGAATATGTGTCGTGTCACCATTATTTTATTAATTCTCCAAATATGCCTAATTTATTTCCAACATGAAAATAATCTTATAAATTTTTTTAGATGAATAATCAAAAAAAATAATCTAAATATAAATTTTTGTGTTCATAAATAGTGTTCATTGAGAAATACTACTATCTTTTTTAGATATATCACAATGTCACTAATAAGCCTAAATCGATTTTATGATTTTCCATTACTGTAGTTCAATCATAGATTCATCATCATAAACATATTTAACTCAAAGATCATTTTTTTAAATGAAATTTTGGATGTGGGATGTATTATATGTCATTGTGGAATATAAGTATATTACTTCAGATAATTTTGGATTACATATAACGAAATCAGCAACACGTCAAGGATCATTACATGTAATAGAATATCTTGTATGAAATCTCGTGAGATGAAAAAATAATTATTAAGGAAGAAGAAATAGATAAAAAATCAATCATGTAATCTGATATCTCATTTATATATTTATAAATAACACTAGTTTTCACCAAAGAAAGTAATTCAATTTTTGTATAATGCGAATAAAGAAACTACGAAAATTAATAAACCTATGTGGAACAATTGAAAAAATAATGAGTGTTGAAGAATGTTAAATATAAGAATAATATAAAACATCCTAATATAAAAAACCCTTAATTATGTGTTTAATATAAAGGATTCTATATTTTTATATATCCATGGACTTTTAGGGATAGAATATTTTTCAATTAGGGAAACTATTACATTATTATTTGGATAAATATATAATAAGTGTAACTTTTTCAACAACTAATTGGATCAAATACAAAACACCTTGTCTTAATAAATATGATTTTACATTTCAATATATATGTAACTATAGTAGAAATAATGAAATTGAAATAGTTTTGATACATCATTTTATCAGATGGAAAACATTTGAAAATGTGGGATGATCATATAATTTTCATTAATGGATTTAAACAATATAAACCCATTAATTTGGTGAATTTTTTTAAAATACATAATTATGTTTTCCATATTTATAAGAAACAATGATTACAAATTAAAACACAACTAATTATATAAATAAATGTTCTCTCTAAAAAATTCATTAAAATTAATATGAACCATAAAAATATAGTTAATACATCTTGTGAAAGGATAAAAACTAGTATAAATTATTTTCCTTAAAAAAATTAAATTCTAAATGAATATATACCATTTATTGAAATTTATTTACCTCCATTAAAAATAAAAACAATTCAAGAAGAAACATTTATAATCCTTGGAAAACCTAAAAACTTATTAAAGATATTTTCCTTAAAAATAATCCATTCACTTTTAAAAGATCATATAGATTATTTTAAAAATCAAAATATATCCATTATAACTTCTCACATTCCTAGAAAAACCATACTAGATCCTTGTAGAATCATGTCCATATCCTATGATTACTGATGTGTAATTTGTGTTGGAATAAATGAAAATAGTTAATTTTTTATGAGTAAAAATCCTTGTTATATAATAATTTCAACCATTTATTACTTATTAATTACATAATTTATTAGAAATCTATATCATATGATAAAAAGTATTTAAAAAAATGAAAAAAAAATTATCACGTAAAAAATTATAATGTAACACTTTTTCCTTAAAACCCAATTAAAAATTAATTTTAAACCTTATGAATAAAAACTTTATTATTTTAATGGGAATTAACATATTCCATTAAAAACATATAGAATGAAATATTTTCTCAAGAGTGGAAGTTAGATATTAATTTAAACCCTATATAAACTAGTAATAGAATCATGATAATGAGATATGGTTTGACATTGAGGAAATTATTTCTTACCTTAACCATTAAAAACACTCTTTTTTAGAATAAAAATAAATGGAAAAAGTGTCCCTCAGATAAAATTATAGATATATTCATTTTAAAAAAATTATAAAATATAAATTACTATTGAAAAAGGTTATAAATAATCATTTTTGTGTAGAGGATAAAATTATTACAAAACCTATGAAAATATATTGGGTGGAAAAATAATTTAATTGTAAATATCAAGACATTTATATAATTTCTTAAAGAAAAATTACCAACCTGGATTCTTATCTTCAATAATATATTATCTAATTCCAATGTAATAAATTTTTTTTTCTCATTAATAATATTATTTTCATTTTTAATTATTTTTTCATCACTCTTTATTTATATAAATAAAATTTTTTCCTTAGATAATTATTCAGTTATTTTTACAATGCATTTTTTCTTGGTTGTTCTATCAAAATGTGTATTATTGTAGTGATTTTAGTAAATCATGTCATAGTTCTGCAATCTCCCAATCATTAACATGTTATAATAATAATTTTTATGTGTTAATTAATTTAAAATTAATCCTACTAAGGTGTTTATGAAAATTTAATGTATCACATCGTGGAGACAATAGGCCACATATACACATATGTGACATTGATATTTTTTTAGTTGATTAAAGGGGAATATTTTTCATCATATTTAATATTTTTCATCTAATTATAATATTATATTTATTATATTTATTCATTAAATTCATGTATATATCAATTCATGGGATGTAGAAATGAAAAATTAATCACATATCTTCATGTTTGTTTTATTTTACACATATTCAATTGTGATGTTTTCTTTATTCCATAGGTTATAAAATATTTAGATAATAGTTTTTAGTTACACCTTGTGATTTGGAATGATTATTATGTTCAATATTACATGACATGAAACATAATGTATAAACATGCAAGATAATATATAATTTTAATATAATCATATTATAAATAAAATAAAATTAAAATATATGGGCTATAAAAACTAAATATTAATTATTATATAGTTTACATGTTTATAAAATAAATTCATCTAATATTAATTGATTTAAAATTTAAATAATAATCATTTTATTGTAATAGAAATGTTTTTATGGCATATTTTTGTGAGCCATATGTGTTATTGTCTTAATAAGTATAACTAAACACTATTGGTGAATGATTTGTATTAATTTTATATGTTATATATTATCTCAACTTTTTTATCATTAATGAAATATTATTCAAAACATGAGATTAAATAAAACATATTGTATACTTGAAAATAATCTATTTTCCAGATATAACTCTTACATTGCTTTCAATACATATTTTATAATAAAAATATTACCACTTTTATAAAAATTAATATAAATAACAATGTTTATATTTTATGTTTTCATCTCAAAATTATCCTAGAGTTATTTTTTTGATATTTTTTTAAAAGAATGATTTTTTCAGTGATAAGTTTAAAAATACTAATATTTTCTTAAAATGCCAATTTCATTAAAAGAAATTAAAATTATATATTTTTCCAAAAAATTGTAAAAACAATTTTTTTAGTAATATTATAATTAATTTAATTTTCTTATTCTAACCAACTATATGTTCAGTATAATATTAAAAACCACTTATTTTTAAGAAAAAATCCCTTTTAGAAACCATTTTTTTAACTTTCCTATTAGTTTATCATTAAATTAAATTCATCCACATCATGGAATTGGATTTATAAAAATATATTATACATATGTAATATTAATAATTATTATTATAGAATTTGATAAATATAATTTTTTCATAATTAATAGAAAAAAATAAGTGTCACAGTAATTTTTAAAATGGGATTTCCATAGTGTAAACTAAAAATATAAGTGTTAAAATGACATTGAATCGAGTTCAAACCCATCATTCTGGCCATATATAGACATTTTATAACTGTACTATCTCTATTTATCCATTAATTATGCTTTTCTATAAGAAAAACATCATTATTATTTATTTTTTAAAAAAATTTAATATTTCCCCTTCCGCCACAAAAAAAATACATGCCTCCTATCCTTTACCAATACAACATCCAAGAAAAATTGGTATATATGCTACCTACCAAAATCGCATACATAAATACTATCCCATGAATTATAGATCATTTTTATATCATAAATCTACTTTAGTGAGACATTATATATAATCCAAATGAGTTTTCCAAAGAAGAAGAATTGTTCATAACTAGGAATTTCCATATAATTTATTCCATTAACTCCTTAATATATTCAATGACTATGAAAAAATAATAATATCTAAAACTACCATTTAATTAATTATTATAATTATATCTAAATTACATATATCCATATCCCTTTCATTCAAAAGTGAAACAAAATTCACAATCATGAATATTGTAAACTATCACATCGTGAACTGATGTAACACGTTTTCCAACACCACATATCACTTCTAGATATAATGATGGATTAAATTTATATAATATTATTTATGAAATAATTACACTAATATAATTTAAATATTATAAATACATCCTTTCCATCTAATCCATTGGAAAATGATAACGTTTCTCATGTGTAGTTGATGACTACCAACACTATAAAATGATGTAAAATGTTTTTAATTAAAATTTAAAATTTGTGAAAATAATTATAGTATTTAAGTTATTAAATATAATATATATTTTATAATAATTTTTGTAATAATTTGAAATATTTTTATCTTCATTGTGTTCTATCCATAAAAAAAATAAAATTGTATTCATGTGTACATTGTTCATGTCATCTTCATGATTGAAGTAATAAATTTATCTCTGTCTATCATTTGTTATATTTTATAACTAAAAATATAATTAAAATATAATTTTTTATCATGTTTCATAATAATGATAATATAGAAGCATTAAAATAGAAAAATGAATTAAACATTCGAACAATGTCATGTCTTATAAACAAAGCATTTATCACCCAAAATATGTTTTTATAAAAGAGTTATTAATAAAAATGTGATAAAAATTTATACCAAATCATATATTTTATTATACAAATTATAATCATTCTATAATATTTTTATAATAAATTTATATTTATGATACAAGAGGTTTAGACATGGGTAATGGAAATCTAACTGGAGATAGGAATTTCTCATCTCACTTTTAATTCCAAAAGACATATTCTATATTAACCACACTTTTATATTTATATGGTTTTATATATATATCATTTGATATTTTTTAACATTAATCACTTTAAATTAAATATATATATTGTTTCATTTGATGTTATTTCTTCTTTGGGGGTTATGATTTAACGGATTCTGAAGATATATGGTTTTTATGATTACAATATATCTTTTTATCAATATTATATATAATTAAGATTATAATGATGAAATATTATTATTTTCTACACAATAATCTCAAGAAATTTTTTATTCTAGGATTATTAATGAACTTGTCAATTAATAGTAAAATTTTCCACTCATTCATTATTAAAATCATAGACACGCTTTTTCAATAAAGTGCTTCATTATTCCTTTATTTTGTTGAAAATATTTTTTCTTAAATACAAATGTTTTCTTTAAATATTTTATGATATGTTTATAAAACTATCAAAATGATTTTTAGTGTAATTTTTACCCCTAAAATATATTTTAGAAGATGGTTTAAAAGAAATCTCCTTGTACTTTTTTAAAATAATGTACATCTTGTAATTTTTAAAAATTTAGCAAGTTATATTTTATATTAAATTATTCATCATTAATGATATTTCTTACGATTAGGAACACAAAATGATTGAAATAATAATTTTTAGGGTTATATTGTTCTTTTCAAATAAAAATTTTCCTGTTATTATTGATATTTCGTGTTTTGAAAAGTAACTTTAAAATTGAATTTTTTTCCCTAAATATATATTTGAATGATATTTTAATAATATTTTGATTAATAAAAAATAGCTACCCTCATTTCACATTTTTCATCAATGTGAATATTTTTAAGGATATAATATTAATTATTTCATTAGATCACTTATGATCAGTATGACTTGTATTTAGTATTTTGATACAATTTTCCATAATAAACTTGTTTGTTAATGAATATATTTACTACTTTGGTAAATTGTTAATATTTTTATTATAGTTTTCCAAAATTAATATTTATTATAATTTTGTTTTATAATTTAAGTATCTTTTTAAAAAGTTTTTATTATAGTTTCTCAATAGGAGTATTTATATTTGTTGTGTTCCTACCCATTCATTTGAGTAATTTTTTGGATTAGTAAGTAATGGATATGGCCCTAAATAGACCCTTAATGCATCAATATTTCTCCTGAGAAAAACTATATTTGTTTTTTGGGCCAAGCCTATACCCTTTTAAGAACAATGAAATGTAATTAGATCATGGGAATATTTTTTAGATTAATATAATTCTGTATTCCCCCATTATAAAATATTTTATTGAATCCTATGTGAATTTACAAAAAATTATAATATTCATTCATAAGATTCATTCCCAATAGAAAATTTATGTGGAATTATTTGGATTATCATTTTTTCATCATCTTTATTAATAATTTTAATCTAATTTATTAAATAAAATTTGATATAGATATTTACCTTCTCCTATTGATTATTCATTTTTTGTTTTTGATAGCTTCTACTCTATGAATTTCCTTACTAAGAATTAGGTATCACCCATTTCTTATGTTTCTTATATAATTGATGATACGAAGCGTATTATGATTAATATAGATAGTTACGATAAGTGAATAATGGACTACTAAATTCATATTCTATGTTGTATTGTATATTTTTATTAGTTATATGAGATTCATTTATATATAGAGTTATTAATGACTATAAAACTATTTGGCGCATTGGGATATGATATATAATATCTAGTTCCTATGTAATAAATTAAACATTAACTAGTTTACTAGGACTCGGTTATATAAAATTGGAATTAGAGAAAGTTTAGTAGAAACTGTGAAACTAGATGTAGGAAAAAATATATTATACAACATAAAAGTATAACTAATTTTGAATATAATTCTATTTATATGGTACATATAGTTGTTTTTTATATGGATTTCAATATTTATTTATTATAGAAATGCCTCATTTTCATGATACTATAATTGTATCTTTATCCGTCAAAATATACTAATCAAAAATAACAAAAAAACAATAAATTTTTTATTTGAGTTTATTGTCACATAGTGCATGAAAATGATCTTTAATTCATGCCTCATTAAACTGTCTTAAAAGATGTTCTTAAATTAATTCAAATTCACTTCATGAACTATATTGGAGGATTATAATCATTGTTGTAAATGGATTTACTTGTTTATATATAAGGTGACTTTGATTGAATGATGGATTGATGATTTAGACATCTTTTAACAGCACATATTTTTCCACTATCTTTTGTGAATACCACTCTATAATATTTTTTACATATATTTATGGAACCCAAACATATCATTTTAACATTGAATATGAATTAAAATTTGGAAATTATCATCACCAAAATGGGATGATGGTAAAGGTAATAGATTTCATAATTATTATTAATCATTTTTTATGAAATATTCTTAAAAACATACAAATTAACAAATACTCTCACACACTATATAAGAGAAAAATTGTGTTTACTAAGATATCACGAAGTGGAAACCATAATGAAATTATTTATAAAATTCGATCATGTGACATATGTGGGTACAGACACCAGTAATAACGTATCAATGAAATTGTTAAAAATCAATCTATTAAAAAAAGGCCATATAGAAATGAATTCTACAGAAAAATTAGGAGTATAATTGAGAAAATTAATTACGTCATAGTGATCAATTTATATTTATTCTTCATAAATATAAAAATAAATTGCATTATTTAATCAATTAATTCTGTAAAGCTTAAATCCTTGACCAGTAATGGGTTTATGATATTCCATTAATTGTAGTAGAATGATTGATATATTTTTAAAATTTGATCCAGAAATTACATTGAAGAACTATTTTTCTAGATCATATGTTTGATAAAAAATCATAAACCATATAATGATTGTTTTATTTTTTAGGAATAAATTACTTCATATATGATTAATTTAATAGTTATGGTTTCCAATTTTGGATTTAGAGTTTATATCTGATCAAATGATCAGATACATATACAACCCTTTTGATGTTTTATGTGATATAATTATAAGATGATTTAGATTATTTTAGGAGACATTTATTGTAATATAAAATGTGTCATTAGAATGGGTTTTAGTTAATAGTTAATTGAAGAATAATTTATATATTTTTTTGAAAGAATATTATAGGTATTTATAAAATTAATTGTAGATGAAATAATTGGTTTTATGGTTATATTAGAAAATTAAAATTAACAATTTTTTTCAAAAAAATAATTCATCTAGAAAATATTTGTATTTAAAATTTATATGAGGTATCATGTAACATATATATTTTTATCATATTTTTTGAATTTTATATAAGTTATATTAATATAGTTTTATAAAAAAAGACAAACTTTATCCATGATGACAACCCATTGTATCTGTCAATGCCATGATGCTAGATTCTATGACAGAAGAGAGACAATAGTATGGCGCATACCACTATAAAACATGATGTACTAGTCAATATGAATTTATTTTCAGACAAATTGTTTGAAGAAAAAATTTTGGATGATTTTTATAAAAATATTATATGATCAAATACATTTTTATGTGGTTACTTATTTTTGGGGACCGTTGCAACTGAGTTGCGGTATACAAAACCATTAGTTCTAACATAAATGATTATTTGGGAATAATGTTATTAATTATTTAGATTTAAAAAAATATGGGTATAAGATGACCCTTGAGTTTAATATAATATTTAATTTTTATTTTATTGTGGTTAATTTGGATATAGGTCTTTTTATTTATGGAATTATTTATAGAAATTATTTGGTTTTATTATCAAATTTTTTCTAGTCATTTATTATTATTTCATATGAATATATATTCATTTTTTTTATTTTATTACATTTTTATATATTATTTTTTTGTTTTACGTATCTGATATATTGATTATTATTATAATATAGATTACTAGATTTATTAAAAGTTAATGTTAGTTGTTTGGACAAAAAGAAATCATCATCTATATTCATTTCATGGAGTAAGAAATGATATGGAAGTTGATCAAAGAGAAAAAAAATGTATTAAATGTAATTTCTGAAATAAAATTTTAAAAAATGATTATATTTAATGGTATTCCCTATAATTATTGTAAAATGAACCCATAACATTGGGAAAATGATATTCAAGTTAAAAAATTATCCTTTTACCTTTATTTTTTTTGAACAAATTGTCTTTTCAACCATCATAGATTTATGAGATTATGTTAATTAACTTTCTATTGTCCATTAACATTATTATGGTTAGTGGTCTCTATCTCTCTACCAATTTTTTTTATTTTCCATCCATATCCATAGTTTTGCTACTCGTTATTTTTTTCCAACATTGAAACCTTATAATGTTTTATTATATGTAACCTTTTTATTTACTATTATATCTTATATAGAAGATGAATAATTTACAATTATATGATATTTTTCTCAAAAGTGTTATTCTATAATATAAAACCCTTGATTCCCATGATAATGATCGTATTTTGATGAGGAAATTTATTGAAGCTACATTGAAAATTACACCTTTAATTTTTAAAATATAACATTTACTTCCATTGTGTTTATGAGATTCATCACTAAATATAAATGGACTGGAAAAATATATTATTTTAAAATGTCTATTATAACATTAACGTTAAATTAGTTTCCTCGAATATGGAAAACTAAATTATTATTATCATTTGATTTGTACAGGTAATAAAATATCATTATTGGATATATATTGATTAGGAATGAAAATAATAATCATTAGAAAATTTGAAAATGTTTTTCAAAATGATAAATTTTTTTTGCGGAAAATGTGTTTTTTCATAATTAATTAATTTAATAACGATTGGTGAATGATTCGAAATAAATTAATAAATTAGAAAATAACCATGATTTTTTATTATCTATCTAATAATTTTTATAATCATGAGATAATATTATTATATGCTTTATGATTAAAATATGCTTTATTACGAAATGATATTTCATGACATTTTGAACACATACATTAAAATAAAAAATTATCACTATAAAAAATTATTATTTTTAAATACTAAAGTTTATTTTTTAATAATCATGTCACAATTATCATTTAGATAATTATAGAGACTTTTTAGAAATTTTTTTTAATAAAAATTTTGTAAAAACTACTAATTTCTATTAAAAATAGGATTTTCATTAAATGAATACAAATGGATCCACTATGATCAAAAAATTTCTTTGATTTAATATTCAACAAATTATATTATAGTCAATCCAATTGAGTTTATTTTATTTAGTTATATGTTTTATTTTAATATTAAATTATCTTAAACATAAGAAAAATTTTCTATTGAAATATAATTATTTGCTATGCCTACAAGTTTATCATTAAATTAAATTATTCCAATTCTATAAATTGTATTTATAAAAATGGATTCATTATTTTTAATCAAAACAATTCATATTATATAATAAGTGAAATTTAATTTTTTTCAAAATGAATATTAGATATGTTGAATGTTAATTATTTTGATTTTGGTTAAAATTGGTATACCATTGTTTAAACAATGATTTTACATTAAAAATGAAATAAATAGTTAAACAAGTAATATTTTATAGACCAGTTTTCAACTTATCTAATCTATTGTTCAATAATGATCTATTTTGTAGCCTAGTGTCGTGTGAAAAAATATAAATACCTTGACACTATTAGACCATAGTTAGTGGTTACATTATTATATTGGAATATGATACATTGAATTGAATCATGATAGAATAATTATATTATTATTCTTGGAGAACATGATAAATAATTTAAATTCAGAATAAAAGAAAATAATAAGTAGATAATTTTTTTGATAACACCATATTAAACTTATTATATCGATGTTTATCAATCATAAAACACTTCTTAGTTTCCTGGTGAAATGATATGAAATGGGTAACCTCATATTATCAATAATGATATGCATACCTTGGATGATTTGATAAATTAACATTATTCTCTATTGGAAGGAGAGAAACTAATACCAAGGCTCTGTAGAAAATTTCATGAATATAATATGTTATGAATAAATATTTATAGAAAAATTCTATAAAGGCAGTAGCAAGACCTTGAAATATATCACTGGTTATTTTATCTAATCAAATAATCACATGGATCTCATATAATAATAAAATTTTGAAGGGATACATAATATTTATCATCAAACAAATACCGAAAATAATACATTCAATGACATCATAGATTAATGTGTAAGGCAATTCCAATAACCAAACCTAGTTTGTCTCACAAGACCTACTAGTGCATCGAGGGGATATATAAATACATCCAAATCACATACTATTTACGATGATTTCCTAATATGATAAGGCTTAAAAATTATCAAAATATTTATTTATAATGAAATATCTAACAAACTATACTTTTATACATTCCTCAATCAGTAAGCTTAATCATAAACCATTCAGCGTGTTGTGAAGAATGGTTTAAAAATAGATCTTCTTAGTAAACTAATCATAAAACATCTATAGAAATAAAAAATATATATTTATAACGAAAATATATCCAATATACCATAATTTAATATTATGGTCATCTACATTGAAAAATATAAATACTATAAAAAATCATTTAAAATAATTTTTTTGGGAAATTATCATTTTTATTTGGAATATAAAATTTAAAAAACAAAAAAATATTTTTATGGTAAACATATTTAAAAATAAAATTAGATAACTATTAAATAATAATTAAATCATTTAGTTTTCTTGATGTTAGGAAATTTTATAACATATAAAAATGTTGAAAAATTATCCTTTTCATGTTATAAAAAAAATCCAAATATTCTTTTTAAGAAGAATAACAAGAATATTATTTTCAAAAATAATAAATTGAAAAATATTGATTAAAATTTAATGATTATTCCATTACAGGGAATCTAAATACATTATTGAATACATTTTTAGGATCGATTGTTTTTTTGGTTGAAATGATATTTCACTAATGAGATAAATAAAGATGAATTTTCTTAAAACCATTTAAACAACTACTTTATGAACTATCAAGAGAAAAATTATAATTTAAAATCCATATTCCATGAATAAGTTTATGATATTAAAATATATTGATTTAAATAAATTTGAAAAAAATCTCTTAATTGAGACATATACATAAAAAATAGTTAATAATGTTGAGATTATGAATTACACCCTTAACATTTTGGTAGAATTTTATTTATAAGCCCACAAAAAGTAATAACATTTACATGAAGAAAAAATAGAATATTAGAAATATATTCATAATATAAGATATAAAAAGGGGGTGAATATAAAAAACATTATGTAATAATAACTGAATATGGAATTTGTCTAAAAAATGTAAAATTGGTATGAGAAACCCTTAACTAACGTATGATTTATATCATAAATGTTAGAAAATCATATAAAACAAATATAGGATTATTATAAATTAAGTAATTATCTTAATAAAATATATATTATTATATTCTTAATTTTATATATTGTTTTATCAATATTTAAATCACATTACATTCTTGAAATCTCTTTTTCGAGTGATAATAGCTTAACATTTCATGTCTGTTTTGCTTTAGTAATTTTGGTCCTTTTACATTGATCAAGGTTCAATAATCACACTAATTTAAACAATTATTTAAATATAATATACATATTAATTATATGTGTAATTATGTAAAACAACATTACATAGATTTAGAAAATACATTACACTATTCAAGTAGATTGTATGATGTATATATATATATATATATATATATTTTATTTCAGTTTTTTATAAGGAGAAAATGAATGGAAAATAAATATTTGGAAAAACTTCCAAAATAATTTTTATTTTATATATATCATTTATGTTAATAAAATTCCCCTTTATCGTCTTCCATGAAAAAATAAAAAACATTTCACATCCTTATGTGCATAATTTTATCTAAATGTATGCACAAGAAATGATATTGGTTTCCAGCAATTGGAAATCTATGATGTTAGATGTTATATTATATTTCCATAAAGTATATTTCCATTATAAATATCACATATTTTCATTACCATTATCTTCAAAATGTTTCATCTGATTAGTATAAAATATAAATGAGTCGCATCACTTTAGGATGTGGTAATCTACCATACACATGGGAAGGTTACATGTGATAAAATAATTCATAAAGAATTATCATATCAAATCATTCATATAATTAGGTTAAATATATTTTAATATCAAGTGTTTAATGGTGGTGATTGAATATGAATTCTGTCATCTCGTTAATATCTTATTCAACATACACATAATGAATGGTTTAGATTCCCCTCTGATGGAATTGGAGATCGATAGAGGGTATTATATTAGCATTATAACTTCTTAGTGTGCATATGATAGTTATAATATTTTAATAACATTTTTATAATGATTTTAAACATGTAGAATATGAAATAATTCTAATATTCTTGTTTAAATATTTTTCTACTTATTCGTATAGATTTTTTTGAGTTATAATTGAAGCTTTAATTTGAGGTATTGAAAAAGAAGAAGGTCACTTGTATGTGGGGAATAAATTAACGAACGAACATGATCATGTATTTTAATAATAAAGATTTTTTAGTTGTTTGAATAGGGTATGAGATTGGTGGTTGTTAATAAGTGGTGGGGGACTAACATGGACCTTTTGAAAAGATAATGTGATGTCCAAATTTGTATCATCCAAAATCTCTAAAAATTAGGTCATAATATACTCTTCAGTGATATAATTTTTAAATATATCAATATTATGGGTGATATAAGTGTTTCTATTATATTTTAACCCTTATATTCTTTGATTATCCCTAAGTACACCTGTATTTACCTTAATCATGGTAATTAATTTTAATTTGTTTTTTCTGTTAATTATGGTAAAAAAATATTATTTTCATCAAGTGAGATACTATTATTTATTATTATTCAATATCTGGATTCCATTTTTCGAAATTCAATTCATATAATTGGAAGATATCAAATTATAAGTAATCCCACATATGCGATAAAAAATGGTTTCAAATAAATAATTTTTCCAGGGAAATGATAATTTTTTATTAACATATTAAATATAAATAATAATTATATTAATTCAAAAATACATATATATATATGTTACATATAAATATAATTTAAATATTTCCTTACAATGGTATATTTTGAATTATTAAAATGTAGAATCATTATTCTCTTTAAAACAGTTTTCAGAAAAATTAAATTTTCAACTCAAATTAAAACATATAATAAAATGTTTTATAATAATTATTCAACAATTATAATTTCTATTAAATTTAAAACATAATACATATGTTATATTAAAAACTTAAAATAATAATGGATCTGTTATATTAAATTATTTAATATAATTAATTGGTGTTTTAAAAAAAATTCACTATTCATAGAAAAATTACTATTTTATGATCAACAGAATACTATTACACTTAATAAATTATTATATAACGTTTTTAAAAATTAATTTCATTTTTCGGAATAATAATTTTTTTATGTGTAAAATATAATTTTTGTATAACTATGTGAAGACCAACTAAACAACCTTTATCAAAATTGAAATTTTTTAGAAATCATTGATTTTTTCTTCTAAAGATTCTTACATTATTTGTAATAAATACATAACCATCGTATTTATTTTACATATGTTGAAACAAATATAGTATTTTTTTGTTTATTAAATAATATTCATAACATTAAGGAAAATGACTATGTTATAATAGACTTTTGTGATTGATATTATTCAAATATAGTACCACATTTCAATTAAACATGGCACTATGTGACTTGAAATATATTTATTTGATTGAATTTATATAAATTTATATCAATAATAATTTCTTAGGGTTTTTAAAAGAATTGTTGGAACAATTAATTCTTTTAAAGAAATCCATGTTTATCTATCCTCGAACATATAAAAGGGAACCCCCTATCTTCACCCGTCCACACATGAAAGTCCTTTTTGTCAACTATTTCGTACCCAAATACCACATATAATGCTCTCCAAATGTATTATAGTACTTTTTTGATAAATAATACAATTTAGGATTTATTTTAGTATAAATCAAATGATGTTTTCCAAAAAAGATGTATGGTTATTAACCATGAGTTTTGGTTTTTTTCATCCCTTAACGGGTTAAAATATCACGAAAATTTTATAAAATAAAAACACATGTATCTAACATATTTTAATATTTCATATGTTAATTTAATAACCTACATCTATCTCCTCTTCTATTAAATTGAATGAAAAACCAATGATCATGTGGATAGAAGACTAAATCCTCGCTAATTCGTCTTTCATCACCACCACACATAGTTTGATATAATGATTGATATAATGTATATAAATTATATTTATGACATTATAACATCTATATTATTATATTTTATAATATACTCTTTAATTTATATTCTATTAGTATTTAATAATGTTGCTCGTGTGTACGTCCGAACAACCTCCCCTATACAATAATGTGAATTCTTTTATCTTATATTGAAATGCATGTAAATATGTAAATATTTTTTTTAATATGTATGATATATATTATATACTAATGATTATATATAGTTAAAATATTAATTATCATTATTTTATCCCATCTATTAAGAAATAAAAACTTTGTTCATGAGTACGTATGACCAACTATCACCCATAATATTGTGACTCATTTCTCTATCTATATCATTTATGTTCAGTTATAAATAAATTTATATTGAATATATATGATATTTACATCAGTTTTTATTACATGTATTATTTTACATGGATCAATACTCAATGATTTAATCTACCAAAGAAAATATTTTGTGATCATTGAACCAGTTATCACACTGAATAGTGTTTTTAATAATGCAATGGTGTTAAAAAGTTAAAAGATACCCATATATATTACTATATATAGTATTAGGGTTATATAATATATATATAATAAATATATATAAGTATTATATAATATTTTAAAAAACCTAAAATGGAAAATCAACCATATGGTATGGGTTTCTAGTCTAACATTTACTTCCTTGAGACGTATACCATATTCAAAATTAATTTATTTTTATTTGTGTATGTGATAAACATTTTATATCTAATATCATAAATATATTTATATTCATTATATTTCATGTTTAATTTTATGATATTTAATTCTTTGTTTTATGATTTACAAGATACCAATGTGGAACAAGTTTTACGGTTACAATCTAATTGTTTATCATGATTGTTTGTGATTAAGTAGTTGATAAATAAATATTATTATATTTCACCCTAAACTCGCTAATTTAATTATTATGTTATAATTTATGGTTATTTTATTTAATATTAAAATATCCCTTATTTTTTAAATAAAATTATTTAATACATTTTTTTAGAAAAGACAACATTATTTTTCACTTTGGTCGAAAATACTTTTTCTTACTTATCAATGTTTTCAAAAAATATTTTTAATTTTTTAAATTTCCCAAAATTCGTTATAAATTTTATTTTTCCCTTGATATAATTGTTTAAAAAACATTAATGAATTTTCATTCAAATTTAAAAATTAAAAACATTTAAATGATATAAAAATTTGTGAAGGTAATGTTACATTTTAAATTATTATACATGAAAAATATATCCCACGATAATGAACACTAAATGATGTCATTCATACATTATTATTTTATATGGTTCTTTATAATTAAAATGGATTCCTATTATTCAAGATAATTTAAGTTTTAAATGTTTTTTTCAATGTCAAAATGGTATTTTCTTCAAGAATATTTTCATGACATTTTTATTGAATTTATATTAATAAATGATAAGAAGCATCATTTTCTATATGATTATTTAGGAAAAAAATTTACTATTACAGTATATGTTGTTTCCTTGGAAGGTTTATGTGTTTTTATAATGGTATGTAATTTTTTGATACCATTAATCATAGTTCTCGGGATGACATAGTATAATGTTTCTTTATTAGGGAATGTATTACTTTTCATATTCTAGTTTTCCAGTATGGATGATTTTATTAATGATGTATATTGTTTTGGGGAAACTATTCATATTTATTATGTTAGTTTTATTTTCTTAATATTGACATTGATTATTTTAAAACCCTATCAAATTAGGAATGAATTGTACTTATTATGGGATGGGTGTGGCTCATTATGGCCTCTTAATGCGTTGATAAGACTCATTGGAAAACAATGCATGAGTTTTTGATTGAGACATTTCCCATTTATTATTAAGACTTGAAATGAAGCCATGATGGTATGGTTATTATTTACGGAATTTTGAATTCCCAAATTTTTAGATTAGATGTTAATATTCATGTTATTACTTTTTCATCTAGAATATCCAGGAATATTATTCAAGCACATGCGATTATTTGGATAAAATTATTTTAATCATCTTTATTCAAAACAATTTTGTATTCTTCAATTTATTGTTTAATAATTATTTTATTCAATTTATTACCATTCCATATTAATTAATCCTTTTTATGATATATTCCAATTTATGTATACCCTTTCTGTCCAGTAGAGCTCTACCTAAACATATATCTCAATTCACAATGTTTCTAGGAAGTGTATTATGATTGATATAAGATGACATTATTTTGGAATAATGGTGTAATAAAATATATTCAATGCTTTATTTTATGTTTTCTATTACATAATGATATTCATATGTTCATATAATCATCAAAGTCAACTAAAATGTTATGCCACTCAGAATGTTATTCCTATTATATAATGAAAATGTCATAATGTAATCCCCTAGAGTGGGATACTAGGGATAGAGTGTTTATATTACCAAATTCCTAACAATATTTCATTATATTATTGATGTTGACTTCATTATGATAGGATGGTTAGAAAATATTTGAAATAGGTAGAACAAGAAACAGACATGCGTGTATTAGGTGATGATGTATATTGCCTCCTTAGATATCTCTTATTTGATTAAAACGTAATCATTATAGGATTGTCATATTTGTGATAACATATCCTCTATATTATA
This sequence comes from Viscum album, assembly GCA_963277665.1. Lineage (NCBI taxonomy): Eukaryota > Viridiplantae > Streptophyta > Magnoliopsida > Santalales > Viscaceae > Viscum > Viscum album. Next base: position 1,017,058,281 of record OY728152.1, read on the forward strand.
AGAAATTGATTTTATATTAATTGTTCATTAATGTTGGTCATTATATAGTTACCATCATGCAATGAGATGTGAGGATATGTGGATTCCTTATATAAGTGTGAGGAGTTGAGCCATTTTAATTTATAAGAACATTAAATTATAATAAATATATTTTTCATTGAAATATTCTTCAATTAAGTTAAATTTATAATATTTTATATGTTACGGTTAAAATCCCAAAAAAATTACCATTTGAAATGGTTTATAAATATTATAAATGTCCATTCTTAGAATAAACTTCCAACCTTATTAAACATTATTGTAGTGGAAATATTATACAAGGTTCACTATTCATTATTGAAAAGAATAAAAATTATAATCATTACCAAATTTAACAATGATGATTCCAAAATATTAATCAATTTTATAATATTATGTTTATATAAGTGGGAAAAGAATCATTTAAAATCGAAAAATTCTAAAAATCCCACATTTAGAAAATAAATTGTTTACAATTAAAAAGATATTACAAAAAAATCAACAAAAATGTTGATTGCAGTGGAATTAGTCAGTTTAGGTAAAAATAATTAACATTAATTGACATTAAAACCAAATAAATACAGAAATTAATCTTCCAAAAATGAAATTATAATAAAAAAATCCAAAAATAAAATTAATTTGAATAAAATAATTATATTGATTTCCAAAATGGCATCCATTGATTTTTATTTTCAATATAATATTTTTGAAGAAAATATTTTATTTTTTAAATATTTCTTTGATCTATATAAATGAAATTATAAATATCCAACTCATACTCGTATCATCATAACATGATAAAAATTATATTATTTGTTAAATAATTTTTTTCTAATATTCACCAAGACTTCAACTATTTCCAAAAATACTAAAAATTAATCTTGCACATATTTTGAAAATTCACTGTCAAAATTGTTGTCTATTTTTAAATTAAAAATTATTTAATTAAAAATATTAAACATTAAATAATACCACTATATTCATGAAAAATGTATTTAAATAACTAATTTTATGCATTTTTATTAAAATAATATTTTGAAAGTATTTTTAAAAACTATGATAAATTTAAATAAATGAAATGAATAAGCTTATTTCTATATTATTTAATGGGTTACATTGGTTGACACTATGTTCACCTCTAAATTAAATTATTTCCTTGTAATTTTAATCATTACAATAATAATTCAGTAAAATTTTCCCTCCAAACATTTTCAAAATATTATATAGTTTCTTATGTCATATGATAATTTAATAATACATTAAGAATGTGAGTAATAATATCCATCCATTTATTGTCTACATGATCTATAATTTGGAATTGAATTTTTTGATTAATATTTACCCACTAAAATACTACTTCAATTATCAAGACAAGATATGGATAAGATACATAAATCCTCAACAATAAAACATGAACACATCATCTTCTTTTGAAAATATAAGAGGTAAAGCTACCCTGTATGTAGTTCATCACACTATACCTTCATTACTCTTATTTTTTATTTTATCTTCCCTCTTATGTTTTTTAATAATTATTACTTTCTTAACCTTATATTTTTTCAATTGTGTTATTAAGACATTTATATCACCTATTTTGTACAGAAATTCTACAGTTAGTCACTAATTTTCGTGTAATGTGTCATATTATTAAACTATATTTTCGAATTAAAACTATTATAGTAAAAAAAAATTCAATCACAAATTTATGTTTATATAAAAATTCCTGATAGTAAATATAAAATTCCTGAATCATTTCTTGTAAATATTAAATTGTTCATTAAGGATTCCATTAAAATTGTGAATGAATAATTATACTAAAATATATTTTATATCCCAATGACTTCGAATGTTCTTAAAAAATGGATATAAATCTAGGGTCACAATTAGAAACAAAAAATTGATTGAATCAATGTAACGTAGATATACCATTGAAAGAAAATATAAAAATCTAATCAAAACATATAGTTTCAAAAATAGGTGTAAAATAAATATATATATAAAAAGAATAAAATAAATAAATATTACATTATTAACTTGAGATGTCCTTCATAATACCAATATGAAATATTTAGATATATTTTCTTATTTCCAATCAGCAGTTGAAAGATACTAAATTATAAACAATATTATTTTTTATTAATCCTTAATCTATTTACATGTTACTCAATTCATGTAAAATTTAAAAAATAGTATTCATTACATATCATCAATAATATTCTTAATTTCTTATATAACATCCCCCGACCTGACACTCACTCACATTGAAAAATCAGGTTGGTTACAAGACCAAATGATTACATCCAGGATAAATCAAAGAAAATTACTAGTAGTGAGTGTATAGTAAAATAGTGCGGAAAATGTACCCCATTGTACATAGTATAATATAGTATAAATTAAAAAATATCTGAGTAATTGATAATTGTGAAAATAGGGAAACATACAATTGGTTGGAAAAAGAAAAACCAAATAAACTAAAAATAATAAACCATGTAGTGATAGGTTGGAATGTATAAAAATTTAAACCTAAATTTAATGAAAACCTGTGAATTTTGTTTTAAAAATAAAAAAAAATACACCCCCATCATGAACCTCAGGTCGATATCGTCTCAATTCTCCAACCCATGAAAAAACATACAATCAAAAACAAGGTTTTTTAACGTTGTCGAAAATGCATCCATTTAATATTTCAGGGTACAAAAATGATACCCAATTATGGTGTGATTAAAATACAGTAGTTTGATATCACTATATCTACTCAAATCCATTCTCATAAAAGGTTCATGAAAAAAAAGCTAAATATTATTATTTCTTAATCAATAAGCTTAATAATATATTCAAACTACTTCATCACTAGGAATGAATATCTGCATGTATATAGAATATCCATGCCAACCATAACCACCAATCCATTATATTATAACTTAACCAAGAAAATAAATATGTTTAAGAAAATTAGAATCAAGTAAAATCCATTTATATTGAAATATCATTATCCAAACTCGTCCCTATATACAACCATTTCACTATTATTAGTCACATGAAACTATATAAATATTTCAATAGAACTTTGGAATGTTATCAATGTAATCATGACTTATATATTATATGTTCATCATCTGAGTTAATCCCTCAAGATAAGAATTTTACCACAACAAGACCAAGACCTCTCTATAATAATTTCATCATAAATATAGGAAGCCCTCTATATATTCATTTCAACAATTTTTCCAATCCATTAATATATAAATTTATTGATTATTTAGATCCAAAATCATAAAATAAATACTACAATAATAAAATCATAATCCAAAATGATTAATTCTGAAATTTTTCATTCATCATTCAATTAACCATTTATTCCATGACTTATATCATAATTTATTTCCATTCTAGTTTTCACACCCAATTATTATCAAATACACAATATCTAATAAAATTATAAATTTAACTATTTATATCGTGAATATATCACATTAAATCCTGGATATTTCATGTTATGATAATTATAATTTTTGAAATTAGTCAATTCATTATTAATAAAATCTAGGATCAACCTATAATTAGATAATAGATGGGTTGAAACACCAATCAATCCCAATAGATAATGTTGATAATTAAAAACATGAATCATCATCCCCAATTATCCAATTAATTAATTAACATGTTGTGTTAGCAGAATCAATCCATTTTTCACATACGTGAAAATTAGAAACATTCCATTAGCTTTAGTTTTAAACCACCTTCCAATAGAATGATTTCAATATGAGGATTTCAATAGGCCACACTAGTAATGAATTAAGATCATTATGATTTCAATGAAAACCTATATCATATAGGAACAAAAAAACACCAAAAAAACAATGGTCAGGAGATTCAACCACAATAATAATGATGAAGATTAAGAGACGGGAAAACCATATAAAAATAGCTCACTAGGGAACATAATCTAGATTGAAATGTCTGGATGTGAATAAATCACTCACAAATTTTCTAGAGAGTGTCTAGGGATCATGATAGATGTGCTACATGTGGATAAGAAATTGATTAAACACATATAATGTCCTTAAAACTTCTAAGTAATAGAAATACATAGTGTGAAATTCGTTCACATCATGTATTTCTCAATTAATGATATACATCCAAAAATGAATCATCTCAAGATTAATAAACCCAAATGATCATTAGAATATGTTATCCAGTTTCATAGAACATTTAAATTTCGCCTTAGGAACTAGATAACGAGGTCTATATTACCAAATTTACAAGTTTCATAACATGGTGATAAGTTGTAACTATTTCATGTCATCATATAGACCATGATGTCTACAAATTATAATTTATAGTTTTTATAATTGGTCTATTTCATGTAATTTTCTATAATACATCACTCAGCCAATTTTTATAGAAAATCTATAATCACCACTAAATCATTCCAAATTCACAGATCTCCTTATTAATCCTCTAATCCATTTACCCAAGATCTATTCAATAAAAAACATTCAACTGTGATCAATTTTTATTTTCAATTAAAGAATATTCAAATTTTCAATAGGGAATCTACCACCAAGGATCAATGAAGTAGAAACAACCAAATGAATATGGATAAATAGAACAATTAATGACCAACATACATTAAAAAAATAGGGATTGTATAACCCCATCATATAATAGATCATCCTCGAGATTCTTCAATAATTTTATTGGGACTCAGGGAATATTTTTTAACACATTTCTTGTGTATAAAATTTCCCCTCACATTCCTCCAATTTTAAAACTCCATTACATCCACCACACTCAAAATAGTGTTATAGTCATTACCTATAGACACATTATAGTACATTCCATAATCTATATCAATTGATGCACAAATGATGCGTCAATAATACACTCTATGTCATCATTGTCTACCACATGATAATGGACATAATGACATATATAAATCAATGAATTGTTAAACACATATCTTATGAAACATTAGAAATATGTATGTTCTAATTGGTATGCCACTAGACATAACCATTTCACTATCGTGAACAGCCTAACAGACCAGGGTGCTAGGTTTACCTTTTCCTTGATATGGTGTTTCCCCAACCTTGGACACACCCAAATAAAAATATGATGACCAACCACAAACTAAATATTTATTCTATTATTGTAATTATATTATATGTCTCTACTTTTTTTGGTCCGTAACTTCCTCTTGATCAACCGAACATACCTAAGCACATCCTATATGAGGCTAGGTCTGACAAGCACTTACTCACTAGCCTCTACGAAAAAATAATCAAGCTACAGAAAAATCCATAAAAACCATCCAACTGTTTTATCATTATATATGATTTAATGTTTTTATTATATGAAAATTATGTTTTTACCAAATCATGGTCACATGAACCATTGAATTTTATAACAAAGGCACATAACATATCCTCTAAAACCTATGTAGTCGACTCGTATTGGTTGTAAGTCCATAGATGATAAATTTTCGTAAGATGAAACTATTATCCAAGACCATTGTAAATACCATTATTTATAATATAAATGAATCTATATTATCAAAAAAATGATAAATCTATGTACAATGGGAATCATTACTACCTCATGTATAAAATTTCTACCAAAATTTCTAATGGTAATGGTATCCCTGATAAGAATGAATTGAAATACATTAATAATTTGATCCATAATCACATTTATTTCATAATTATTGATATTTATCCAAGGTAATAGTGGCAAAAATTTCTTATTAACATTATCAAATTTCCACTTCAAAATAGAAATAGCTTATTATATCTTAGTAGGGCTCAGGTGCTAATTCATCAACTATGTACTGGTGAAACTTCTCACCATGAAGAATTCTACCATCATATTCATTCATGGAATATACTTTTATATATGGATATCATGATACATTTCTATCAATATAATATGCACCATCCATCATGAAGAACAATTCTCTCTTAGTATCTCCTAGTGCACAAAAATGGGAAACCATTCTCGACCTCATAAAATTAGTGAATTTCCATTACCAATAGATCATCTTGATGGTGTATCCCAACCATATAATATGTATCATATAAATAATTAGCTATAATCATATAAACTCTTTGTATAAATATGGTAAATAATATTGGGTTTAATTGATGTCAAAGGGAGAGTTAGTTATCCTTAGGAATCCTAAACGTCTAGATACATGTTTGTGAGGATCTCCATCAAACACCTCTCATCATTTGACCCATTAAATACCTCTATATATGACTTATGAGTAGAGAAATAGACAATTATTATTAACATTAATAGTATATAGTCTATCTTAAATTTGATAGAAAACAATTACATGACCAACCTCTTCTCTTTAAGGATTAGGTCCCACTCTGAAAAGTTGTTCCCAGAGATCATGTCGTTTGATTACACCACAAACCTCAGAACCAAATTACTATGTCTCCAACATCACAGATAATATAACACTGTATCTAACTCTATATTGTGAGTATAATAATTCCATACATGTTTCCTCGCATTTCTTTAGCCTTAATAAATCTCTTGTTCCTCCCACAACCGAAATACTTTTTGTGAAGCTCTGGATGCATTATATTACATGGTGCATGAATTACTCAGAATAGTTAATGTGGCTATAGTTATTTAGGTCTTCCTACTCTATATCTCCAAAATATCTCTCATTACATCATTGGAGAAAAAAATATCACCCAAAATCATTGTTTTCCCATACATCTGTTCTTCCAAAAAGTAGAAATTCTTGATTAAATAATTGCAATAAAGAGCTAAACCCATATAAATTTGAAGTGTAGTTAAATTATTAGGTATCTTCCATGATACAATTACATAACCATTAAATGTGTCTATTTAATCTCTATCCTCTTAGATAACATGACCCCAACTGTACACTTTATAAATATACAACTAAATTGGGTTATCATGGAATTAATGTGATACTCTCTCAATATACTCAAAAATATTTAAATAGGATGGGAATGATTTCATGTTGACTTGGTGTAATCAAATATATTTTTTAAAAAAAATTCCAAAATAATCTAATCTAGAAAAGAATATAATATCTGATATCTAGGCATTGAATACCACTATTTTTTGATCCAACCCAAATGTATAACTATGAACCCATTTAAGCCATGAATCCTCCCCAAAGCAGTTTTGTGTATGTTTGATGGTTCTTCCAAAAACTGTTGGTACAATAATATGAATTCAATGATAAATAAAATCATAACACCGGTAGAAATATTGATTTGATCATTGATGAACCTAAGGGTATAAGGATTCCTGCATGTCATCAGGTTCAATCACAAATAATCTACACATGAGATCCATGTAACATCATTTTTATTTGAAAAAAGAAACATACCACTAAATAGGGATTTACGAAGTCATATGAAACCCTTAGATTCCTATCATTCCAACTAAACTATCATCTATTGAATATATGATGGTGTCATATTGTTAGAATGAATATAATATGGCTCTAATGCTTGAACAAACACAATCCTAAAAAGACTCCCACAAATTAGTTGTAATCCATATAATTAATTTGCTAAATTATCCTGATAAACAATATATAACTATAGAAAATGTTATCATTTTTCATTCCACAATCATATGAATAAAACGTATCTATCTAAATATTGATACTAATTAATTATCACTGAATTCATCTTGAATTACTATCCTAGGGATCACACTCATCCAATTTAGAATACGAACCACCTTATTGGGATATAAGGGTATGTATCCTCCAATAACAATCAATATGATCCTTTTCTATAACTATCCAATTCATAGAAGAACTGAAAGTTAATAATATTATTTTTGTTAGGTCTAGGTGAAACACCATGAGAGGTTGGTGGTGAAGTATGGAATGTCATATTATAACTCATGCAGCATTGGAACTTTTTTTCATTAAACAAAACAAAATTTTCTCTTTCTCCCATAGAAATATATGAACAAAAATAAAATCTTACACAAGACGCAACATTTTTAATTTGATGAACCTCACATGGATTCTACCATGGATCATATAACAATGATGTACCAATGTACCAAATCCACTAAATCTCACTTCAAATTACAAGGATTGGGCTAGATCGTCTATGACTATGATCACTGTATTTATAAAGATTAGTGTCTACTTACTGCATTCCCATGGGTCAGTCCCAATATCACTTCTTCTAGATCACATCTATTGGGAAGGATAACTATGTACATCTTCTTTTACTCACTACTATTGGAAGGGATCCATTTACCTTTTATTGACTTTTAGATCCATCAATTTTCATGAAACTATTAATCCTAAACTATAGTTATATTTTATAATAAATTCCATCAATTTTCATGAAACTATTAATCCTAAACTATAGTTATATTTTATAATAAATTCCCTTTTCACTCGTAGATGAATTCTACTTTTTCATGTACTAATATGATAGTCTAAATAGCTTTCACAAACTATTTTAGTATGTTTTCAATCATCTCTATGTTCTTCTAAATCTATCTACCTTCCTCCAAGAAAACCATAGTGGGTATTATAAATATATTGTGTCTTCTGTATACTGCCTTTTCTCTTATGTACCATTTTCGTGTACTACCTCCTTCCATGTACTACTTCCAACTTCTCTGTATCGGTCACCTTCGGAGTACAGCTTACAACTTTCGCACACTTTCATCACTTCTCCATACCACCAATGTTATTATAAATTCCACAGAACATGTATTCCATGGAGGGATTCGGTTCATTGTAAGAACCATTCACAATATTGCATCCATGAACCCCATAACCATCCGCCGAATCACTTCCCTACGAACCACTTCTCTTTCACGGACTCCCTGCCAACTCTTTCGGCTTTAACCGAATGTCATTCTGGAGAAAATAAGTTTTCTAATAAAATTATCTCTCACATAAATTATGGGAAAATTACTCCATATATAATAAAATATATCCACAACTTCCACTAATCCAAGATTTATCAAAACGACAATTTGGTATCACTTTCACCATGTATTGTGCACATCTCACGAACCATTCATTCCTACATAGTCTGACATCTACCTCTCTTATTTAATGTTTTCCAAATTCACTGTCACATTTATGGAAACTAATCCCATCATGAAATTTCATATCACTGCTTCAAATCCATAAGTGACTTGCCATCCAACATAATGTAAGCCTCCCACATACTGAATTCCTTCATCACAAACTGTATTCTCTTACGAAACCTTAATCTTACATAGTAAAGGCCTCGAGGTACCCAACTACCTTATTTTTCCAATCCCACACATTGTGTACCGCTATTTGAGGTCCATTAATTTTCTTATGGTCCATGTTCTTTTATATAATATGAGTAAATAATTCCTTTCCCAAAATTAAATCCCAATTTTGAGCCCCAAAAATAAGGGAAACAACAGGAAACTACACGAACATAAGAACTTGTCTCGGCAAGCACCAAAAATAATTATTAACAGTCATTGGTCTTCGTTAACAAACAAGAACACACACAATATATTGATAGGACACTTTCCTGGATTTATTGAAAACAACCCCCCTTGGGTTTGATGACAACACATTCATATTTTTATCTCTATTTAATTCTTCTTCAAACTTCATCTAGAATTCAGTTCTTTGAATCAAAATAATGATCAGGTATTTACTCAACACTTACTCTAAGACCAAATTTTCTAAGATCGGTGTGAGAAATAAGAGTAAAATTATATGTTCATCAATGATTCACTTCATTCCATTCATAAACCATTCTTCTGCTTTCATAAGAAAAACAACTATTGTGATATATATCCTTTGATAAATCATATCTATCATTATCATATTTTATAATCCCCCTACATCACTACTCCCCCTAATAGCTTAAAATCACCCGATATCACTACTCCACCTATCAGATTCTCCCCATTTCAAGACATGAAATTTTCTTTCTTTTAATATCACAATTTCACCCCCACTTTCAATAAACCTAACATTTATTTTCTATTATGTTGGAAACAAGGTAAATAAATTAGATTATAAAATTTGGGAAAAAATTACCTCAAAAAGAGGGTGCTATCCACATCCAAACATTTTCATGTGTGATATGTTGATTAAACTCCCAAATCCAATAGATACTTCTCAAATTCTTCTTTGTCTATGATATTTTTCATAATTTCTACAACTTATTGTGTTGTAGGGACATACTGCAATGTCACAAGACCTTTCTTAACATTTTCATGGATAAAATTTTGTTTGGTTTCAATGGTCTTTGTACTTTAATGATGGACTATAATTTTACTAACATCTATAGTACAAGAATTGCCATAATGGATTATGATTTGATAAGTCACTTCATCTCTGAAATAATTAATCAAATACATTATCCAGAATAGTTGATTATATTCTTATGTTTCCTCAATATTCTCATCTTTCATAGTAATCAATGAAATTAAATATTTTTTATTTCTTAGAAAATAAATAAAAAACCTATGTTTCATGGAACATCCTAACATTTATTTCATGTCACCTAATAATCCAACACAATATTCTTCTATATATTCCAATAACTCTTGTGGATATTTTTCATTATATACAGAAACAAAATCCACAGGTCCCTTGATATACCATAGTATTATATTCAATGAAAGCATATTGACTTCCGTAGGATTACATTCATATTGTGTTGCTTGAAATTTGAAAAAAAAATGTCATATATTGTTGTTATCATGTACAGTAGTCTAAAAATTATTTACCTGAATTTTGAAACATTAACTACATTCCTTTTCTCATCCCCTTAAAGTTTCGTCTCAGTAGCCACTAGAGTCATAATCTCCAAGGAATTATTTATTTAAAATATTCTCAAAAACTCCATGTCATATTTATATTAAGAAATGAATGTGGAATTATTTCATTATGTAACCTATATGACAATTAAAATTCCATCTCACCAATAATTAACATTTTGAAATCACATTTCATAAATTAAAAAAACAGTCGGCACTACACATCATCTGATCCTATAAAGATTATTTCATCAACACATACCAGCACCATCAAATTTTGACTATTATCATTGTTAATATATAGATAGTAGGAATTTCCACCATGAGGAAAACAATGATTCATCATAAACTTATCAATCCTTGAATACCATGATCTTGTTACTTAATTCCTACCACATAACGAATTTTTTAGTCAACATACACTATTATCATCATCAGGAAATAAAAATGATATGGCTGATCAAGGTAAACTTCATCTTCCAAAAAACCATTTAGATAATTTGAGTCGACATCCTTATGGAAAACATTGAAACCTCACTTAACTTTTATAGCTATGAATAATATAAAAGTATTTATCAATGAAACAGGTAAAATTTTTTCATCAAAACCCATTCCATATATATGGTAGTACAATTTGAACATTATTCATGCATTTTTCAAATCATTATTCTGTCTTCAATCATCTTGTTATGAAATCCCCATTTCATCCCACTGGTTTTATTGTGTGTTTGTCTCAAAACAATCTCCCATGATTGATTTTTCTCAATTTTATCCCACTATTCATTCATAACATGTTCCAAATTATCATCACCAGCTACTTCAGAAAATAATTTAGTCCCTACATCAGATAACTATAATTCATTCTGTAGAGTCTTCATCATTCATGACTGTACTAGTTAAGTTTGGTCACTAATTTTTTTTATCTATAAATTCCATCTCTCCATGCCAGTTTCTATGTAAATACTAATTTATCCTTATACATCTCATCATATGATTCATCTTCAAAATCAACATCTAGAATCGTATTATCCATGGATCTTCGTATTTCATCACCATAATCTTCTGAATAATTTTCATGATTTTCCTAAAAACTATGCTCATTCTTTATTGTGGTTACATAATGGATTTCAACAATCTTTGCTTGCCTCTAGATGAAGAATTTATATGATTTTATATTCGTTGAGTAGCCATGAAATATCCCTTCATATACAACAGATTCAAACTTATATGTTTCTCCTAGTTTGTAATGAAACTATTACTTCTGATGATTCGAATTTAATTCAATGATGTATTCTTTTTATATGATATATTATAGAGGGTATTTTCTTCAATCAAACATAGTAACACTCTATTTGAGTTGTAGACATCCATCATCACTAATTCATTCCATAATTTCTCTGCAAGGACTTTTTCAATGAGCATTGTTATAGCCATGTTGATGGAAATCTAATTTATTGTATCAACTACTCCATTATGTTGTGGAGTTCTAACCATTGAAACATGATTCATTGTCCCATGGTTATTGAGATAATCCTCTACTTAGGGATTTTTGAACACTCTTCCATTATATGTTCGGTTCTTCTGGATTTTCTAATTTAGCATCATTTGAAATTCCCATGGATATCATGTAATGAAACTTAACACCTCATACATGTGGGTAATTATCGATACCCATGCCATTCTTCAAAAATCATCAATAGAGAGAACATAAAATCTCCTCCCACTAACAGATCATGGTGAAATCGGTCCACAACCATCAATATGAACCAACTCAAGCAATCATGTTGACCTTTTCCCTTTTCCCTTATCTGTATTTTTAATTATCATACCTTATTGGAAGTAATAAAATATATTTTTATGATCAAATTATATTCTTGGGTCATCTTGATAAACATATTATTTGACCATATTATCCAATGAATTTTGGATGATGTGTCCATGATTCATATTCCACAGCAAAAAATCATCTTCAAGGGACAAAAAACACATATCTTATTCTCTAATCATGAGGTAGAGACTCCCATTTTATTGATTTCCCTACAACACAACAACAAAATATTTTTCCTTGATGACCCATAATTTATTGGAAAATATTATTGAATGATCCGAATCAGAAAATTGACCTACACATTACATGTTATGACTAAGAGCTTTAACAACCATGATATTTACACATCTCATGTCTCTTCCCCCAATATATTGTTTCCCAGTGATAAAAATGTTAAACCATTCATCAATGTGAATCTTTACAATACCTTATTTACATAAACTGATTCCCATCACACGATCCTTCATTTATGTAATGTGAGAGGTGCATCTACAATAAATGATCCATATACCAGTGAATGGTTATGACTTGAATGCAATTTCTACCACAACCACCTACTCCAAACATTTTTTATCCATGTTTCTAAAATCATACATTGTATGAATTGATATAATTCATATTAATAAAAATATGACACACCGAATTCATATTGTAGGGCTGTAAGTAAATTATTCATTTTCATTTCATTTAATGATACATTTTTTATAGATCATAACCAACCATTGTCTTCTTTGCCACATTTCTCTACATTTTTTTGAGTAATATATAATTTTGTATCTGAATCTATGAAACTTGAAATTGTATCCCCCAAATGATGATCTATATAATCGAGAAATGTATGACTTCCTTTTTTGGTCCTTCTCTCTTTGGTACCACTTTTCTGTGGGACACTCATTTTCTTTGTGTCTCATATTTCTATTACAATAGAATCTTATGAAGGGTATATTTGGACATAGAAATACCATATCACATGTAATCTATTTGGTTATATGATTCTTCTTATTCTATTTGAAACCCATATCAGTCATTAATCATGGAGTATTTGCTTGTGGTATGACATAACCTATTATTTATTTCTATTCTTCATGACAACTATGCCCATATTTCATCATTTATGTTGTCTGTGTTATCTGTTTTCTTGATGTTGATTTGTGGGTCAATTATTTTTCTTGATCCATTATACACGATCATTGATTGATGACTTCCGCCTCATGTTATTCGTTATATTTTACTTAATCATTTCTAGTTTTAGTTAAAAATTTGATCTCATTTTATTTCTCATCAATTTCGAGTATTTATTCCATCACCCTTTCTGAGATTTATGCTATTGAAGACTTCAGTTTTTTAAATTCTTCATTCATATTAGTATTCTCCTCCTCCTCCTATTTCATATATATTTTTGAATCATAAAACACTTTCATATCCATCATTTTCTGTCTCTATAAACATCAATCTCTTCAAAAGAAGATGCTAATTCATCCTAATGATTATTCCTTGAAAATTTACTTCTTCATTGTTTATATCTTTTTTTAATTAATTTCTAACAACTACAACCAAATAATAGATCCCCTTTTACCTTTAACTCTTCTTTTTAAATTTAAATAGAAATATCATCTTCTTTTGAAGAATGATTAACCGATTTGAATAATTTTTTCTAATAATTATTATACCATTCATATTTGCTGAATACATATTTCAGCGATTTTCATCATTGTCTTCACTGTCAAATTATTTCTTATTAGGGAACTTTGCTGTAAAATGCCCAATTTTTTCACATCGAAAGCATACAATAGGATGTTTACATTTGACCATTCCATTTACTCAATATATATTTCAGGAGAGAAATAACATGAAATCATCCAAATTGTCTTTTTCATGAAAATCCTCAATAGAGTGATTATTCATGTCATAGAATGCCACATTTTTGGACTTCCCCTTTCCTATAACATTTTTATTATCATTCTTCATTGCATATGCATCGAGTGTACTATGAAAATTATCTATTTCCATCTCGTTTGGATCTTTACCCTCAAATACTAAAACATTCAAATTAAACCATGGTGGATGTTTATTCTTTATATACATCACAATAATTATATATTCAATGACTCCCCAAAGTACACCCCTTTCTTCCATTTAAACATTCACCCAATCATGTAATGCATCAAAAAATTATTTTGGGTTCATTTTCAAATCTTCATACATGTACCACAAAACCTATACCTTTTCCTCCTTAACCTTTAAATATCCTTCATAGATATGAAACATAATTTCCCACATAGAATGGAATGTTTATCTTTAGATCACCTTCGAATCAATTTCATTTTATAGGGATCTCCCTAAGGCATTGATCCTATTAGCATCGGCATACAATTTTAATCATTCAGCTTCTAACAATGCAACACTATTAATATCAGTTGATATTCCATTCATAGCTTCTATGAATACATCCATTCTTAATGATCGAATGTTGTGATACTTCCGATTCTTCCATATTTGAAAATTGATTCCATTGAATATTTGAATCCGTTTGTTTGTGACCACCTCCACCTCTTCTTCTGAGAGAGAGAACTAACCTTTTTCCTTTCCCTCTTACCAATTTTATAGCCCACTAGGTCAAATACCATAAAGGGGTGAATCATTATATGACAGATTAAAACTCATGCCCCTTCAGAAATTTTTTGCGTTAACAAAATACACTTATCTCATTCTCCCATGGTAATTTATGAAAAGTAATGATATCAAGCATAAGACATAATGACTTTATATGGTTCACCCAAACTGAGAAAAGTCCAAGGAGAATAAAATAGCAGTGTGCTGATTTTCTAGATCCACTAATGCTCACTGAAAACTACACGGTTATTGATATATCTTTTATGACCAAAATAAAAATATTTAAAAGGTTTTAATAATGATCACTACATTCCCAAATGATTCTCCTGATGTCTGTACGATTTGAAAACTACTGGTGATAGGGATCATTGTCTTCCTCTTCTATCATTCACAGATCGTGGAAGGATCCACTCGTAGTTCATGGTCTTATAGGTTCATTAACTTTCATGAAATGAAACATCCTCAACAATAGGTATATTCTCTGATGAAGTCCCAATATAACCTATAAATGAATTCCCCTTTTCTTCATATTGTTAAGTTATCATAAATTTCATTCACGAAGAATTTTAGTGTGTTTTCAATCTTTTTTGATTCCTCCTAAAATCGTTGGATATCCTCTGTGAACTACATAGCTGGAACTCTATGGGGATTTTCTCTTATGCGTACTACCTTTTCTTCTGCATACTGGTTCTATGTACTACCTCCTTCCACATACCACTTCCATCTTCCTTGTATCATTCTCCTTATACATACCTCATCCAACATACACCTACCATCATTGATTTCATGTACCACATGATAACTTACTTATTCCATAGAATACATCATCCACTGTGTGATTTAGTGCCTCAAAACAACATTCACAAAATTGCTTACACCAATCACTTCTACCTTTGTAGAATAACTACCTCAGGAATGGCTTCTATTACATGGAAACCCTGCAAACTATTATGGAATTAAAAAATTATCATCCCATATAAATGATGATCTATAATGAAATTATCACTTATGTGAACATTTTATTATCCCTACGTGAATAGGAAAATATATCATCCACACCATATAATAAGAGATTTACCAATTCTTCAATTTTGTATATATTTTACCACGAATCTTGCTCCTGCCACGAACCATTCATCATTATGTAGTCTGCGTACCACCACACTTACTCTATAGTGACTAAAATCACAATTGAATTTTCCAAAATGACATCCATTATGGATTCTTGAATCACCACCCTATTTCCACCAATGAATCACTATCCAGCATACCACAAACCTCCCAAGCACATACCTTCCCCCGTGAACTGTATTCTCTCCAACAACTCTTTGTGTACATGGTACATGCCTCTAACTATGTGGATCCATTCTTTTTTTAATCCCACATTACATTTTGTATAAAAATATATGCGGTCCGTGAACAATCCTTCATGGTCAACATAATATTCAATCCTATGCGGAAATATTTCTTTTTAAATAAATATACTCTTGATTTTGATGCCCAAAAATTTGGAAAACACTAGGAACCCATTCCACCTTAAACACCTTATTTGGAAAAAACCAACCATACACATTCACAGCCATCCTGATTTTTCAACAAAAACAATCATGCAAAAAACATACCAAGAGGACACCTTGGGGGATTTTTTCCTAAAACTTTCCTTAATAAATTCTTTAAATGGAAAATGTTATCCACTAATTTCAAGGGAACATGCTATGAAATGGATTATATTTAATTATTGAAAACCCAAAAGTGTAACAATGGTTAAAAAAATCTATGCTTTTAAAATAAAATCCCAAATCATTTCCAAAATGTGATGATCAAAATTGAATGTTATGTTCACATATCAATAAAAATGAAAGCCATGGTAGATGATACAAGATTCATTCCTCCAATAGTAGAAGGTTTTGAATCCATAGTAGCTAGAGTGGAATATATAATGTACAACTAACGTACCCCACTTCCCCGAGAAACTAGTTTATCTCAGCATTTCAATTCTATATACTTGGTACTACTCCTGTTAAACTGGGGTATCACATCCTCTACCTCATCTTGAGAATCCATTGGAACACCAACTACTAATATACACCTATATTGATCTTGTTTAATAGATATATTACTTTATTCCCTTATAACACCATTTCATGTGACCCAACCTACCATAATCATTACACCCTAAAGAACGGTACAAACACTAAGGCCACATATATACATGTCTGACCCAATGATATTACTACAATAGAGAATGTTCTAGAGATGTATTATTTTAACCAAACTAGTCTACCATTTTTTCTATATTAAAAAATGTAATATTAACTCTTTTTTACACCATAATAAGATCACCCAGCTCCCCATGCTGAATTGGATTGTTCATTGCTCATGGCCTCTCTATATTGCCTTCAATGAAGAGTTTATGGTTCATTAAAAGTGAAAATGTTTAACATATGTGACAAAATATAATAGTGCATCACATCATAAAAGAAATAACTCCATGGATATCACATTAACAATAATATATGTTGCATAAAAAATTCACATCATCAAAATATTTTTCATAGTCCATCGATGATCATCCATCCTACATCAGGTGGATGAACTCTCAATCCTTATCATCCATAAATTTCTTGTGATGGTAGTGTCTCAAGAAAATCACCTCCATGTCCATATAGAATAACTCCTATTGTTTTAATATCTTTCCTTCAATATTTAACTGAGTAATGGATGGTCCACGAAGCATATATGTAGTAGGCTTCAACCAACTATCTATCGATGTCCCATGTTACTTTAATATAGTCTAGACTATCTCAATACATAACTAAAATTGTAGGGGATATTCCCTCCCTTTTGAACATTATTGGATGATGTAGTTTATCCTCTCTCATCAACTCAAACATTAAAGGCATGGTGTGAACAATGTTATTTTCCATGTATCGCAAGAAACTCATGAAACTATTATGATGTTTAATGGACATATAATCCTTAGTAGAAATAGAAGGACTTGGTTCAATGGAGTTATTTTCCTACAAATTTCTAGTATCATGTATCTCATTTCTAATACATCGTGGATGAATTTTCTCTATAAAAAAACACACTCTATAAAAAAATGGATAACATCATGATCAACCTCAATAGGTAACCAAATCCGAGAACATCCGGCTCATGGTATCCCTATATATAGATTACCAGTGTTTTAAAAGGGAATAACATTCCTTCTATATCATTTACTTAATATAAAATATATCCAATTTCAAATATCTTACTTGAAAGTACTTCACACGCAATAAATATGTTCCTATCATGAACAATGCATGAACCAATATTTACATATTTACTTATCATGATGCATGCATCTCATATAATAAAAAATGGTTCAATAGTATAAATCTCAATAAAAAATATCATCCACAATATTGTAATTCCAAATGATGAAATAACATTACAACACAACAGGAGAATAACATGAACATAAATATCTTCCCTAGGATCATAGATTCTCCCTCATGCATGGATTAGCTACCCCCATAAAAAACCTCATTTCCAAGACGTGAAACATTCCAGTCTACATTTTAACATTCCCAAATAATATAAAAATAGTAAATAAAAACATTCTTCACTGATACCACTTTGGAACATCCACTAATGTGGAACTCTCTCACATGGCCAATTAATGTTGGTTATGTGACCTAAATATTGTCTCCCAAACATAAAATAAGAACAAATAAAATTTTAGTTTTAGAGAATATATTGGGGGGATATAACCCACAATATAGATTTATGATATATTGTGAAGTAATTAATAGATATTAGTGTAACATAAAATAGCAGAAACAGTGAAACATACAACTAGAAGGTAAAATGTAAATCATGTAAACCATTAATTAAAAACCATGTAACTTCATGTAATAATTTATCCAAATTTTAAAATAAATGTACTAAAGGTAAAAGGACAAGAATTCATAAATAAATAAGTGGACCCTTGTCCTATACCCCATGGTTGTCTAATCCCCAAGACCCACCCCATCAAGCAAGTTACATTTAAAAACAATGTCAATTTCCTTTGTCTAAACCAATATCCATTTAATTTTCATGGGTACCAATGTAAAAATAAATTAGGGTGTGAGTAAAACACAATTGGATAACCCCACTATGCACTAAAAACCCTGTGTAAAAACATGTTATGAAAATACTGTGGTAAATAGGTGTATTAATTAATCCATTAATATAAGAAAACAATCAACGCACTTCGGCCCCTTGATGATATATGTCTAAGAATGTGGCACAACCTTTACAAATATTTGGAAATGTCCATTTTATAATATCATAAACAAGAAAATAATTTTATATGGTAAAGTCATTTTTCATGAAAAAACTATCTATATAAAACTTTCATCATCTAGGACAAGCCCTCTATATAAGAATTTCAAATTAACTAGGCCAGTCCTTCTATAAAATAATATTTCATAACTTGGCCTATCACACTATATAATAATTTCAGAATCCATGCAATGATATCTATAAAATCATTTTAGAATATATTTCATGAAATCTATATAATAACTTCACAAATACTGGTCGAAGCCCACTATGTAATAATTTGAGAATAGCTAGGAATGACCCACCAAAATAGAATTTCAGGATCTATTCCAAAAACACTATATATACTTTTCAGCATGAACAAGAACAAAAATAATCCTAGAATTTTTTAAAAAACATGAAATCATCATCAAATGTGGTTAATTAAAAAATTGAATATCTTCATTCTATTATTGATTAATTCATTAACATAACTATTATGTAACATCTATATTAAATTTAATACCAAATTATTATCAACTAATAACTAGTGATTTAAATAATAAATTTATCAATATTCAATTGTTAATAATTCATAATAAATTAAAATGTATTTCATGTCCTGGTGAATATTTTTTAATTCATTTTGTTAGCCCTTTAATATTCTGAAGATGTCTCACCATATATGTAGATACATGCTAGGTCATAACACCTTTGAATATACTATGATATATTGAGTAATGAAACACAAGATTCATCATCACCCATTATTCAATTAATTAATTTTCATAATGTTTCAGAGTAATCAAACTATATTTATCCTACATGAACAATTGTAATAAACCATATGGATTAGTTTTAGACTACATACCATTATCTGAAAATCAACCCAATAACATAAATAGTCAATATAAACAATGAATATTGGAAATGATGATTATAAATAATACATATATCTCATAGGATCAATATCAAAACCAAAAAAAATCATGATCAGGAGATTCCAAAACAACAATGAAGAAACAATAGGATTATGTGTTATGTTTCTATTGATCATTCTATTTAAGATTCCTTTTAAGCCTTATCTATAGTTCATGTAACATGTTCACATATTGTAAATTTCATGCAGACATCACTCATCCCAATTTCTATAAGAAATAAAAATAGTATCAAAAACCATCCATTCTCATGAATAACACTCTTAATCACTTTAAATTATTACACAAACACTATTAATTCAATTATAAATACATCCCTACACTTTAAGTCATTTCCCTAGTAAAATCAATCCATTCTGAAAAAGGGACTCAACAATAAAGTTTTAATGATGAAAAAAACCCCAAATGAAATATGTACAATGGAAAAAATAAAAAGACGTGTAATTTTAAAATAATTGGACATAACCATCTAGATTCAGTTTAGTTAAACCAATTTGAACAAAAAAATTGATTTCTGATCCTCAATCAATAATTCTACCTTCATCAAAAAAACATTGGTACACATAACCAATTTCAATGCCTCAAAATAGATTCACTATCAAAATTATTCTAATGAAACATATCATTATTAAACAATTACTTTTTCTCACAATCTAAAATCAATCTTCCAAATGATCTAAAGTCATTGTAAAAAATAATTTTGAAATGATTCCAAAACCAAAACTATAGTAACTATATATAATAAATTTGAATCCAGAAATCATTATAAAACTAAATAATGGATTATATTATAGTTTTAACATTGTTAATGAATTTTTATATATTTGAATCAGGTCATCTAATACATTTTTTATTTTTTGGATAGGTAGTTAATCGTTCAGTAATAATCATTTCATAGATCGAACAATATTATTTGACTCATGTTTCACTCATTTTTTCAATAAATACTAAATGGTTTTATGATGATTATATATTTCACATTTCACCAAAAATAGATATTTTATCTAAATTTATAAATAAAAAATAAATATCTAGATCTCAATTTCTAAAATATAAAACCTTTTTCAATGTGATTGCAATTTATATTATTTATTTTAAATTTTCCAGAAATAATAAAATATAACACACCCGAGGACATTAAATGAACCATTTTTATGAATGATAAACCCCTTGTTTCATGTTGTGAAAGAGAACACCAGATCATTAACCTATTTTCTTTTGAATATCTCTAAACATCCACCATATTTTTTTATTCCAAATGAGTTTAACAACTATTTAAGTAAAAAGTTTTAGTTTACAACATATCAATCAAATGAATTCCATAAAATTATTTTAGTGATTAGTTGATCCTAAAAATTGATTATTATGGTCCACTATAGCTCATTTCCACTAATTCATTAAGTTAATTTAATCATGTTCAATAGTTTAACAATATTTAGATATAATATTCGCATGGAATGAAATCTTATGTAACTATAATTCAAATTTTTTGAACATTTCATTCAAAAAATATAATTTAATGAATGATAAAACTCTATAAAATTATTCACGTAATCCTAATAAAATTTAATATATATATATATATATATATATATATAATTTTAAAATCAAATACATTTAAAAATTTAACCAAACACTCATAAAAATCTTAAATCATAATAATCATAACTAGTAAAATTTTATTTATTTACCAAAAATATATAAAAATAATAATGGAAATATTATGTAACTAAATAATTTTCTGGAATTACAACTTCCTTCACAATCATCTGATGGTTTCTAGATATAAGACATATCATGGAATCCCACTAATAACCCCAATAACATTCAAACAATCCATCAATATGAAAATAGATTAATTTTTTTTAAACTAAATTTTTGATTGCTCTATATTCAATGAAAATCAGTAGTTGACCATCCATAGTTTCAAAAGAAAAAATATGACCATCCCATGGGTAAGTGTTATGGAAAATGAAACCCTTATAATATAACCCTAGGAAGATATATTTAAAATCCATCAACTCTACAATATGAATTTATTAGGAAGTCTTGATATTGGATTCACATTAAAAACAATGACAATTAAGAAATAGACATATCAACCATTAACAACCCAAAGAAGATCATATTTAAATATATATGAAAATTTATTTACAACCAGGATGTCCCTAACCTGAATAATTTCTTTATTTTAAATGGCATGTTCTAGATAATATTATCCCATATTGGTATAAAATTTCCCATCATAGTGATATATTCTAATAGGTGTAAAATCATTCTTATATACAACTTAGATGTCACTCTATGAATTTTATATAAATTTTTTAGAACTAAAATATTTAATGTCATATTAAAATGTAATACAATCCATACTTAGAAATTAATCAAAATAAGTAAAGTGTAAAATAAAAAGTATTCAATGTTAAATTATAGAACCAATAATAATAGAAATATTTCCATAATTTATTACTAATTTAGTAGTTACCATATTGTTTTATCCATGAGGTTATGTATCTTTCTGAAAAAATTAATACATTATCTGAAATATTCTAGTTCTCATGTATTTTTCAGTCTTTGATGTCCTTTTGATGAACTATGTTGTGTTGGATAGAAATTTATATGATCTGAGAAACTTTTAATTCTCATGGTAGCAACAAAATAAAATTATTAAGAGAATAAAATTTTTCTATGTTATATTTACATTATTTTATATTAGAATTTTATATTAGTATTTATTTACGTATGTATATTTTTCCAAATTGTAATTTTCAATTTCTCAAGGTGATATTTTTTTACGTAAAATTTTTATAGAAATAAATGAATTGATATATATATAATCAACAAGTAATGTGGTATAATTTCATTATGACTGTAATTTACATGATACTACTTCATATGAGGTTCAAATATTTATGGTAGTAGATATAAATATATTTTCCCCTGCATAATTAATTTGATCCTCATAATTACAACCTTGAATAAGTATCTTCAGACATGTGATTGAATACTGACAGAATTCATTGAATTTAAATCCTCTAGCTAATGAATGACAATATATTTACTCATTTCAAGTCAGACTAAAACTATATTCCTTAGAACCACAACACATTTCATTCAATAAAACCCATGATTAACACTAAAATTATCCTATCAAGAATTAATTATTATGAATTTTTTTACACTTTATACATGTTGATGTCTTGGCCCATATTATTTTTTTGATCAGTTCTCCATTTCATGTATCCTTGACAATATCATGTATTTATTTATATAAGATATAAATGTGTAATAAAACTATATTTCAACATTCTCAAAATATATAAAAACTTCATGATTGATTCTAAATTCCCAATGGGTAAATATCCTGTTAACATGAATTGATAACTATGTATAATATTTAAATTTTATATCCATTGTTTAAGAAGAAACATGTATCATACCATTCAAATGTAATGAAATTTCAATCATTAGTTGAAGTAGATTACTCGTCCCATTTCCAAATTTCAAGAAAATTATTTTATATTAAACATTGATATACATATGATAAATATTTATTGAGAAAAATATGCTTAAATAAAATGAAATCCATTGTATCAATTATATATTTCTCATGTCTAAATACTATTTATATATTTCCCCAATTGGAATCACCATCAATGACAGATATAAATAACTAACATTAGATTCAATGATAATTCTGTGTCATTTAATAACATATCTATAGATTGTATCTGTATTTTTTATTTCATTGGGGCAGATAATCTGTTATAATCATAATTCTTTTTGGAATGATTAACAATAGACATATTCTACTATAAGTAATTATTTAACTACCTTACACGAATACCCCAATTTATATCCCATGTTAATTGAGTATAATTAAATAGAAATAGCACATCTCTTAAACTATATATTTTAGATTGATGGTCTAAAAAGAAAATATACTTCTGATGAATTATTATATCTTGTACAATGATACCTCTATAAAAAACTATTATAAATACAAAAAAATTACATTATTAAACATTAAAAATCCAAAATTCTTATATCAGACTTATATAACCATATATTAGATAAATAAAAAATTATTTTAAAGTCACACCAAATCTAATGTCATCTAAACCTATATTATAATAAAATATATAACACCTTATTACAAAAATTACCACATATTTTATAATCAATTTCATGAATTTGGTATTCCTTCATTCCATTGATATATTAGGTTTATCATTTTAGAGAATTGTGAAATAAATAAGGATATAAAGTGGAAATATACACAATGAGTACATATATTCACACAAAAACATGTTCTTAAATATAAAAAATTGATTTATTCAAGAAATATTTTCTTATATTATAATGATTATCCATAGAGGAATGGCAGAACAATATATAGTTCCCAAACATCCCTCGACACGGTGATAAAATTATTAAACAATTGGATGGGCATATAAATCCTATTAAGGAATATAAAAATAATAGGTTCTCAATGAACTAGTTAAAATATTGGAAACCCATAAAAATATTTACCATTTTAGTAACAAATAATAGTTGCATAATATATATATTAATCACATGAAAAATTAAAAAATATACTAAAAAAACCTTTAAAAATAATGTAATGTACAGAGACACCATGAATGTATAATGTGAGAACATGATAACCCCAAAAAATGATGTTTCGTGAAAATAATAATTTCACATTTAAAATATAAAATAATTTTATTTTGAAATAAAAAATTTCCAATACATCTCATTATATGCATAAAAACCTCTTAGGAACCTTGAAATTCATGAGAACCGTTGAAAATAATATCACACGAAATGATAAAATTGTCTTATAAAATTTATTATAAATTTTGATAATTAAAATATATAAATTAAATATATTGTAATATTTAGAAAGATATTATAGGATCCTTGGAAAATAATATAAATAAAAATTATTCACTTTGTTAGACATATTCCAAAAGAACTAAAAACCAATTAATTTCTTAAGAGTACCCTACATTGATATCCCCCTTATTTTTTTTCAAATAAATAATCATTACTCAATGAATTTGAGAGATATATGTCGGGATTAACCCTCAACATAATAATTATCCAAGAACAACATTATTTATAAAAAATATAATATAATTCTCATTTTCATCAAAAAAACATTTAAAAAATCATTTGAAGATTTATTTAAAAACATTTACTGATTTTATTAAATAAAATTTGAAATATCAATTTCTTTTAAAAACTCATCAAAAGGAAAAAATGACAACTAATTTTTTTTAAAATATTATTTAAAAAATAATATAAAATTTTTTGTAATAATTATTATAAAATTTATTTATTGGAATGGAAAAATACATTCATGTGGTAAAATTTTAAATAACATTCTTTAACAGTTCAGTAAAAACTGATAAAAGTGACTCATAAAGATAATATTAGAAAAATTATTTTTAAATTCAATGTAAATATTCATCGAAAGAATAAAATCACTTAAAAATAATTGTAAAATATATAATAACCTTGTTTAATATTTTTTATGAACAATTATATTGGGTAAAATATTAATGGAACACATTAAGACATTTAAAATAACTAATTAAAAAAATGTCATACCTTGAGTCCCATATTAATTCCTATATTATCCAAATGATGAAAAATAATATTATATTAATAAATAATTATATTAATATGCTTTTCAAATTTAATTGCATAATATTTATTCATTTTAATTAAATTATTATAAATTATTATTTATTTACTACATCTTTTGTGTTTACATCATTCTATCCAAAAACTAAATCAATGTACTATCTATGGGCAACAAGCATATGTTTTAATTTAAAAAAACTCAATACAATTTATTGAACATTTTTTTATAAATTAAAATATACCATTTAAAAAATCCATGATTACTTTTCATGAAAAAATAAATTTAATCATTCTATAGAGGTGGCAGTCTCGACATACAGATCTGAAACCATTCAATTTTAAAATAGATGAAATTAGATTAGTTATATAATATTTTACCACTATATAATTTTTTTACCATTTTATATATTATATTAACTCATTAAATCCTTCGATAGGACAATTTAATTGGGAAAAAATTATAAACAAATCACTATACATTATGGATATTGTTTTCAAAATTCATGAAAAAATTTATTTTCTATTTACGATAAGAAGGAAAAGTGGCAAAAAAGATTATTTTCATAATAATTATAAAATTTTATTATAACAATGATACTATTTGTATTATTTTATGACAGTTATAATATATTTTAAAGATATATAATAAGATAAAATCTTGAATGTATTTGTTATATATATATATATCTTAAATGGATATCATCCTTCGTCCATCACATTATTCCTTCTAGGATATGTATTTTTTTTATAATTATACCTCTACGAATTGAGAATGAGATTAAAAAATGAATTTTGGAATATATTCATGAATCACTAGTGATTAATGTATTTGGGGAAGTGAGAATATGAGTTTTTATTTTATAAGTGATTGGAGTTTCACACATATAAATACTATAAAAATTATAATATAATAAATGTAAATCATAAATAATTTTAATCAAATTTATTATAATTTAAAATATAATAATAAGTATGGTGTAATTACATTCAAACAATTATATATAAAAATATTTAGAAAAAGTAGAAACTTAATCATATTGTTTAATCACCCTGCCTTTTTAATATTTAATGTGGTGCCAAAATTTAATCTCGGAAACTATTCATTATGAAAAAAATGAAAATTAAATCATTATAAAATATAATATATAATTCTAAAAAATTAATCTAATTAATATTTGAAGAATTATATATATAATAAAAAAATAAATTAAATGAAATTCATAAAACATAATTAAAACTATTTTTAGGAAACGACCTTATTGATTATAAATATTTACATCCAAATAATATCTAATATTGATTCCCTGAGAATTATTTGTTTTTTATTTAATAATAAAGTATTATATTTGTTAAAAACAATCAAAAATTAAAAGTAACCGTTTAAAAACATTATAAAATTTTATGAAAGAAAATATAGTTAAATAAAATTATTATATTGAAATGGAAATTTTTAAACATTTATTTCTAGTTTTTAATAATATTTTTCAATATATTTAATTACATATTAAATTCATATTTTCTATATAAAAAGTGTTAATAAAATCCAAATCATTCTTATATCATGATTATATAAAAAATATGATCGTATTTATAAAATTGTTATTGTTCACTATTCGTGATGAAATCATATACATTAGATAATAAAAAATTCATGTTCATTTTATTTGGACATTATATTTTATATAATGATTTCCACTTCCAAATGTTGAAATTATAAAATAATAAAAATTTTGTTTTAAATATATCCTTTTAATACATTCAATAAAATTCCAAATAAAAGAAAACATATTTCTATTGTAAGAAATCATTTAAAATTTTTATTAATACTATAGTGAATATGAATTATTAATATCAGTGACTAAATAATTTATTTATTACCAAATTTTCATATGGTGTAAAATAGAGAAATCTATGATACTGTGTCAATACATGAGGGATAAGTATTAGAATATAGGGTTGTTTCAACTGAGTACCACAAGAGAATCTAATAAGAATTATCATCCATGATATTACCCGTTGTTATTATATTCTTATATATTTTGGTTATACCTTTCATATGTTTTGGTATTTGATTTCTAATTAATGTTATATTTATTATCAATAATTTATTATTGAACATGTGAAAATTTCTTGTAAATATAATTTATATCATTTTGATAGTGAATTTAAAATATGATTGAGTTATTGATGTACTGATTGTTTAATTTATCATATAGAAAAATAATTTATTATGTATTACTTGAAAAAATACTATGAATGTGAGGAAGAAATAATATTTTATCTAACACTAAGAACCCAAGTAATATTAATTCCATTTTGGATGTTAGTGTAATCTGTGACACCCACACACTTTTTGTTAACAATTATACCAATAAGTTATCATCAATCCTAATCTAAAAACATGTGCTTATAGGGAAGTGGATTCCCCCAACACAACTGAGTGAACATATATAATTCTGATGAATCATAATTTTTAGAAATCATTATTAGGGCTTATAAATTATTTAGATATTTCTATGAATGGGTGTAACAATTATACGTTAGTGATCAAAAGTGGTTTATCATTTAATTGAAATTTAATTTCGGATACATAGTTATTTAATATTGATTTGTAATTCACATTCAGTTGTACACTATATAATAGGTCGAACTCCATGGATTTCAAATGTTACATAGGAAATAATTAAATACCATAACATCTATCTAAATCACTCATTAGTCTACCATTTATTTATTTATATTTAATTTATAACCTGTAGAAGTCATTATAAGGCCCCAGCCTTAAACCTTACTTAATCTTGAGTTATTACAAGATTACACATTGAGGATCTTTTCGGGTTTAGAGTTTTAGAGAATTAGATCATAAAACTTTAATTACATTCCATATATAAACAAAGTGGTTAAATAAAGATAGTATTCATCATTCCCATCAATGGAAACATATTTAAAATAAACATGGATTCTTTTTGACACTTCCTTGACACTATCATCATATCATGTACCTTTCCCTTGACCTGTGAAAAACATTTCAAAAAAACATGGGATGAGCATAAAAAGCTCAGTAAGGGATATAAAAATATGGAAATGAAACATGGGTACATATATACATAAGGATGAGATCATACTTTACCCATAAAACGAAAGCACATTAACATACCACATCAAATAATGAATAAATCATAGAAATCATAAGACCTAAAGGTAACTTGAGGCATTCATAACATTCATATGTAGGGAGTAACCCTCTTGGTTACGTTTGGAATACCCATCACAATATATTCCCTAAATCTCTTCAGATAAACCTTAATGTTTCACTCCTTCGCGTTACCCAATGCATTGGAGAGCTATAACGGGCTCACCTGCCCTTAGTTTATCATGGAACCACCCGTCTTCATAACAATGCCTAAGAACCATAACATAATCATATCACATAAAACATGCATAAAGGAAACATAACATTTCCACATTTCAATCATGAGATATCAATACAACAAATTGATATAATAAAAACATTATGAAAACCATTTTAAATACCAAATTAAAAGGAAAGAAAAACATGGTATTTATTTTTCTTTTTTTAAAAAAGGTATGGCTTGTAGTGGAAGCCGAAACTCAAATAACGGTCACGACGGAAGAGAAGTCGGTGTCTCCGCATACGTACGCCGAAAACATTCCCTTTTTTCATTTAGTAAACGCTTCGTATAAAAAATATTCCTTTTGAATAAACGTAAAATTCAATGGGGTTTATACACCGTATAAAATAAGGTTGTGTATAAAACAAAATATGCCTCAATGAAAGGAGATTGAGACGATGTCACATACCTCGTATCCGACTTGACCCGACCTGTAACAACCCGAGAATTTATGAAAAATATTCTTTTTAATTTTATTAATGTCTTGTGTTGTACGCTACACCAAAAGAATCTTGCACAACACACCTTCTTGACTTGCCTTGCATTACACGCAATCACGACCTTCCTCGATAGCGTGTGTAATACGCAATACCGAGTTTCACTAAACAACGATATGCTATTAAAATAATATTAAAACTAGCCGTTATGAATAGTAATAACAACTTTTTGAAATTATGTAAATCTTATTTTTCAAAGTGAACTTCATTTTTGGATTCGGAGTATCGAATTTAGCCTAAGGTGAAATTTTGGTACATTTCGGATAACTTTCATATTCTGATGAATAGTGAAAATTACTAAATTTTAGTTAAAAACAACTTTTTCAATCGAAATAATTAATAGTGATAAATTATTAATTTGAGTGGTTTTAAAGTACATTTAGAATATATTTTTACAATTTAATACAATGTTGGTCATTGGTTGTAATTTCACATTTAAACCAGACATAATCAAGTGTCAATCTTTTGATATATATTGTTTCCTAAAAACACGCTATTTATTTTAACAGCAGGATTTAATTATAAAATTAATTAATGAAACTTCTATGTTATGAATTTGGTAAAATAGATTTCATTTTTGAATTCGGAATATGAAATATATCTTAGGATGAAATTTTGGTATTTTTCTGAAAACTTTCAATTTTTGATGAATAGTGAAACCACTAAGTGGTAGGTTAAAAACTGAATTTTGCATAAAACTTAATTTTACCGCTTCTGTGAATGGAATTTCGAAAATCCGAGAGACACGGTTAATATCAAGGTCTAAAATTTGGTTCAATGAGATGAAAATAATTTTTTGGTGAACAGTAACTTTTTACTTTTTTTACCGTGGTTAATAGTAAATAGGGTAACTAAAGGTAAATATGATATTACTATTACCCTAACACATGTCCTAATTCTATTGGATAAGTGTAATTCGACCAAAAACAAACTTAGGAATAAAAAAATGACCATTTAGGCCCACTTGGATTAGATTAGGACATTTATTATTAATTTATTTAAAGAAGGGTTAAAATAGTTAAAATCAAAGTTTAATAAGTAAATCATTTTTAATATGGGGTTATAAATTAGATAAATTCGATTGTAAATATTAATTAGAAAGCTAAAAAGATTTCCTACATTATGGTATTTTATTTGTAATTTTTAGACATCAAATAATTTAATTTATTTATGACACAAAGATGATGCAGTAATTATCTTATTAATGAAATATTGACATAATTGATGTTATAAACACCAACATAAATGTCATTTGAGACTTTTTATGAATTCCACTAATTTTCTAGGTTACTATGATATAATAGTGATGCTCTAATCAACTTGGTTAGAACATATAATTCTGTTATGACTTTCACAAAAATCATATATCAAATAGTGTCAAAATTGACACAAAATAGTTTTTAAATCAAATATTATATTATTAATTGTTATTTTATTCCTAAAAATCTAAGGTTCGGCCACATGACTTAGATAAGGATATATGTATTACTAATAAACAATTTGGGGTTCGTTTGGCATGTTATAGTAAGTGTATTAACCATATAGTGAAAAAAAACAAAAAGACACGGTAAAAGTTAAATTATTTAACATAGAGTTAAATCTAATTGATAAGGTTAAAATAATATCCTAAACTTGTCTAAATTCTATTGGTTGATAGGATTTCGACCCATCCCCACTTTAGACTCGAAATAAGACCCTTTGGAACCATTATAAACCGATTTTGACTTTAATATAAAATAATATTTTGAGATATTCCTAAGGTGCCCCTCTCCTCCCCTATAAAAGGACACCTCCTCCCCCTCCTCCTCACACCAATTTGAGCACTCAAGCTCGGCCAACCCCTGCCAAAATCTCTTCTCCACTTCCCTAGCAACATCCTAGTGGTTCTGGACTTCCTCAAAGACCAATTTTAGTGCCCTAAGAGGAGGTCTCAAAGAGGCGCTTCAAAGAAGAGGTAATTACCATTACCAATTCTTTCATCTTTATTTCTTCTTCCACTTCTTCTTCTTAGGTTGTTTCATTATGAAGTAATAACATCAGTATCACTCATATACTGATATGTTATTATAAGTATGAAACAACCCTATTTCACTATCTATCCATCCTACGGAAAAAGAAATCACCGCGCGTGCGTACGTACGGAATACCATCTCCACGCCGTGGTGTAATCTATTTTCCACCACCACCTTACATGGATGGGTATAATGGTGTAAAGAATAACTATACATAGTTATTACAACATCATATTGATTCTGATATATTGTATAATCCACTTCAATTCAGTTCAATATTTATGGAAATGATATCATCGCTCGTGCGTACGTACGGACTACCGTCTCCACGACGCGATGAGATTCATTCTCCATGTTAACGATTTAAGAATGATTATAAAGTATATATAAGAAATAATAATGAAATATATGACATTATAAAGCTACTGGATTTATGTATATATATACATATGTATGTCATCTACTTACTTCCATTTCAAGACAATAAGGAAAGGAAAACAGCGTTCATGCGTACGTACGGACTACCGTCTCCATGAACGGTGTTTTTCATTTTATTTATCTACCTATTATATATATATATATACTGAATATATATGATAGATAAATCATATTTTATATTCTGGAAGTAATTAAATCATGATATAAGTAATAACGATGTCAAGAACAACAAGTCAAAACACCTACGATAAATGAAACGATTTTACCCAAAACGCTTCTTTAACATGGAATTTACAAAAGAACGGGTAATATAATGTCATAAGTGAACCATATATGATATCATAACAATGAATATGATTCTGTAATAAGTCAATAACATGATTTAAATCATTATACAGGAGGTTCGGACACTTACCAAGCAAGTCGGACCTAAGGTAATGGAAATATCAAATCTCATTTTTATCCGAGATTGTTTATTCGTAAGTATTTACTGGGGTGTATTTTATCATCCACATCCATGTTTCCTCAATATGTAATATTATTTACATCCACTTGCAATAGTTTAAATCCAATTTTACCCTTAGGTGAGTTTTTAGTAAAGAATATGAAAGGAATCTTTTGTCGTTTTTCCGTACGAGGTACTTTTTGACTTTTCCGACAAAAGTACGAAGAATGTTTTTTTTAACTTATACGGCATGAATGGATTTTTAAAACATTGTTTCCAAGAAGCTTCCTTTACAAGTTTTCAAGTTTATTTTTAATCAACTTCTTTTATTTTAAATTTGTATGACATGTTATGAAAGGAAAAATGTTTTTGAAGAAGAAAGGATATTTTCCTCAAGAATGGAGTTCAAGTGATTTTCAAAATTATTTTCCATCTAAGATAATAAAGGGTTCTGTTTTTATCCATATTATTACATTGATTTGATCATGTTGTGATGGAATTATTTTTATGAATTCCTTTATCTTATATGAATTGATTTATGATGTCATGATGTTTCAAGAATCCCATTTTTGATTCATGTGTTATGCGATGATGTATGTTTTATGATTATGTGGCACACATAAGAAAGGATTCATTATAAGATGGGTGGGACCTATATCTCCCTCCAATGCATTGGGTAAAGATTTTATATCTCATGAGATATACATGGCTGGAACGGAAGGTTATTTCGGTTCAGTGATACAGGACTGAAACGAGGAGTGAACTCGGTTCAGAAAGGGACTTTGTCCACTAAGATAGTCTTGGCAATGAGTCATGACTAACAAGAAATGATTTTCCATGATTATGTGTGCATGCCACAAAGTTTCAAGTCTTATGTTATGATTATGGGGATCTCATTTTCACTTCTATGATTTGTTCCATGTTAAGATATTATGATCTCTTTTGCAGGTTATGATTTTCAAAAAGATATGATATGATTTTTATTTCTTTTGTATACCCTTATTGAGCATTTGAGCTCACCCTTTTATGTTTTCTTTTCCCCAGGATATAAAGAAAGGTTTTAGGTAAAAAAAATGGAAGATCTTTATGGGAGATATTGAAGATCTTTCACCAGGATTAGAAGATTATGTTCCGAGTTTCCAAAGACACTAAACTATTACGATCCTTGTGTGTGTGTGTTTTTGTTATGTACTAAGTATTCCGCAAATGTAATGTAATGTCCATGTACGTCAGGATACGGGTCTCTACAGTTGGTATCAGAGGAAAGGTTTAGTCAACCTTTGGAAACTAGGATGCGAAAACGTTAGTGAGATCCCTAGAGATATTTCTAAGGTATGTCTAGGGATGTCCCTAAGGATAAGTATACGTATAGGATATAGTCCTAGAACAACAGTAAAGATCTTAGAATTTAACCTAAGATGTTAGATAATGAAGTTATTCCCCCTTTATTATGATTTTTGCATCTCACACTATTCTTTTTGGGTTTTAGAAAATGGATGGAAACAAGGTGATTCACGATAATGGAGGATATGCTGGACAATGGAATGATATTCTTCATGAGAAACCAAATGAAATGGGATTTGGAAGTCCAAACATCATTATTATGCCGAATCAGCAATCTCACAATATGATCAATAAAGTAAAATTTGGTAAGTTTCCTGACTAGACTAATAAGAGAAAGATGGAGTTCCATGATGATCATAGAGGAAAGAAAGTTCAATTTCCCCTATGTAAATCATGTGGGAAGAGGCATCAAGGAGAATGTTTCAAGGGAACTGGAAGATGCTTTGGGTGTGGAAACGAAGGACATAAAGCAAGTAAGTGCAAAGGAAAAGGGTCGATTAACACCATGGATGAGGATAATGGTATTGCTACGACATCAAAAATGGTTAAGTGTTTTAAATGTGGAATGTATTGGCATTATGCAAACAAATGCCCTAAGGGAAAGACTCATGAAGAGAATCAGTATGGTCATATGGGTAGTATTTATGTGGATGATGATGAAGAGACTACAAATGATATGTGAGATGAAAGAATTTTTGAAGCTCGGTCAATGGTTTGAGAATGTAGTGGAATGATTACATGTTTATCATGTGTAATTTTGGAATAAAGAGACATCTATGGATTGTTGCACTGTTGTCTTTCCTTGTGTTTTGAAAGTGTATGATTAATGTTACCAGTATCCATGAAAGGTTATTCATATATTTTTGGAATGTAGATGATATGCGCATAATGAAGGGATAAGGAGAAAATTAAATGTTTGATAGTATTCATGAGCTCATGATTGATATAAGGACTAAGTGATATCATGGTTTGAGTATATAGAATTTTGAGGATTTCGGTATGTGAAAAGTGTTAACTTTTAACTGCATTCATGTTTTCACTAAGGTTCAATGGGTATTCAAGAGAGTACAAGATTAAGGCCTTTGAATGTTTGGAATGTGACCAACAAGATATATCTTATGATATATGGGGATCAACGATGGTATTAAATCTCTGGTAATCGTTTTCACTATGTTATGAGAATGGACTGCAGTATTATGAGCCTAAAGATTGGAATGGTTTATGTTGGATATAAGTTAGTATTGTTTAAGGATAGAAGTTTTTTCGATATTATTGATGGGATGTTATAGTAATATAGTTTTAGAAAAAGGACAACCTGCAGGACGGGCGACAGCCCATCGCTTCGGACAAGGCTGTGGGAATCGAACCCACAACCGAAGTGCGACTAGCCTTTATCGCCTACCACTGGCCTACAGGAAGTCCCTGTTTAGTATAAACTAGTTTTATTTTATTAAGCGGTATGATATATGAAGTATAAGTTCATTTTTGGAACCATATACGATTAATCTCACTATAAGATGGACTTATAACTTTTTCTAACCTTTTGTTTGAAATAGATGGAATGACCCATCCTTCTATCACATGATCTGCTAATGCTTCACGAATAACAAATTCAAATTCCTTTCTTTATGATATGAAGTGGAAATTGTTCAATTCACGAACAACAGTGAGATTGTAACAAAATCATGTAAGTATTTATTTTAATTCATCAACTTTAGGGAAATGATCTTGAAAACCAAAAATGTTGTCCTAGTGCTCTTATATCTGATTAATCAGATGGTACATTAGATCGTCACAAATTTATGGCTTTGTGATTGCTAGATTTTCCATAGCCATGTTCTCTATCACTCTCCATCAGAACATGATGGTTAGATTTCTCTTCCATATCCATATTTTCACCTACGTGGAAACCCAGTGATTAGTTTATTTGGGTAATTGTTACATTTCATACTTTAGTTTTTAAAGCCAAGTTTTGGTATTCCTTTTTACGATGTGGGTTTCTATTAAGGAAACTTTCGAATAGTAAACCATTTATAATCCCGACGAATTTCGAGGGCGAAATTCATTTTAAGGGGGGTAGAATGTAACAACCCGAGAATTTATGAAAAATATTCTTTTTAATTTTATTAATGTCTTGTGTTGTACGCTACACCAAAAGAATCTTGCACAACACACCTTCTTGACTTGCCTTGCATTACACGCAATCACAACCTTCCTCGATAGCGTGTGTAATACGCAATACCGAGTTTCACTAAACAACGATATGCTATTAAAATAATATTAAAACTAGCCGTTATGAATAGTAATAACAACTTTTTGAAATTATGTAAATCTTATTTTTCAAAGTGAACTTCATTTTTGGATTCGGAGTATCGAATTTAGCCTAAGGTGAAATTTTGGTACATTTCGGATAACTTTCATATTCTGATGAATAGTGAAAATTACTAAATTTTAGTTAAAAACAACTTTTTCAATCGAAATAATTAATAGTGATAAATTATTAATTTGAGTGGTTTTAAAGTACATTTAGAATATATTTTTACAATTTAATACAATGTTGGTCATTGGTTGTAATTTCACATTTAAACCAGACATAATCAAGTGTCAATCTTTTGATATATATTGTTTCCTAAAAACACGCTATTTATTTTAACAGCAGGATTTAATTATAAAATTAATTAATGCAACTTCTATGTTATGAATTTGGTAAAATAGATTTCATTTTTGAATTCGGAATATGAAATCTATCTTAGGATGAAATTTTGGTATTTTTCTGAAAACTTTCAATTTTTGATGAATAGTGAAACCACTAAGTGGTAGGTTAAAAACTGAATTTTGCATAAAACTTAATTTTACCGCTTCTGTGAATGGAATTTCGAAAATCCGAGAGACACGGTTAATATCAAGGACTAAAATTTGGTTCAATGAGATGAAAATAATTTTTTGGTGAACAGTAACTTTTTACTTTTTTTACCGTGGTTAATAGTAAATAGGGTAACTAAAGGTAAATATGATATTACTATTACCCTAACACATGTCCTAATTCTATTGGATAAGTGTAATTCGACCAAAAACAAACTTAGGAATAAAAAAATGACCATTTAGGCCCACTTGGATTAGATTAGGACATTTATTATTAATTTATTTAAAGAAGGGTTAAAATAGTTAAAATCAATGTTTAATAAGTAAATCATTTTTAATATGGGGTTATAAATTAGATAAATTCGATTGTAAATATTAATTAGAAAGCTAAAAAGATTTCCTACATGATGGTATTTTATTTGTAATTTTTAGACATCAAATAATTTAATTTATTTATGACACAAAGATGATGCAGTAATTATCTTATTAATGAAATATTGACATAATTGATGTTATAAACACCAACATAAATGTCATTTGAGACTTTTTATGAATTCCACTAATTTTCTAGGTTACTATGATATAATAGTGATGCTCTAATCAACTTGGTTCGAACATATAATTCTGTTATGACTTTCACAAAAATCATATATCAAATAGTGTCAAAATTGACACAAAATAGTTTTTAAATCAAATATTATATTATTAATTGTTATTTTATTCCTAAAAATCTAAGGTTCGGCCACATGACTTAGATAAGGATATATGTATTACTAATAAACAATTTGGGGTTCGTTTGGCATGTTATAGTAAGTGTATTAACCATATAGTGAAAGAAAACAAAAAGACACGGTAAAAGTTAAATTATTTAACTTAGAGTTAAATCTAATTGATAAGGTTAAAATAATATCCTAAACTTGTCTAAATTCTATTGGTTGATAGGATTTCGACCCATCCCCACTTTAGACTCGAAATAAGACCCTTTGGAACCATTATAAACCGATTTTGACTTTAATATAAAATAATATTTTGAGATATTCCTAAGGTGCCCCTCTCCTCCCCTATAAAAGGACACCTCCTCCCCCTCCTCCTCACACCAATTTGAGCACTCAAGCTCGGCCAACCCCTGCCAAAATCTCTTCTCCACTTCCATAGCAACATCCTAGTGGTTCTGGACTTCCTCAAAGACCAATTTTAGTGCCCTAAGAGGAGGTCTCAAAGAGGCGCTTCAAAGAAGAGGTAATTACCGTTACCAATTCTTTCATCTTTATTTCTTCTTCCACTTCTTCTTCTTAGGTTGTTTCATTATGAAGTAATAACATCAGTATCACTCATATACTGATATGTTATTATAAGTTTGAAACAACCCTATTTCACTATCTATCCATCCTACGGAAAAAGAAATCACCGCGCGTGCGTACGTACGGAATACCATCTCCACGCCGTGGTGTAATCTATTTTCCACCACCACCTTACATGGATGGGTATAATGGTGTAAATAATAACTATACATAGTTATTACAACATCATATTGATTCTGATATATTGTATAATCCACTTCAATTCAGTTCAATATTTATGGAAATGATATCATCGCTCGTGCGTACGTACGGACTACCGTCTCCACGACGCGATGAGATTCATTCTCCATGTTAACGATTTAAGAATGATTATAAAGTATATATAAGAAATAATAATGAAATATATGACATTATAAAGCTACTGGATTTATGTATATATATACATATGTATGTCATCTACTTACTTCCATTTCAAGACAATAAGGAAAGGAAAACAGCGTTCATGCGTACGTACGGACTACCGTCTCCATGAACGGTGTTTTTCATTTTATTTATCTACCTATTATATATATATATACTGAATATATATGATAGATAAATCATATTTTATATTCTGGAAGTAATTAAATCATGATATAAGTAATAACGATGTCAAGAACAACAAGTCAAAACACCTACGATAAATGAAACGATTTTACCCAAAACGCTTCTTTAACATGGAATTTACAAAAGAACGGGTAATATAATGTCATAAGTGAACCATATATGATATCATAACAATGAATATGATTCTGTAATAAGTAAATAACATGATTTAAATCATTATACAGGAGGTTCGGACACTTACAAAGCAAGTCGGACCTAAGGTAAGGGAAATATCAAATCTCATTTTTATCCGAGATTGTTTATTCGTAAGTATTTACTGGGGTGTATTTTATCATCCACATCCATGTTTCCTCAATATGTAATATTATTTACATCCACTTGCAATAGTTTAAATCCAATTTTACCCTTAGGTGAGTTTTTAGTAAAGAATATGAAAGGAATCTTTTGTCGTTTTTCCGTACGAGGTACTTTTTGACTTTTCCGACAAAAGTACGAAGAATGTTTTTTTTAACTTATACGGCATGAATGGATTTTTAAAACATTGTTTCCAAGAAGCTTCCTTTACAAGTTTTCAAGTTTATTTTTAATCAACTTCTTTTATTTTAAATTTTAATGACATGTTATGAAAGGAAAAATGTTTTTGAAGAAGAAAGGATATTTTCCTCAAGAATGGAGTTCAAGTGATTTTCAAAATTATTTTCCATCTAAGATAATAAAGGGTTCTGTTTTTATCAATATTATTACATTGATTTGATCATGTTGTGATGGAATTATTTTTATTAATTCCTTTATCTTATATGAATTGATTTATGATGTCATGATGTTTCAAGAATCCCATTTTTGATTCATGTGTTATTCGATGATGTATGTTTTATGATTATGTGGCACACATAAGAAAGGATTCATTATAAGATGGGTGGGACCTATATCTCCCTCCAATGCATTGGGTAAAGATTTTATATCTCATGAGATATACATGGCTGGAACGGAAGGTTATTTCAGTTCAGTGATACAGGACTGAAACGAGGAGTGAACTCGGTTCAGAAAGGGACTTTGTCCACTAAGATAGTCTTGGCAATGAGTCATGACTAACAAGAAATGATTTTCCATGATTATGTGTGCATGCCACAAAGTTTCAAGTCTTATGTTATGATTATGGGGATCTCATTTTCACTTCTATGATTTGTTCCATGTTAAGATATTATGATCTCTTTTGCAGGTTATGATTTTCAAAAAGATATGATATGATTTTTATTTCTTTTGTATACCCTTATTGAGCATTTGAGCTCACCCTTTTATGTTTTCTTTTCCCCAGGATATAAAGAAAGGTTTTAGGTAAAAAAAAATGGAAGCTCTTTATGGGAGATATTGAAGATCTTTCACCAGGATTAGAAGATTATGTTCCGAGTTTCCAAAGACACTAAACTATTACGATCCTTGTGTGTGTGTGTTTTTGTTATGTACTAAGTATTCCGCAAATGTAATGTAATGTCCATGTACGTCAGGATACGGGTCTCTACACGACCTTTCTTTAATCTCCTGAATAATAAACTTCAGTTAATCTCTACTTTCATGAGAACCCTTTTCGAGTTCATTATTCCTTTTATACCATGTTATGAACATCATGTAATCATTTAAGTTAATAATGTTCATTTTGTCGGTATTTGGTTCTTAAGTCAAAAATAGACTTCTTACACTTACATGTTGTTAATTTGGTCAAAGGTTCGTTATATACAGAATGATATTAATGATTTGGATAACATATATATCATTTATATTCAGCATATACATTTATTTATAATATTACATCACATTTAGAGGTAAGAAAATAAAATGCACCGTTCATGGAGACGGTAAGCCGTACGTACGCATAAACGCTACTTCCATTTATATTTCATATTTTCTGGAATGGAATCAGAATGATATAAGAGTATATTATAATTCCAGTATAATAACATATATAATATCGTTAACTTTATCCTTTACACATCCCACATATGGTATTAATGAATCAAATCACTTTCAGGGGGCAGTAGTCCGCACTTCCTAAAATGAAGATATTGTGTTTACCCATAATGGAAACAATAACGGTATTCCATAAATGAA
The DNA here is from genome assembly GCA_963277665.1 of Viscum album. NCBI lineage: Eukaryota > Viridiplantae > Streptophyta > Magnoliopsida > Santalales > Viscaceae > Viscum > Viscum album. The sequence goes on from OY728152.1 coordinate 1,017,099,435, forward strand.
AAATAAAGAAGCTTAAGGAAAGAATAAACATATTATATATCATATATAAAAATAGTGACATCATAATGGCCACCTTTGAAGGTGTTAAATGAGTATTGAACAATCATCATTTCGGGAGGCAGAATTTTTCCATCCACGGAAACCGTATGTTCTTTAACCATTTGATGTAGTTGTGTGAGGGTGTAGCTCGAATAAATCTTATAACCACATCCTAGTATATTTAAGATACTGGTGTTGTTACAAAATAAGTAAATAAAAAGAGTTTAGGGGGTTGGAGAAGCAAAATAAAACAAATGAACATGAGAGAATGAATTACCTTTAAAAGTGTAACTCCTTTTGATTTGAGCCTAAAGGATTCCTTTGAAAGGATTCTGCCCAAAGAGAATCCTCTAGGATGAGGAGAGGGATGTGGAGAGAGTAAATGGGCAGGGGATGGCCGAGCCAAAGGCTTTGAGAGTGTGGGTAATGAGGTAGAGGTGGGGGCCTTTTATAAGAGGAGAGGAGGGGCACTCTTGAAAAGTAAAGATAAGTTACTTTATTTTAAAAAGAGTTTCAGATCCAAAAGGTCCCACATTGATATAATTTGAGGATTAGGTGATAAGGGTTCTAAATCCACTCATCCAACTTGTTTTGGCCATGTGTAGGTTTTAGATTTTACATTAACTTTCCATTTTATTTAAATCGTTAAATAATGAGGTCATCGCTGCATCATCATGATGTCATAAATAATTTAATTTATTTAAAGTCTAAAAATTATAAAAGAAATACTATGATTTATGAAATCTTTTTATATTTCCAATGACTATTTATAATCAAAACTCTGATCTTTATAACCCCATGTAATAATTGTTTTCGTAAAACATATTATGTTTGTGTCATTTTTACTATTAAATAAAAATTTATTTATGACATTTCCCAACCAAAGTGGCTCAATGGGGTCCCCAAGTTGACCCATGGCTTGTCTTGGTCGGCCATGACACAACCAATGAGGGTAGGACATGTGTCAAGCACATCTCATTTTATTAAAGCATTATTTTTACCTTAAACTATACTAATTACCACCAATCGCGATTAAAAACTTAATAAGTTACTATTCACCAAAAAATTATTTTAATCTCATTGAACCACATTTTACTTCTTAATGAAAACCATGTATGTAGTATTTTTGAAATTCCAAACACAATGATGGCAAAATTTCATTTAAACGGAAAATCAGTTTTTATAAGTACCACTTAGTGGTTTCACTATTGATCAAAAATTGATGTTTTTCAGAAAATTACCAAAAATTCACCCTAAGCTATATTTGATATTCCGAATGTAAAAATGAAGTCTATTTTAAAAAATTCAAAACATATAAGTCACATTAATTAATTTAATAATTAATTCCCGCTGTCATTACAAATAGCGTGTTTTTATGAAACAATAAGTATCAAAAGATTGACACCAGTTTAAGTCTAATTTCAAAGTGAAATTGATTCCAATGACCACCATTGGATTAAATGGTAAAAATATATTCAGATTACACATTAATACCAATTCAAAATATATTCTAATCATATAAATAAATTAGATTAAAAATGGTTTGCCATCAAAAGGCAGTAAAACAATCTTTTAAAAATATTATTGTATTCCATGATTAAGATTGGATTTCATTTCATTTTAAGCCTCTAAAACACTATCTAATTCATTAATAGACATAAATAAAAATATCTATTATTCATTACTTACTTGGGATGTTACATCCTTCACCACTTTTGAAAATTGCGTCTCCGCAATTTATTTACTTATCGAATAAATGTGGGTACTTATCCCTCATTGCATTTTCAGATTCCCATGTTGCCTCTTCAATCATGTGGTTTTTTCACAAAACCTTTACCTGGTGAATCACGTTATTCCATAACACTTGCTCCCTGTGGCCAAGAATCTGGACCGGTTGTTCCTCATAAGATAGGTTCTCTTCCAGCTGAACTACCTCTTAACTCAAAACATGAGATGGATCTGGCATATACTTTCTCAACATCGAAACTTAAAAAACATTGTGTACCTGAGATAAACTCGGAGGTAAATCCACTCGGTATGCAACTAATCCAACTCTCTCTAGAATTTCTTATAGTCCAATGAATTGTGGACTTATCTTTCCTTTCTTACCAAATCGCATAACACTTTTCCATGGAGAAACTTTGAGAAAAACATGATCACCTACCTCAAAAGAGAGATCCTTCCTCCTATTGTCCGCATAACTTTTCTTCCTGCTCTGAGCTGTTCTCATGTGTCTCTGAATCAACTGAACTTTTTATGCCATCTCTTCTACCAACTCTGGTCCCATCAACTTCCTTTCCCCTACGTCATCCCAAAAAGCTGGAGTTCGTCACCATTTGCCATATAATGCCTCAAATGGAGCCATCTTTATACTGGAATGAAAACTATTGTTATAAGAAAATTCAACCAAAGAAAGATGTTGGTCCCAACATCCCTTATAATCCATCGAACAGACACGTAGCATATCCTCCAAAGTCTGAATTGTTCGTTCTGACTGCCCATCTGATTGAGGATGAAAAGTTGTACTAAAATTTAATTCAGTACCCAAAGTCTTCTGAAGGCCTTTCCAAAAGTTAGCAGTGAACCTAGGATCACGGTCAGATACAATGGAGAGAGGAACTCCATGTAACCTGACTATCTCTTTAAGATACAAATGGGAAAGTTGATCTAGGGAAAAAGTATCTCGTATGGCAAGGAAATGAGCAGACTTGGTCAAGCGGTCAACAATAACCCAGATTGCATTATTACCTCGAGATGTCTTCGGTAATCCCACAACAATGTCCATGGATATATTCTCCCATTTCAACTCTGGTACTGGTAAAGGCTGAAGCATCCCTTTCGGTAACTGCTGCTCTGCTTTAACCTGTTGACAAGTCAAACACTTCACAGTAAAGTCAGCAATATCTCTTTTCATTCCATCCCACCAGTAATACTCTTGCAGATCTCTATACATCTTAGTACTTCCAGGATGAACTAAAAACGGAGAACTATGAGCTTCACATAACAACTCTCTCTTCAACTGTGAATCACAAGGCACACACAATCTGTTCCCAAATCTCAAAACACAATCATTATCAATGTTGAATTCAGGAAACTTACCTTTCTGAACCAGCTCTACCTTTTTCTACAACTCACTGTCTTGCTTCTATGCTTTCTTGATTCTATCTGATAGATATGGTCTCACTGATACCTGAAACAAAATAGAAGAAATTCCTGCACCAACAACTTCCATGCCAAATCTCATCAAATCCTTAACCAAAGGATCACGTTCCAAACGCAACATTGCTAACGAAGCATTACATTTTCGACTCATAGCATCAACCACATTATTTTCTTTTCCCGGATGGTAATGAATTGTAAAATCATAATCCTTGATTAATTCTAGCCATCTCCTTTGTCTCATGTTCAATTCTATTTGAGTGAATATATACTTTAAACTTTTATGATCGGTATATATTTCACACTTTACTCCATACAAATGATGCCTCCAAATTTTTAAACCAAAAAAAACATCAGCTAATTCCAAATCATGTGTAGGGTAATTTACCTCATGAGTTTTCAACTGTTGTGAAGCATAAGCAAATACCTGATCATTCTGCATTAGGACCCAACCATGTCCTTTCAGTGAAGCATCATTGTATATAACAAACTCATCATTCCTGGAAGGTAGTGCCAAAACTGGAGCATTCACCAATCTACTTTTCAGTTCCTGAAAACAATCATCAAATTCTTTTGTCCAGACAAACTTAACACCCATTCGAGTTATCTTAGTCATTGGACTAGATAACCGTGAAAAATTTCTAACAAACCTTCGTTAATAGACTGGAAAACCAAGGAAGCTACGAATCTCGATTACATTTGTGGTTCTTGGACATTATTCCACAACTTTTGTTATTGCAGGATCAATAGTTATTCCATCTTTAGAAACAATGTAAACAAGGAAAGAAATTTGTTGCAACAAAATCTCACACTTGCTGAATTTTCCATACAGTATCTTTTCTTTTAAGGTTTTCAAGATAACCCTTAAATGTCTTTCATGCTCCTCTTTAATTTTATAAAACACCAAAATATCATCAATGAAAACCACCAAAAACTTATCCAAGAACTTATGGAAAATTCTATTCATTAAGTCCATGAATACAGCAGGTACATTGGTTAACCCAAGAGGCCTAACTACAAATTCATAATGGCCATATCTAGTACGGAACGCAGTCTTCGGAACGTATGCTTCTATTACTCTAAACTGATGGTACCCCGACCTCAAGTCAATCTTCGAAAAATACTGAGCTCCCTGGAGCTGATACAACATCATTTGATGGCCTGACATCTGCTGAAGTAGTTGCAAAGGATTTCACCACCCCTTTCTGCTTGTAGTCTAACTGGTTCTTATCACTCAAGCTCTTTGTCGGACACTCATTTGCATAGTGACACATCTCATTTCACTTAAAACATTTCACTAACTGTAAATCAAATTTGGTCTTACCTTCACCTTGATCCTTTTCAGTGCAATCACGAGCCTTATGTCCCATCTTACCACATCGGTAGCACTTTCCAGAATTCAAAAGACATTCCCCAGCATGTCTTTTTCCACATTTATCAAAAACTGGAAACTTAGTTTTCTTACCATCAGGCTTTTTTGAAGAATTCATACGTTTCTCCTGCCACCTCGGTCTCTTCTTTTGTTGGTTGTTATAGAACACTTGATCATCGGAAAACTCCATTTCCACCTTCTCAACACATCGAAAAAGCTTTTCATAACTTTTAAACTCAGGAGAAGCTAATGCCCTTCGATATTTTGGATTTAATCCTGAGTAAAATTGATTGATTTTACTATCAAGGTCTCGGATAAAATTTGGAGCATACCTTGGCAATCAAGTGAACCTCTCTTCATAGGTAGCCACTGAGTCTTCCTCTTGCCTCAATTCCAAGAATTTCTTTTCCATCCTAAGTCGAACAGCCTTAGGGAAATACTTCTCAAGAAACATATCATTGAATTCATCCCCGTCGAGAGCATCAATCTCATCAGCGTCCCTAATATTTTTAACCATCGACCACCACTGATCCACCTCACCCTCCAAACGGTAAATGGCAAGACTGAACTTTTGATTGTCTCAACACCCCATGACATCAAAAATCTTCTCCAGTGCTTTAATCCACCCTTCAGCTAGCATAGGGTCAGATGATCCTCTAAATGATGGGGGATGTTGCCTCATGAAATGTTCCACCACTGACATGTTCCTCTGCGGTTGATCTGGCTGATCTCGTGCATGGATACCACCACCATTTATAGCCTGTGTCAACTGCGCCATTACTGCAACAAACTATTCAGTTCCAATTCCGACCATCTCAAGATGCAGATTCGGAAGGTTATTTCCTTCTGTATGACTTCCTAGCACTGCTTCCCTGTTTCCTCTATGGAAAACCATTTTTAACAAACATGTCTTAGATGAAGCAACATTGTAATCTTTAAATGCTATATCATTTCATAAAAAAATATTTTTGGATAATAATTTAATAAAATTCTAAATCCCAAAGTTATCTAAACCGACCTCTGATACCAACTATAAGGCCCCAGCCTTAAACCTTACTTAATCTTGAGTTATTACAAGATTACACATTGAGGATCTTTTCGGGTTTAGAGTTTTAGAGAATTAAATCATAAAACTTGCATTACATTCCACATATAAACAAATTGATTACATAAAGATAGTATTCTTCATTCCCATCAATGGAAACATATTTAAAATAAACATGGATTCTTTCTTGACACTTCCTTGACACTATCATCATATCATGTACCTTTCCCTTGACCTGTGAAAAACATTTCAAAAAAACATGGGATGAGCATACAAAGCTCAGTAAGGGATATAAAAATATGGAAAGGAAACATGGGTACATATATAAATAAGGATGAGATCATACTTTACCAATAAAACATAAGCACTTTAACATACCTCATCAAATCATGAATACATCATAGAAATCATAAGACATAAAGGTAACATGAGGCATTCATAACATTCTTACATAGGGAGTAACTCTCTTGGTTACGTTTGGAATACCCATCACAGTATATTCCGTAAATTTCTTCAGAGAAACCTTAACGTTTCACTCCTTCGCGTTACCCAATGCATTGGAGAGCTATAACGGGCTCACCCACCCTTAGTTTATCACGGAACCACCCATCTTCATAACAATTCCCAAGAACAATAACATAATCATATCACATAAAACACGCATAAAGGAAACATAATATTTCCACATTTAAATCGTGAGATATCAATACAACACATTGATATAATAAAATCATTATGAAAAACATTTTCAATACCAAAGTAAAAGAAAAGTAAAACGTGGTATTTATTTTTCTTTTTTAAAAAAAGGCATGGCTTGTAGTGGAAGCCGAAACTCAAATAACGGTCACGGCGGCGGAGAAGTCGTTGTCGCCGCATACGTACGACAAAAACATTCCATTTTGTAATTTAGTAAATTCTTTGTATAAAAAAGATTCATTTTGAATAAATGTAAAAGTCAAAGGGGTTTATACACCGTATAAAAGAAGGTTGTGTATAAAACAAAATATGCCTCAATGAAAGGAGATTGAGACGAAGTCCCATACCTCGTATCCGACTTGACCCGACCGTTCTTTAATCTCCTGAATAATAAACTTGAGTTAATATCTACTTGATTGAGATCCCTTTTCAAGTTCATTATTTCTTTTATACCATGTTATGAACATCATGTAATCATTTAAGTTAATAATGTTCATTTTGTCGGTATTTGGTTCTTATGTCAAAAATAGACTTCTTACACTTACAGGTTGTTAATTTGGTCAAAGGTTCGTTATATACAGAATGATATTAATGATTTAGATAACATATATATCATATATATTCAGCATATACATGTATTTATAATATTACATCACATTTAGAGGTAAGAAAATGAAATGCACCGTTCATGGAGACGGTAAGCCGTACGTACACATGAACGCTACTTCCATTTCTATTTCGTATTTTCTGGAATGGAATCATAATGATATAAGAGTATATTATAATTCCAGTATAATAACATATATAATATAATTATCTTTATCCATTACACATCCCACATATGGTATTAACAAATCAAATCACATTCAGGGGGCGGTAGTCCGCACTTCCTAAAATGAAGATATCGTGTTTACCCATAATGGAAACAATAACGGGATGCCATAAATGAAAAATACATATGATTAGGAAAAGAATAAACAAATTATATATCATATATAAAAATAGTGACATCATAATGGCCACCTTTGAAGGTGTTAAATGAGTATTGAACAATCATCGTTTCGGGAGGCAAAATTTCGCCATCCACGGAAACCGTATGTTCTTTAACCATTTGATGTAGTTGTGTGTGAGTGTAGCTCGAATAAATCTTATAAAAACATCCTAGTATATTTAAGATACTGGTGTTGTTACAAAATATGTAAATAAAAAGAGTTTAGGGGGTTGGAGAAGCAAAATAAAACAAATGAACATGAGAGAATGAATTACCTTTAAAAGTGTAACTCCTTTTGATTTGAGCCTAAAGGCTTCCTTTGAAAGGATTATGCCCAAAGGGAATCCTCTAGGATGAGGAGAGCGATGTGGAGAGAGTAAATGGGTAGGGGATGGCGGAGACAAAGGCTTTGGGAGTGTGGGTAATGAGGTAGAGGTGGGGGCCTTTTATAAGAGGAGAGGAGGGGCACTCTTGGAAAGTAAAGATAAGTTACTTTATTTTAAAAAGAGTTTCGGATCCAAAAGGTCCCACATTGATATAATTCGAAGATAAGGTGATAAGGGTTAGAAATACACTCATCCAATTGGTTTTGGCCATGTGTAGGTTTTAGATTTTACATTAACTTTCCATTTTATTTAAATCGTTAAATAATGAGGTCATCGCTGCATCATCATGATGTCATAAATAATTTAATTATTTTAAAGTCAAAAAATTATAAAATAAATATTGTGATGTAGGAAATCGTTTTAGCTTTCCAATGACTGTTTATAATAAAACATCTGATCTTTATATCCCCATGTAATAATTGTTTTCGTAAAACATATTATGTTTGTGTCATTTTTACTATTAAATAAAAAGTTTTTTATGTCATTTCCCAACCAAAGTGGCTCCATGGGGTCCCCATGTTGACCCATGGCTTGTCTTGGTCGGCCATGACACAACCAATGAGGGTAGGACATGTTTCAAGCAAATCTGATTTTATTAAAGCATAATTTTTACCTTAAACTACACTAATTACCACTAATCACGATTAAAAATTTAATAGGTTACTATTCACCAAAAAATTATTTTAATCTCATTGAACCACATTTTACTTCTTAATGAAAACCATGTATGTCGGATTTTTGAAATTTAAAACACAATGATGGAAAAATTTCATTTAAACGGAAAATCAGTTTTTATAAGTACCAATTAGTTGTTTCACTATTCATCAAAAATTGATGTTTTTCAGAAAATTACCAAAAATTCACCCTAAGCTATATTTGATATTCCAAATTCAAAAATGAAGTCTATTTTACAAAATTCAAAAAATATAAGTCACATTAATTAATTTAATAATTAATTACCGCTGTCATTACAAATAGCATGTTTTTATGAAACAATAAGTATCAAAAGATTGACACCAGTTTAAGTCTAATTTCAAAGTGAAATTGATTCCAATGACCACCATTGGATTATATGGTAAAAATATATTCATATTACACATTAAGACCAATTAAAAAGATAATCTAATCATATAAATAAATTATATTAAGAAGCAGTTTTGATGTAAAATGCAGTATTTTTCACTATTAATTAAAAAATGAACATTGTCAGAAAAATACAAAAAATTCACACAAAGTAAATTTTGATGTCCCAATCATAAAGAATAAGTTTATTTTTTACAAAAATAGCTTATAAAATTGTCAAAAGATAGATTTAAAAATGGTTTGCCATCAAAAGGCAGTAAAACAATCTTTTAAAAATATTAGTGTATTCCATGCTTAAGATTGATTTTATTTTCATTTTAAGCCTCTAAAACACTATCTAATTCATTAATAGACATAGATAAAAATATCTATTATTTAATACTTACTTGGGATGTTACAGTCATAGTTCATCCTTTCCTTGTGAAAAAACCATGAATTCCCATAAATATTTTCTTATATGAAATTTATATCATTTTAGTGACTATTTTATTGTTGAGTTGAGTATCAAGTTAGAATCTTCCAATTCAACCACATATATGGGGTCAAAATTACATCTATTCAATCTGGATATATTATTTTTACCATGAATATAAATTAAAATATGGGTAAATCAATGTGACATTGATCCTTTTAATGATATTTTAAATATTGTAATACTCCAATGTATCATTACCATGTCAATTATAATTATACAATTTCTATTATCCTTGTTATGTAGAGAGAATAAAAAACTATTAAAAATAGTATAAAAACGCCATAGGATGATGAAAATGATCATTATATGATTAATGATGACTCTGAACCAATTTTATCTTTAAAAATGAACTAAATCTTGTCCATCACCTCAAGTAAAATGACCACTTCTAAAATTGGTTTTAAAACACTCATAGTCCAATAATTAAAAAACCTTCTTATATGAACATTGTTTTCATTTTCAAAACTAACTCAAATTTTTATTAATAAATATAACAACCAAAAAAGAAATTTTTTAAGATCATATATTTTATGTACCACTATAAACAATGATATAGTGAGTAATTTTAATCCGAAGATAATAATGATATGATTCCACTTGTTTACCATTTCCTTCATTTTTCATCATAAATGTTTCAAAAACAATATGGGTGATTTTTAAAATCATTAGAATTATGATTTACAACATTGAAATTTTTTTCTAACATTATTCTAGAAAATAATAATTCAATCCAATTTGGGAAATATTAATGAAATTAATATATTAAAAATTATATATTCCACGTTGAATAAAGACACAGAAGTGATGAGTAAACCTAGAATCATCTCATTATTGAAATTAGATCAATGAGTGGTATTACCACTATCTAGAATTCACCTTATGGGAATCAATTATTTTATCAAAAAATACATCACCTCATTGATTAACTATACCAATTAAATTTAATACATTAACCAACACTATAAAAACCAATAAATTATATGAAATAAATAATTCACCAATAAAACAATATATTTTTGAAAATCTTAAATAATATTACAAGATCATATAATGGGATGACCAATACATAAATAAATAAGGTGGTATATTTTATTTGAATTTGATAATAAAATAACCAATAATGAGAATCTTTCAAGGTTAACATAATTTGAAAAAGGATTCGTTTCTAAACAAGAATTCAAAATCAAAATATAAAAAAACCTTATAAATTTGTCTTGTATTCGATACCTTCCACTATGATAACATTTAGTCATATTGTAAAATGAAATTTGTAGACTCTGATATTTCTCTAATGTATAAAATTATACATTCACATAGTATGTGAGGAATAACAAATCTATTTAATAGAAGATGGTTTTTTATATATTTAAAATATGATGTATTGGAACTATGTTGAATGGAACATTAAACTAATATGAGGTATGATATCCTTATTAGAGTACTTTAAATGGATCTATATATTTACCTCTTTATCAATCAGTTCTTATGCACACTCCTCTTACTCCATATTATTGCTATGAAACACATTTTTACAAACAATATTTATCGACAATGTACATACTTTTTTATATCATCATAACGAAATAACCTCCCTCATCATGGGCTATATAATAACACCCTAATATTATATTATAATAAATATATGTACTTTTGATATGATCTATTGTTAAATAAATCATTCAAAAAATACATATGATACTATTTCATTAGTGTCTAGATTAATTGAAAATTGCATAATCTCTATGATGTTTTTTTATAGTCAATCACTATTCAATCACAATATAAGGCACCTGAATTTTCTATCTCATACATTATGTTACATCTCTATATTAGGGGCCACTAAACATGCATCATAATCTAAGTCTCTAAATGAACTCAAGCATGCCTCCCAGTATTCCTGAGGTTTTTGACTAATAGCATGGGTCTAATATATCATGTGGGGAGACTATACCCTATTTTCTAGAGTACGAAAAAATAGATAAAATATGAAATACATGAAAAATTAAATAACAATACAAAAAATTATATTTACAAACTATTTCAATATTAGGGTATAAACCACAACCAACAATAATTATTCCATTTAATGTTAACCTTTCCAAAAATTACTGAAACACAAAAATAATACAAGAAACATAATCCCCCAAAGGGGTCCTATATAAATGTATGGATCCCCATCCATGAACAATCCAAGAAAAACTGAACTCCATTGAATATGTTCTTTTCCCTTGTACTGACCTATAACCCAAAAATCAGTTCATGTACCCAATGGAGGCCTAAGCATGGTGTGAGTACAAATCAAAAGACCACAACCAATGGTGTCTACAAAATTTCTATTATAACGATATAGATCTTGCAATTCAGAAACAAATGAAAAGGTAACCCAGAAGACTACTTGAGTGCCATTAGATAATAATAGTAACAGTAAGGTATTCCATAATTATATTCATTATCATCACTAATACTGTCATTATTAGTAAATTAATTTTTATCTCAAGTTTGTATAGTGTATAAATTATCATCATTTAGACAACTTCCTATGTTAGACATTTAGCATGTATAACGATATAAACTAAGTTCCCCATCACACTAAGGGTTAAAAATTTCATAAAACAATAATCACACGTATTTTGGAGCCTCTGTCCACGAATTCAAATGAAAATCAATAATTACAGACATAGATCATATGTCCCCTTCAATAGCCCACGCATTATAGGGTTAGGTACTGATCCTTTTTCTAACATGACCCATGGGAATAGATCCTAAATCCCAATACCCCACAACCACCAAATCATGTGCACCTTATTATTTATCCATTTACCAGACATAAAATATCACAATCGAAACATAAAAAACACAAATAGCATTCAAAATTCACATTCATTCACATACAATTAAATATCAATCCATAACCCATTAATGCATACAAAAACTATAATGTGTGACCAATTTTACATATTTCCAATTTAATACATTAACCCATTGTTAATATTATAAAATAACCATACATTAACCAATTTATTCCAATTATTAATTTACATCAATTATCCAAGTTATCTTGTTCATCAATTCACATGCCTCAATAAATTTATACATTTTCATTACAAACTCATAATCCATTTAACACATTCTCATTTATATATACAACTTTTTCACATATTGAAATAAAATACCTTTTCCATTTTCACAAATACAATAAAATTCCATTGGTTCCTCTTATTTATTAAACTAACATGTCAAAATATTTATCTTGGGATCTATTTTATCTCAAATCAACCCTTGGTTCGAAGTTATAATTTCCATGTTCATGATTATTGGAACAACCAAAGGGAGGCCCTAATCCATTCTAATCATTATCAATGCATCCCATGGGGATAATGAGGGTTCTAAATCATTATTTATCAATAATTTTTATAAAAATCCAAATTAATGAATTAAATAAACATAACTAAGTTAGAAATATCATAACAACTCACGAAAAAATCTAAAATATAACTATGGTATATGACCTCTAGACCACCAAACTCAAATATGAAGATGAACGGGCCCTTAAACATATCCTAAAATCTATATTTAATCACCACTAAATGCCCCAACTGGTGATCCTCATGAAAAATAAGTTTTTGGGTCTATATAAGAAGATGAAGGAAAACACGATCTCTAAAACAGAAAAGAGAATCAAGAGAAGGATTATACTCAATCGATGAATCGATTAGAAACAAACTGTGGTTAAAATTTCATAGAATCATGTAACATTGATTTTTGGGGAATAAAGAGAATTTATGTACATCACTAGGGTAATATGAAGAAGAAATTCTGAGAATGTAGGTTGAGGAACATCAAATCCATAGGGGGGAGTTTGGTAATTTCTCTCTTTTTGATGGGGATCATGGTTTGGACATGTGGTTTTGGAAACAACATACCTATCATGATCATGCCTCTATCAAAGGGATGTCCAAGTCATATAGTTAACTTGGGATTCTATGTAGTTTGAAAAATTGTGTGTTAGTCGTTTGTAAAACCGCAATACCAACTTCACAGTTTCGAAATCCCCCTTACATGGTTTTCACAACCACACACCCTTCTTCTTGGATAGAACTAGATGGGAACAATGTTATACCTAATCAAGTACCAACAATGCAACATGAACTTGATGGGATTTTTCTCTTTCGTACATGTATTAATCCCATGTAACACCCAATAGCATCCTAATAGATGAGATAAATATTCCATTAACTATATTAAAGTGACTTAAAACAATTTATAAACAATGACATTCCTCTATGAAGATTATGATCATACAATATTCCCACCTTATAGTGGATATTTATTCAAGAATCGCTACTATTTAACAACTAGAATTTTGTGAAAATAGATCTTCTCCTTAGGCCCACATATCAGACTATCATTACTAAAAATGTTCATGAGAAATACAATGATTCCACAAGACACGAATTAATGGAACATTTTTTATCATCATGATACATTCTTATTATGATCCACAATATGAAAAAACAATCAATCGAAGCATCATTCTCATTCCCAATTTCCGCAACATTAATCATGTGAGATTTATTAAGGTCACATTGATGATATTGTCACACTTGGAATAAATCATATATTCAAATCAACCATTGTAGAAGTGGCGATTGGTATGCCCCTGGCATGATACTCACAAAAATATAAAATGGTTCCATGAAATTGGGTGCCAATCTAACCAGATTTCTGAATTCAATGGTTAAAAAAACTTGGTGACACCCAAATAAACACCTGATCAGAAAAAATAATCTCAAGAGATTTATGAATCCCATTTTCATATAATATCTACTTACTATATTTTGTATTTTACCATTTATGAATAAAAAAATCCTGACCACTCCTGCAAAAAAGTCAACCCCCTCAATTTAAATTCTCAAGCCTCTATCCAACATAATGGAAATCTACATTTCCATCCATAGTGGACCTCAAATGCTTCCATCGAAATCGTGGGTGGGTAACTATTGTAATAGGAAAACTCAACAACTTCCAAATGATTTTCCAATGATCCACTAAAATATAGGACACATTCCGTGAACATTTACTCTAGTACCTAAATAATATTATATTTCTAGACATCCATATGAGGATGAAATTACATAAAAAAACAACAAGGTTACAAGATCCATCTGCATTCCCTTCCAAAAATGTGATATAGAACCTGGATCGTGATCTGAATCTATAGTTCATGTTACACCATGAAACAACACAACCTCTAAAAAATACAACTCACCCAATATTCCAACACATAATTACTCTCAAATTAGCATGAAATGAAAATAATTAGTCAACCAGACCACAAATACCTATATCAAATAATTCTTCTAAGGTGTCCATGGGAGACTTAACACATAATCTATTATCATGTCATCTTATTTCCACTATATTCTTGGAATTATTGAAGTAAACCACTTGGTCGCTGATGCTAAACCTTCACCTGCTAATAGGTAAGGTATCACATGATGAAACGGATAAAAATATTCTTCTTCCGTGAACACTAATACTACCTCTAAAGATCATGATTCATTTTTTCGATCTACTATTCGCTACCCCATAAGATGCATGAAATCCTAATATCAACTTTTCTCAAATATTTTTTGGAAAAACCTAATGAACATAAACTTAAACAATCCCATCATATATGATGGACTATCCTAAAGGTGACTCCTCACCTTTATGACTCTCCCTTAAAGCCAGAAACTGGGAATCCTCATCCATCTTTTAATTAATTCCTCTAACAACCATAAGACAACTACCAAGGAATCAAGGGACTTCTAAAATTTTCCCTCATGAACCTTATTATGCTTTTAAAAAAATTACTCCATCATATAACACTACAAAATTGATTCTTGGAACACCTTATTTTGATTATTTTTAAACCAAATAATCTAATATGTTTTTTCCCTTTCCCAGCTTTTAAACCTACTCAATGTCAATGGAATGCATGTAATCAACCCATATTCACTATTGAAGATTCAAATTCCATTTTGATAAGAAGTATTTATATATTCTACGATCCCTATACCCCATAAATATTACTCCCAACATATAATACCTGCTATACATTAAAAAATAAACCACTACGACCAATTCAAGTTTATGTGGAGTGTAGTTTATTTCATGTGGCCTCAACATTCATGAATCATATGAAACCACCTATTCATCTTGCACCAATTCCACCACTATACCAAAATAAAATGCATCCAAAAAAGGAATACCCTTTTTCAAAGATATTTTATGATCTATATCTGGCTGGTTGTTAACATATTCTTTAACTCATAAAATCCATTATCTAATGCTTTAGACCATTCATACTATATTCCATTTTTGGCCAAGCCTGAGAGTGGTGTTGTCAAATGGGAAAAGCCTTTGATGAACCATCTAAAATATCCCACCAATGGAATAAAACATCAGTTATGAGAAATATTGTTTGGTTTCTCCAATGATAAAACTAATTTCACATTATCTGGGTCCACTGATAAATCATCCATAGATATTACATGAACTAATAAATTCACATTTTCTATTTAGAAATTTCATTTTTCTATATTGGAATATATCTTATGATATCTTATTATACAAAAGTTGATGTCATGATATTTATTATGATCGTCACGAGTCCTTCAATACACCATGATATCTTGAAAAAAAAAACTATAAACTAGTCTAGGTGTGGGTGAAATATTTGATTATTTATAGCCATGGACCAAAATGGTGCATTTATATACTCGAAGAGCATCACAACAATTTCGTTCAAACCATACATTATATTGAATGATGTATGTTCTACATTAGATAGTCCCACCCTCAAATGATGGTAAACTGATACCATATTAGTCTCAGAGAACATTGAAGCGCCTATTTGATGGTGAAAAATTATCTTTTTAAGGAAGATGGTGTTATTTCATAATGAAAATCTTCTTCCATTTCATATAATCAAAACCAAAATTAAATGATTCGTGAATATTCATGGAAATAATAAATTGATATCCTTAGGGTGACATACTAGGATGAACAAACCATTTATTTATTTATTCAAAAAAATTATTTTTATTATCCGGGAGTTATATTACTTCCATTCTTTATGGGGAAATGGATAATGGCTCTTCAACTAGAACCAATTGTATTTTTAACTCAACATATCTCTAATGGTGAAGCCTTGAATAGTCCTCTGCAAACACATACTGTAACCAATCAACCATAGGATGAATGATTGTGTGCTCTACTCGCCAAATGGAAAGTTCCAGACAAGCCACAAGGACCTTGAGTTCACCTAGCAATTGGGATATTGGGCCTGTAAGACTTGTTAGGACGTACCATTAACCAAGATGGACATACATGTCTCCATGTATAGATGTGAATTTTACAATACAATTTTAAAAATAATTATGATATTACTACAACAAAAGTCATTCCATGCCTAAAATTCCGTCAAAACTAGACATCTTATGGATAAATAAGTCCCAATGAAAATGGTACCCACAAAACCCAAGAGAAAACCCCTTGAATTTTCAATAATTTTTTTCCCACAAAAATGAAATTGTATTAACTGACATGACCCAAAAAAAATGATCCACCAGGTGGACAAAAAAAACCATGTACAAAGAATATATAAGTGAATTTGAAGCACCTATATCAAACAGTTCACTTACAACTGTGTATGCTATGTTTTTTTGCATTAAAATTTAGAGGGCCCTTCCATGCCACAACCTAGAGTTGAATGAACTATGTGATGTTTACATGAACCTCTTTCTAGGGCCTTGTTATTGGTTCTTTGTTCTGCACTACTTTCCTGATGTGGATTCTCTCAACCCGTAGTTTCGTGTCAGCCACCCGACTGGTACACCCAGTCATAATAAAACTACCAACCTAATAATGGGAATCCAACCCCACAATCATTGTCAACATTGGTTATAATCCTCCATCTATCCCAGTTTTTAGGGTACATAAAAAACCCCTTCAAATTAACAATTCTGCCACACACTCAACATTCAATAGGTGGTCAGGAACACTGTCTGTTCATGTTCCATATCCTTCCACAATGATAAAAAAAAATCAATCGCTAATACATTGGGAGGAAGATCCTATATCTAAAATAATATACATTATAACCCCATGTGGAATATTTCCATGATGATGATTTTTTTCTCTCAAAAGTCACAAATCTAGTTCGTGTAGTGGGAACTAGAAACTCATTGCTTAATCCCTCTTTAGTGTTTTATTCTAAAATAAGTTCTTGATCCTCCACTCATTAAAACCTATATAAATGGAATATGTTCACATAGGAATTGACCTATTTCTTAATATATCTTTTAAAATTTTTTCTAGGGTAGCCACATTCACTACCAATGCAAAATAATTCATTTTATATATGTGATGTTGCAAGTATACTCCATCACCCACATAGTCCCCCATGTAAACACCAAAAACCATATCCAACTCCCATGTCTCAAGGTATCGGGATATAATTCTCTAAAAACATTTCCTGAATGTCTTTCCATTACAAAAGATCATCTTGTTATGAGTTATCCAAGATATCCCATCATCTCATTACTGGTCCCCGTAACATATACTCTGCTAACATGAATATCTTCTATACAATATTGTCTATGTGATCCAAAATCATATATATTGACTCAATCCAATACTCAGTGGCCTAATGTCCACCCTCTCTATAAAACATTGGAGTGTGTTGTAATTTAAAATCCTATGTAAGATCTATCATACATTGAATGTCCTACCTTGGGTATTTATTCATCATCTGAAAAATGAGAAATGTTTTCATGCAATAGAACTTTTTGACGAATATCATGGCTAAATTGGTTTTCTTTCTCATATATAGGTGGTTAAATCTCAGTTATATCCTCTTCTCGCAAATCCATCACAAGTCATCGTGGTTGTATTTCTCCACAATAACAAACACAAGTCTCAAAGCACATGAAATAAGTATTCAGTATTCTACATAAAACATGGCTCTATACAATCGAGAAAACCAATTTCACACACACTATAAAAAAGTACATTGTCACATCTAGAACATTACCCTCTACCATCAGTACCAGGGGACATGGTCAACACTATGTAAAAAAGCCTTCAAATTATAAATCCTTTAATTATACCCTCAATTTAAACCATTTATAATCAACAATGAAAATCAATCTTCATTAAGCCCATTTATATCATTAAATTTCATAAAAACAATCATTTTATCTTATTCCGATCTCCTAATATCCAACATTAAAAATAATTTATACCCATTCATTATGAAAAATTGTATTATAATTCATCGAAATCATTTATATTTACCAATTTTAATTATAATAATTAGAAACAACTCTCATCAAAATTTCCAAGGATATGTGAATTCTACCCATCATTCCCCACACACCCATCACATGTATGCGAATCATGATTGTGTGATGCCAATATCCCAAGTTTACTAACATGATACAAGAATTCATAAACCTATTTAATTCTATCCACCAGAAAAATACTATAAAATAGTCACACCACATAATTAGTGCATCCCCCAATAATGAAATATCATTCACTGGTAAAAAAAACATATTAAGGATAATAATATTCAACAATGGGTACTTCGGTTTTCCATCAAACAAGGGATAGATAACCCCATGCATGATATAATTTCAAAATAATTAAATATTACAATCAACCATCTACCATAAAATATAATAAGACCAAAAAAACACCACTCTGATACCACTTTGTAACATCCCCAACCTCAGAGTCACTAAATTTGTGCCCAGAGTTGGGTCTCCACATGGCTTCAAGGGCCACCATCTGTTACTCTAGAAGTTTCCAACTATCATTGTGGATTTAATAGATAAATCTAGGAGACTATATCCTCTTTAATAGAGTATTAAACAATACATAACATATGAAATAATGTAATCAATTATCAGTAAATCAAAAACAGTCATTACTAACCATTTCATTAATAGGGAACATAAAACAACCAATAATAACTATTCAATGTCAGGGTAGTAATGAGAAAAGTGAAAGAATACAAAAAATAATACAAATAATAAAATCAAAAAAAATAGTTCTAGACTACATGTATGGATCCTCATCCAGTCTCATACTAATACCAATGAAACTCCCTAACATTTGGCCATTTACTATGGCTGGACCAGCGACCATGAAATCTTCTCTATTACCCAATTGTTTCCTGAGAAGGGTGTGAGTAAAATTCAGTGGGCCACCACCAATGGCCTCTACAAAATTTATAATATAAATAGGTATTCAATGAATGTATGAAATAAATGAAAATGTAAACTATACTTCAACTTGAGATCGATTAGATAAAAATATTAACTTTAATTATTTCCACCATTATATCTAATTACATCATATATACCATCTTAATTAATAAATCTATTTTTATCATAAGTTCTACGGTTTAGGCGTTTACATAATTTACCCAATGGACTACACCTATTAGTTAACATTTATTAGGAGATAAATCAGGTCTCGTATCTCACTAAGGGATAAAATTTTCATTAAAAAAATACGTCACACATAGAATAGAGCCATAGTCCATGTAGTCGCATCAAATGAAACTATTAGGGAAATACCACCTCATTTTATTCTTTAACTAGTGCATTATGGCTAGCATTTAGAACCATAGTCTAACATGACCCATGGGAATATGTCCTAAACTCCTATACCCAAAAAAACAAAGGCATGTCAACATGATTATTTGTCCATTTAACACATATACCAAAACTCATAACAAACCCAAAAAAGACAGATGACATTCATAATTTAGATTAATTCACAAACAAGTCAAAATAAGTCCATAACCCATTAATTCATTTACCAATTATTTATCATAGCCCATTTACCCCATTCCCTTTCAATATATTAACCCATTTTGAATATTTTAAAATTCCAATACATTTTCCCATTTAGGTCATTCCTCAATTTTCATGAATTAACTGAGTTACCACATTCATCAATTCATAAGACGTAATCTGTTTACCCGATTCCATTAATAATTCGTTATCAATTTGATACATTCTCATTAATCCATTTATCCATTTTTTAAATAATTCCAAAAAATCCCTTATAAATTTTTTTACACGATGAAGAACTACAATTAGTGCCTCTTGTGGTTTAAACTATCATGTCATAAAATTTATCATTCTCCATAATTCAACAGAAATCATACATTTTCTCATCATTTCAATTTACATGTTCTATAATGATGAAACACCCCACGGGTGGCCCATATCTTGTCTAATCATTCTAAATATATCCCACATGATCATTATGGGTCCAAATCATCAATTATAAAAAAATTTAACAAATATCACTAATGAAATAACGTGAAAATAAAGTGGGAAAAATATCAAAACCACCCATGAACAAATATACAATATAATTAATGGATATTAATTATAGACCACCTACCACGAATAAAAAGATGAACAAATCCTTAAACATATAAATGTATCTAGATTCTGGTACCCATTGAATCCATACACTATTATCCACCTTAAAAATATGATTTTTGGGAATCATAATCATAATAATAACGAAACTGCAATACCAAATCCATAATAGAGAAGCAAGAAAATGATTAGACTATCCTGGAGCATCGATACGATATCAATGGTGCTCCAAATGGAATTAAATCGGTTGATATTGATCCTTTGTAGTTCTTTATGGTTTTAATTTTCCCTAGGGATTTTGAGGATATAATGGGGGTGAAAATTGGGTGTGGAACATAAAATCATGGGGGTAAAGTTTGGTAAAATTTCTCCTATTAATGCTACGCACGGATTACTTCCATGGTTTTCCAAATAATGCACCAAAACAGAACCAGCCTCTATGAATTAGGGGACTATATTGACCAGTAAAAATGGAATTTGACAAAGATTAAAAATCATATTCCAACCCTATGGAATTCCCATGTCCAAATCTGCATGGTTTGTCCTTCGCCCATGAAATGTACTTTCATCCATGCACTCCTATACCTGGGTATCATTATTTAGATGCACAGTTATCCCTAATCATGCACAAACCATGTATCATGATTGGTATGGCATGGTTTTCACCTTATATCATTCTCCAATGCATTGAGATACCATAAGCATCATTATTCACAATTTAAACATTCCATTACCCATATTTAAGAGATTTTAACCAAAATCTAAACAAGGTCATACCACCATGACGTGCAGGATCTTACACTCCACCATGTCATCCATAAAATAATTTTTTTAGTGAATATTTTCATTAAATAAATATAATATGTGTTCAAATTTCAATTAACGTGAATGATTTTCTCATACCATTCATGAATCAGCCCCATTAATTTGACTATAGAGACATCCACATCATATGCTTAAGGTGTTCCTATTGAATAAACAAATACAAAAAATAAACACACAGATGAATACCTAGTAGGTCCAAAATGATGTTTTGTTCCCTCATCCTTCTTCCATCCCCAAATATAAACTCTATCCAAGGGTCTTTTCCCATAGGGTGTCTAATTAGTGGAATTTCTATTTTGGAACTGATTAAGAATCCCATGTAGCGTTTGAGTAAAACTCAGTAGACAACCATTAATGGTTTCTAAATAAAATTTAGTCAATATAATGTGTATTAAGTTGTATAATTAAATAATAACGATGAATAATTTAATATTTATCAAAATATAAAATAAATATGTACCAAATAACATAAACAATGGGTTCCCATGGACACTCAAACCTCAATAACCTCATTGGCTCACCATTATGGAGTCTGAAGTATCTATAAGTGATATCACATATCTAAATTTCCATTTTACCATTATTTTACAAAAAAATTATCTAATAATGTACATAATAATATAAATAATTTCCGAATGAGTAAACTGAACCTAGGGATCTTTCGTCATTCTCTATTTAAGTGAGGCTTAACAAATATTAATTACACATACGAAGAAAAAGGAAACTCTCTTGAGGTATATCCCTTGGCCCACCCCAAAGAAAAGTAATGGTATCCTATAAAAAATAACTATGGAATCCCTTATAGACACCCACAAATTAGGATCTCACGGTCCATTATCAAAGCCTCTCATGGTCCATTACCAAAGCCTCCCATGATCCATTACCACAGGCTCGCACTGTCCTTCACAACTTGCTCCCATGTTTCATCTTAATAAAACCTCACCCACACACTGATTATCCCATGTGCTACTACATTCCATCAAAATTGTATCCATATATAATTTAAAAAAAATCAATCCATTAATTAATTCAAAAATAAATTAAACACACCAAGTTCAATTAATTAATTCAATAATTAATTAAGCACCCTGATTACATTAATTAACCCAAGATCAATTAATCACACAATATATTTTAATTAATTCATTAATCAATTACATAAAATTACATAATTAATTCTACCAATATTTATTCATTAAAAATTTCAACATCAAATACTTAAATTACAAAATAATTATTAACCAATTACAACTCAAGGTTTATAAAATTAATTCCAAATTTTATTATCTTGATTTCTGTATTCATTTATTTGATAAACGGTTTATAAATTAAATTTCTAGATTATACTATTCAAGTATTCATTCTGAACCCAATTTTTTCATGTAATTAATTGGCCACATTATCTACTTCATTTTATTAATTCAAAATTAAATACAAAAATATAAATTTCAAAAATAGAATATAAATAATTTATATCATTACATTGGATATTGAGTGAAAAAACACCTACTGTGATTCGTTGATGAATTATATTTCGATGATAATTCCCCAAAAAACAATTGGGATGAACAACGATGTAGATATGGTTCCAGATCAAAAACCCTAAATCAATATTTATGGAGTCACGATTAGTATATTTTAGTTATAGATCAAGAATAATATATATAAATATATATATATATCCAAAATATATTTAGATCTATCACAATAGAAGAGTACATTACTATAAAGAGGTGGAATAAACTGGATTATAATAAGTGACAAACTGCTATAGGATTCCCTTGTTGGGAGAGATGACGATCTTCAATCCAGGTGCCAAATTGAAATTAATGGTGGTTGGGGTTCTTGGAATCCATTTGGGGACCAAAATAATAATGAAAAATGTCATGTAATAGAATGGGGTCTATATATACAAGTCATGGGGATTCTATGAATTTTTATAAAAATTTTTGTGCTATATTTAATATCATGCAAGATTTCTTTGGTAGCAGTACATGATTTTCCCAAATTGTGTGCCAACTTTGTGCCAGTAATTTTTTGTTTCAATGGATTATACATTAATGGAACATATTTAGAGAAACGTTATTCCAAAAAAAAAAATTCAAAATTATCTAAGGATTCCTGGAATCATGGGTTGGGGTACATGTTTTCCCTAACCGTACACCAACCATGAACAACCCCTTTTTATTTTATTTTTCTCAAAATTCACCAAAACACACCCCATGAAACGATACAGTATAAAAATAATACTTCAATTTTTCATTATGAATAATTATAATTTTCCTAATCATTTTATTGAATAACAATATAAAATGAAATCAAAATGAAATAAATATAAATATGTCAGGAAATAACAACGATTAAATTCAATATTCATATTCATAACTCCCATAAAAACTAAGTTTCATTACACAAAATGTTGGTGTGATAATTTTTCAAAACCTAACAGTTTAATTTATGGGATCATATATAAAACATAAAATTAAATTCTAAAAATATTGTTTTCTGATAGTATTTTGTAATAATAAAACCAAGGATAATTGTTCTAATCATTAGCACTATCATTACACATGAACCAAAGTGAAATAATAATTTACATGAGTTGGTACAATATCGTAATGGTATTAAAAAACACTTTGTGAAACATTACATCTATTAAATCTAGAAAATAAAACTTTTAACAGATTGTGACAATCAGCAATTATATATCTCATTATTCGATATCCATAAAATAAAGATAAGAATTTTAAATTATTATGAAAATGGAACAAGAAAAAAGGAATATTTTCCAAAAAAATCCCATATTGTCTATTCAAACTAAAATTATTAAAATATTTGTTATAAATAATAATAATCAAAATTATAAAATAATGGAAATTTCTTCTGTGTTTGATCAATGATACAACCTATAATAATCCACATGTAAAATTATTACATAAACAAATCTATAATACCATATTCTAATAACACTTCATGACATTATTATTCCTATGAATCAATGATAGATAAACAACTAACAAATAGTTCATTGCTTATTTAACAAAATCAACTATAAAAAACCTATATAGATTAAAATTTATCTATTTAGGGAGTGATTGATTTAAAATTAGTATACCAATATTACCTACGAAAATCCTTATACTGTAAAAATACTACTTGGTATATTTAGATACTATAACAACGTATCACTTTTTTTAACTATATACATGATTAAAAAAATAAAATTTTTTCATTTTATTTTAAAAATAACTTCATCAAATTTAATTAAACCAAATGACTCATAGATATAATTTTATAAATTCATATAAGTATGAGAAAAATTATTCCTTTCTGTTTTATGATGTTATATAATATAAACTAAATTCTAATTCTTATCATTCATTCAAAAACATTTGATAAATTCATTTAATCGATCCAAATTTTGGATACAAAGAAACACCAAAGTGGAGATCATAAAATATAACATGTAATGAATAATATATAATTAGAATATTATAAAACTAAGTAACATCATACCATTAATATGAATTAAAATCATCTAGTATCATCATTATATTACCTAATATGGTCATTAATATTTTGATGCTATAATAAGGAAAAATAATAATTATTAAAGAAATTTACAGTTATGATACAGTAACAATCATCAATATATAACCCAATATTACTTATTATACATCATTAAAATTATACTATATAATTACTCATCCTTAAATATTTTATATTCTTTATTTTTAATCAAATAATTTTATGAATTTCACATTTTGTATCTGTTTATCTTTAGTGTTTTTAAGAATCAGGGATTATTTTATTCATAATAAAATAATAATATAAAAATGGACACTCCTGATCAATATACATTAATTACACCATATAAAAAAATAAAAAATAAATCATGATCTCTTTTATTAATACTCTTCAAAAAATTCAAAATTAATTATTCCAATATCATGGTCATAATTAATTCCATTGAAAAACAATTATAAATTTAAAATGGTCATTAAAATTTTAGTAAGGGATATAAAAATAAGGAAACCATTGGTTCATTTTTAATTATAAAAAATCATACAAACCAATCCAAGAAACATAAAATTTTATCTAAAAATTGATATATCTGTCTTTAATAAATATCATTTATTTTACATTTTGAAAATAAATTATTTCCAGGAAAACTCATTAGAAACATAGAACATTCTTGTAGTTTCCATGAAACATAATGACATTTAACTCTATTCCAATCCCTTATAGATTGAAATATTCATATTTCCAACATCTAATATAAATCTCTTGAAAATATAATCATTACCCAATACCTTTTAGTGCTATGTAGGTGCCCCTATAAACTATAATGTCCGTGCACAATAAATTGAAATAAAACATTTCCTCTTATTAAATACACCTATAAACTCGTGTGAAAATAACACTCCAAAATTGAAATAATATTTTCTTCCAAAATTCCCATTTAAAATTCAAAATAAACCATTATTTTGAAAACCTGTTTCAATACTAAAATAAGCCAAAAATTAGAATGGTTTTCCATTTAACAAAACATGAATTCTTTGAATGGAATCCCAAAGAAATAAAATTTCCATGAATATGAATAGTTAATTGTCTTCTTGTACCTTATAAATATGAAATTCCTTTTTATGTTTGTCAAAGTTCACTATATAAAACACGAAAAAAGTCATTTTTTAAATAATGAAAATTTAAAATATGAAAAATAATTATTTGAAACATTTTTTATCCATATAAATAATTATTTAAATGAGTATCAAGAATATTTACATGGAATAATGTTTTACAAAATAAATGATAAAATATTAAAATTTTATCATACAACCCTGATCATTTAAATCATTATCCTCTTGATAAAATAAATTTTTAGTTGAAATTAAATAAAATTATGAAGTATACTATTTGGATATATAAATATAATGGGGCTGTATATAAACCATATAAATTAATAAAGGTTTACAATATTTGGAAATTCCTTAATGAAAGGAGATTGGGATGATATCCCTTACATTGGGTTCGAAAAGTATCAATAGTCTTTATCATCCAGAATTATGAAATTTTGTTAATTATTTCACTATTTGAGAAACCTTTTATGGATTTTCATTACTTTTATTTCACCAATTTCAATTTTTATGAAACTAATATAAAAATTATATCAACTTTGGGTGTTTTCCCTTATTGAGTTTATGCTTCCAAAACAACATTGGTTGGTAAAAAATGGTCAAAGGGTTCACTATATAATTTTTTTTAGAATAATAAAAATTAAATAATTTGAATTTTTATACATAAATTGTAAATTTAAAACCAATCGCGAATTATGGTTATGAAAAATGAACCAATGTTACAATCGTGGAGATTGTAGGTCGAACATTAAATTGTGTAGTAATCTCATTTTCAATGATCATTATAGAATGAAGGTAAGTAACATTTATATTTACATAATTAAAATTATATCATGAATACCATATTATTTTATAACATAAAATTATATATAGAATTATTTGGATTTAAAAGGAATCACATTGTGTCGAGGAGGCGATCGTTCACACATCCACGAATGTTGTTATAAAATTTTCAGTATATGAAATGGTGTTAATGAAAATGATATATGGTATTCTCAAGAAGTATATTATGACAAAAATATCATATGGAAGTAATTAATATCACTCTTTTTAATTAAACATGTCCATAATGCATTCCATGTGTTAAGTGAATGTATTACATCACTTTGAGGAGGTTGTAGTCCCCATGTCCACAAAAGATGTTATAATATTCACAAAAAATAGAATGAATTGACATATGTGAATGTAATAATTCAAAAAGTATGAAAAGATAATAAATATTTTATATTTATTATATAAAAATATTGTTTCCATCTTATTTCCCAACAAAAAGTTCTAGAAAATGAAAAATAAACAACATCATTACGTGAGGCAATAGTTGTAAGAACTCGGAGCTTCGGTTTCAGCTATAGATCACTTTTACGAGATTTTTTTAAAAAATGGAGAATCTGGAAATTTTCAGTGTACACGCCATGTGCATTATGATTACACGCTGTGTACTCCTTCGCCACTCTAAGTTGTGTGTTGGCCGAGACCAGGCCACACACACGGTGCGTAGGGGTGACATGGAGGCCGATTTTGGCGAAGTACGGAAAAACCCACTACAGGCTGTGTACATTAAGAGTACACATCATGTACTTTTTTTAATTTCATTAATTGAACCGAGGTCACGCCGAATGAAGGGAAACATCTTCTTCTCCGCCTAATTCCATCCACAACATCTGAGGAGGCTGTTTCTTCTCCGAGCCACTGATCCGTCAGTGGTTGTCCGAATCAAACTTCGTCGGTTACAGAAGAATCACAGCGGTGAGTTCTTGGTTCTTCTTTAGCCATGTTTCCTTATTCTTACTCTCTTGTACATTATCTAAGGTTGAATGTTTTATATGTTTTTGCAGATCTACTCCATTCTAGGCCGATTCAAGGGTCGAGGTTCAAGTATATCGATCTCCAAGGATCGATGTAGGTGGTTTGTTTCCCTACGTTAATGTTCTTTGAGTTTTGGTTGAAAAAGTGTCGAATACCCATGTATCAGGTATCCCGGGTTTCGTATTTTGATCCTATTGTTTTTCTGCCCTATATTGGTGTTAGATTATGATGAATTTCTGCTACATTATGCTTGGTTTCATGTTTTAGGATCACCGCATAGGTGTTTTCCTCCCCTATTCGGTTGTTTATCGCTGTTTGGCACCGTTGTTTCTGAGGAAACCCTATTGCAATTGTTAGTTTTCTTGATATCACTGATTTCATGTATTGCCTGCTGTTGGAATGCTTTTGACGTATGTAACTAATAGACAAGTAGTTGTTTAACTTACTTAGGGCTGCTAATAGTTGATTACGCATGACTGGACTTCTCAGGGCTGTGAGAACCTGGTGCGGGAGATCAAAGATGGAATAGATGATTAAGTGCTTCTCTAGAGGGTCTGCTGGTTTTAGTTTCATACGCAGGACCTACGGGAATTGGACTTTGTTCTTCCCAATAGTGTTCTTAGTTTACCCACGCATCGAGTCCACAAGAGTAATTATATGTAAGTGCTTCCTCAGGGAGTCTGTTGCTATCGTTACAAGACCATAGGGGAATTGACGTAGGAGCTTCCCAGAGTGTCTGTGCCTTGTTTGTTGACTGGACTATAGGGGTCTGCTATTTTTAGCCACCTAGAGAGTCAGTGTGTATTCTTGATGGTTGGTTGTGATGAGTCCTCCAAGCCAAAGAACAATCTTGGGTTTTGTACTACTTGTGTTAGGTAGTATTTTTAGATACCTGTTGTGTTACTAGCTTATCTTGGAATAGAAACTTTGCTAGTTTTCCCTGGTTGTGTTATTAAATGAATGTGAATGGTAATTGGTAGAATTGATTACTGTATTTATTTACCTTTACTTTTTCTATATCACTCACTGACAATAGAGCACAAATATTGTGGTGGTTGCCTACTGGGATTAGTCTCACACCATGTTTGGGTCCTGCTTTCAGTCCAAACAGATTATATGGTGGCAGGTATAGGTAGGGATTGTGGCCCTTCTACCTCAGGTACTCGGTTTCTAGTCGGAGCTAGAGAGCATGGGACCGGGCCTTGGCCCGTGATGCTGCTGGAGTTTATTTTTACATTTAGTAATTTGGTTTCAGTTGTATTTAAGCATGTTGTTTTGCTTACTTTTTTTCATACATACATGTACCATTCAACATCATTATTATATCAAACATTGCTTTTACTTTCAGCTCAGTTATTTCATGCTATTTACTGCCTCCACTGTTGTTTATGCTTATTCTTTTTCGGCATACTTTACCAAATGAGGGTATTGTTTACCCACTTACTCACCAAGGCCCTCACTGCTAGTCAGCAGCCTCTGGCGTTTGTGGGAAATATGCTTGAGGTCATGTAGCGAACCGGGTACGGGGCGCTAGTTATGCGGCTCTGGACACGAGTCATTACAAAGTGGTATCAGAGGAGTTTTCTTTCTTTACTATTGCTTATTGTTTTTCGACAATATCCAGGGATAGGATGAAATGGGTAGTTGGTACTTAACTGTGCCTGGGTGTAATTAACCCATGTACAGGGAAAATCTATATTACCTCGTAAATGAAATTTTCAGTTTTTCCAAGTGTTAAAGTTTAATATATTTCACCATTGGGTGATGCACATGTTTTCTGTGGTTACAATTTATTTGATTATGGTTCTATTTGGTTGCAACCCGATAATATGTGGGTGTGCAATCTCATGCATCATATAGGCACTGGGTAAGAAATCACTTTTCATGCATTTTACCATGCCATCTAGGGTGAATTAAAATTGCATGATATTGTGATTAATGTCTTGATAGATAATGAATGACATTGTGGTAGTTGTTGTGATAGAAATAATTGTTGCGCTGATATATTATTACATATTTTACAGCATGTTCAGCATGGGCTACAAGCTCTGGTCTTGGATGTGTTATGGGCCCTCGAGGATCGAAATTTGGCATTTCAATGTTTTTTATGTTGTTTACTTGTTGTATGCATTGTTATGATGCCATGTTTCGATTCGCGGGGAGTATGGCCCCCCACGGATCAGAATATGGCACATAGTTGGTTGTTTTTCCGTGTTTCTGGCGTTCGGGGTAGTTTCAACGCTACTGCCCGGAAAAACCCAGAATACACGACATGTACTTTATTTATACATGCCGTGTAGTTTTTAAACTGTGTTTTCATCTTTGTAATCAAAAAAACGGGGTGTCAGAAAATCTTCAGGGATACGCCGTGTAGTAGTCATCCGTGTACCCGGCCATGTCACTAATAACACAGGTCTTGGAAACTTGTGTAGTACATGACGTTTTTATAAGAACACGCCGTGTAGGTTTCCTCTAGGTACCCAATCATGTCACAAACAACGCGGGTCGGTGTTACCCATTCTTATTCATGTCGTGTTTCTTCGGAACACTCTGTGTAGGGGTCAGTCGTGTAGCTGGCCGTGTAACCTGCTTCACGGGTCGCCGAGCCTGTCTAGTACATGCCGTGTGTTATAAGAACACGACGTATAGATTCTTCGAGGTAGTCGTCCATGTCACGAACAACACGGGTCGGTGTTATCTTCTCCGATACATGTTGTGTTTGTTCGGAACACGCCGGGTAAGGGGTTAGCCGTGTGGCTGACTGTGTAATCTATTACACGGGCCGCCGAATCCTGGCTTGTAAATGTCGTGTCCTTAGTGCACACGCTGTGTAGTCTAGAATTTGGGAGACCGTGTAGGTTATCCATGCAAAGAGACTGGGGAAGGGGAGTAGAGTCCAAGTACATGTCGTTTTTTTAGACAACACACCATGTAGTCTGGAATATTACACAACCAATACTGGCAGAATTGCATGCCCATGTAAATGTCTTTAACAAACATGCCATGTTGATTAAATACACGCCTTGTAGTTCATTTTTTCAAATTAAAGTGTTTCTCTATCTTGTTCTCGTTTTGTACTCTTGTGTTTTCTGTTCTTGTTGATCCTAAATCTGCAGTGTGATTTTGACCTTTCAGGGTTATGGAACCAAGACATCCTCCCGTTGTACGGTAGAAACTAGGCAGTTACCGTACGCCTGATACGGTAGACCAGGGACTACCAGTAGTTCTGCCGATTGTTCCGGATATGGCACCTGATTTTGTTCTGAACACTGCTACATATGCTCAGTTCAGAGAGGGTTTCATGAGGTTCATTCAGACCTTCGAGGGAGCTCAATATCCTGCCCCGTCTATGGCAGAGCTAAGGTGAGTCTTCCAACAGCAGCATCCTCCCACTTTCACATGGGATGGAGGACCTCAGGTTGAAGATTAATCGCTAGAAACCATGATTTCCATCGTCGAGCATCTTGAGACACCCCCAGACAGGCGAGTGAAGCTCGTGACATACATGCTACAAGATTTTTCCTAGAGTTTGTGGGATGCAGTCTCACAGGCAGGGCGCCATCAGACTATGGCTTGGGACGTCTTCCAGTGTACGTTCTACGACTACATCTATCCAGCTACGCTGAGGGCCGACAGGGCCAGGGAGTTCATGAACCTACAGTTGGGAACACTTTCGGTTATGTAGTATTCTTCCCGCTTCACTGAGTTACAATGTTTCGCTCCCGTTCTGGGAAATAAGGATCTGTTTTTGGCGATGAAGTTTGAGGAATGCCTCAAACCAGAGATCAGATCAAAGGTGAACATTTTCCAGTTGACTTCTATTACTCTAATAGTCAACCATGAGCTGATAACTGAAATAATTCTAAGGGATACTAGAGATGTTGACCAAGGCAGTTCATCATCCATGGCTGATTCATTTAATACTGACAGTAGGAACCGCCACCTCAAGTCTACTCGAGGTGACTCGAGGAATCAAGGTATATCTTCTGGTAGACGAGATCTTCCTTCTAGAAACCTGGTGGTGAGCTATCAGTGCGGAATGAGTGGGCATAAGAAGCCCCATTGACTGAGAGATCCAGTGGAGTGCCGAGCTTGTGACAAGATGGGTCATCTGCAGCATTTTTGCAGGGTTCTTCTTCCAGTGGCTAGTGAAGGTGGATCTGTTTCTACCCCTCGTTCATGAGCAGGATTACCAGTCCCGCATAGACTGGGGGATAGATTTCTTCATGTCGTTCAAGACAGGGTAGAGGTCGTGGACGTGGTGCTTAGGCTCAAGGGGGGATAGCTCAGGGATATCAGTCTGCTACACAGGGCTGCGGTACTGGCCAGATGATTTCAATAGAGCAGATTCATCAAGAGCAGGATCCTGGACCTTCCATAGTTCGAGGTACGATCCTAGTAGCCACAGTTTTCTCATATACACTTTTCGATACAAGATATTCTCATAAATTTATTTCTGTGCACACGGTGGAGAGACTTAGACTAACTGTCCATACTTATGTGTAAACTTTGGCACTAGAAGCTTCATTGGGACATAGAACTTCTAATGTGCATCAGTTAAAGGAGTACCCCCATGAGGATGGTGGGTGTCGCTTCATGTAGGATCTTTATGTCTTGGAGATGATAGGTTATGATGTTATTCTCAGAATGGACTTGCTAGTTCCTTATCAGGACTTTTTCGAATGTTATCACCACAGGGTGAGTTTCAAATCACCAGAGGGAGGGTATTTTCATCACAAGGGAGAAAGGGATGTCCAGGAAAGCAGATCTGGACCAGAGCATCATGGGCTGGGCAGTGTTATGACCCAGATTTCTAGTTTATATCTGGACGATCAGGTGACCTCTCAGATGGATTTTCCTCCAGTGTTTGATCACTTTCCAGATGTCATTCCATAAGACTTTTTAGGTTTTCCTCTAGAGCGTGAGGTATACATCTCGATTTAGCTCATTCCAGGAGTAGCACCAGTGTCCATGCCTCCTTATCGGATGGCTACACCTGAGTTGTAGAAGCTCAAGATGCAGTTGGAGGAGTTACAGGCTAAGGGTTTCTTCTGACCCAGTACATCTCTTTGGGGTTCTCATGTCTTGTTTGCGAAGAAGGCAGACGGTACCATTAGGCTTTGCGTGGAAAATCGAAAGATGAACTAGATGACTTTCATGAACCGATATCCCTTGCCGAGGATTTATGATCTCTTCGATCACCTTCGAGGATCTCGGGTGTTCTCGAAGATCAATTTGAGGTATGGTTATCATCATCTGCGTGTTAGGACTTCAGATATACCTCGAATAGCCTTCAAGAGCAGGTATGGCCTCTATGAGTATACAGTTATGTCGTTCGGCCTTACGAACGCGCTAGCAGTTTTCTTGGCACTGATGAACCGAGTGTTCCATCCTTACTTGGATTCCTTCGTCGTGGTCTTCGTGGACGATATCTTGGTGTATTCTCACACTCGACATGACCATGAATACCATCTTGAGATTATTTTGATTACACCGTGGGGGAAACAACTTTATGCTAAACTCTCAAAGTGCCACTTTTGGATGGACGAGATTCACTTCCTGGGTCATGTCATCTCAGAGACAGGAGTATCAGTATACCTAGAGAAG
The DNA here is from genome assembly GCA_963277665.1 of Viscum album. Classification (NCBI taxonomy): domain Eukaryota; kingdom Viridiplantae; phylum Streptophyta; class Magnoliopsida; order Santalales; family Viscaceae; genus Viscum; species Viscum album. The sequence continues at coordinate 1,017,133,006 of OY728152.1, forward strand.
GTGAGAGCAGTAGTCACCTAGGAGAATCCGAAGAATGTCTTCTAAGTATGTCGTTTCATGGGGATGGCTGGTTACTACAGGTGGTTTATAGAGGACTTCTCACGCCTAGCAGCACCGTTGATGGGCTTGACTAAGAAGGGGGTAAAGTTTGTTTGGTCAGAAGCCTGTGACTCAGCCTTCCAGGAGCTGAAGGGGAGAATGACTTCAGCACCGATTCTAGTTATGCCAGAGCCGGGCAAGAGTTCTATAGTTTTCTGTGATGCATCTGGCATTGGTCTTGGAGAAGTGCTTATGCAGGAAGATCGTGTTGTCGCGTACGGATCACGGAAGTTGAGGTCACATGAGAAGAACTATCCAACGCATGACTTGGAGTTGGCTGTTTTTGTTCATGCTTTGCATTGTTGGAGGAACTATCTCATGGGAGTGAATTTCATGGTACATACTGACCACAAGAGCCTCAAGTATATCTTTATGTAGCATGACTTGAATCTGAGACAGCGGAGGTGGGTCGAGTACCTATAGTCTTTCAACATCGACCTTGTTTATACGCCTGGGAAAGGCAATGCTGTAGCAGACACACTGTGTAGGAGGACTCAGTTGCAGGCAATTCAGGAGGCCAACATTGAGTGGAAGCTCATGGATCTGTTCTTTGAGATGCATTTGGAGGTGCACGACAGACAAGGTAAGATGGTTCTTTCTTCTGTAGCTGTTACCTCTACCCTTTTTGATCGAGTTTGAATGAGGCAGCTATCAGACCCTGAAGGCCTAGTCCTATGAGAGGGTGTGTCAGATGGAGACCCTAATCCGGGGTGGATAGTGGGCGATGAAGAGGTGCTATGTTTTCTAGGTTGCATATGGGTTTTAGCGGACATACATGAGGAGCTGATGTGGGAGTTTCATGTTTCATCTTTGGAAGTTCATCCCGGTGTCACAAAAATGTACCGAGACATGTACCGCCAGTATTTGTGGGCAGGTCTGAAGAATGTTATGGCTGGTTTTTTTATGTGGTGTTCCACCTGTCAGTAGGTGAAGGCAGAGAATCAGTGACTAGCAGGGCTCTTGCAGCAGTTACCCATTCCTGAGTGGAAATGGAATGATGTCATGATGAACTTCGTGACAGGTTTACCGATATCACCTCGAGGAAATGATGCGGTTTTTCTTTGTAGTGGATAGGCTCATGAAGGTTGCACACTTCTTGCCGATCAAGGAGACCTTTAGTATTTATGATCTGGGACGGTTGTACATCCGGGAGATTGTAAGTCTGCATGGAATTCCAAACTTCATTGTTTCAGACAGGGATGCTCATTTTACATCACACTTCTGGCATGGGCTACACAGGGTGTTGGGTACGCAAGTAAATTTCAATATAGCATACCAGCCCCAGAGTGATGGCCAGTCCGATCATACGATCCAAGTGCTTGAGGATATGCTCCGAGATCACATTGTAGACTTTGGTGGTTCTTGGGAGAAGCATATTCCTCTGGTGGAGTTCTCCTATAACAACTGTTTTCAAGGGACTATTCAGATGGCGCCTTACAAGGATTTGTATGGTAGGCCTTTCTGATCACCTTTATGTTGGATAGAGGCAGGAGAGGCAGCATTACTGGGACCTCGTCTTGTTTAGGAGACCTCAGAACAGATACAGATGATTCGAATGAGGATGGAAACAGCACAGTCTCAGCAGAAGTCTTATGCGGAATAGCGGAGACGACCTCTGGAGTTTGAGGTCGGGGATCAGGTTTTCCTATGTGTCACACCGAGGTTGGGACACAAGAGGATTAGGAGAAAGGGTAATCTTTCACCGAGATACGTCGGGCCGTTTGAGGTTCTAGAGAGAGTCGGGCTAGTTGCTTACAGGTTGTAGTTACCTCAGAGATACCCGGAAATGCACAACAGATTTCATGTTTCTCAACTTCAACTGTATTTCTCAGACCCGTATCATGTTTTCCAACCCGAGGAGGTTTAGCTGGAGCAGGATAAATCTTTCGAGGAGCACCCTATCATGATTTTTGATCATAGTGCAAAAGTAATCTATGGTCGGTCTATTCCTCTGGTACGGGTGTTATGGTAGCACGACCATATACAGGACGAGACTTGGGAGAGGGAGGCAGATATTCTATCACAGTGGCCAGAGTTGTTCGAGGTTTATTCTTCTACACCTTACAAGGGAAATTTGAGGACGGATTTCTTTATTAGGGGATGTTTGTAAGAACCCGGAGCTTCTGTTACAAGTATGTATCTCTTTTACAGGATTTTAAAGGAAAAATGGAGAATCTGTAAATTTTCAGAGTACACACCGTGTACTTTATGAGTACATGCCATGTACTCCTTGGCCACTCGATGTTTTGTGTTGGCTGAGACCGGGCCACACACACAGTGTGTAGGGGTGACGTGGAGGCCGATTTTGGCGGTGTACAGAAAAACCCACTACACGCCTTGTACTTTAAGAGTACACACTGTGTACTTTTTTTATTTCATTAATCGACCTAGGGTCCCGCCTAATGACGGGAAACATATTCTTCTCCATCTAATTCCTTCCAGAACATCCGAGAAGGCTATTTCTTCTCTGAGCCACCAATCCGTCGCTGGTTGTTTGAATCAAACTCCTTCAGTTGCAGATGGATCGCAGTGGTGAGTTCTTGGTTCTTCTTTATCCACGTTTCTGGATTCTTCATCTCGTGTAAGTTATCTGAGGTTGAACGTTTTAGATGTTTTTTCAGATCTACTCCGTTCTAGGCCGATTAACGGTCCGAGGTTCAAGTATATCGATCTTCGAAGATCGAGGTAGGTGGTTTGCTGCCCTACGTTGATGTTCATTGTGTTTTGGTTGCAAAAGTGACAGATACCCATGTATCGGGTATCCCGGGTTTAGTAGTTTGATTCTATTGTTTATATTCCCTATATTGTTGTTAGCTTATGATGAATTTTTGCTAAATTATTCTTGGTTTCGTGTTTTAGGATCACCCCATGGGTGTTTTCCTCCCCTGTTCGGCTATTTATCGCAGTTTGGCACCGTTTTCTATGAGGCAGCCCTATTGCAATTGTCAGTTTGCTTGTTATTACTGATTGCATGTGTTGCCTCCTATTGGAATGCTTTTGAAGTATATAGGTGTTAGAAAAGTAGTTGTTTAACTTACATCGGGCTGATAACAGTCGATTACGCACAACTGGACTTCTCACGGCTATGAGAACCTGGTGTGGGAGATCAAAGAGGGAATAAACGATTAAGTTCTTCCCTAGAGGGTCTGTTGGTTTTAGTTTCGTACGCATGACCTATGGGAATATGACTTTGTGCTTCCCAAGAGTGTTCTTAGTTTACCTACACATCGAGACCATAGGAGGAATTAGATGTAAGTGCTTCCTCATAGAGTCTGTAGCTATCATTGCAAGACCATAGGGGAATTGATGTGAGAGCTTCCCACCGTGTTTGTGCCTTGTTTGTTGACTGGACTATAGGTTTATGCTAGTTTTAGCCACCCAGGGAGTCAGTTTTTATTCTTGATGGTTCGTTGTGATGAGTCCACCAAGCCAAAGAACATGCTTGGGTTTTGTATTTCTTGTGTTAGGTAGACCTTTTAGATACCTGTTGTGTTACTTTATTATCTTGGAATAGAAACATTTCTTGTTTTTCCTGGTGGTGTAATTAAATGAATGTGAATGGTAGTTGGTAGAAATGTTTACTACATTTATTTACCTTTACTTTTTCTATATCACTCGCTGACAATAGGGGACAAATCTTGTGGTGGTTGCCTAATGGGATTAGTCTCACACCCTGTTTGGGTCCTGCTTTCAGCCCAAACAAATTATATGGTTGCATGTATAGGTAGGTATTGTGGCCCTTCTACCTTGGGTACATGATTGCAAGTCGGAGCTAGAGAATATGGGACCGGGCTTTGGCCCGTGATGCTGCTTGAGTTGCTGTTTACATTTAGTACTTTGGTTTCAGTTGTATTTCAGAATGTTGTTTTTCTTACTGCTTTCCATAGATACATGTACCATTCTGCATCATTATTATATCAGACATTGCTTTTACTTTCAGTTCAGTTGTTGCATGATATTTAATTCTTCCGTAGTTTTTTATGCTTATTATTCCATTGCATACTTTACCAAATTAGGGCATAGTTTCACCACGGACTCACCAAGGCCCTCACTGCTAGTCGGCAGCCTTTGGAATTTGGGGAAATGCGCTTGAGGTCATGTGGTGAACCGGATATGGGGCGTCAGTTATGTAGCTCCAGACTCGGGTCATTACAGTAGTTCACCATACACAAATGATAATATTGTTACCAATATTATGGTACTGTTTTAGGTTTAGGTCTTAAGTATAAAACTAAAAAATACTAGTATATATAGTATACCTATTTTATTATATATGCTGGAAATAATAAAAATTAATGGTAGTGGAGAAGGAAAATATGTAAATATACATGTTGATGAATGTTACCACTTCTTTAGGGAACTCCATTTAGTTTCCTCGCATGGTCTTCATGGTTGAATTTATTACCATTGTGAGACCAATAGATCGATGAGACGGGGGATGGTTAATTATCTTTTTAGGGGTTGGATGATCCAAAAGGGATTATATATTTTTGATGAAATGGGAAGGTTGATTTCCTTTTATAGTGGAGGAGTGACATTCTAATAAATTTCTAAAAAGGGGATTTCCCCTATTTATTTAATGTGTGAGTAGCTCAAATAAGGATCCAAATTCACTTCAATGTTTTTTGTTTCAAAATATGATCATCCAATAATTTTTTGACATATTTATGTGTCCATGGGGATCTTATGAATAATTATTAACCACTTTGTAAACCAAATTTTACATTAATCAATTAAGTTAATTTTATTTGATTTCACTACGTGCTTCTGAAAAAAAAACTATTTTCAATTAATATGAAAATAAATAACAAAATTGACTAAAAATATGGAATCAATATTTCCAAATTACGAACATATAATTAGTATAAATATAATTAATATTGATCATTAATATGGGATGACAAAGTAGGTTTTCAATGTATTTATTAGTAAATTCAATGTGAAATTCACTTGAATGTCCTAAATTGGTATAAATGTCCAAGAATTGATTTATTTATAAATTAAAACCAACTAAAAATTTATTTTATCTATATAAATTAATAATATGAAAAAAATGAAAAAAATGTTATTTATTACTCATTATTCATCATATTATAAATTTTATCTAAAAATACAATGAAATCACCCAAAGTAAATTTTTATATTTCTAATTCATAAATGTAGTTTATTTTTTCATATAAAATTATTATAGATAAAAAATTATTTAAATTGGGTTCTCCATTAAAATATGGTGAAATAAAATTTAATAATATAGTGCTCTTTATGAATAAAATTGGATTAATACTTATTATAATCCTATAATATTTATTGGATGTATAATATCATGTTTTTTACAATGAGAATAAAAGACCTTTTTGATAAATTATAAACGCCTTATATTGAAAAAAATGAGTTATCAATGATAAAACCTAAAACATGTTACAAGATTTGCACAATGATAATTGCACATTTAACACTTTTTAATATTAAATCTAATATTTTGGGAGTATGAAACAATGTTGGTGCGAGATTCTGAGACTCATAAATTGCTGGTGAAGTCAAAATAAAAATATTAAATATTTTATATTAAGAGCACATTTTCTTTAAATAATTGAATATCTACAAAATGGTGCATATTATAAAAAATATGAGATAATTAATAGGTCCATGTGGCAGTAATATTAAACTAGGAGGGGTATAACATTTGTAATCGTTCGATGTTTCGATGTATTGCTCAAAAAAATAACAAATTTAATATTTACTTAAATAAAATCCAATTTTTGATTATTAAATAATTAATATCATTCAAACGGAACATCATATGATAAATCGCACACCACGATTGGGTATAGAAGGATATTTTTACCATAGGAAGGGTATAAGATTATATTTTAGTGGGAATTTGGATTCCTCGCTCACTAATTATCATGTTTAAATAAAGTGGTTAGAATATAAAATTACTGGAAATTATTTTATAACTCACTAATAGAGCGTCCCACAAAAATTTTGACACTACCATTGTGTTAGGAAAGTGTGGTTTACCTTACATGGGTATAATTTTATATGATTAACTGTACTTTTAGACACTTTACAATTTAAGATGATTATTTGTTTTAAATAAGAAAAATAAATGACATGGGGAAATGCACACTGTTCACACGTCTTCCCCTGGAGGATATTCTTCCATATTCGAATGATGCTTCTTTCCGGAAGAATTATTTTTGAGAAATTTACATATATAAAAAATAAAAACTCATTAAGTGGATCTAATCAATGAATCAACATTGATTTTTTGTTGAAAAACTATATTAATTGGGTGTTTTGAAACTGATTGAATCCTACATTGTTTTTGTTTTTAAAAAAGTCAAAAACAAAGAGTGTTACATTGTGGTTGTTTTGGTAAATATCAATCAACCATGAATCTCCCATTTTCATGATTAGTGAGCATCCGAATTAACATTTTTCTGTGCTTGAACCTTGGGTAATACCTTTAGTTTCATTCCACCTGCAACACATTTTGGGAAAGTATTATTTTATTTTATTATGATTATTTTTCATTATTTCATTCATCCTTCATCGAATATTATTAAAAACATAAAAGGTATATATTTTTTAATATAATTAACCATGAATTGTTTTTCATTTGCGTATGTGATGATTTTTAATTTTCTGAAATTTGTATCACACAGATAATTTAAATGATAAAATTAGAATTGAAAATAATTATATTGATATTTGTATACTTTAAAAGTGGATGTCATGGTATAATTAATCCTTTTGGGGGTATGCACATGATGTGGGAGAATATGACAGAAGAATAACATATCCTGGTAACAATGCATTTCCTTAATTCCTTGTGGATTCTATGTAGATGACCAAAACATGATTCCTTGTGGATTTAAAGTAGATGAACAAAACATGATGACAAAGGGATTTAGAGTGTTAACTGATGCATTGTGGATTATGTGTAGGATACAAATACTCAATTCCTTATGGGTTTCAAGTATGACCAGATGCCTTGTGGAATCCCGGAAGGTTTTTTTCACTCGTTACCATGACGATTATGAGCAACTAGATAACAACCTTGTAGATATTTTTGGATACTTATCGACAAAAATTATATGTTTGGAATTTAGATGAAGAAGTACTAGTCATGAGATTCTAGAGAAATGGTTATCACAAAGCCACTCAATTTTGTACTGTGTGTAGAAATAGTTTGTTATATATTTACTTATTATGTTATACACTTATTTACATATGAACATATTGTTGATGATGCATTGGTGGTGTCCAACATACTCTTGTATTCAAAACACACATGGGAATTTTGATGCTCTTGTAAATTTCTTGTGGGATCTAGTGAAGCCCAACGGGCCTATGGTGGAAGGCTAAGCAGTGGAGCATAGAGCTAGAGAAGACCGGATATACTCCATAGTAACCTATAGAAGATTATTTATTTAGTTTTCCTATATTAATCTATTTCTGTCACTCATGGTAGGCTTTAAAATTTTTGATTAAATTGATATTCATTTTATTATTCAGTTTACACATTTTACTCTCATTTTTTATTCTATTTTTAAATTATTTTTTGAGATTATCAATCCTATGACATGATATAGTGGGTATAGTCTCCCCATGATTTCACAATAGACCCCTAATACTAGTTAGAAGGTGCTCACATACTGTGTAGTACCCCGGTTTGATGTATGGGACCCTTGTTTCTGTTTGTTTGTGCTTTATGAAGTGGTTGGTGATGTTTGGAAAATTCTAGGAAAGTCATTTAATATTTTGGAGGTTGTGCAGGGGTGTAAAGTTGGCACATGGTCTAAACAAACTGTCCGGCCAGCCTAGGAAACCATACACCCCTGAAAGTGGGCTCCGCATAGGCGGCACACGGTTGGTTAGACCATGCGGGTAAGCCATGCAATGTCTCTTGGTGAGATAGTGGAACTGTACGGCTGGCCCACGGTTTTCCAAACCGTGTGGTGTAACCATCCATCCACATAATGTTTGGGTTTTTAAATCTCGGTCCACTGAGGATTTCTCATTTTTTTCCTCATTCTTTCTCCCAATCATGGATCACATGGGAGTTCTTATTTTCAGAGGTTTGGGGATCTCCTTGGCTCGTTTTGAAGGAAACTCGGAGGGGTTTCTTATTGGATCGAAGGCAGTTCTCCTTGGGTAAGTCCCTATTTTGGTTCTTTGAGGTTTTGGTTAGGTTTAGCCCTCTCCTCATTCTTACTTTCCTAGATCTACAAGGGTTGTATGTAGATCTAGGGTTGTGATGCCTTTGTGTGCTAATGGTTGAGCTATTTAATGTTAGGGATGGGATTTTGAGGTGGTTTTGTGGAGGCGTTCACCTGTTTTGGAGTGTGTTTGGGTGAAGGGTTGATTTCGCCAAACCCTTCAGAGGTAAACGGATTCCCTCTCAAATCCACTAGGTTGAAAGTTGATATTCATTTACAATTAAATTGGTCACTTTTATTTAATTGTATGCATGTCGTGTGAATTTTTATTCAAAAATAAAATGGGGGATGATTTGGTGGTTTGGCATGAAATTGGGGTTTTGATGAAATGGGATCAATTGGTTAATGTTAAATTTGTTATTTTAAAATTGTAATGGTTGTGAGGATGTGTATTAATTTCAATAAACAGGTGATATTGAAATGTGTTTGGCAAGGAAATGGTATTTTTTGGTATTGACAATAATGCATGATTAATATTGATGCTTGTGTGGGAATAGGTGATATCATTTGGTAGATGATGTTGGGATGTGGTGGAGTGGATGAGGAAGTGCGACTATAAAAAGGGTATGGATAGTGGATGGAAGCCAAACCATCAATAGAAAGTGGGCAGGAAGTACCAATTGAGTGGTTTGGTAATGAATGGGCTGGACGAAAAGTGCCACCATCGTTTTTTGTGTGATTTTTTTGGTGTGGATTGTTGTGTGCCTTATATAAAATCTTCTATATAAAGGTGCTAACAAGTTTATCCTAGTGGCATGTGTAGGGATGTTAGTTGGGGAAATCGTACTGAGTAGTTGTACTCACCCCATGTTTGGGCACATTGGTGTCATTGGAAATGTCGTGTACCGTAACGTGGGAAAATGTAAGGCATCACCAACCATTAGTGTTGCATTTTGATGTTTTGGTGGAGGTTGGAGATTGGAGCATGATGTGGATTGGTGTCGGTGTCATGGATCGTGGTGTTTTGTTGTTTAGTTTCCGCTTTGTACTCTAATGTTTTACTGACATGTCTAGTTGAATGGTTTTGGGGTTTTTGATGGAATTGTTAGTATCATATGATTGGGTTTGGAAGTGCATGCATCTTTAGTTGTTGGTTGGTTGAGTTGGGTTATCGTCATAAGGGAAAAATTTTCCACACTATTCCTTGAATACCTCATCATTTATTTATATCCGTGGACTACTTTGGATTATTGATTATGTCCAGGAAACCCTCACCGCCTCCTCAATCCAATGTGATAGGGGTGGGGTGTTACAAGTGGTATCAACTTTTCCGGTCCTTTGGATTTGATTCTCGGATATGGAGTTGACATTCTTTGTGGAATATACCTTGAGTTCAGATGGTAACAAGGCATAAGAATGTCAGAAAATTGAATTTGTAGCATAAAAGGACATAGCTAACCCTTTTATGATGATCTTCAAGTTACCAGTGAGTTGGGTACATAATTGTTTTGGAGACAATTATAGGAATTGTAAATCTCATAGTCCTGGGTGTAGCCAATGAGTTGTGCATGGAATATATTGTAGAAATGACTTCCCTCTAGGATGCCTATTTCATTGGGCATTATTATTTATGGGAGGAATTGAGAAATGGATTTTCATATGCATGAAATTTTTATGTGAATAAAGTTGGAAAATTGAAAATGGTTTGGTTTTAAAAAATGGTGAAACATGGAAAATGTGGAATGGTGGAATGCCTTGTTGTGATAGTGTTGTGAAATGTTATTTCAAATGGGAATTCTTGATATCTATGGAAGTTAGACTCATGGTAGTTTTATTTATTTATAGAAATGGCACCGGGTATGAGTCGTAGAGACCAACCAGAAGTGGCCGATGAGAACGTGGTTGCACCTGAGCCCTAGGTGAACCAATAGTTAGTCTATATCATAGTGTAAGCTTTCCAATATGTGGGATGTGTGAATAGAGCGGAAGAGCCAAAGCATGTTGATTATGTGGATCAGTCTCAAAAGTAGTATCAGCCCGTCTTTAGGGGAGATTCGGACCCAAAAAGGGTAGAGGCATGGATATCCAGAATGAATATAATTTTCAATGTAACACCCCATGATTTCATAGTACGTTATTTCTTCAATGTAATTAAATAACATGCACTACACACATCACCGAGTTCAAGTGCACAAGGACATACCAAACTAGCTATTAAAATGAGACTGTGAATAGTATTAACTGAATATTGAACATTAAATAATCCTTATAATTTTAGAATCCATATTATGAGTTTCTTATACATAATGTAAGAAGAAATTCGTGTTTTCAGATAAAAGAATTATTTTTGAAAATAATGAATTTTACGGACTTTTAGTAGAGAAACCTTTTTAAATCCAATATTTGAAACTTTCATATATTAAATTTGAAAAATTAAACACCTTATATAGAATCGATACATAAGAATCTGGTTTCAATAATTTTTTTCTGTTTTTCTGATTACTTTCATATTTGGGAAAATAGTGAAAATTAATATATTCTATCTCAAAGAAACTTTTTTATTCAAAATAATATATATTGTTAAATTATATATTATAATTGTTTGTAAGTATAAGTAGATTATATTTTTACCATTTAATCCAATTATGGTCATTGTAAGTAATTTAACTTTGAAATTGGACATAAACAAGTGTCAATATTTTGATAGTTATTATTTCATAAAAATACATTTCTTGGGTTTGACAACAAGAATTAATTTTAAATTAATAAATCAAACATATATGTTTTTAATTTGGTAAAATAAAATTCAGTTTTGTATTTTGAATATCAAAATTAACTTAGGGTGATGTTTTGGTAAGTTTCTGAAAACATTCAATTTTTAATGAATTTTGAAAAACATAACGTTATTGGTTAAAACCGACTTTTCATTTAAATAATTATTTATTTCATTTAAATTTATTATTAGTAAAAAAAAGATACATAATTCCTTTATAATTTCAATGTTATTCAATTGAGTCATTTAATAATAAGTTTATATATATAATTTTTTTTTGAAATTTTACCTTCTTTTACCCACCTCCTAGGAACATATGAAAATTAATATAAAACATAATTTTACTTGTTATGTGAGTTGAATTTAAAAAATCAAAGACACGCGATTGATATCATTAAGTAAAATATTGATCAATAAGATGAAAATAATTTTTGGTGAATAGTATCTTGCTACTTTTATTTACCACGGTTAAGAGTAAATAGGGTAATTAAGGGAAGAAATTATATTATTATTTCCCAAAAAATGTCCTAATTCAATTGGATAAATATAATTCGAACAGAAACAACCTTAGGAATAATATTAGAACCTCTATGGTCCACTTGGATTAGATTAGAACATTTATTATTAATTAATTCAGAGAAGTGTTAAAAGTGTTAAATTCAATGTTTAATAACTAAAACATTATTAATAGAGGGTTATACATAATATATGTAACACCCTAACCCCAGATGCCCAAAGTTTGTGCATTATTTTAATACATTGGCATGATTACATAGAATCAAGTCCTGAAAGACCAATCAGTTCCGATGTCTTGGAAAATATATTACATACATGAATGTTACATTACACATTAGAAAATAAAACACAACATAAATGATTCTTCGAGAATGCCATTAATCCCCTAGATTAACCCTTCTTATCAATCATAATACACTTCTTATAATCATATAAAAATTAAAAAATAGAAAGTGGTGAACATAGTTGCTCAGTAAGGAAAACAATATAGTAGAAACAATCATAAATATGCATAAACAATTATGGCAATGAATAAGACTAAAACAAAATCCTTTTAAACATAAACTTCAGCATAATATAGCAAAGATACAATAAAATACTAGTATTTACTTATTCACATGGATATTCAACTAGTCGAATAATCACATGCAATATCAATAGCCACTTTCGTAATGATGGAATTCATATTGCTAGACATCATAACCACATAGTTAATGTCTTGTGGAAAGACTACAAAAAATATTTTGTCATGGCCTTGTGACAGGACACTTGTTTGTCTATTTAGACATACCGATGAATCGAGGAGCTATATCAGGCTCCACCCGTCACTTTCTACGTCCAATGCATTCCTCATATGAAAAGGTTTAAATACAACATAAACATTCGTAATAAAACTGGCATACAAAATTTCAATATTTTATCCATAATCCATGAATGGTATAAAAATAACACATCTACATTCAAACATAT